>CM021107.1:120744498-121095597 GCA_007115665.2 Sequoiadendron giganteum | reverse complement strand
TAATAATGATAAGAATAATGAATCGGGTAAAGGAAAGGATTATAATAAGGTAAATCATTCATATGATTTTGTAGTAGGAAACATTGAAGAATCTAATACACACAGTGTTGTCATCACCATCCCAAGTAAAAATATTGAATGTGGAGTCACAAAATTACATGGAAAAGTCACCCTTTAAGGGGGCCCACTCCAAAAAAATATCTCGAATAAGTTGTTACCATCGGATTATAATCTTATAAATCGTTTCAAAAATAGCAACTCAAATTTCCATATTATAACTCCTTTGCATATCTCCTACACATAAAGATATTTTTGACCAAGCACTTATAGCATCATCATCTATAGCTGCCAACTTAGATACTAAAAAGTTCCAAGCCATGGTAGGACACATCGCATCCACACACCACCTCATATTCACCAAAAACATCTTCTTTTTGCCTCATATCATAACCAAGAAATATACCTAGAAGTTTTTTTTCATAAACACAAAATCAAAAGAGTCTTAATAGATGGTGGAGTGAGCTTAAACATTTTTACTCTAAAATTATTAAAATAATTGGGATAATTTGATGGGTTCATAGAGAAGTAGAAGAGAATTACTATTAGAGCATATGATGATAATGAATGTGAGTTAGAAGGGATAATCAAACTACCTATCTAAGTTGGTCTCACAATTGTAAAAACTACATGTCAAGTATTGGACCTTGATCTCCCATATAATATTATCCTTGTCCACCCATGGATACATGTCATGCAATCTATCACATCCACCTATCACCAATGCATAAAATTACTCTATAAAAAAATCAAGGTAACCATTTATGAGGACCCTCACCCTTTCCACTATTATCAAAATTTAGCAAAATAATACCAAAAAAATCACCAAGTCCCTAACAATGACATCACCTCATTTCATCATTCGATATTGACCCATCCACATTAGCATCATCAACCACCACACATGAGCCTCTTCCTGACATCAAGGTCCAAATACATGACAAATGTTGTAGATACTATAATCTAAAAGGTCCTTTCATGTAGGACAATTGTCGACTTCTCCTAATACATTTAGTAAACCTCAACATATAGACAAAACCTCTTCCATTATCAAGTTTGAACCCATGTTATTCTCTAAGTGGGGAGAACTAAACAAAGAATTCATAGAAGAAGATATTTCAAAATGGATATACCAAGAAGAGAAAGAATAACCAACCCTACCAATTGATCATTATAGTAAGGGTTTCTCAATCATCAAGAACGTTGGTTTTACAAGTCAAGGTGGCCTTGGACTTCATCCACAAGGAATAAGAGAACCCATCATTCTAGAGAAGAGACAAAAATATCAAGGGCTTGGATATGGGTCATTAGTTAATGTTACTCCTAACATTAAGTTTTCCCCTAGTAAGGTAGTTGATGTTTTTATCGCAGTTGAAACATCTAACGATGATACCATTGAGGAATATTCTACATACATCACCGACCTATTATAAAATGCATCCATTAACACCATAACCTCTATATCATTTGCATCACCCTCTCAAACCAATGACCTTCCACTTATCTATCCCTAGCTTATCAATTGGGACCAACAAGGACCGTTGATTCTAAACATATTTCAAAGTGATGATGTTATTGTTGATTTTATGGGACTTGGAGATGGCATACCACCTAGAGACCACAAATCAATATTTTACATAGACCTTGATGCACGAGCATAGTTTGGGGGGGAAGTCAAATCTTTCAGTTGCAAAAGAGAAAATATAAAATAATAAAAATATCCCCTAGTGAAAACCACAATGTGGCACTTTCAAATCATGAAAAAGTAAAAATAATTAACGTATCCGTGGGTGATAACCTATTTGAGATGCCTAAGGATGAAAGACTCAACATCCCTAATATAGCTAAGAATCAAGAGAGATCATTAATCTTAGTAGAGGCATCAAAGGAAACAAATGTTGGAACAAATGATAGTCCCAATATCACCTTCTTGGTTGCATCATTGACACTTGAAGAGAAACAAGATTTCACATCATTCCTTGAGATGTAAAAGATGTTTTTTCTTGGTCATATGTAGACATGTCAAGATTAGATACAATATTGGTATTCCATCCTTTGATGGTATACCCAAAGGCTAAACTTATAAAATAGAGACTATGTAAGATGCATCCCCAGATTGCACTACTAGTCAAGGTAGAACTATGGAAACCCCTAGATGTTGGCTTCATAAGGCTGATAGATTATCTAAAACCCATTGGGGGCATCTATATATGTACTAATTTCAAAGATCTAAATAAGGCTTGTCTGAAGGATGACTTTCTATTACCGAACATAGACATCATAGTGGATTTGATAGTAGGACATGAGATGCTTTCCGTCATGGATGGTTTCTCAAGATATAATCATATTTGTATAGCATAAGAAGAACACAAAAAAATCACATTTCCTTGGGGTGCCTATTGTTGGATTGTAATACCTTGGGGTGCAACCTATCGAAGAGTTATGATAATGATTTTTCATGACATGTTCCACCACATAATGGAAGACTATGTAGATGAATTTATAGTAAAATAAATCACAATTAAAGGATATTTGGATGTTCTTGGACAAATATTTGAGAGACTAGAGAAATATTAGGTGAGGCTAAACCCCAAGAAATTTTTATTTTGTGTCACTTCAAGAAAGTTATTGGGATATACTGTGTCTCATAGAGGTATTGAATTCGACCCCACAAAGGTGAAAACAATACTTGAGATCCCTCCACCAAACAATCTTAAGTAGATTCTTAGTATTCAAGGAAAAATATAATCTTTCAAACTGTTTATATCTCATCTATCCAATAAATTTCATTTGTTCTCACATCTCCTACACAAAGATTTCATATTCAAATGGGATGAAATATGCCAATAAGCCTTTTAGAGACTTAAGGATTATCTATCTTTACCACTAGTGTTAATTCCTTGAGTGCAAGGAAGCCACTCATATTGTATATTTTAACTACATTAGAAGCATTAGGAGCTCTCTTGGCACAACATGATGACTCTGGAAATGAGACAGAAATCTATTACATAAGCATGAAATTAATAGGGTATAAGATTAATTACACTCCTATTGAGCAATCATGTTTAGCAGTTGTCTTCACATCATAGAAGCTTTAAAACTACATGCTCAATCACCAAAGTAATATCATATCAAAATTTGATCTATTGAAGTATTTATTATTCAAAGCAATACTCACTAGTCGCATTTGTATGGGGTTATAATATTGAGCAAGTTCAAAATGGAGTGCGTAGATCGGAAAGAAATAAATGGATAGGTCATTATAGATAAGTTAGTAGAAGTGCCTTTATATGATAATAATCATCTCATATCAAACTCCCTATACAAAAAAAAAACCATCACTCCTACAAATCAGTGGAAATTTTACTTCAATGGGTCACATATGCAACATGAGTTAGGGGCAAGAGTCCTATTTATCACCCCTCAATGTGATTGTATTCAAAAATTATATTGGATAGAATTTCCATATATTAATAATATTATCAAATATAAAACACTTATTACAAGACTTAGAATGGAAATCCAATAGAAAATCAAAGAGTTTCAAGTCTACGGTGATTCACAGCTTGTAGTTAGACAAATTAATGATGATTTTATACAAAGGACAATAAATTGTTACCATATAGGAGAATGGTCAACATCTTCAAACAATATTTTTCTACTATCTCCTTTGAGAAAATACCCAAATTGAACAATAAGGTTACAAATGTTATGGAAACTATTGGATCTCTCCTAGATATGCCTCATAATAGTCAAAGATGTGAGTTTCTAGTTGAACAACTTTTATTCCATGCCTTTGATGTCCCTCAGTTAGAATTCATGTGTGGAATTGTTGGTCCTAATTCATCATGGTACCATGACGTTTATTCCTACCTATATGATAATAGTATCCCACCTAACCTAACCACTAACATATCTAGGATAATAATTACAATCTTCTTGGTGAGAGATATGATGGTTATGATATGTTTTTTCAGTCAATATTTTCTTTTTTATTTATATTTTGTCTCTTTCCATCACTTGCTTGAAGCCATGTTGATCTTTCAATATCTTGGTGTGTCTAGAGGAGCATAGAATGGGGCGTATTCATTATTTTTGCATGCTTTGTTTGTGGGACGTTCTTATAACACAACCATGGTGAATAATTTTCTTGTGTGTGCCAAGGTAGCTTCTTGCATAACAAACAACATTTACATATCAATTTCTTCATACCTTTTGTGCATAGGCCTATCAAGCTATAAGTTTGATTCTATCACACATTCAAACAAGGTTTTTGTATGTCCGGTATAAATAAGGATAATCCTATTTATTTGAAAGTTCAAATTTCATGTAATAGATATGATGCTACCCTGGTTCTTCATACCTTAGTGCTAGTATCTACTTGATATATCAAAATAAGGATTTCTCTCTATATATTTTTAACATAACCAAAAGAAAAAGCGAAATAAATTTTCTATCCTATTTTCCAATAAAGATCTCAAATCATTCCAATAACTATAGATTTCATTGGTGTTTTACCAACATGATTCATCTATCAATCAGCATCTAAAATCATTTATTCTATCCTACTCATCATACCGTAAAGGAGGGGATTTATTGCCCTCAAGACGATAGGATCCTAGGAGAAAATAGCCCTCAATTACCTCAAAAGATGTCGCTTAGGTGAAAAGATAAATAATAAAGAATGTTTGTACAATTTAACCAAATTGACACTAAGTTATAGATAATGAGAATAATGAAATCACTTAATTACAAGAGCAAATGGTGGAATTAAATTCTCTAGTGTATAGAAACAAAAAATACAAAAACTAAATATTATACCTTCAAGATGATTAGCTCTCAGCCACGAACACCAATGCGTCATGTGGATGTTTGTGCACCATGTTGTCATCTTTGATGAAACAGACAAGGGTCCAGAATCTGAAATGCCTAATTCACTAAATCTGTTTGTTTGCACACAAACAAAATGGGGAAAATGTTGGGGGCTATTTAGAGGTTTTCCTCAATCAAACCCCCAATTTGGTTTTTCCACCTCCACAAATAGCTAGATAGGATTGAGATAGATAAAATGCATAAAACAAAGATGTGTGATAGAAACGAACCTTGCAAAGGAGGAGAACCCCTATCACGAATATAATCAAATAGAGAAAAACAAGATAATATAAATGAGATCATGTAAAATAAAATGATAAGAGAGCATTACCAATAGCTTTTGGTTATCCTCTTGGACTGATAGATGTGATAGAATTATGAGCAAGAGGAGTCTTGATTGTTTCTTGAGAGAGAGTTTCAGTAGAGCTTCACTATGATAAGAGAGCAAGAGATCCTTTGTTTCTTAGAGTTCCTCCCTTCAAATGAGAGTGCAAAGGGAGTTTTGTTAAGTTGCATGGTCAGGAGGATTCATTACACATACATCCTTGCTTCTATGACACATGCCATGGGAAAAGAACATGAAATATTTACATTTGAATATTCGAAAGTGCGTGGATGTTGGCATGTCATGGAGATGTATATGTGTCATGCTAGTGTCCAAACAATACTTTATGATAATTAGATACTCAAGGTGTTAATGCTTCATCATTGTCACCTATGAAGTCAGAATCGTGAAATTATAAAGTTTATAGGTTTTTGTCATAAATAAGATGGGCCTAAATGTGTAAGTGTGAAATTACCATAGGGTACAATTTTATACTAAAGTTTTCCCCCGCTTTAGTGAGTTGGTTTTTGAGAAAAATGAGCTACACTAAAGTAGCTAGAAAGACATAAACTTTGATTTTGAAATTATAACATTTTTTGCAAAAAGGGTACTGTAGAGGCCGCAAAGGTTGATTTGGCAGATATTGAAAATGCCCCCAATGTTCAAGCTTGGTGAAAAACTACAACATCTGACATGAGGTTTGATTTTGTAAAACTCAAAAATGGGTCAATTTCAAAATCAAAAGAAACTACCACGATGAGTATAGTGTTTAAGAATTTTATTTTCAATAAAGGAGTGATTATATGCCTTTCCCCTAGCCAAGAGGGTAGAAACAAAAATGTGGGGAGGTCTAAGGCAATTTTTCCACAAAAAAAGGGCAATTTTTTTCCTATATACGCCCATTGTGGGCTCAAAGAAGGTCATTTTCACTATTCACTGCAAGAATTTTCTTGACTTTTCTATAGAGATTTTAGAAAAATGCCTTATAGACATTATTTACGGCTACCCAAGATCAATCAGTTGTGGTTTATGGTGGAAAGAGGCAATCCCTTTGATGAGGTATAAGGAAAATTTCTCCCTTCTTTGTCATTTTTTAGTTTTTTTAGCCTTAGAAAATCAATGAGCAGTGCAGGCGTCCAATCGGTGCAATGGAGTCTGGTAATTGCATTGGCATCCAGCTAATGCATCAGAGGTCATTGACTGCACTAGTATCTATCCTATGTGTTTTCATTTTCCAATAGGTAACTAATACTAGTGTGGCATGTTGTCATCACAAAGAGAGACTAAGAAAGTTTTTGTTAAGTAGAATAGAGAGTATAGAATAGAAGGTATAGAATTGATTTGCATGACATAGCTTCATTTTTTAGAGCCTTCTCAAGATCTGAGAGCATGTCAGTCAAGCTATCCTATCATTACTGAGGAGTTGCAGTGAGAAAATCTCAGTGGATGAGTATTCCTTGCTACAGTGGGTTGGACTATGGTGTGTATACACCATGTTAGAGATCAGGTTTTAGGAACCTATGTTGATTGCACTCATGGAGAGGTGGGATGTAGATACCTCCACATTTCATCTCTTGATAGGGGAGATGAATGTGACCCGCATAGATGTCTACCATGTTCTTCGACTACCCATTCGAGGAGAGAGGGTGGAAAATGAGGTGGGACACATGGATCAATATGTGTCAATGGCGCAATAATTTTATATTGGCCATGTGATCCCGAAGGATACCACAGAGCATATCTACATGTGGCAGTTGGAGTAGGGGCACATCATAGTGTTGTTAGTATGGAACATTATGATCACAAAAATGGCACTACACATAGCCATCGATTGGTGAGGCTCTCACCTTCATGGGGACCTTTTCCATTGTATCAGAGTGATGGAGGAGTGATGGATGATATGCGCTTGGGGACAAAGTATGCTAATGTATCTCTATCATGACCTCAAGAGCTATGTCCATAATGAGTATCATCGTGTCATATCCTATATGCTCCTACAAGTATGTGAATTTGAGCACTTTACCTACACGTGGTCAGTTAGGAATCCTTGACATGTAGGGTAGGGAGATCCTTGCACACACACTTACCCATTGGGGCATGACTAGAGGTTTGGAGATTTATTATTTTGGAAAAATATTTTTGATAGAATAAGGAGCGGAGATGTCTGATGGTGTTCATATAGTAACATGAAGATCTAACCCTCATACAGGAGGTAGTTATAGCACATGCAATAGGACAAGCTCATAGCTAGGAGGACCAACCACATCATTGTACCATACTATAGGCATAGGGTCACATGACATTTTGGCCAGCTGTAGGTCATCCCACTTATTGCACCGATGTACACACAATCACACTAGAGTGGGGCCCATGTAGGAGATCATCCTCATCCCACCATTGTTGGAATCCCACTTAGCAACAATGATGGTGAGGATGATAACCTACCAGAGGCCCTCATGATCGATGATGTTGACATATTAGTTGGCTTTGCCAACTAGTGGTGGACAATAGTTTTAACCCCAATTTTTTCAACGGATACCCTTGATGGTGATGCTAGTGCACAAGGATCAGAGGGAAAGGAAGCGAGGATTAGTAGAGAGGAGGGTGTGGTGGATGCAACCCAAGTGGAGGAGAGGTTGAGGCAGCAATGGTGAGTGTCCTTGTTGGTACATACACTAACAGTCTATATCACACCACCACATTCCTGACTGGTTGTACCCCTTTCCATGGATGTCACAGGGCCCAACATCACATCCACCACTAGTGTTGCACACCCAGACCCACAATGGAAAGCTAGGGACCTAGCTACATATTACATTTCATAGAGAGATATGATATAGATGTTTGATTTTAGTTATTTCATTATGTACTCAAATGTATGTATATATATATTTATGATTTGGTACTCATATCATCCACTTTCTCTATGATTGTAATGTTTACACAATAGTGGCTCAACATTTTTGGTTGATGCATAGTAGAGGCAATCCCAACCATCTAGATTTGAGGCCAAGTCTTAGACACCTATAGGCCATAGAAGTGGGGTTACACACCCAATTATTTGAGCCTATAGTGCATCTACAAACAAAGATGATTATGTAAGGATCTAACCAATTAGGGATAAATTTCCCCTTTTGATCAAGTGGTGCACTTACATTTCTCTGGTTCTCATAGAGAACGAGATCACCCACTTTAAAAGTACAAGAAAGAACTCATTGGTTGTAATGATTATAATTAGACTTTTAAGAATCCTGGAGATGGTTGAGGGCTTATAATCAGTGCTCATCAAGCAACTCAAGTTGATTTAGATTCTCAACATAGTAAGTTTCATCATCAATTACCCCTTTAAGGGAACTTGCAAAAATGTAATTTCCAACTCTAAATGCATAATAGCCTTAGCAACATACATGAGGTTGTATATATTTGTGTTAGTAGTTGTACAAATACTTGTGTGGTAGGCCTATAAGGTATAATTCAATTGAGTATGCCAATATTTATCATGTTTATTCATTATTTTTTGAAGAATTAGTTTGAGAGTTTTATTAGATGCTTCCACTTGGCCATTAGATTGAGGATAGTAAGGTGTATAAAATCAATATTGAATATGAAACTTCTCTAAGAATTTCCTTACTTCTTTGTTCTTAAATGAATAACCATTATCTGAAACAAGGGTAGAAGGCAAACCAAAGTGAGCAATAATGTTATTTAGAAGAAAGCTAAAAATTGCTTCAATGTCAGTGGATCAAAGCAAAATGGCTTCAACCCACTTCCTAAAGTAATCAATAATTGTGATGATGAAGGTATTTCCCTTAGAAGGAGGCGATATTTTCCTAATAATATACAATCCCCTTTTGCAAATGGCAAAGGAGCGATTTGATTATGAATTTCTTGCATAGGAGCTCGAATGAGATTATTGTCTTGCTAACATTGGGGACATTTCCTAACAAAGGTAAAGGAGTCTTGCTCCATTGTTTTCCAATAATATCTCATATGAATCAATTTATGCACTAAGGATTTATCACCAAAATTTCCACCCCCAAAGCTCGAATGAGCTTCTTGAAGGGAAAGGGGTGTCTCAGCCTTAGTGAGACATCAAAGAAGAAGACCATTGTAAGATTTCCAATAAATAACATTAGACAAAAGGATGTATCGAGCCAAAATATTTTGTATCCGAACATGAGTATTCTTACTTGCATCATCAGGAAATTTTCTAGTTTGTAGGTAATTATATATGATAATACCATTCACCTAAGTCTACGTGAGCACACACAAGACTATTATGTTTAGGTTGATCCAAGATAAGAGAGTGAAGAATATGGACCATAAATTGGTACTCATCTACACCATCGTTTAAGGGTATAAGGGAATTTGTGCTTTCCATTGCATCTGCATGATGATTTTATCTCCTAGGAACACTATCTATAGTAAAAGAAGGGAATCGATCAATCAAGATAAAGCCAAATCTTGATACTGAGATAGCTTGCTCTTCTTAGCTTGATATCGTTCTATGATCTAATTTACAATAAGATCAAAATCACCATGAATATGGATATGTTTAATATTCAATTTTATCACGACACATAAGCTTGCAATAAGGGCTTCATACTCAACAATATTATTTTTATAATGAAATTCTAATCGAAAACATGGATGAACTGACTTTCCTTCGAGGGAGATTAAAACTAAACCTTACCTAGAGCCAATTCGACATCTTGATCCATTGAAATACATTTCCCACATAGGTTTGTGATCCAATGAAAATATAATTTATACCAGGAACAAGCCCAAGCTAGGAAAAGAATGGAGTGATGGAGCTTATGCTAGTTGATTAGTGACAGGTTTCCCTTTAATCACTTTTTGAGGCACAAACTTTATATCGACCTTAGAGAGAAACATCACCCCTTTTTCTAACCTTCCAAAAATATTAGTTGTAGTGAATATATGTTTAAGATCATATTTTATGATCACATGATTCTTTTCATGAAGAAGATAATGCCATAACTTTTGTCTTACGAAAACAAGATCAAGACATTGTTTTTCCATAGAAGAGTATTGAGCTTCATAATAAACTAGAATGTGACTGATGTAGTATATTACTTTTTATTTACCATAATCATCATGTTAAACTAGCAAAGCTACTAAATCATGAGGTGATGCAAAAATATAAAGCAAAAAGGGTCCATCTTGCATAGCCAATATCAAGACGGGAGGATTAGCCAAATAAATCTTGATAGATTCAAAAGCCTTGTGGCATTCATCATCCCACCAAAAACAAACATCTTTCTTCAATATACGTGTGAATGAAAGAGTATGATAAACCAATTGAGATACAAATCTATGAATTTCTTGAATCTTCCCTTGAAAACTAAATAGTTTAGATATAATAATTGTGCTGATTTTTTTCGTGTCAACTTTGATTCCACAATGAGAAATAATAAATCCTAAAAGTTTGTCAGTGTAGTGTCATAAAATTACACCTTGTAGAAATTTCACACTTGTGCATTTATCCCACTACATTTATGGCACCTTGCTGCACTAATTACAAAAACTTATGAGTCATAATTTCACAATTCCAACTTCATAGAGGACAACGATGAAGTGTTAGTAGTTTGTACACCTCACTCTTGTGAAATTTCGAGTAGGACTATTGTGCAAAATGGTAGCATCCCCAAACTTTTTGAGTTCCAAATAAAGGAACCTCACATCCTTTACCTATGACACATGTCATTATGATAAAAACATGAGTATAAAAACTCTTATCACCCATGCAACCTCACAAAACTCCTCTTTTTACTCTTTCTCTCATTCATTCTCACTCTCTCTCATTCAATCCTGCTCTCTGCTCTATTCTCTCTTCTACATAATTTCTCTCTTGCTCTCTACAACGAAGTTCTACTGGATTCTCATCTCAAAAATAGTCAAGGCTCTCTTGCAAGCAAGAACGTCTCATCTATAAAGCCAAGAGGGGAGCCACAAACTATTGGTAATGCTCTCTTGTCTACTTTGTCTTGTCTATTTACAATCGTCTTATTGTCTTGTCTATTTACAATCATCTACTTGTATCATCTATTGTATTCATGATAAGGGCTCTCCTCCATAGTGGGGTTTGTTTCTATCACATGTATATTACATTTTATGTCATTTTTTCTATATTTATCTATTTGGTTATCCATGGAGGTGGAAACACCAAAATAGGGGTTTGAGTAAGGCAAGCCCCAAAACAGCCCCAACATTTTTCCTCATCCTTCTTGTGCACAAATGTATATATTCAAAGATCTCGATGTTGCAAAATTAAGGTCTTTATTATCTATTTTGATATGGATGATAGTGTAGGGTGTAGATGTCCCTGCAACGCACTGTCATTTATGGTTGAGGCTTTTCCCTTCTAGGGGAAGAATCTATGAGTTTTAAGCTTTTTGTTTTCGTAATCTAAAACTTGTAACTTTATATTAGTTTCTATTATTTAGTAGTTTACTATTCTTGCCCTTAATAGCTTAACATTTCATATAATCAAGTTATTCAAATATTCTCTATTCTTTACTTTGTCACTTGAGCTTTGTACTTTGAGGTAACTCTTACCTATTTTTTAGCTACAGCTCAAAATAGGTAGAGTTGAATTGCACATTCATCATTGAAAGGTATACAAATAATCTCAAATTTCCTGTTAGGTATTCATTGACCATAAAAAGATGATTACTTTTGGATTCATATTTTATACAATAATTGTAACAGAGGAACTTATGCAATTGCATTTAAATACTATTTTATTCATATTGTAAAAATCAAGGTCCCACACAAACTGTGGGAGTAGCTTAATTTGATTTACGTAATCAAATGGTAGGTACAAGAACAAATTATAAACTACACAACTGAAGACAATATAAACACATAGAGGGTGGTTCATCATTGCCTGTAATGATGAATCCATTAATACTTGATATCTTTGAATGGTGTTGTTGAAGCTTTCCAGGTTCCTTGACTCCAGTCTCCTTGAGTTGTCTTGCAAGATGAATGGAAATGATGTTAGAGATTGAATCTAAGCAACGATGAATCAAGATCAATCCTATGCCTACATTGCCAACATAAATATAATTCACATTCATTCAAAGTATACATCAGATGATTAAGTTATCAAAGAGCACAAAGAAAGACGAAGCTTTCAGCTTCAATTATTTTGCTAACATGTTTTTTCACTGTGCAGGAATAGGTTCATTATGTTTGTGATCGATTTTCATCAGATATGTGGAGAAAAATGGGTTACCACAAGGGTTGAGCCCAGCATATCAAGAAGGGCCTCTCTCATTCAAAATTTATACATGAGAGCATCATATCAAGAACAGTCATGAAAAAAGACTATTGTCATAAATTCATGAAAGATGAAATTAAAATAGAATGCATATACAAGGTGCTAGGCAGGCATAATAGTTTGAAGCACAACAATAATTTTGTTTTTTAAAAAGAGGTCATAACAGAGCCAAATGATTAAATGGCCACCTCGCATTTCAACAAAAGGCATCAAAGTATACAAGACAAGACCATTACAGCCTTCAGAATGACCAATAGAATCAAATACAAAGGTGCATGAACAAAAGAATTCATAGTCAAAGCCAACACATAATACATGCTACCAGTATGACAGTCCTATTGAAGGCAAGGAAAGGTCTTGATAAGCATAATCATGGCAATAAATTAAATGTAATAAAGGACATCACAAGGGGTTTCAAACACCACACAAGGACAAAATATAATGAAAATTCATAGTATTGTCATGAACAGTAGGCATAGTCATGAAAGTAGATCATATTGCATAATGACTATCACATTGAATCAATAGGGACAGTCAAACACAAGAGGATTTTTGACTAAATATCTCAAAGAATGTGATCTCAAAATCATGTAGACAGTACACACCACACCATAGTAAGAGAAAAATACTTTCAAGTGATTGTGGTTACAAGGTTCAAAGAGGTAGTCACTGTCATAATATGAAGTGACAATCATCAAGCATCTTTCTAGTCAAAGGGCAACCTTATACCCAAAATAATGGTCGTTTCTACATGAAAGAGAGCTCAATGATAGTCTTACAAGCATAGCTTTAGGTATGACAACCATAAATAGTGAGGTATCATGATGAGATCAGTCACCTTTAAGATTAAAGACAAATTTTGTAGAGTGGATGCAAGGGCAGAGAAAGATGGTGATATGATCGTCTTGGACAATACAAAACTTGCTTAGAGCTCAATGTCAATAGTCTAATGACAGTATTTTGAGACCTTTGAGATAAGTTTTGTCACAGAGCAGTAATAAGGTGAAGCTTGAAGGGTAGAGATTGATCAAAAGAATGGATAGGTTTTTCTTCCTTTAATGACTCGATGATAGGAATAGTACCCATGCGGGTTTTCTTCATATTTCAGTAAGAAAAACATGGTGTGGCCACCATTGGAGCAATACAAAGAGAAATACTAGCCCAAGAAGAATGATGTGAACATTACAGCCATGACCAAGGGTTTATAACCCATAGTTTCTGAACAAACAAATGGAGAATATCTTAAAATTTTGCAAGTTTTGGAAGCATCCACAAAAACCCTCAAGTATACCCTGATGTTTTGAAACACACAACTTGTGCATGGAGGCAGCCTTCAAGGAAATGAGGAAATCCTCAATTTGGTCTGAAAATAGGAATGCCTAATATGCTAAATTGAAACCCGTGGCCATGAGAGGAATACCCAGTTGTAAAGAATGAATTCGCGGCCATGAACTTTTAGTTTACTAGCACAAACCTAGAAAACAAGAAAAAAATTGAAACCCTATTTGTGTAATCATGTCGGCCTTCGAAATTGTAGAATACACAAAGAAATCAAGAATTTCTTTCTCTTTTTGTCAAGAAAATATACTCTCAAAAGGCTCAATCAATGCTCTCATGGTGGCCATAGAAGAAAGGAACATCAATAGAGAATAGAAGCAAGAATAAAGAAAGGAAAACCTTCAAATATATGCAGAGAGTAATATTCAACTTCCATATTTCTAGTAGCTGCACAACTATGAAAGGTAATGCAAAACATAGCAAGAATGACATATACAGTCGTGGCCCTAAATATAGAGAGAACTTCAAATTTAGAAAAATAATGTATCTTAGTGTTTTAGCCATGACCTGTGAAATAAAGTTTTTTTGAATCGCTAAAAATATCCATCAAGACTTCATAAGAAATCCAGTTCGAAAGTTCCCCATGGCAGCCTTAGACAGAAGGAAGATATCATCAGAGCAGCAAGAAAATGCTAAGGATTAAGCAGACAGAACCCTCATGGCAATGCATGCATTGCAAGCAAAAAACAAAGTGAAGAAATGAAGGCTCTTTAGGGTTCGACTTTCATTTTTACTCTTTGCCCTAACCTTTTATTGGGCATTTGATGGGTATTTTAGACTAGGTTTTAAAAAATAATAATCATTCATTCTAAGGTTGTTTGTGGTCTTGACTTTCTAAGTCATATGACTTGATAATCATTGAAGACCCGTATGTTATGAGATAGACTTGAAAATTATTTTCAAGTTTATTCTTTTTTTTTGGTAAATGATTATCAGCCCTTCACATTATTAGTAATATTCGACATTATTAAAGCAATCTCATTGATTGTTTTAATATTTGTTGAATTAAACTTCTTAATGGGAAAGTGAACTAAAGATGGAAGTGATGTATGCTATATATGCATGGAGGAAATAAGCTTTGACTTCAAGTCAATGATGCATGTAAGATGCTTATTTTAGATTGTGCATGGAGGAGGGAAATATTAAAAATACTATAAAAAATTCGCTCATGCACAAAGTGGAGCTTCAATTTCAGTTATTCAAATTATGCAAATAGTGAGTCTCTTCTTTCAGTTCACGAGGTGTTTTTATCATGTGCATGGAGAAGTGGAGTTTTTTAGGCACAGAGTGTAGTTTGCTTCAATTTTGAGCTATTTTTATCAAGGTTTTCTCTTCTGCTCGGATTTCACATTGGAGATGCATTTTTTCACTTCAATTCTCCTTCAGTTCCATTTTTGGCTGCTTTGTGCATACCTATTTTGTATATATTGGAAAAAATTAGTCTTTTTCCTTTAGTTCTTTTGTTCTGCCTTTTCCTTTAGCAAAGAGACCTCATGTAACTCAGATTTTTTACAATTTTTATGATATTTCAGCAGGTTTTACAGGCTATGTTAAAGTATCATTTGCAGAGTTTTCCTTATGTTGTCATTACAAGTTAAATATTATCCTTCTTAGATTTAAGTGTTTTGTTTTACGAATGTTGTGGATGCAAGTTTAATGTGTTTGATATCAAAACCTTTAGACTTCTATCACATTTGTGAATGCATGTACACAAAAAATGATCTTAGTTGCAGGTCATAAATTGTGCTTATAATATATTCATATCTTTAAGTTGTGAAAATATTTATTTCCTTCATAAAGAATGAATTATCAGGCCTTTCTGTGAATCATTGATGCAGTTAAATTGTTCAATCTGGGTTGTAAAAATAGGCTCGTAAGGAATCGGTTGTGAATTAATCTATTTTCTTTAAGTCAAATAGGTGCATCACCTAGTTTTAGATTTCAAATTATGCTTTTATTTCAAGCCCTTTTTTCCCTTTTCCAAACAAGTTATAGTTAATTAACCAAAAAATTCAATAGGAAGCCATCCTAGAATCCGAAGGTCTAGTTTCATATAGGGTACCCACAACCTGAAATTATTCCAATGCTGCACGGGATTGCAGAGCTTTTCAGCTTTAAATGTGGGTGCAAATCCCTGTGACAACAATATCCAAGGGATATTTTCTCCCTACAAACTATGTTTGTCTTGAGACTCAAGAGTAGCAAATCTACTCCTTTACATTTCAGTGATCTTGACGTGAATGAAATCATGTTAGATTTTCTTCTTTATAATTTTAATTCTTTTGATAATGCATTCCCTAAACAAGATTTTGATATGTTGGACGAGGCCCTAGATGATTTCTTTGAGGCATCTCCTTTTATTCGTAGATCTTGTAAACAAAATTCATCACAACCTTATTCTTCTTCGTAAATCAAAGATTATGTGAATGTGGTTGTAGTCTCTTCCACCCCTCAAAGGCCTAAGAGACCAGTCATTTACGTGACTCTAGCTATCTCTTCCCCTAAAATAATTCATTATATTCATGGGGTTCCTGTCACAAATGACACACCAAACCTTTATATGAGGTTTATTAAATCCAAGGCTCCCTCTTATAGAGCACAATCCCATATTTACAATACTAGAAGGAATCAACAAAACCTTAATCAACCTACTTCTTTACCACCTTCTCAATTAGGCCTTCCTCAAGCACCTAAACCTGTAACTAAAGCACCTGGTGAGTACGATATTATTGAGAAACTTTGTGTTACTCCTACCAAGATCTCACTTTGGGATTTTCTTTAGACTACTCTAGTTTACCAAGGTATGCTTCAATAAGCCTTTCAAAAAATCCTCTTGACTTCTTCCACTAGGCTAGTGAATTTGAATGCACTGATGGATCATATTCATGTGGATTCACCAAATATTACATTCTATCCACATGAAATCCTAACTCTAGAAGTAAAAAAGAAAGTGGATCCTCTAATGATAATAATTAACATCAACAATATTGGTAGTAGACTACTCTCATTGATATCTATTTGACACTCAATGTCTATAGCATTTATTTGTTACCTAAAATTAAAATTGATTTATATTCTCTTGTTGCATCTTCTTTGTATATTCATGGATTTTATAACACCAATTGACAAGCCTTGGGCATGATAATCTTTCCTTTGATATTGGGACCCATTACCATACCCACCCTGGTTTACATTATGTCAAGAACATTACCTTATAATATCATCTTGGGAAGACCATGGATTCATGCTTTAGGAATAGTCACTTCTACCTTTCATTCTATAATTTTTTTTTGCTAATAATGAATTATTCACATTCAAGGCTAACCTTGATGCTATACACCTTTGTGAACTGGTAGCTGTTAGTCGAGCCTCAATTGCTTCTACATTTAAAAATGTTATCCCTTCATTATCTTCTAATGTGTTGATGTCTACTCTGGTAGTATCTGTTTCAAAAGCTACTCTTGAGATGGATTTCCCTAAAGAAGATCATCCCAAAGTATAGAATCCTAAGTTCACCCCATCTACTTCTTCTTCTTAATCAAATGCATGTCTTGGTGATGATTGGGGTTCCTTGGACTTTACTGAATCCTTTATCAGAGAGTAAAAAGTAGACCCTATCCACCTAGACATTTCGATAATCTCATACACTTCTGTTAAGAAAGTTGATTTTCCTCCCACTGAGGAAAATGATCATACTCTTGTCAAGGATGATGATCTTGCCTCTGTTGAGGAGGATAATCATGCTTTTTTTAAGGAGGTTAATGTTTTTATCCCTACTAAGAAGGATGATTATGTTCTTGTAAAGGAGTATAATACTTGTAGCTAGGGTCATGCTCTTTATGTTAATCCTCCTCCTTCCTGGGAATTACAAGCACATTACAATTCATGTTTCAATCTCCTTTCTAAATATGGTTGTGGAGGTAATGGTTCTAGATGTAATGAACAAGGCATTAAAGTCCCCATAGAGTTTGATTCTCATGGGTATAAGATTAGACTTGGATATTGTCACACTAAGTCTAAGAGGAAACCATGGTTGAATGTAAACATGATTTTCATTGAGCCTCCACTTAAATTAGTTCATCCTAAATTTATTGAAAGCAAGGTAGACTCTAACGAATTTCTCCTAGATTTTTTCTCTTTGGAAGAAGTGCTAGAATAATTCTTAGGTACCTACTCTCACTTAACCTCTTATCACCATAAACAATGATTCTCGTATCACTTGAATAAACATGCATACTTTGGAGAATTTTGTATGGGTATAGATGAGAAGGCCCCTTTGTCTAGTGTGGATGATGATACTCATATATCTCATCCTGAACACCGTAGTACTCTCCTTAAAGGGGATACTTTCGATTTTTTTATGGATCCTAATTTTTTTGAAAGAGTGATTAAGATTGGAAATGTCTCTCTTTGGAAGAGTCTAAACAACATGTTGATTATTGCATTCCCATCCTGATATCTTAGCTTGGTCATATGAGGATATGCCTACTATTGATGATTTTTTGGTGGTTCACAATATCATTTATGTCTCGATGCCAATCTTGTTAAAAAAAATATTTGTAAGATGAATCCCAGGGTTGCTTTGTTAGTCAAGACTAAGATAGAAAATCTTATAAAAGCTAGTTTTATCTGTCTTATTGAATATTCACCTTGGATATCAAATACCATCATCATTAGTAAACCTAATGGTCGTATTCATATTTGCATATATTTCCATGATCTTAATAAGGCTTCTCTTAAGGATTATTTTTTGTTGCCTAAAATCGATATGATTGTGGACTTGACTGTAGACCATGCTTTATTGTCCTTTACGGATGGCTTCTCAAGTTATAATCAAAATCATATTACCCTAGAAGATTAGTATATGAAAACCTTCACTACCCCTTGGGGTACCTTCTATTATGTAGTCATACCATTTGGGTTAAAGAATATTGGATCAACTTACCAACAAGCGATGACTTATTTTTCATGATTTTATTTACAAAATCCTAGAATATTACATTGATGATATCTTGGCTAAGTCTAAAACTCATCAAGTTCATGTCAATAACATTCATCTTATCTTTGAAAGGCTTCGAATCTATAAGATGAGACTAAATCCTCTTAAGTGTTTTTTGGCATAGATGTCAACAAGCTTTTAGGATTTATCATCTCTCACTATGGAATCAAAGTCAACACAAACAAGATTGATGTTAGTCTCCTACAATGATTCAACAACTAAGCCTTCACAGTTGTGATTCAGAGATTGGACATCTAACCTGAATAGCTATTTCAATCTTCATGAAGGTGCATTTAAATTGTCAACCCAGGGACGTAAACTTGAAATGGGTCAGCATTGTATGTGCACTAGGAATCCAAAGTAGCCATGTTCATCCTATAGCTAAAAAAGACACAATGTAAATTTCTTGTAAGGAGATCAAATAAGTGTTGAGCATCAACCAACATCTATACTAAGTTGGAATGCATGACAAAAATGAAAATCTGAGCAAAAAAATAGGAAACTACTATGTCTACTTTGGCTACAGGAACAGTCACAGATGGAATTCTAGTGGCTATAGGAACAGATAATGCCAGATTCTTAACTAATTACTGAATAGAAAATAAAAACTAAACTAAACTAAGGTATGGGATGTAATACTCACTAAGTAGGCCCCCTTGGATGAGCATCCCCTAAACCTAATGTAAACTCAGATGCACAAACTTATAACTTCATTTCATTCATTGAAAAACATGAGTACAATCGAGCAACATGACTATATTAATAAAAACTTAAGAGTTTGAGTACATCATCAGATTGAGCAACCTCTTATTCAAACCCCCAAAGGAGCATCAGAGTCTTATTTATCTAATCACCTAGCAAGGTGTTCAACTCCCACAGATGTGGAGGATGCCACATTAGGGAAAGCATAGAAAGTGGAGAGGTGGCTACGCATGCATAGAATCTGCCAGGCATGTTTGCCTTAACATGAATCCGACAAAGCAGTAATGCCTTTATTTTCCCAACAAAAATTAAGACCATTACAAGGTGGTTACAATTTGATTTGAATGAGGAATATTTCCGTCATCAAGAGTCTTTCCTCCATTAAATGACCACCTTGTTGATTGGTATGGGGCAGAATCTTCCTTAGTTGCATTCCTCAAATTATAAATGCATGTAAATATTAGTATGTACAACAACTACATATATGTAACTATTTGAAAGATAAATTCATTATCACATGCAAAATTAACATAGATAGTTCATATAGCATGTCAATATCATTAAAAGTTATGAAAATAAGTTCATGTCCAAAGTCTATGACTTTAAAAAAATATCATAAAAAGGTCAACATCCAAGCATCAAAGTCTATGACAAATGCAGAAAATGGATAAAAAACTCTATCAATAATTAGACCATAAACTAGACTCATCACTCCCCCAACCTAAGGTCTTGTTGGTCCTCTAGTAGAGGGAGAGTTGTCCTTTTGCTTGGTCGATGCCCTGAAATTTGCAACCGCCAACTATCCTACATCATTTTTTGTTGTGTCTGAACTAGGATCCTAATAGAACCCTTGTTGTCTGTCCAACCTGCTCCATCTCTACTTCTTTGTAGCTATGTCATATTGATAGTACCTAAAGTTTGGCACAGGCCACAGTAGGATAGGTGGCTGAAAAGTTAGTGGAAGCCAAAATTGTCCTTTTGTCCTTCCAATCTCTATATATTTATTAGCTCTCTTAAGTATTGCAGCATAGTTATGTGTGGAATGAGGCTCAGCTTGTTTCAAATCATCAGTTAGGTTGTTCCACCTTTGTGACAGCTATCCCATTATAGATTCCCCTGTGGTTCTTGCTACCTTCTCATATTCTTTATAAATTGCCTCTCTCTTAGACAGGATCCCATTGCCATAACTTGGCTAGTAGAGGATTTTGTGCCAATCCTTGAAAATGTCTCCTGGATTTCTAGATTCAGCCCTAATGAATAGGGGAATGTTGGATTCAATTTTCCTATAGGTCCTGAACTCTTTTCCCCAACTAACTTCATTTTGTATCCAAGACATAAATGCCCTTAATTGGACATCTCCAACATACAACAATGGATTCCAATCATGGTCTTGGGTCACAGTATAATTATGTAAATAAAATTCACAACAAATTTTTCATTTCAGGAGGAGCAATCCAATAAGCATTGAAAAATTCAATAGGGGTCTCAATGGAGAGATTCAAACCTTAAACAATCCTTGCTAGCTTAAAAGAAAGATGCTTCTCCTTCGAATATAGAGCATAGACCCTTGGAGGAGCCTTGCACTCTAATATCTGAGGTACTAAAGTTGTCATCTCATCCCTTTTTTTCTTTAAATCAGTAATTTCTTCATTCTTATCCTCAATCTCTTCATCTCTCTTTTGAATTTCCTTCTTTAGTTTGTGTTTCTCTGCTTTCCATTCTTCTTCCCTCCTTTGCACTTATTTCCACAAGTTCATGAATACCTTGTGCATTGAATAATTAGAGGGCCTATGTATTCCTACCAAATAAATTACTGGCACTTTTACTTGTTCTTCATAGAGTACCAGTTGCAGGACTTTTGTTTGCTCGGCCAAGTCCGACTACAGGGGTGCTGATTGTTCTCCCAGTTCTAGCTACAGGGCCTCAAGTTCTTGTTCTTGCTCATGCTATAGGAACTCTTGCTTCTATTCTTATTGTAGGAGCTCTAGCTTCTGCTCTTGTTGTAGGAGCTCCTGATTTTCCTCATGCCCTCGACTTTCAACTTATTTTGCGATGTCAGGAAGATCTGCCAACGTTAAGTTTGTTGCTTCCTCAAATATGTCTTTTTCCTTGACATTCACTTGCTCCATTGGAGCTTTTGTATCCTCATATGATTTTTCTCTAGGTTTAGGGCTTCCCTCAGGAGATACACCAATGGCTGGCCCAGCTGGTCTTGAAATTCTAGGAGGGTTTCTTCGCTTTTCCTTTGCTACAGGAAGAACAGTGCCAGCCTTTCATTTCTTAGAGCTTGGCACTTCTTTTTCTAATGTTTGGTTTCTAAATTTTCCTTTTCTTATTTTTGCCTTCTTCTTATGTGCCCTAGTTCTCATTAGGGTTCCAAGAGGGGCATCATCATTAAAATCTAGGGAGGAACTTCCTTTTTTTTTAATTTTCAGCCTCAGAAGAGCTAATCTCTATGGTTTGCTCGGTTGCATGAGGGTTTACACTAGGGCTCACTCCAAGAGTTGAGGCTCTAGGAGTGGCTCAAATATTCCTCACCCTCCTACTAACCCTACGAGGTTGAGGAAAAACCCTAGGTCACAAATACTCTAGTTTAATTTAATCAATATTCAAGAATTCTTCCCGAGATATATTAGACACATCATGCAGAGACTTCTCAACTAATAATTTGATCAGACAATGGTGGGAAATGGATTTGTCCCTACCTTTCTGGGTCCTGACCACCATGATTGAAAGAAGGTGGTATAGCACATTGGGAACATTCATTCTTCTCTCATGCCTCATGTAGTTCAGGAGTTTAAAATGCACAGAAAGTAGATTCGACTGACGACCTTCACAAGTAATACACTTCACAACATAAATAGCTACCTACTTCCATGGCTTGGGTAGAGAAATTATCTTTGCTCCTTGTTTTTCCACACTCAACGGGGGGTCACCGGGTTCTGTAAATTCATCCCTAGCTAACATGGCATCTCTAGTAATAGGATAATGTTCACCATCGACAGGCAACCCTATAACTTTCTGCAAACCTTTCCTCAGTGGCTATGACCTCCAACCCCTTTACCATGGCCTTTCCTTTAGACAATGTCAAGGAAAATTCCAATGCAACATCTTCATCAAAACCATTCAGCTTTAGGAAATAGTCTATCCATCTGTAGTTTCTAAACTCGACTAGGCAAGGTGCATCCTGTAGTAATACATCATGAACCATGGGTTCATTTTGAATTAACCCACCTCCCATTTTCTACAATCAAACAATCGCTCTACAAATTTTTTCCCTCCTACAATCTTCATCTAAAAGCCAAACTTCTCCTTCCTGCAATGCTGCCAAATTTCCAATGCTTGTATCGACTAAATTTTACCTTTTGGCTTAAGATTATGACAAGAGAAAATAAAGGTAGTAGAGTAATAAATGTAGGCTATGATTAAGGAAAATGGTGGAGGTTAATTTCCTTTCACACATATGATCCATCATCTCACTCAAAATTCAAATCAGCTCAATACTTAAATTTTGTTGGTCCCATTACGGACAGACACGCGGACATGGTATTTGCACTTTTCCCCCCTTACCTAAATTTTCACATGTGTCCTCACATGTGAGGTGGAATGACAATTTGACAGGGGCAGGGAATAATTACATGCTATGGCGAACATCCATATTAATTTACATCAATTAAATAAATACACTAAAATACAATTAAGATATAATAATTGATGTGCACGTACCTAAATTCATGGAAGATTTATTGTAAAGATTATGGAGAAAGTTCCGATCACTTTTCAAAAAAAAAAAGTTGAGCAATTAATGAAACTGGAGCGGAATGAGGTGGAATGGAATGGAGTGAAGTGAAATGATGATGGTGAGGTGGAAGAGAGAGAAATGTGGAATGGATCAGCGGATGGGTGAAGAAGTGGACCCCCACAGAAGTGGAAGTCTTTATTATGACAAGTTACATACCTTAGTTAGCCAGAAGAAGGGACACTAGGCCTACTTCCTTTGGCTGTAGGAAGTTTGGTTGTTGCATGCTGAGTGAATTGTTGCAGGAACTCCTCCTTAGAAGTTGTCTTGTGATACAATATTAGGTGATTACCATTCACCAGTAGCTTAAATCTAACAAGGTCAATGGTAATGAGCTAAACAGCCCCATTGGGAAATACTTCAGCAACCTCATACGGTCCTAGCCACCTTGTTTGTAATTTTCCTGCATTGTCTTGATACCTTGAGTCATAGAGTAGTGCCCAGTCGCCTGGCTAGAATTTCTTATCTTTGATGAATTTTTCATGCCATTTTACTCTCTGATTATGCACTACCTTTGTGCAATGCAAAGTTTCCTTCCTCATCTCATCCAAAGCATTCAATTGCATGATTATGTCCCTTTGTGCCTCAGAGATATCATTCACCAATTCCACTGTAGTCCTAAGAGTCTTATGCTCAAATTCAATGGGCATCATAGTTGTCTTTCCATACAGTAGCTCAAATGGAGTGAATCATGTAGTTGTTTTCCATGTAGTTCTATAAGCCCAAATAGCTTCTGGTAGTCTGCTTGCCCAATCCTTTCTATGGATAGCCACTATTTTGGTCATAATGGCTTCAATTTCTCAATTGGTCACCTCAAATTGATCATTTTCCTGAGGCTGATAAGGGGTAGACTTCATGTGCCTAATATTGTACTCATTGACCAGTGCTATAACAAGGGTTGAAGTGAATTGAGCCCCTTGATCAGTCACTATCTCTCTTGGAACCCCATACCATATGAAAATTTCCTCATAAATATTTTGCAACCTTATTGTCTCTTGCATGCTTCATGGCCTTAACTTCTACCCACTTGGTTACATAATCGGTGCATACCAAGATATAGGATTTACCATGTGATGGAGGATCAATGGATCCTACAAAGTCCAATCTCCACTTATCAAATGGAATGATTACTGCCTGGAGGTAAAGTGGCATCTCATCAGATTTGGTTGGTCGACCCATCCTCTAGCATCTATCACACTTCCTTGTATATCTACATCCATATTTGTGGAGTGTGGGCCAGTAATATCTTGTGCTCAAAATATTCATTGTTGTCCTCTTGGCTACAAAATGCCCTCTTGGCTACAAAATGCCCTCCACAGGGTTCATTGTGATATGCATGAAAAATTTCATATGTCTCATATTCCCTCACACATCTCCTCATGACATGGTCTGGTCCAGTGTAAAACAAGCATCTAGCAACCCATGAGAAAGGAAAATATTTTTCAATGAGTACCCTCTTCTCTTTTGGAGAGAAGTGAGGAGGAACTCTATCTATGACCAGGTAATTAGCTATGTCAGCATACCAGGGTGTCTGCACACTGATAGAAAATAGATGCTCGTTAGGGAAGGATTCATCTACAACTTGATTGTCCTTTGATGTAGTCAGCCTTGAAAGAAAATATGCAACAACATTGGCCTTCCCTGATTTATCCACAATGGTCATGTCGAACTCCTGCATCAGCAATAACCATCTTGCCAACCTACCTGAGATCAGGGGTTTATTCATGAGGTATCTAATGGTTGCATGATCAGTGTGCACAAAGATCTAGTAGCCTATTATGTAGTGCCTGAATTTTTTTAGGGCATAGATCACTGTCAGCATTTCTTTTTATGTCACTTTATAGTTCAATTTAGCTCCCTACAGATTTTTGCTAACAAAATAAATAGAATTTTCAATAGCTCCTTCTTTTTGTCCTAAGACTACTCCTATGGCATAGTCTAATGCATCTATATGGATGTGAAAAGGAAGATCCCAATTAGGACCCTTGAGTACAGGAGCATGAGTTAAAGTTGTTTTCAAATCAGAAAATGCCTTGTCATAGTCTTTTGTCCATTGGAATTCAGCATCTTTAGTTAGGAGGTTATATAATGGTGGTTCCATTTTGCTGAATTCTTTGATGAACCTCCTATAATAACCTGCATGTCCTAAGAAACTCCTCACATCTTTTTATTTTGTAGGGATAGGTAGATTGGTGATTACCTCAATCTTTGCAGGATCTACTTCAATTCTTTTGTGAGAGATGTAGTGGCCAAGAACTACACCTTCCTGCATCATCATGAAGCACTTTTCACTATTTAGAGATAGATTGTGGTCTTCACATCTTTGTAGAACTCTCCTGATATTTTCCAATGCTTCGTTGAAATCAGCACCATAAGTGGTGAATTCATCCATATAGATTTCCATGCAATCAAGAGAGATATCTGAAAATATGCTAATGACTGCCCTTTGAAAAGTTGCAGGAGCATTGCATAAGCCAAATGGAAGTACTGATTAGGAATAGGTCCCCCATGGATAGGTAAATAGGGTCTTCTCTTGGTCCTCTGGTGCAATTTGGATCTTTTTATAGCCATTGAATCCATCTAGGAAATAAAAGTACTTCTTTCTTGCAAGTGAATCCAAAACTTGATCTATGAAAGGTAAGGGGAAATGGTCCTTTTTGGTGGTAGCATTAAGTTCCCTATAATAAACACAAACTTTCCACTTCCCTCATTTTTTAGGAACACTCACCAATGGGGACACCCACTGGCTATCTAAGATGGGGTAGATAAATCTTGCATCTAGCAATTTATGTAGTTCCCCTTTTACTATTTCTCTCAATGCAAGGTTAATTCTTCTTTGTGTCTACCTCACTGGTGTACAATCATTTCTTATATATCCTATGAGTGCAAAACTTAGGGTCCAGTCCCTTCATATCATGATAATCCCATGCAAATGCACACTGGTGGGACCTTAGCAAATTTTCCAATGACAACTATTGTTCTTCACTCAGTTTATTGTTAACATTTAGATAGTTTCTTTCTAATATTTGCACTTGTGTAGTTAACTCTACCATAGATGCTTCACTAATGCTTGGTACCTTGAGTTAATATGACAGCAATGTATGAGACATACCTGTTGTTGTAGGAAATTCAGCTACAGTAAGAGCGTATGCAGGAAGAGCGGGAAGGAGTGTCTTCACTATTTCAGTAGAATCAGATGCATGAGAGGATGATGCTTCCTCTATCTCATAATGGTTTTGAATTATTTTAGAAAAAACTTCATTTTCATCTTGAAGCTACATGAAAGGACTTCTGCTGAACATCATAATTTGTTCCACAAAATTAATTTCCTCTACCTCTTTACCAACATGTCGCCATATAGGATCATTCTTATCATGGGAGAGCTGAGCAGGAGGGTAGAGAACAAGCTTTTTGGTGCTCTTTCCATTAGAAATGGTCATGTATCCTATCTGACATCCAATATAGGTGTATTTTTTTTCTAACCATGGCCTTCCAAGAATAATGGGGTACCCGCCTAGTGTGGCCTTAGGAGAAAGAATCATAAAATATGTTGCGTACTCCCAAGAGTCTATAGTTACCACAAGATCCTCTACTATCCCATCAAGATTACTAGTAGAACTATTAGCAAGCTATAGGACAGTAGGAGTAGGTCTCATGCTTGCAACATTTAGTTGCTACAGGATTTCCTTAGTCATCACATTTATTGTTGGTCCCAAATCAATCAAAGCATTCTTTATCTGGATCTCATTTATAACAACTCCTACCATAGGACTTCCTGGGTCATTATATTTTGGGATATTCACTTTCCCAAGCATGATGTCAACCAACTGTCCCACCACATGAATTATAGTGGGGTCTTTCTTCTTCCTTCCTGGCTTCTTAAGGCATGCTTCCTTGATTGACTCGCCATATATGGGAACATCTTTTATGGCCTAAAATAGAGGTATTTGGACACATATATGCTTCAACTGGTCTAGAATGTCAAAATTTGTGTCCTCCTTTTCTTCCTTTTGTTTCATAGTTTTCAACCTCTAGGGAAATGGTGGTTTTGGTTCAATCTGCTTGACTGGGATTGGTTCAATATTTTTAGGTTCACTTGGTTGAATGGGGACATTCAGAGGCTCCTCTTCCTCCATAGGAAGCTCAGTGATGATGGGTGTGGAAGGAGCTGACAAAGTAGTTCCTGAATGCAAGCGGATGTTACTCACACTCACAGCATATGTAGGGAATTGATTTGGATTGGCACAGTATATTGGTTGCTGCTACGATTTATTATTTGGGTTAAGTGTGGGTTGGGTTGGTAGCTGAGTAGGTTTAGGTGTGATTGAATTTGAACTAGTAGGAGGAGGCATTATAGTAGGTTTTTGAGGCTGAGAAGGTGGTTGGATGTAATTGATTGTTTGGTTTTCCCATTGTTGTCCTCCCCTCCATTGGGATGTTTGTTGCCAATTTCCTGGAGGTGGCTACCAATTTCCTTGAAACTGCTACCAATTCCCCTAGGGTTGCTGCCACTGGGGTGGAGATTTTTCATGATTGGGCTAGGCATTTTGAGGATTATTCCAAGGCCGTGGTGGATATCCTCCATAATTGGATTGATATGGGGGTTTCCATTGGTTACCAAATGAATAAGAATTGAAATATGGCCCAGCAAAAGATAGTGGATCTGGTGGCATGCCTTGTCTTGGGTCTCATGGCCTCCTTTGTGCAACAAAGTAGACTTGATCTTCTTCACCCTGGATTGGCTTGAACTCAAGTACCATCTGCTTGTTGTCAATATTAGCTATCATCTTGCATCTACAATCCTTCTTCTTTTGTTTGCAATGAGGGCAATATTCTACCAACATTGTCTTTGCCTCCTCTTGTTTCTTCTTGGCCTAAAGCGTATCCAACCGATTAGTTAGATTGTTTATGATGTCTTGCTTGAAGTCTATCAGTAAGTGAGTAATTTCCATCCTTGAGACTCCACTGGTAGATGACTTACCCATGGAAGATTGGTAAGCTCTCCCCTTCTTTTGAAGTTTCCCTAGAATAGTTTTGACATATCTTCTTGATGTCCTCCCAAGGAACTTAGCTGATATCTCCTCCTCCCATCAAGTCCAAGGCATCCGTGTAGCTGTCATTAATTCCTCTCAAGAAAAGAAGATTTTTTTATTCTTCATTGAGTGTATGGTGTGGATATTTCTTTAGGAAAAACAGAAACCTTGAAATATAATCTTCTAGGCTCTCATCCTCCTTTTGTTGCATCCTAAAAATGTCACCTCCTCTCATGTCACTGCCCCTGCAATATTCCTTGTATTTCTCAAGGAACTTTGTCTTCATGTCCTCCCAAGTCTCCATAGTATCTTTGCCATGCTCATGAACCATCTTAATGTAGCTTCTTTCAAGGTGGTAGGGAATAGCTTAAGCCTATAGGCATCAGTGGTATAGTCATAACTCCTATAGAGTATATCAAACTCGAACAAAAATGTATCAGGATCTTCTATGACAAGTCCATAGAACTTAGGAAGGACTAAAGCAGGGATATTTTTGAGGTTGTCAACTTTATTCTAATGAGCAATGGGGAAAGTAAAATTTGATTGGTTAAGTCTATTTCTATTTGCATCACCCATGCTTGCCTGATGAAGTTCCAAAGCAAGGGGGTTCTCGATCAGATTTTGATCTTCAGAGGAAGCTTCAAAACTAGTCAAATCTGGAAATGTATCAGCAAAGAGGCGTGGCTCTTCTTCTTCATCATCTTTGGGCAAGTTTCGATACTCAATTATCAGGAATAGATCAGGATTTTTAGGAAAGAATCTCTCACGAGCATGTCTTCTCCTTTCTTTATGCATACGATATCAACTCACTATCAGCCAGCTCACATAAAAAATTGGCAAAAGAATAGGGGGGTCATTACTTTCCTAAATGAGGGGTATACTAAGAACAACTTCCAGAAACATTACAGTGAGAAAAACTATCAATGACTCCAAATAATACCCTAGTTTGACACCATCCCTGGCAACGGCACCAAAAATGTCAACCTCCTACAATGATTCAACAACTAAGCCTTCATAGCTATGATTCAGAGATTGAACATCTAACTTGAATAGCTATTTCAATCATCATGAAGGTGCATTTAAATTTTCAACCCAGGGACATAAACTTGAAATGGGTCAGCACTGTATGTGCACTAGGAATCCAAAGTAGCCATATTCATCCTACAGCTAAGAAAGACACAATGTTGAAAGTAAATTTCTTGTAAGGAAATAACATAAGTGTTGAGCATCAACCAACATATACTAATCTAGAATGCATGACATAAGTGAAAATTTGAGCGAACAAACAAGAAACTACTTTGTCTGCTTTGGCTACAGGAACAGTCACATAATGGAATTCTAGTGGCTACAGGAACAGACCATGCCAGATTCTTAACTAATTACTGAATAGAAAATAACAAATAAACTAAACTAAGGTATGGAACAGAATACTCACCAAGTGGGCCCCCTTGGATGAGTATCCCCTAAAACTAATGTAAACTCAGATGCACAAACTTATAACTTCATTTCATTCATTGAAAAACATGAGTACAATCGAGCAACATGACTATATTATTGAAAAACTTAAGAGTGTGAGTACATCATCAGATTGAGCAACCTCCTATTCGAACCCCCAAAGGAGCATCAGAGTCTTATTTATCTAATCACCTAGAAAGGTGGTCAACTCCCACAGATGCAAAGGATGCCACATTAGGGAAAGAGCAGAAAGTGGAGAGGCGGCTATACATGCATAGAATCAATCAAGCATGTTTTCCTTAACGTGAATCTGGCACAGTAGTAATGCCTATATTTTCCCAACAACAATTAAGACCATTACAAAATGGTTACAATTTGATTTGAATGATGAATCTTTCCATCGTCAAGAGTCTTTCCTCCATTAAATGACCACCTTGTTGGCTGGTATGGTGAATGTCCAGATGATAGAATCTTCCATAGTTGCAGGCCTTGAATTATATCTGCATGACAAAATTAGTATGCACAACAACTACATATTTGTAACAATCTGAAAGTGACATTCATTAATCACATGCAAAATTAACACAAATAGTTCATATAGCATGTCAATATCATTAAAAGTTATGAAAATAAGTTCATGTCCAAAGTCTATAGCTTTAAGGAAATATCAAAAAAAGGTCAACATCCAAGCATCAAAGTATATGACAATTTCAGCTAATGGATAACAAACTCTATCAATAATTAGACCATAAACTAGACTTATCAATTGATGCAATTTTTAACATGCCTCCTCTAAAAAACATCTCTCAACTATGTAGTTTGCAAGGGAAAATTTGAGAAATTCATAGATTCATATCTCAGTTGGTTGATTGTACCCTCCCACTCACACGTTTGCTTTTTATGGGATGATGAGTGAAAAAGCTTTTGAGTCAATCAAAATTTATTTTTCCAATCCTCCTATCTTGATGCTAGTTATGTAGGATAGACCCTTTTTACTTTATATCTATGCATCACCTTATGCCTTAGCAACTTTATTAGCTCAACATGACAATGATGATAAAAAGGAGTGGTCTACTACATTAGTCATATTCTAATCGATTATGAAACTTGATATTTTCCATGGAGGAGCAATGTCTCACTCTCATTTTTGAAACATAGAAGTTACAACATTAGCTTCTTCATGTTGAAACCCATGTCATTGTAAAATGTAATCTTCTTAAACATTTATTTATTAGAACTAATCTTTTTGGAAGGTTGGTGAAATGGGTAATGTTACTTTCTAAGTTTGATATTAGATTCATAACTCAAAAATCAATTAAGGGTCAAGCTATTGTTGATCAATTGGAAAAATCTCCCTCATCTCACTCCTTCCCTAATTTGAATTTATTTCTAGATGAAAATTTATTCGCATTAGACCATGAACCTATATGGGAGATTTACTTTGATGGATCAAGATGTCAAATCAACTCTAAGGCAGGTGTATTATTAATCTCGCCCAAAGGTAAGTTGGTTCCTCTATCCTTTTGATTAGAATTTCATTGTATTAATAATATCACTGAGTACAAAGACCTTATTGTTGGCTTATCTACTATGATGACATTGAACATTAAGCATATTCATATTCATGGTAATTATAAAACTTATTGTAAATCAAATCGCAGGAACGTATTAGGCTAAGCAGAATAAGCTATCTTAGTATCAGGATTTGGCTTTATCCTTGCTCATTTTTCTTCTTTCACAATAGACAGTCTCCCTAGGAGATAAAATCGCCATGTGGATGCAATGGTGAGCACAACCTCCCTTGTATCTTCAGATGATGGTATAAAAGAGTACCACTTTTTGGTTCACATTCTCCACTCTCTTTCTCTCATGGATCAACATGAACCCAATGGTCTTATATGTGCTCATGTAAACTCGAGGGCATGGTATTCTCACATTTATAATTATCTAAAGACTAGAAATTTTCTTGATGATGCGACTAAAAATGCTCGCACTCAGATATGAAAACTTTATGCTTGATATATTATCATGTCTGATATTCTTTACCAAAAGTATTACAATGGTCTTCTTCTTCGATGCCTCACTAAGGCTGAAATACCCTTTTCCCTTCAAGAAGCTCATTCAAGCATTGGGGTTGAAAATTTTGGTGATAAATCCTTAGTGTGTAAACTAATTCACATGGGATATTATTGGAAAACAATGGAGCAAGAATCCTTTGATTTTTTCAAGAAATGCTCTCAATGTCAACATCATAGAATCTTATTTGAGCTCTTTCACAAGAGCTTCAAAATCAAACCCCTCCTTGGCCATTCATAAAATGGGGGTTGGATATTATTGGAAAACTATCATATCCTTCTTCTAAAGGACATATCTTCATCACCACTACTGATTACTTTATAAAATGGGTTGAAGTTGTTCCACTTTGATCCACTAACGTTGAAGCAATCTATAGCTTTCTTCTGAACAATGTCATTGCTCGTTTTGGATTGCATTCTACCCTTGTTTTTTATAATGGTATTTCAATTAAGAACAAAGAGGTGAAGTAATTATTCAAAAAATTTCATATTCAACATCAATTTTCTACACCATATTATCCTTAATATAATGGCCAACCCAAAGCATCTAATAAAAATCTTGATTTGATTCTTTAAAAAATAGTAAACAAACACGGTAAATACTGGCATACTTAATTGGCATACACCTTGTGGACCTATCACATGAGAATTCATGCAGCTACCGATGCAACCCTGTATAACCTCGTATATGGTGTTGAGCCTATCATTCCTTTACAGTTGGAAATTTTGTCTCTATGAGTTTCCCTTAAAGGATTGATTGATGATGACACTTACCATGTTGAACATCTAAAGTAGCTTGAGTTGCTTGATGAGTGCTGATTGCAGGACCTCAAACATCTCCAAGCTTATCAATGATCTATTTCTAAACATTATAATCAAGGTGTCCTTTCTTGTACTTTCAAGGTAGGTGATCTTGTTCTCTATGAGAATCATAGAAATTTAAATGTGCCACCTAATCAAAAGGGGAAGTTTAGCCCTAATTGGTTAGTTCCTTACATAATCACTTTCGTGTATGGTTTCAATGCATATGGACTATCATCTATGGAAGGTACACCTCTAAAAGAACTGGTCAATACAATACATCTCCATCAATACTGTGTATAAGGTCTACATGGCATACATATGATAATTATTCCTCTGTGGGGTTCGTATTTATGCTATGACATTTCTTTGTTAACACATTATCTTTTTGTTTGTGTTATGATGTAAACATGTGTATCTAATTAATTTCTTTAATTAGGAATTATATATACATGTTTTTTATTATTATGATGTATATTTGTGTCTTGTGTTTGATTACATCTTTTGGTTAGGCAATTAGATCATCATTGTATTTAATTAAGCATACATCTAATGTGTGTTTATTAAATCATGATAGTATCTAATATAATCATGCATCTATACATAATCCATTACATGATCATACATGAAATAGTACACATAAGAACACCATGATGTAAATCAACAATATCATATATATATCAAAAAGGTCATGTACATGTATCACACCACTCTGTCAAAATGTTGTATCTATATATTTGTATTTGAATCTATACATCAAAAATAATATGGTACAAAAAAATCTAGAATAGAAAATTGGGCCTCTAGCCCCCAGGTGCATTTCTCCCTGAGCCCTCTCATGGAGGATGGTGTTGGATAGATGCATAAGAATGTGACCAATGCAACCTCGACAAGGACATGCTCCATGACCACATTCCTCAGATTTATCCTCTAAGCTTTGTTGCATCCTCCTGCAACTATGTGACATGCTCTTATAGTGAAGCCTCCTACTCATGGGCACGTTGTAGCTTCTCTTGGAGTTATTATACTTGAGGATCAATGAACATCATCTTCACCGCCTCTACTTTCCTACTGAGATCATCGACTTGGCTCTACAAGGCATCACATTCCACTACGAGGATCTCAGCCTGCATCACAACCTAATCTCGCTCCGACAAGGTGGCAAGGAGCTCTACCTCTTGTTGGTCTCGTTGCCCAGTCATGGCAGTCAGCTTCGTAGTCTGTTGGACAACCTCCACTCATGTCTCCTCATAAATCATCCTCAGGCATGCTACATGCTCAAATAAGTAGGCATTGAACCCTACTGATGGAGGCCTATAGGAATCAAGGATCGACCCCTAGATCTAGATGGTTGGGGTCACCTCTTAAATGCATCACTCGATCAAAGCAAGTCATTCTTGTGTGTCCATTGCAACCACGAGGATAGAGGCCGAAATCAGTACCACATCATATAAAAATCTATATATATGAGAACTAAAATGAAATAACATGTATCATATTCTACTTGGGTCCCCATCCCGCTAGTGCGAGTCAGGGGGTGGTCCTATGCTCAACCCTGTTGCTACCATCAATGGAGTGATGACTCCTTGGGTAATAGGTGGTGTTGATGAAACTAGAGCTACGCATGTTGGTGATGACACCCATTGCCATTGCCTTGGTCTCTCTAATGCTCCACTTGCCTCTACCTCATCCCCCTCACTATCACCATCAAGATCCTCACCTCCTAACCCTTGCACACCACCATCGCCTACTATAGCGCTTCATGGGAAAATTGGGGTTGGACCTATTATTGATCACCAATCAACAAAGCCATAGGTGACATCGATGTCATCAAGTAGAAGGAACGAGGGCTAGTCATCATCATCTAACCCATCATTGCTAAGTCTAACATTTGTGATCATCGGATGAGGATGGTATCCTACTCGATTTTCCCTCCTATGTGATCGTATGTACATAGGAGCCATTAGGGGAATGGTCTGAACCTGCCTAAACTATTAGGCTACTCATTGTCAATAAAATGGAACTATAATTTGGTTTGACCATTTGGCCAAGATTCGATCATTTTGCATCCTACGCAACTGCCTCTTATCAGATGGTCAAACCCCCATCCACCTATAAGTGCACCATCTAATATCGTGCGCCCATAAATAATACATTTGAAACTACCAAAATTGTACATCACTGTACCATCATTCACATACCAGGGGGTACACATGTGCTATAGGCATCCTGTGCGGAAGGCCGAGGAGAAACCCAACCGACCTCATACAACAAATATGCTCAAATACCCATGCCTAGAGTAGTGTGTAGGTTGTAAGGCTATGGTACTCATTGTAGACAGTGAAACATGTCCTGAGCCTACAAACACCATTTTTTCACATCGACTTCCCTTCTTCCCTACATAATTAAATAATTTTAATTATTTGATTATTTTTCAATGTCGCATTCTTCTATTAATTAAATAATTTAAATTAATTCATTAATTCATTTCCTTTTTTTTATACTTCCTTCAATTAATTAAATAAATTAATATATTTAGTTAATTACGTCACTAATATTTCTCCCTATAATTAAATAAATTCTCATTTATTTAATTATTCATTTTTCATTGTTCATCTATAGTTAAATAATTATTTTAATTCTTTAGGTATTCATTTAACTTTTTCCCTCGACTATTAAATAATTAATCTAATTTAATTATTTAATATCTCTATCCCTCCATGTTTAATTAAATGGTTGAATATTAATCATTTTAATTAAATTATCATTTCCCTCTTCTTCCATAAATAAATAATCATTTTGATTATTTAAATTCATAGCATCATTTAATTGCCTCCACTTTCTCTTTTTAATTTCCACTGTTGATCACAATCTTTTTTCAATCTTGACTATCTATCCTTAGTTGTCCCTAACCCTACCTCTTCATGGTGCATGCAACCTTGACTGTTGATCTTGGCACCCTTTTGGCTTTCAATCTTGACTGTATGTTCGAGTAGCTTTTCTATAAAAGAGAGTTGTCTCCCTCATTCCAACCTTACAACCACAATCTCCAAAATTATTACTATCACATCACTGTCACTTTTAGGTATTTGAACACAACAAAATCTAAGGGAAATCTTACAAATGCAGCAAAATGGAGGAGATGCAAATAAGATGAATCAACCTTAGCATGGGAAGTTTAGTTTAGCTTTGCTTTCATTTGATTTCCTTTGCTATTTTTTACTTTCTTGTTTGGATTTGGGGCATTTTGGTTTAGATTTTAAGTAGTTGTGGTTGCTACTAGTTAATCTTTACCTTTGATTATGAATTCAACCCTATCCTATATTGGTGAACCTGATATGAAGCTAACAAATTTTGTAGAAATTTGTGTTTTTTTGGTTTGTAGGTTTGTGCAATGCAATCATGAGACAAAACATTGTAACTATTGATGGAGTGACAAAAATATAGAAGCGATGCATTCGAAGGATAGAAAGATTCATTTGTTGTTACCAGAATGGTGCATTCATAGAGTAGTGAGTCGCATTTGCAGGACATCGAGACACAGTTGTAATCCCTTTCACCACAGTCACCATCCTATAAGCCACATATATTGCACCGCATATGCGACGCAGTATGACATATTTTCCTATTTTTGGGTAAAAGTTTCAAATTCGAATGTTTTTCAAATTTTCTTTTTCCATGCTCTAGGATAAACGTTTTGGGGTTACTAATATTATTTTTGCAACATGTGGCTTATGTTTGGAGAAGGCATATCATTGAAACTACTAATTCATTTTCTTGTAGGACGGTTGATTGAAGACATCTTTTGAAACTACTAATTCATGGTTTTGTAGGGTTTTATGTGTCTTCATTTTTGTTAAAATAGGAACATTTTAGATTTTTGGCTTAAAATTAATAATTTTATTTTTTGTTTGATGTATTTGCACATCTTTATGTTGTAGAACCCATAAGGTGTAGTGAAAGTATTTTCTTTTTAGAAGGGCCTGCCTTTGGAGAAGTCATCACTCCAAGAGGAAAGACCCAAAGCGGTATTTCCCTCAGGTTGCTATATAAATGGTTAAGGTGAAAGCCAAGGCTAAACTGGCTAGTACCTTTCTGACAGTTCCAATCTAAAAGGGGAGATACCCACACTTGTGTGAGGTAGTTAGAGCCCCAATTAGGGTTGTTTATAGCCTTAAGTGGCTTTTTGAGCACTAGAAAGGAATTAATTCCCCGAGCAGTGACTAGAAACCTTTTTTAGAAGCTTCCCTTTTGACTAAGTTCTTAGTGTCACTCTCAATGTAGGGGATGCACACTATCCCCCAAAGTTACTCACCATATGGCTCCCTTGAGATGAGATATAAATCCCTGACTTAGCATAAGTTACTTGTAGCTTTTTGAGGAGAGGGTGATTGGGTCATCCTTCCAGTCCTAAAGGCCCCTATCTGACCTCTCTCGCAAAGAAAAGAGTGTATACACCCATTAAGGTGTCCTTACATTTGAGTCAAAGGAGATTCCAAGTTGTGGGCCTAAGAGTGTTGCCACTGGCCTTGACATTAGGATTAAGAAGTGCTTGAACTATTATTGATATTGTGATATACCAATAGAAATTAGGGTGAATAACCCTCAAAAATACACTATTCACATAAAAATTTGACAATTCATAGCCAAAATGTGTTTCTAGAGTGCTTGTTTTGTTTTCAAATACATTCCAAAATGAAAAATCATCTGAAAACATCAAATTTGAAGCCAATAAACTATAAATCGCATATGTTGAACAGTAAACCAAATATGTTGAATAGTGAATTGCATATATTGAATAGTGAACTGCATTTGATAGTGAACCACATTAGTGGAATAGTAAATTACATATGTTGAATAGTAACCCACATTTGACTGTGAATCGCATCAATGAAACAGTGCACCGCATTTGTAAAACAGTGAGCTGCAACTACTAAATCTTAAAATTTTAGGAAAATTCTTGTCTAATCTCAGTCCTCGTCATATTTTGAGAGTGATCATATCCTCTTATCATAAGACTTGCTTAGTTAAACCAGTGCATTTCATTACATTCATCTATTTTTCCTTGCATTTTCTTAGATAGATTGCATTCCCCTCACATTAAATAGTTGGTCCTAGATCATTCTTAACTATATGCACTTTTTAGATTAAAAACTAGGAGGCCTATCATACCTTTAATTATTCCATTGTCACATGTTTAGATTATCCTTGACCTTGTCCTTCTATCTATCAATCATCATCATCATCATCATCATCATCCAAGTTGGGTCTCAAACTTGTGTCTTATTTTAGGCTCACTTTGTCAAATCATCATCCTTTAAAAATTTATCCTCTAAAGTCTTAACAAAATCTGATTTGTTACCTTGGGCTACCATAGCTTGGTTAGCATCCTTTTTTTAGGTCCAAAGGTGCATACCTTTAGTCTCATTTGGCATTCCTTAATCTTAGTATCATAAGCTTTGGTGATAGTCTCATTTAGCCCCATTTCATATCATGTCCTTTGGTCATAGGTTCATTATCATCATTGCATTTCAAACCTTGGTCTTAGATGCAGAAACATTTTCTATCCTTATATCTCCAAAAATTCCCAAAAATATAGCATAGTCTCATACCCACTTTGTATTATCACCTTTGCACTTTCAATCCTTAGTTTGTAGGTCTTATATGTTTAAATAAGGTCACGAAGGAAAATAAAGGACATAAATCCCTCAAATGATACCTTTTTCAATCCCACTAGCAAAATGAACCTTGGGTCAAACTCAAATCCACCTCAAACACCGCAAGGGGAAACCACAAATCTATTTGCTAATATTGCATTAATTGAGGTCAACAAATTTCTAACCCTCAAAGAAATTGAACATGCCTCTCAAGACCCAAGAATAACATGTATTATGGATGATCTTTTCAACACAGACCCCAACAAATTATTTCTCACACTTTCCAAGAAAGGTTCCAAACTCCCCTTTGACTTCAACACTTCCACAAGTGTAGAGGGAGTAACACAATCACAAACCCAAGGTCCTAATCAAAACACATTCTTACGAGGTCCACCCATTTCACAACAAATTTTCACTAGTCTACCCCTTAGGACAACAACACATATTGCAACAACTACACACATCCCAAATCCTCCAACATTTGGAACCAAGAGAACACATGCCACATCCCAAGGACCAACCTTCACATTTGGTAGCACAATTTCTTCATCTTCTAATTCTATGGGTATGACATTTGCAAATCCATTTGACACTCAAAATGCTACACCATCAATTAATACAAATCAAAACCCACCTAACAAAACAAGAAGGATGATGTGCTTCAGGGTTCCTTTGTGCTCTCTAACTCCCCTATTGAGGTGGGGATGTTGGTTAGAGGTTTTATGGTGTTCTACATCATTAATTTGACTGTCTCTCTTGGCATAGTGGTGTCTTCACTAAGCGGTTGGTTTGCTGGTGCTTGGATAATGTAGGAAGTGTATTTTTTTACCTAAGGGTTCCAAGCCTCGATTATTACCTTTTTTGTAAAGGGATATCAGTCCCTTTTCTCTTTTCTAATGTAGCTTGTGTATTCTTGTCTTTTTTAGTTGATGTTGTTGTTGGGCTACTATTGGTTTGTGTATTATCTTATAAGTATAATGCTTTTATTTGATAGGGTTACAGGCCCCTTCAAAACTGATATGTATTGGGTTTCAAGTCCCATCAAAACCTATTTTACCCCTAATCAAAAAATAAACAAGAATATTATCACATCTAGAGAACTAATACAAACGATCAATGTTAAACCTAATACCAACATGACCTTTTGGATAAACTTGAACACCAATCCCCTTCCATCGCAAAAAAATGTCACACCAAACACCAATTTCATACCATAAAATCAAATCAATACCAATGCCATGTTTACACCCCATTATCAACAAGGTAATCAGAATCCTTTGCAATAGAATGCCAATACAAATCACACATTGGTGGCAAACTCATCATATAACCATTTCAACACCCTTAACACCAATACCGATCCCCTTATGCAAAGTCAACCCAACATGACACCATCTCCCATGGACACCTTGATGCAACAAATACAAGCAATACAATAACAGATGGTGAACATACAATTTGGGACAAACAAGAAGACATATTCTATGGAAGATTTGTGCCCTTATCCTTTTGATAAGAGCATATACATGCCACCTTTCCCCCACACTTCAATGCCCCAAAATTTAACAAGTACAAAGGGAAAGGGGATCCAGTGGAACATATATGATAATTTAACATGGCATGTACATACATTGCTTTTAAGCCCACATTTTTTATGAGACTATTTACATGAAGCCTTTCAAGGTAGGATCTAGAATGGTTTGCACACCTTCCTCCTCAGATATGAACATGGGGTGAATTGGCTGACAAATTCATCACACACTTTGCCTACAACATAGAAAATGATGTAACCCTAGAAAAAATGTGCACGACCAAACAAAAAGAAGGGGATTCATTGACATCATTATATCAAAGATGGAACAGTATGGCTAGAAAATTCCCTTGTCCCATACCTAAAAAACAATTGGTTACCATTTTTATAGAGAGCCTTAACATGGAGCTGATGATTCAACTTCAAATTCAATGTTGCACCACCTTTGAAGATGTCATTGAAAAAGGGGTTTTTATTGATAAATCTCTTGTGGCAAAAGGACTAGTCAAAATTTTCAAAGAAACCCCAAATGCTCCTAGTGACAAAGGAAGATTCTAGTCTTGAAATAAGAATGTCACCAATTATGGGGTAGTTGATGCTAAATTAGTGAATCAAGGTCAACCCACCCTTCACCTTAAAGGCCCATCCACATCAAATACACCAACACCCAGCCATGATCAGATAATGAATGCAATCCAAAATAATCAACAATGTAAAGGACCTCCATGCACTAAAATAACATACACACCCTTAGGGGAACCCATTGAGACAACTTTAAAGAAAATTTTATAGTCAAACATCATTTAGCTTCCCAACATTAAAACATATGAACTGACACTAGTTAAACCAAATTGGTGGAATGAAAATAAATTTTGTGAATACCATCATGGAAAAGGACATAAAACTTCATCTTGTTAGACACTCAAGAACCTCATCCAAGATCTTATTGAACAAGGAGATATATCAGTGGACAATTCACAAGGTACGACCAATGTTGATCACACCATATTCAAAACTCCCTTGCAAGACCATGGGAAAGGGAAGGCCTCTAGTTCAGGAAACAATAAAAATGTTAATTATACCTATATTGTGCATGAATATACCATCAATCACATTTGAGCCCTTGATAATCATGTTTCTACCATCAACATCAATAAAAATTTAGAATGTGTCGTTACCACCCGCAGAGCTAAGGTGGCCCTACAAGGGGTTGCCTCAAATCTGTAACTGAAAAGTCAATATAACCTCCTAAATTATCTAGGAAATATGCCCACACAGATATCCATTCTTCAACTGCTTCGCATATCTCCTAAGCATAGGGTCATTTTGGAAAAATCCTTGCAAGATACATCTATGCCCTCTGACCTAAATGTCAACCAATTTCAGGCTATGGTAGGATACCTAGCTACACCCCACCATGTCACATTTTCCAAACAAGATCTTTTTCGTGCAAAAGCTAAATCATAACAACCCCCTACACCTTGAAGTCTACATTAATAAACATAAAATCAAATGAGTCTTGGTAGATGGTGGAGCGATCTGAACATATGCACACTAAAATTAGTCACAACATTGGGATTCTTTGAGGCTTGCATAGATCAATCTAAGACAATTGTTATCAGGGCTTATGACAATGCTAAGCACTTGTCCGAAGGGTTAGTTGAAATTCTCGTGAGGGTTGGCCCCGCTATTCAAAACACAATGTTTCATTTCTTGGATCTAGAATTTCCCTACAATATTCTCTTAGGTTGCCCATGGATCCATGTCATGAGGGTTATACCTTCCACTTACCATCAATGCTTGAATTTTCCCTACAATGACATCAAAGTTACCATACCAGGTGATCCTGATCCTTTCTAGTATTGTAGTAAGCTGAGAGGAACCATTGAACATCAAGTGCATGTTAATCAAGAAGCTTCATCCCATGTTTCATCACATTACATTGATCCATCTTCCTTGGTCAAATTATCCACTTCATTCACTACACCTTCCAAAACCAAGGTCCAAATCCATGACATGGGATCTGGAGAGTGTCGTATGGATAGTGGTTGCGCCCAAAAAAGGATATAGAAGTCACGGAAAATCTTGACCTGAGAATTGGACATTCCAACAGGTGACTAACATCTTCTCATGGTCGTTCATTTACTTTTCAAACTAGGGAACGTATACTTGAAATGGAGCGGCACTATATGTGCACTAAGAACCAGTTTTAGCCATAACTTTCTAGAAGTAAATGCTTGAAAGTAATTCTAACTCTGATGCAGGGACATCAAATGAAGTCTTGCTAACTTAAGCATCACTTAACTAAAGCAGGAATCATAATAACAATTATTGGGAAACAAACCATGAACTGGCCTTATGTTGCAGGAACAGACACAGGGATGGATTCCTTATGCTTCAGGAATAGTTTAAGACTGAGTTTGCATCAAAACTTACTAGAATGAAATTCTAATAGATAAATAACAGAAAGAAAATAGCTAACTACAGATACTCATTAAGTGGGCCCCCTTAGCAAGCATCAACCAATTACGCAAGAATAGAATTCAAAACTTCATCAGTTTCTTATTCATAACTTCTGAATTACATACATGACTGTTTGCTTGTAAGAAAACTTAATACAAAGCTATGTCTTTCATTACAATAGTAAACACATTACAATATGTTCTATCTCTACTTCTATTCTAATCTCTCTTAACCAACCATTCACTCGCGTAGGAGGAACCTTTATTTAAAGAGAAATAGCTAACTAACTAATCAACTAACAGAGAAAGACGCGGGTATAAATGTCGCTTGAAACGGAGGAACAGACTTCATAAATGCAAGTCTATCCACTCAACTGTCTCAGAGGAAATCTAGAACTCCACTCCTCCTAGATTGATGATTCATCCGGTTTCTTCCCAAAGACTCGGACAAAGAATCCTTGCTTGAAACGACTCCTTCGCCGGTGTGTTGGAAACGGCTTTTTCCACGAGGCCGTGTTCTGCTGTGCATTGACTCATTCATAACAGCTTCAACAACCTGTAGAACACATGGAAATAGAGGCAAAAGAAGGCATGCACTCATAATAGCACGACATCCCTTATTAATCACATGCATTCAATTCATCTCACTTATCCAAACACTACATATATGTACCAGTCAATTAGGAAGTCAAAATAGGGTAATGATCATAGATAGACTAAGATATTTATGCAGCAAGAGTATAGGATTGGTTTCCATCGAATACTACCCATAAACATTAAAATTTCATCACCATAGAGTTTAAAACATTCATAAAAGAGCAAGAGTTTTTAAAACTTATAATCACGGCATGCAAATTATAGCCATATCCAGGGCTCATCAGATAGTTTATTTTGTATTGGGAAGTCATCTACATCGCCTAAACTAGCAAGTAAAAATGTTAATGTTGCTAAGTATATTCAAACTATTAAGAACGATGTTAAGACAGCTTCAGATATTTGTGAGGATATGCAAACAAATGGTCGTGTCTAGATTGAAACCTTTTAGGATCCCAATGATACCTCTATATTTACCATATCCACTCATGACCCTATTGAGTATGTTCCAAATCATGCCTCTCCATCGCATGATTCTTTTCCTTCCACTCCATATTTTGAACTATCATACTTCCATTTCAACCATCTTGGGTTAGGATATGCATCCCCTACTATTGCCTCTATTGAGTTTTCTTTCCAACTCATTAAGGATGTGCAAGCCTCCTGTGATGTTAACAGTGTCGAAAAGGATAGTCACAAAGAATCCATTGAGTGCATTGTGAATCTTTTTTATTTTTGTCACCTCATTTGTATCATCCATCTAATCCACTTCATTTGATTCATCCATCTCACCCATGTTCATCCACCTCATAAACATGGATCAACAAATATCACCTCAAGAAAATAACGAGGATATAGCTCAAGAAGCAGAAGTGAAAGCACCTTCTTCAAGTGGAGATACAAAATCAAAAGAGAGAATGCAAAGAAAGAAAGATCAAGAAAATTCCTTTAGCTCAAAGATAAAAATAAAATCCAAGAATGAAATTAAGCAAAATTTGATCTCCAATTATGCCTCTTCATCAAAAATAACTAGGGGCATTTATCAAAGCAGAATTTCAAAAGAAGAGCTTGTTGATCCAAGGTCTCCATTTTCATTATTTTCACCCAATCTATACACTCTACTAAATCCATCCATATCCACACACCCATCATATCACTCCATCTCCCTTGGCAATGTTTCTCAATAGACCTTTGATGATGACCCCTTCACATACTCTAACTCACTGGTTTCCCAAACTCCTTTTTGTGTGAAGCTTGATGACCCATGTAGTGTGCATGTTAGGAATCATACCCTAGCTCCCTTCATTTTCCACATCAGTAATCCTATGTATCCATCATTTACACCTTTCATTCAAATCATATCCTTTCATTCAGCATGGTTATTTGGATATGAACCTAATTGGTTGGGTCCTTACATCATCATAGCGGCATATGGGTTTGGTGCTTATCATCTTTCTACTCCTAAAGGTGAACCATTTCAAAGCCTATCAACAACATGCATCTTCACTAGTATTACACATAGCTTTCAGAGAATCCCATCAAAGGTCAAAAATATAAAAAAATCGTCACCCTGATGAAAACTTGGCAAACAAGCATCTTGGTGACACCAAAACAATAAAAAAATAGTAGAGAAATAATTTGTCCAATTGTGAAAACCAGTTTGGTGTCACTTTGGATAAGTACCATAGTGAAAACCTGGCAAATAGGTGCCATATGTAGTCGATCTTTTCTCTAACATCTAATATCATTCTATTTGTTATTTCACTTCCATTCACCCATCCATCGCTTATCATAATAAAGCTTTCTCATCCTTCTCATGGCCTAAGAACCATTAACATTTAGCGTCCTTCACCTTTCATGACCATCCTTGGCATCCATCAATCCCCTCGTCCATAATAAGTTGATCCTATACCTAATTGGGGGAAATTCCTTGAATTATGTCTTCATGGGATCCTACACATGGTATCAACTTTTAAAACATCAAAATCCAAAAAAATCATAAACATCAAAATCCAAAAAAAATCATAAAACATCAAAAATCCAAAAAAAATCAGAAAACATCAAAAACTCCAAAAAATAGGGTCAAAGTTTGTGTCAGTCCAAGTTTAGTCGAACTACAATGTCTCTATGCATTTCTACCTAAGCAAGGCCATCAATCGATGAGCCTCTGAGGCACTAGGTCAATCCCTTAGGGTTTTATCGAGTTGATTCAATCATGATTCACATCATAATAATAAGTCATCCATGATCAAAGTCAATCAAACTATGATGTCTCTACGTGTATAATATAGGCAAGGCCATCTTTTGATGAGCCCCTTAGGCACTAAGTTAGTCCCTTAGGGTTTTTGAGTCTATCTTGGTCTTTCATCATTTGTCCTATAATAAATTGTCCCTTGTTGAGGTCAACACTTCAAAAACAAGCAAATATTTAAGCCTAAACCAAATCATGAATCAACAGATTAACTATCTAACCAATCTTCAATCCAAACAACTCAATTGCCTAATCATCAATACTTTTCAAGTCAATGGTCTTATACAAGATATGGAATTGTTGAAACTAGACTCGACGTCTTATATGACTTGCCTTATCCTATATTTTGTCTTATTTAGGATGCATCCTTTCTAAAATTGGACGTTGGCATTTCTCAACCTTATCATTTTCCTTATATAGGATATGTCTTTCTTGAATCCAAGCATAATCAATCGGTCAATCCTATCAGTCAATAAAACAATCTTATCAATCGATTTGGTCCATCAAACAATCCAATCAATCAATCTTGTCAATCGATCAATCTTATCAGTCAATCAATCAACCTAGTCAATCAATTAATCTGGTCAATCCATCAATCAATCTTATCTATTCAATCAATCAGTCAATCAATTTCATCAATCTTATTAGCAAATAATCATTGGAAAATTATCTAAATGGCTATTGACTTTGTTGGTCTAGTTGGTCTTATCTTTTTTATTTGTCTTTGGTCAGGTTACTAGCTGCCTCGAAGATGTCCCAAGAAGGATTTAGAGGAGCGATGATATATCATGACCTCCTTTTCTTTTGATTCATGTCTGCAGTTTGTCTTGACGAAAAGACTAGAGCAACCTTGTCCTTAGTATGAGTCATGTCATTCCTTTTCTGCTAAGTGTTTGTTTTCACAAAGGGATAACATTGCACACCTTGGTATATGTCATACCATGGTGTTTATTGTCCATTTTCTATAATTTTATCGCCCAATGATGATAAACATGAAATTCTAGCATCTATCAAGCACAAATATCAATCCTTTTTCATTTGACTAACTCTACACTAACATCCATATTCACTACACTCGTGCCTCTTCTATCCATAGTCATCTTAATGGTGTCCTATGACATAAAAATATCTTGCATACATATTCATATTAGAAGCATCATAGACATTATCATAAGCATATTAGGTCATCCATTTACATAAAAAAATACGAAAAAAACATAGATAGAATCATAAAGTATCATACATGCATTCATATAACCAATACATGTCATAATCATCAGCATACTTCTCATGCCACACATCCCACATCTCATCGCATGCATATCACATTTACATATCACAAGGAAGTCATACATATCATTGCATTTGCATACATCATCCATATCCATTATCCATATCATTTCATTTGCATACATCATACAATCCATCATCCATATTTCATCATGTCATAATCATAATGCATCCATAACATCATAAAGCAATATAGATTAAGTGCATTTGTCCATACATCATAAGATAGAGAATCATATATAAGCATAAACCATAGATTACATCCATAATGTATCAGAACATATAAAATCATCTCATAAAAATATAAATACATAATATCATAATAGCATAATCCATCATATAGAAACATGCATAATAAATAACACATCATGTAGTCACCTTCAAAATCATGCATCTCGTATATATCAAAATTCAATGTCACAGTACAATATCAAGGTGATTCTCAAAAATGGAGCTCGTAGGCTCAATCAAAAATATACATGTCAATGTCCAATATATGAACTAAAACAAGTCTAACTAGTGCTCCCCATGTATCCTGATGGAGATGGTCCTGATGAGGGCTACCTATCATGTCTCTGCTAAGATCCTAATCCTGATGATCATTGGTATGGAAAAGGTTGTGGCTGAGAGACACCCACGTTGCTCTATGACCACCTGGAATGTGTCCTACTCTAAGACCTACTCATCACCTTTGGAAAACTAGGCTCTCTACACTCAAGAGGCACCTCTCTCTCATACAAGTCCCTATAATATTGTTCTCCTCTAATGGCCCTCTATAGCTCCTAAGAAAAAATTTCATCGACCCACTGCATCTGCTAATAAAGTTTATGGCACTCTGCTCTGCCCTCTATGCTTGAATCACGGTCGTGTCCCTCTCGAACCTCAGCTGATGTAGCTCTGACTGTGCAGTCTATAGCTATTCCTATAGCTCAGCCACCTACACATCCACTAGCCTATCCTTTGCCTCCTCTTCCATCACCTATATGATGGGGATCTCCTCCAATCCCTCCTCCATCACCACTATCTCCCTCTCCTCCTCCTCCTCTCTATCCACCATCTCCTCATCCCTCCCAACCTCTCCAATATTGACATCCATGTCAATGTTGACATCTACTTTGACCTCCTCCTCTTGCCTCAATCCCTCCTCTATCTCACCTCCTCCTCTTGATGAGGAGGAATATCCCTGACGCCCTCCTCCTAACGAGGAGCCTTCACTACTTGTCGACCATCATCTCACCTCAGTGGATGGGGTAGAAATCCATCCCTACCTCTCCCTCCCCTACCTCCTCCATCTCCATCATCCCCTCCACCTCCTCAACCTCCATCATCTCCTTACCCTCATCCTTATCCATGAAGCCTAACTCTCAGACCTCACCCACGCCTCTCTACAAGCACAGACTTATCAGGATATGTCAGTGGAATAGGCCTATGTTGCACCCACCAAGTGTCATACTTAGTTGTAGTGCCTACATTTTTCACCTCTTCCTTATCCCCCACTGAGCTAGTTGCAGTCCATCTATATCTTACTTTGTAGTAACAATCAAAATCATAGCCACCATGGTTGAATCTCTTTGTTGGATTATGTGAACTCTACAATGCCCACTAGAAGCACCTGTTTCTCCCCAAACTATCATCGAACCTACTCTAGTACATATCACTCTATAATGTGCTGACTCTGCACGATTTGACCAATCAGATAGCTGGCCTAACAAAAATATGGCAAGTTCTCATCATCATCTGTAAAAGGGGTGTAGTCCCTATATGGTCTCCAAATAAAGGAATCCAAAATTTCAATTGTGTGTCACCAGTATCCAATGTCACCAACATGAGTTTGTGTGACAACACCTCCATTTATGAACACATAAGGCAAACCATCCCCCAGCTATCTCTGCATAGGCAGTCAGAACACTGTGATATGCTCCCATGACCAAACCATCAAAAGTTTAGTGCCATAGCTAATGGACTATACCCCTTGGTATGCAAGATCATGCAATTGGAAGTACAACATGGCCAACATGCAAGGACCTTAAGCATAGACAATCCCCTAGGTCAACATCCTAACCATCATCTCCCCCCATCTGACTGGAAATCCATGCCCTCGTCGATCGAGACACATGACTCCACCAATCACACTATAGAGGACAAAAATGAAGAGATCATATCTCTCCACAAGCACATCCCAACGAATCTTGTACTCCTTAACCCCAAGCTCCATAATGTCCTTATGCTCGAAAGAACTCTGAATAGAATTGTCCCCACACTCAAGATCATAAGATACGTGTTGTCCTCAAATCAAAAGTCTTAAGAATCCACCACACATCTTCTAGAATCACAATGGCCTCCCCTATGGGTAAATGAAATGAGCTAGTCTCTTAATGCCACCACTTGGCCAAAGAGGTCAGTAAGAACCTATTAGCCAAAATCACGAGCATGAAGGTAATGTATTATAACCCAAGGGTGTGTAACTGATCCCTCTCATCATCCTCCAGTTAGTCTCGTAGTCTAAAATTTTAAGGATGACTCTCCTGAGTATAGATAGGATCTAGTGCCACCTGTGATCACAAATTAGTACACTATGTCAATCAAAAATTCCAAGAAAACCTATTTGACCTTGATCATAGAGAAAATTTATCTAAAAATGGGGAAAAAATCTAAATAATCAAATGCATCCCACTGTCTAGCATGTGTGGCTCAAAAATTAAATTCATTGCTAAATCCGCACATGTGTTCCACATTTGCAATTGCCTCAAATCCCTATGCACATGCGATCTTCCAATCGAATGTGGCATACAAACTTGCATCGTGTTGCAAAAATTCACATGCATCATTTAACCCTTCAGTTGTGTCACACAATTCCATATGTGTCATAAAATTCAGTTGCAATTTTGTCATTGCAGTTGTGTCACACTAATAAAATTATGCGAATCGCATCCACTTGCGGTGAACGCGATAGCAGATGTGACAAACTTTGTGCACTGTATCTGCTTGCCTAGATCTAACCCCTAAAATCTACCAAAATTTGAAAAAATTATGAACTAAGGAAGGTGTACGTATCGCATCCCCTAAGCCCTCTGGTCGTTTGTAGGTCCTGACTTTGAATTTGCAATGTGCAATGTGTGGTACTAGAGACATTTTGGCAACAACTCCACAACAGGTTTTCACTCAAACTTACTATTCACTCAAAGTCAAATGCACAAAATGACCTTTTTACCACCCAAATTTACATTTATACCCTCCTAAGGTGGGATTTTTACATTCCTTTTTAACTGGTTGTGTCAAATGTTGAGTCCAAACCCTAATGTGAATATTCTGGAGATCTATAAACTAAAATCTTTTGTTTTCATTCTGTCAAAATTGATTTTTCAAAATAATTTCTTTAAAAAAAAATTGAAATTCCTGAGGGGGCATAGGTCTATCCCGTCTTCATTGAGGCACATCGGGGCATGTTATGAGATGAATTATTTTCCTATTTATTCTTTGATACAACATTCAAACAACTTCACATTATATCAAAAAGGGGTAAAATGTAGACACTGAAAAATATCTCGAGCCTGCAAATGCCATTTTTTTGTATCGATTTCCCTTCTTCCTTGCATAATTGAATAATCTTAATTATTTGATTATTTTCCAAAGTTACATTCTTCTATTAATTAAATAATTTTAATTATTTAATTAATTCATTTCCTTTTCTTTATTATTCCTTTGATTAATTAAATAAATTAATATATTTGTTTAATTACGACACTAATATTTCTCCCTATAATTTTTTTTGATCAGTAATAGGATTTTTTATTGCATAAAAGTAAACTTACATCATTAACGTCATTGTTTGTATCACCAACCAAAAAATTCACCATCTGTCACTGTTCTAACAAAAAAGCATTTTAACATGAAAAAACCCACCTACCTTGTACCAGATCTACTACTTCTATAACTTCCATGGATTCTATACCAAAAAATTATGAACAATCTTCACCCAACTACTAAAAACATATTAACAATTTTAACAGGGATTTTAAACCCCAAAAAGCTAAAATCAAACATAATTTTATTCTAGTTCTATAACAGCCAACAAAAACTATGACTTTATCTACTACTACCGGCTTCATAGCCACCTCTCTTGTTTTCCTTCATCTTACGCTTCCTTTCATTCTTTCCTTTCGTTCCCCTACACCCAACATCCACTTTCACTTGCGCTTTCTTGCATTCCATATCTCTCGCTTGTTCTTTCGCCTTTTCAATGATGGCTTCCACTTTTATTAGCTCTATAAAGAGCTTCAGATCTTTCCACCCAAGCCTAGCTTCTTCCCTACAATGTCGTTTGATTCTTTCCTCTAGCCACTATACAAAGGGGACACACCCTTCTGCTCCTTCCAATTCCTCATTTTCAAAAACCTTCCCTAATGTCCAGGCTTTCTTCGAGAATGGACCATTCAAGAATGGTGTCTAACCCTTCCAAGAAATCACTTTCCACAATCTTTTCCATCACTTCACGAATCGTGTTGGTTATTTCTCCTAAATCCAACCCCCATGCTATGATTAATGAGTATATGTCCATGTTGGTCTTGTAGCGGTGCCTCAGGTTGCCAAAGGATTTCCCTATAATCATTTTCACACTTTGTACTAGCCTCTTGTCTGTGAAAAGAAACATCCCCATTAGCCTTTGATCAGAGGCTTCACCATAAAATGGGTGTAATTGCCTCTTCGAAAGCGAGGTAAAGTTGGCCTCCATTTGTAGTTGATTGCATATTACACCAACTCCACTACCACTCACTGTAATTTCCTTCTTCACCATGCAAAATGCTATGATTATCACCTTTAATAGAGGGCTAAGCTGAAGTAATGCTCTTAACTCCACACATACCAACCTTAATTACCCCCTTACTGAGGGTGCAAGTTCTCTCATCTCATCTCTCCTCCATTCATGTCTGCTTGTATCAACTTGCCTACGTTCATCCATCATAAATGCTTCGTCCTTGCCACCTTCTTGGCTTAATTCATAAATATTAAATTTCTCAAATCTTAAATTTGTAATTCACCAATTTCTCTATAAAAAATGGCCCAATTTGAAAAAACATCAGCCTCCACATTGCCTTCTCTCCTTATGTGGCTAACAACAAAATATTTCCATGTGTTTAATTCTTCCCTGATTTGTTCAATTGTATTTTGTATGTGCCATGCTCCTGTTTCTCCTTTCATTATTGCTTGCATAATAATGAGTGAATCTCCCTCTAAATGTAATCTTGATGCACCCAATTTCTTTCCCAATTTAACTGCTAACAATGATGTAGATGCTTCAGCTATCTTATTTGAGCCCTCCAACAACTTCTTCGCTCCTAGAGATACTACATTCTGTTGATGGTGTTTTTATGCACTTCTCAACATAGGTAATGTGTAGGTGCATTACCTCTCTTGAAAGACAATCTTCCACAATCAAATTGCAGAACACTATCCCAAGGTCTCTCAGATTTTAGGTCAGGATGATGCTTGGAATATATCAGTTGATGTATAATGTGATTTTCTGGAATCACAAGGTGGTCTTACGTGAGTCAAAGTTGAAGGAGAATCGGATCTGCGAACAGAGTTCTTTGAATAGGAAATTACTGCACTTTTGTTGTAGGTTCAAACAGTAGTCTTGAACTCCATCTTATCGTTAAATTTGGCTTTACAATGTGCAATGAACCTTAGCATAGGTTATCTCTTTAAAAAAATAGGAAAAGGGCAGGGAAGAGAGAAGGTTCCTGGACCTCCAACTACCGATGAATAGTGATCATGGAGGTTCCTGCTGTGGATAGTTTCCTTAAAATAGAATTTCACTTAATCAAAAATTTCACAATGCCATGAAATCTATGCTATCTTCTAAGGACTACAGATATTTCATCATTCATTTGCCATACAAATGTGAATAAAGATAAAGTTTAAAGCGTAGCTATAAAATCATGCTCTAGACTAACTTTGCACAGTCACCTACCAGCAGCAAATGACTAAAAGTACGGACAAGAAAAGCATACACATAGCAAGAATCTTCACAACCAAAGACAACATTACTAAATCTACCAAGGACAACTGAAAAGGAAAATGGAACAGCAAAGTAACTTAAACTAGAATCTTAACTTATGGGAGAAGAATCATGAAACATGTGAAGAAATCCAAAATACACCAAAATCATTGTATTTCTATTGCAATTTTTGCAGCATGCCTTTACAAAAACTCAACTCCCTTAAAATGAGAGGAGGAGACCCCTATTTATAGTTTCCAAAAAGTGAAATGAGTGGCCAAGATTCAATTCTATTGTGTGGCCAAGATTCACTTTACAGCAGGGTTTCACCTACCCCCAAATATATTACATTTTAAAAACATCTTTTGACTTTTCCCTATTTTGTCTTCTAGTGGCAACACTATAGCATTTTGTCTTTTTGTTGATTGCTCTTTGTTGCAGCTATTCTTTCAAAAATTCTTCATCGATGACAAGGTTTCCTTCCCATTTCTTCAAAGCCACATACTCCATGAATCTCAAGATCATCGGTCGAAGCTTGTCGACCTCAATGATGCCAGATCTTAACACTTGATAACTCCATTCCTTGGAATTGTTAATGAGCTTTTCCTAGTCTTCATCATACTTGGCAGCGTTATCCTTGAAAAGCTTGGACTAGGTGAAGGCTCGAGCAGTATAGCTCATAAAATCTGTGGTGACTTCGGTGACATTCCCTTCTCCATCCTTCTTCGAAAGTGAGGCTTTATGCTTTCCGAATTGATCTTAACAGGAGGTATCTCGTACCCTATTATTAGCTTGAGATATTTGGCACAATCTTCTCTAGCCTCTTTGGCCCATTCAATATCCGGAATTACTCGTTTTAGGATTTGTTCCAACCTCCCCTTTCGGTGATCAAAGTCCCGCTTCCATACATCCATCAACCAATGGTCATCGTCCTTGAAGGCAAGGTCCTTTTCCCATACCTCACTTGGCAGGACGAGGATAGCCTCAATTTTTGAGTAGGCAGCCATATACTTCTTTGGGAATTCCTCTCAGATTTGCCTTGTGCCTTCAAGAGACATTTGTACCTCCAGGAACTTGTTTGTTGTTTGGACAGCCAAATTTATGCCCATATTCCCGATGTCTAAGATCTGTCGGAACCAATTTTCCATGGTTGTATCCAAGTTCCTCCTTCTTTCCAGCTTGTTGATCTGTTCTTGGGATAGCAATTGCAGTGGGGTCAATGATGTGGTAGGCTATTCATCTAGAGATGACCATTGTTGAATGTAGGCTATCAGATTAGCCACCTATGCTTTGAGCTCTTCCTTTGAAACCTTAGCCTGTTGGATATGGTGCACCACTATGGTGATGGATTCCCGGAGGTGGTCGACCTTCTGTTCCCTGGTGGCTACTCCCAAATCAATGGTGGAGATGTTATAGCTTATTCATTATTCTCCAACCACCGGCGTAGCTATTTGCACTGCCTTCGATCTAGAGGCATCCATCATTACCTTTGATCTGAGTCTTGGCTTCTTCTTCTTCTTGGTACTAATCTAAGCTCTAGCCAGTATTGCCTCCAGTCTTGCTCTTGGATCCTTTAGGGCGGGAGTTCTCTTTTCGAGCTGCCTTTCTAGCCAATCAAGCATTGGGGGTCCTTCCTTGGGTGATTCATGTTCATCCTTGTTGTCTTCCACCCTAGGTTCAATGGCTTTGACATTAGGGGCCTCCTGCTCATTTCTTGCATCTTCCTTCTCCTCTTTGGAATCTTGCACGAGCGTTATGCATTTGGTAGGAGATTTGGTGAGCAGTTGCTTGCCAGAGTGGTCTTCACTTTCAGGACCCTTTTCATCTTTATCTTGGTCATGCCCACCTTCCTCGGGCCTATCCTCTTGTTCATCTTCATGAAAGGAAGTTTCTTCATCATGCTTTGGGATTTGATCAAGTCCTTCCGCAGGAGACCTACTGCCTTCAGTCCCCAGAGCAACAATTCTTTCTGTTGTAGGATGTCCTTCAGCCTCTTTGTCCTCAATCTCTTTGAGTTGCTTGTTCCACTTTGCATCGAGCTTTGGATCAGTTGTCTCCTAGATTATGTATGTTCCTTGATCCTCGCTATCCTCACTAGAAGATTCATAGGCCACCTCATCGATCACCCGATGTTCATATATAGGATGCTCATGATATTCAAATTCCTCATCTTCCAGCCTCTCGGTTGCCTCCAATTGTCATCGCTCAAACTCTTCTGATATTTGCATTGTAGCCAAAATTCTAGGTGGTTATGTAGGAGAAGGAGAGTTGGGGCATTAACCATTGCTTGGGCAATTGCAGCTTGCACCATTGGATTTGCAAGCATTCCCAAAAGTTAGGATGGCACATTTTGCATATACTTAATAAAGGACTCTAGGAGAGTGAGGGCAGGCATTGCAACAGCAGATGAAGTGAGTGGAAAGGAAGGAGACATGGAGGATGAAAAGATTGGTGAGGTTGTGGTGGAGGATGAATCCACCAATATGACATGCATGATTGGGGAAGCGGAAGCGAGGTGGACAAAAATGTCCACCGCGGGCGAAGAGGAAGTAGCTATTGCAAGTGAAGTGGGTGGAATGGTGGCAATAGTAGCAGCAGTTACAGCAACAGATGAAGCATTTTGAGACTATGGTGGGTTTGTCTCCATCTCCTCACCCTCATGGAGTGGATCTTAAGGTATCATAGGCATCTCCGTGATGCTCCCCATTTTTTTATGCTTCTTAAGAGGCTCACACTCCGAGGCCTTTCTAGCATACACCTTTGGGTTAGGTTGTTGCTCATCAACCTCCTTTCTCTTTCTCAACTTGACAGATGGCAGGGACTTGGATGTTTCTCCAATTGTAGCGGTAGCCGTCCCACCATCAGAACCACTTGGCTCATTTTTGAGCCCCTTGAATGTCAAGGTGACTCCTTGTTGCTTTAGTCGAGTGACCTGCTCATCAATCCATGCCTTTGTTTGAGCCTCAATGGGCTTGGTGAGAATGTTGAGGTCATCAACCTCTTGCTCATCCCAATCAATTAAAGGCAGTGGAAAATTTATAATGGCACTATACCTCGGGTCGATCACTGTGCTCTCATCTTCTTCAAGCTGATCTGGGACTAGACACAAGTTCACCCATTTCAAGAAGTACGTTGTCATACGCATATAGTGTCGTATCCACACTTCAAAGTCATCCTTGCAATTAGCCCAAAATTCCTCAATGTGATGAAGGTGAGCATACTCTTGTCCAAGTTCCTTTCTAATATGACCATATGGGTCCATCCATGGCCTAGTTGTATGTTGTCTGAAGTGGTATTCGGGCAACTCCTTCTCTAAGTTGCCTGCACATTGGGAAGTATGAATTTGATACAGCCCCTGGCCAAGTCCGAGGGGATAGGGGGTCCCTGCTAGATGTTTACTACTCAGGATGTGGTGTATATTCCACAGCTGCCAAGTTAGCTCCAGTAGAATAATCTGGTCATTAGGGTACTGAGGCAACTTATTCGGCCTTTATGTGAATCCTTGGGCACGAATGTAGGTGAACTTGGGGAATTGAATGAACAAGAAGGCATAGTGCTTGAGAAGGGCCCTAGCACTTTGAGAGACTCTTCTCTCAAAATCACCCCCAAGAGACTAAATGATGTAGGCGGTAAACGCAATGTTTACCCTACAATAGTCCTTCTTGAAGTTTATGTACTACAGTTGCGGGTATTTGTCATAGGGTTTAAGTGCTCTTTCGAGCACCTCATTAGGCATTGTAGTCAATCCATTATAATACCGTTGATCGGCAAGCAAATAGACCAGGTAAAACATCATGAAGAACTTGGAGGTCTTCCTCACATTGACAAATTGCTCATGAAAGCAATTGTGGATTATTTCCCCCCAATAGAATGCAGCATCATCCCCATGGAGAATTTGTTCAACAAAGTACAGCATCCATTCCTAGAAGAAGGCCGTAGTAGGAAGGCCCATTACTCTACTCAGTAGGGTGACCAAGTCATGATAGTCTTCAAAGAAGTCACTGCAGTAGAGCTCTTGAGGGACTTTGCCAGCACTAGCTCGTATGTCTTTCAACTAATATTGGTTGATTAGTTTCTTACATCTTATAGGATCCTGATCCCATAATGCTTTGCACTCCTCTATGGTTGGGGCCTCCATGCTTTTGAAGGCGAGGATGTGGAAGGTTTGAGTTATCCCGAGAGGGGACATGTCGGCCAAGACGGTCCCATCTTTGTCCACGATGGTTCTTGTTTCAGGTTGGTATGCCTCTCGGCATGCCATTACTAGCTCGAGGGCCACTAAGGCAGGTAGGAAACTGATAGTTTTGGCAAGTCCGCTGCTTCTAATCAACTTAGCATTGTCTGTCTTCGAATTAATCCTAACTCTTCGCGTGAATTCATCAATATCAACTTGCCCGATATTGGTATCTGTGATGTTCTTCCAACTAGTTGTGACCCTGGATTGCAAGGGTGCCCCTTGGAACTGAAATTTCATTTGGTCCTTATCTTCTTTAACTCGAGGGGCCTTGGCAGTTCTCTTCCCTTTGTCCTTGGCCATCCCAGAGGCCTCTACAATAGATTCCATAAATCCTACACACATAGATGAGAGTTAGCAACATTAACATGAGAACGCAGCCTCGAACAAATCCCTGCAACTCAAGGTTAGATCCACAATATTCATTTAAGAAAAGCCTAAAATTTGATAATAATACCATTGGAAGTCAAACAAGTGACCCGGGCCTGAAGGGTCATACTTCCTATGGAAGAATGTCATTTGAAAGGGTGAATGAGGCAAGGCATTCTCGATGACTTTTCTTGATCCTTTATTTGTTCAATAAAGGGTTGGTGAGAAAGAAGGTACATTTTTAAAAAGTGGGTCAAAGTCCGTTTTTGATTTGGAGGCCGTTTGAGCCATCATTTTTGCATCCGGGCTTTAGCTGCAGGAAACCCGTCCAAGGTTGGTTGTTTAAAACAATGCAGGAAAAACAGCATTCTGGGAGTCGGGTTCCGGAGTCCAGGTTGTCGGGGTCGGGAAGTTGCTACTAGATAGCCGTGCGAAAATGGCGAAACAAGGATGGAAGTCTGAAAGGTTATACCCGAGGCAGATTAACAGTTAGCGAAAAACCCAGTGGCAGATGGAGGGTCGGGGTCCAGTGTCCAGAAAGGCAAACAAGCCTGACCGTTCGGGATGGAAAAAGCAAAACAGAATTTCATGGACAGAATTTCGAAGGCCAAGGTCCGAGCGAAGTTTAGACATTTGAGTTTCCTTGTTCAAAATGTGCAAAGCAGAGGGGCGATTGGGGCCCGGGAGCCGGAAAGACGTGTGATGGCAGCCATTTGAAATGGCAAAACAGGGACAGTGGCGCAGGGATGAAAGTTCGGGTGTCAGGGCCTGAGGACAGCCCCGTAGTTCATTTTTGGTTGCAGTTTGCGACGGACTTCATGCTCTCGGGGTCCGAGATCTGGAAGGATGCGGGAGGAAAGTCATTTGGAATGGCGGAGGCACAACGGAAACCCAGGAGGGGAAGTTCGGAGGCCAGGACTCGAGATGAATTTGTCCGCCTATTATTTTCTCTAAGTTTTGAACTTTTCGCGCAGGCCACGGAGAGGTCCGGGCTCGAAGGAGGCAGTCGCCTGCTCTAGAGAAGAGTGACGGGGAGGTCAAATTCCGATTTTGATTTTTGGCCACCAATCTCATGATTTTTAATTTTCTAATTTGTGGGTTTTTGGCAGGGGGCACTATCTTATCAGTTTTCAAATTCATTTTGGATTTTTACTTAATTTTAAGCTAATGGTTGCAAGAATGAGGAAAGGGCAGGTGGGAAACGAACCTACATTGAATCCCCAAAGAATTTTGAAGTCGAATTCGTGAGGAACGACGAAGTTGGATCTCGGTCGCAGAGGTAGAGGATGTTGGGGTCAGAGAGCACTTCAAATTCCTTCCTGTCATGTGAAAATGGCAGGTCAGAACTCGTTTAAATAGCCCCCAGCGCCATTAATACATTAGTAAATGCTCGGTATGGTGGCAAGTCAGGTAGGTGGATTCAAATTTTTTGAGCGATGGCAGGAGGTTCGGAGTCTGACGATCGAAAAGACGTCCAGCGGCAGCCGTTCGAAACATTCTACAAAGCAAAACTCAAACGGCAAAACAAACTCTGGGGTCCGGGGACTGGAAAGATGAAGCTCCACAGTCATTCGAAATGGCGAGGCAGAGATGGCATCCTGACGATGGAAGTCCGAGAGCTGAGGTCTGCGGGCCGAAAAGACGTAGAAGGAAAGCTGCTAAGTTTTGCCAGTGATTCGGACGGTCCAAGTTAGCACCGGGGTCCAAAGTTCAAAAAGACGTCGGACGCGAGCCATCAGTAACAGTGAAGCCAAAATGCAAACCTGAGGGGGGAAACCCGAGAGTTCAGACTCGGAAGGTACGACGAATGCCAGAAAGGCAATTTTATAGAGAAAACCCGTAAGGGTTTTGGACTTAGCATTTTTCCAGGGGGAAAAATTTGGTCAACCCTAAAATGGGACTTTTGAGAACATGTTGACCATCAAAGATGTCAAAAAGGGGCACGTAAAATGAGGCAAATCAAAGAAAGGCTCAACAAGCAAAAGGAAAGAGAGGGTCCCCGTTCCGAACGAGGCATGTGTGCAAGAGGCACAACAAAAGGCGACTCTGCTGGGAGAACGCTCCCAGTGTTCTGAAGATAAATATTCATTCTGAACCCATGATCTCTGGTTTCACACACCAGAGCTGATTTTCAAAGTTGAACTAAGAGAAAGTTAAGGAAGGCAAAATTTAATCACGTTGGGACATCATCATGGAGGTTTGTGCTTGGTGAGTTAATTTCCTTTCCTCAGAGATAGCATGGGCAACCACTAATCGGGAAGGACAAGCTACGTAGTTTGCCTGACCCCAAAAGTAACCTGGACATTGCTCTATTGCCAGTTAGGTGTCGATAGCCCCGACGAAGATGTCATTGTGACCCCATGAACATAGCTCTACTACTAGCCAGGCATCCATAGCCTCGATAGAGATATTCATACACCCATACGGTTATTATCTTTATATTCTATTCTTTTCATTTGATATTTTTTTTCAGTACTTTTATTTTTTCTTTCTATTCAACCGTGTAAGCAATGAAGCTCACTATGGGCTTGGGAACCACAGTGGTCACTGGAGTAGACTTTAGATTTTTCACTTATCCAGCCTTCTCAGTAATCACCATACCATTCTTTGGAAATTTTAAAATATCTTTCTATGTCTTCCATGATAGACACAGGAAATTCAAGTGGGATGCCATTTAAGGTTAGTTCAGAGTTCAAAAGTTGAAAACTAATGCTTAGGGGCTCTCAGAGATTAGTAATAGGGAATGAAGGCTTATCTAGAGAACAAAGCAAGAGCAGGAAATAGGGAAAATTGTTTATCAAGCCAAGCACAACCACCACAGCAGAATAGGGAGACTCTTTCAAGGTCAAAACAAGAACAGTCGGGGAACGTGCAAAACAGAACAAACAAAAGGACAAAGCAGGGAAATAGGGAAACCTATCCTAACCTATGTACAGGTATTTACACAAACAGCTCTAGAAGAGCTCAGGCCTAGAAGTAATGCTTAAGGTGTTGCCTGTTGACAGGCAATGGGACATCTTCACTAGTCAAAGTCTTTAAAAAAAAAGTATTATCTCCAAAGATTTCAGCAATCTAAAAGGGGCCAAGCCAAAGCTTGTCGAATTTATTATGTCCCCCTTTCTTTTCATGGGGCTTGTCCCAATAAAGGACCAGATCAAAAATGCGGAAGGCCTTAATTTTGGCTCAGTGGTCGAACCATCTTTTCACTAAGCCCTGATGTTTGGCAAAATTTTCTATTGCACGGTCTCGTACTTCTTCTAGGTGTAGCAGCTCGGCGAGGTGAGCTTCTCTGTGATCTCCCCCTTCATAAAAATTGTTGATGAACTGGAGGGTAGAGATTTTCAAATGTATGGGGAAAATGAGCTCCAAACCGTAAACGAGATGGTACGGGGAATCTCAAAGGGTAGCCTTGTGATGGGTACGATCTGCCCAAAGGGCAAACTGAAGTTGTGTATGCTAGTCTTTGGGATTCCTATCTAGTAGCTTCTTGATCACAGTGATCAAGTTCTTGTTGGTTGACTCAGCAAGACCATTGCCTTGAGGATAATAATTGGATGAAAATTTAAGGGCGATACCATAATCAAAGGCCCAACCCATGAATTTTAACGAAGTAAATGCAGACCCATTATCACATACCAGCACATAAGGATAGCCAAAGCGATTTAAAATAAAACTTTCCAAAAAATTAATTACTACTTCAGTTGTGCATTGCCTACAAGCGATTGCTTTTGTCCACCTAGTACAATAATTGGAAGCAGTCAGAATGTACCTGTGTCCAATAGATGATGGAGGGCTTATCGGACCAATGAAGTCAAGACCCCACTACGCGAATGGCCTTACCTCCAAAACAGGTTGCAACGGGACAACAACATTCCTTTCTCGGGTGGCAGCGGTCTGGCATACGTGGTACGTACAGACATGACCATGAGAATCCTTGAAAACTATGGGCCAATAGTACCCAACTCTTAATATCTAATGTGCAGTTGATAAACCGGAACCGTGACCAGTCCCGAACTTATCATTGAACTCCCTGAGAACACGATCAACCTCTTCCTTACCAAGGCATCTCAAGTAGATACCTTCATGGTTTCTTTTGTACAATATGGTGCCTTGTAACATGTAACTATTGCTTTTCAATCTAAGGGCTCACCTTTGGACTCCCTACAGATGGGGAGGACATTTATGATTCAACAAATAATACACTGTCAACGTACCATTCCCCTAGAGAGACATCTTCCAGCTAGTACTGCTGCACTGTGAGTTTGGGCCTAGCCTCAATAACCACTTCTGCCATCATTTTGGCAAGTGTCTACCCTCTCACCAACCTCATTGGTTGGATTTCCATATCGTACTCCTATAGCAATGCGATCCATTTTTCCCTTCGCTCTCCTAGCTCGTTCTGCATAAGCAATGTCTTCACCACGGGGTCAAAAACTATAGCAAACACTTTGTTGTGCAAGATATAATGCCTAAAATTCTTGACCCCCTTAATAAGGGCATAGGCTTGTTTTTCGATGTTGTGATAGCATTGTTCAACATCTTTCAAAGGGGTACTCATGAAAGCAATCGGATGTTTTCTCCCTTCGTCATCCTTTTGTGTCAAGATACTGGCACATGAATGATCTGAAGCGAATGAGTAGATGTAGAAGGGCTTCAGGTAGTTGGGGCTGACTAGCACAGGGGTATCTACAATTGCCTTCTTAATTTCCCTAGAATCCTACTTTGCTTCTGGGGTCCACTCGACCTTGGCATCCTATTTTAGCATAGCATTGAGTGGTTTGACGATTTCCTCGAAGCTTGTGATAAACTTGCGGATAAAATTGATCTTTCCGAGAAAATATTTTAATTCCTTTTTGCTGCCTGGCAGCTGAATCTTCATGATTGATTGGATACACTCGAGGTCGATAGAAATTCCCCTCTCTGAGAGGACATGTCCAAGGAGCTTCCCTTTAGTGACACCGAAGATACACTTCTTTGGATTAAGGGAAACCCCAAATTCGTGGCATCTCTGAAAGACTTTACATAAGTCAGCAACATGATTACCCCACTACTTTGAGAACACTATCAAATTATCCATGTAAATGATTATGTACTTGTTGATCAGGTCCTTGAAAGCAATATCCATGGCATACTGGAAAGTATCACCAGCATTAATTAGTCTGAACGATATTCATCTATAAGTGAAGGTTCCCCATTTGGTGGTGAATGTCATTTTGTGTTGATCTTCGTACTGTACCATGACCTAATTGTACCCCAAATATCCATCCAAGAAGGACATCATCTGAGATTTGTTTACTATCTGCAACACCTCATCTAATAAAGGTATGGGATAGTTATCCTTTTCTGAGGCTCGGTTCAAGTTGCGGAAGTCAACGCATAATCTGATTTCCCCATTTTTCTTTCTAATAGGAACCAAATTTGCCACCCATGTGGAATGTCTAACTAGAAAATGATCCTGGCCAACAACAAATTTTGTACTTCTTTGTATATTATTGGTTCCAGCAAAGCATTGACAGCGCGCTGCCACTGTCGAAATGGCTTTGCATCTGATCTGAGAGGGATGGTGTGGGTGATAATTGAGGTATCATACATTTTGAGATCCTCATAGCTCAAGGCAATGACATTGTGGTATTTCTGCATAGCCTCAAGTATACCCTTTCTTTCCTCAAGAGCACACACCTTACCAATGAACACGTTCTTAGCATTACCAATCGTTCTGAGGTTGTAGGTGTCACATTGGCCACTGATGGTATCTTTCTTAGCCTATTGATCTTGATCTCTGATCTAATCCAAATCAAAGATTCACTCCAACTGGACCATGCCCCTAGGGATGGTATTGGTCTTTAGGTTGATGATCCCCTCTATATCCAAGTCATCCTCTTGAGGTTCAACCTCGTCGATTATCTGGGTAGAAAACACATCCGAACTAGTGATAAAATCCATGATGTTTTTGTTGTCATTGAATACTTGGAAGTTGGCTACGTTGTTTGGCACAGATGGGACAGAGGTGAGTTCCACTATGAATATTTTGAGGCTTGATAGGGATAGTGGTTGTAGCGTGCTTGTTGTCTACGCTAAGGCATTGGCAATATGATTCTAAGAATGAGATATCAATTGGATATTGAATGCATCCAGCCCTTCCAGTAGATCCCACACTCGGTGCCTATAGTTGGTGAGTCTTCGATCATAACAGGAATAGATCTTCCTAACTTGCTTTACAACCAACTCAGAATCCCCAAACACTTGGAGCATTTAAATACCTTTTTGTAAGGCCATAAAAAGGCCCAGGACTAATGCCTCATATTCTACTATGTTATTGGTGCAATAAAACTATAGTTTGTGAGCAACAAAGTACGACTTACCTCTGGGACTGATCAATTTGAAACCTGCTCCAGCCCCATGCTTGGATTTGGACCCGTCAAAGTGCAATGTCCAGAATCCAGGAGAATCCTTGAACGTAAAACCAACAAATCTAACCTTCACCTTCAGTGGGGCCTTCATTTCAATAACCATTTGGGGAGGTGTAGGGGTGGAACGCGTTTGTTTAGGCGGTGTCGTCCCACCTTTTTCATTCTGAGTAGTTTGTCTTATAACATGTTCAATCGCTATCTGACACAAACAACAGTCAAACTCGGAATGAGCAGCATTATGTACCCTGCACCAATTAGGTAGCAAGAGTTCCTAAAATTTCATTCAGGCTCCCAAGCTAAGCTAGTCTTGTATGCACTTTTCCATGAAATTTTGGAAACCGTCCAGCAATCCAAGATTGTCATCCTCTCCTGACCCTTCATCGTCAGATTCTATCAGCATTTTAGTGCTTTGAGAGGTATTGGCTAGATTAGCAAGTGGGATGCATAGTACGAGGAAAACCTTGATTATTCCCTCTTCTTCAAGGCATTCCTACTCGTTCAAATATGATACTGGGGAATAATTCCCCAAATCAGTTTTAGCAAACAACCTCTTTCGTGTTGTTGTATTCGGTAATCATGAATCTCATATGTGGCTCCCGATTGATCCAAATCTGATTTAGCATTCCTTTCCCTGCAAACCACATGTGTGAGTAGTCAGTCGCAGCGTATTTATTAAACACCCTTGTGAAATCCCTTCCTAGGATTATACCATACGTATCCGGCATATCAGCCACTTGAATATCTATGGTATGTTGGATCCGGGGATCAACAGCAATTTGCATATGTATTCTATTAATTTCCCCCACTATGTTGATCTCAATTTTTTCAAGCTGTGTTACCTTCTTCCAGGAAAGAGTTGGCATTATTTTGAGCACCTTGCACATGCTCAGGGGCATGACATTGGCAGAAGCTCCCGAATCCAACAAGCAGTTGTGGAGGTTCTTCCCAAACACATAGGTGGTGGTCAGAAAGGGAGGAGTTTTGAATTTTCCTTGAAACAATCCCCCAAAAACGTCCACTTGGGTGACTTGGCCTTTGTCTTTCTCATTGCCCCTGCTTTGGGTTGGTGTCAGACTAGTTACTTTGTCGGACTGCTTGTTTTCTTGCTGACTTGCAGGCGGGTCAGCCTTACTGTTAAAGATCTGTCTAACAACCGGCTCCTTTTGCTGATCATCGAAGGAGACTCTCTTAGCTAGAGTTTCTTGAGACCCAATTAGTGGAGTCCCATTTATCATTCTGAAAAAGACATTTCTGATGGTAGACACCTTTAATAGCTTAAAGGTGAACACGCTTAGCTTCACCTTTTTAAATTCTTCGGCAATGTACTCCCCCATCTGCTTGACTTCCTAATCATAGGAAACATTTTAGGAGGAGCTAGTGGGTTGGCTCTGGCTATGGTTCTGCTGCTTGTTTTCGTTGAGGTACCATGTAGGTGTATGGGGAAAACTTAGGTTATTGCTCACATTTGGATCACGAGGGGTGCTGAAATTATTCGACAGAGTGGAGGTCGTGAAAGGACCTCCAACATGACCACCAACTTGTCTATTTTTGAGGTTGTAACGGGTAGTCTGTTGGTGAAACATTTGGACTTCATCTTCCCTAGGCTCTTCTTCATCCTTTTTAGGACCATTATCTACTGAATTGACAAGTTGAGCCAAAGGAATTTTAGAACTTACCTCTTTCGCTTTATCATTGTTGCTCGAGTTAACACCCTCCTCCTTCGATGTGTTGCACTTAGCTTTTGGGAAAGGAGACTGATTCACCAGCAACACCGAAGAGTCATACGGGTTGGACGGGACGATGTCTCTGCACCCTGAATTGTCGACACCGTTCTGGACCTCAACTTGGAAGATGTCAGCAATAGTTTGGAACTCCAGACAGTCTAGCTCAGAGTGCCGACTTATTTTGTGTATTCGACACCAACCAGATAAAGCGGCCTCAGCCAAGAAAACTCTGCTTGTAGTGTTCTAATTGTTGTTAGGCTTATCAAGGGCTGTGGGAACGTCACCATTTTTGGGTCTTATGTTCCACGTCCGGTTTTGCCTTTGGAATGGCCTTCTGTCAAAGTTCTGACCCGAATTCTTATTTCTGTCATAATTTTGCTCGAATGATGTGCTGGCATCCCGACTATCTCGACTTTCACGATGATCTCGGTTATCACGATTAAGGTTAGCCTAGATGCTCTTTTGTGATGCTTATAGCTAGTTATTTTGATCCCTCAAGTGCATCATTTCTGTGGACATCTTCTTAATCATTTCTGTGAGCTCATCAATCTTGTCATTTTTGGTATTGTTTGGTTGCGACGCTGAATTCTAGAGAAACACGAGTTGTGCAACAGGCTTATTTTGATGAGCGGGTGGGAATTTCGCTGCTTGGAGATATGCCGACACCTGGGATGGCTAAGGATGGGAATATTGCTGGTGGGGCAGAAAGTAATGAGGGACCGGAGGTGCCTAGTTCATTGGTTGCCCAGGGTGCAGGACCATAGGTAGTTGTGGTACTGGATTCAGTAGGGGTGTCTGTTGTTGCAGGGCTTGAGTAAGCCCTTGAATCTGCATCGGATGTGCCATTTTCCTGAGAGAAGGCAGCGGACCAGAAATGTTCTGCCCCAAATCTATGCTGGAAATAATGGCTTCAACGTATGAATCGACCAACCTGGTGGGTGATGGTTGCATCCTTTTTACTAGAGTTGAAGTAAGGTTATCCAGCACTGCATAATAAACAGGAAAAATAGTAGTGTCATTGAAAATGTACGGAGCCTGCAACCGAGTATATGCTTTGTGGAAGCGATCATTAAATGAGTTGATCGATTCATTGATCTCCCTTTGAACCGACATGAAGTGTCGGTACGAGTCTATAGGGCTAATCAAGGTCTTGAACTTCTGTAGGAAGGCCTCCTTCAGAAGAGTCCAAGTATTGATCGTTCTGGTGGGCAAGTTGACATACCAGTAGAATGCCTTCTCTCCGAGAGAGTAGGGAAAGAGCCTGCAGGCCACGTCCTCATATATAATCTACATAGTCTTCAAAGCGATTTCGAAAATCCTTACATGTTCCTCCATAGTCCTCTGCGATTCTCAGGCATTGAATTTTGTGCAGAAGCTTTCAAGATTCTTTGGCATATTGTGGTAGAAATTGAAGGCCAAAGGGGATGGGTTATTGCCCAACCATGCCATGGGAGGAGGCAGTGAAGGCGGTTGTGCCATATAGACTGGCAGCTATAATGGGAGAATGGTAGGGTTTGATACTGTATTTGGCTAAAAGGCAGCGTTCAGCCTAGACAGAGTGGCAGCCTGGAAGGCTATTTGGAGTAGATGAGTGTAAGGCACTACTGCCAATGATAATGGAGAAGACGGAGGTGAAAGAGAAATGAGTTGGTCTGGTGAATTGGAGATGGCTGGTTCCGTTCATTTAGCTCTTTTAGCTTAGATAGGGGGCTATAATTCTTGAAATTCCCCTTTATTCGGTGTAGATCTCAAGACTCGATGAAATCTCTCATGGGAGAAAGAACCAATTCGATCCAGCTTTGTCTCCAAAAATCCCTCCTTCTAGTGCCAGTTTTGTTGATGGTGTTTTTAAGCACTTCTCAACACAGGTAATGCATAGGTGCATTACCTCTCTTCAAAGACAATCTTCCACAATCAAATTGTAGAACACTATCCCAAGGTCTCTCAGATTTCAGGTTATGACGATGCTTGGAATATATCAGTTGATGTATGATGTGATTTTCTAGAATCACAAGGTGATCTTACGTGAGTCAAATGTGAAGGAGAATCGGATCTGCGAACAGAGCTCTTTGAATAGGAAATTACTGCACTTTTGTTGTAGAATCAAACAGCAGTCTTGAACTCCATCTTATCGTTAAATTTGGCTTTACAATGTGCAATGAACCTTAGCATAGGTTATCTCTTTAAAAAACTAGGAAAAGGGCAGGGAAGAGAGAAGGTTCCTGGACCTGCAACTACCGATGAACAGTGATCGTGGAGGTTCTTGTTGTGGATAGTTTCCTTAAAATAGAATTTCACTTAATCAAAAATTTCACAATGCCATGAAATCTATGCTATCTTCTAAGGACTGCAGATATTTCATCATTCATTCACCATACAAATGTGAATAAATATAAAGTTTAAAGTGCAGCTATAAAATCATGGTCCAGACTAACTTTGCACAGTCACCTACCAACAGCAAATGACTAAAAGTATGGACAAGAAAAGCATACACACAGCAAGAATCTTCACAACCAAAGACAACATCACTAAATCTACCAAGGACAACTGAAAAGGAAAATGGAACAGCAAAGTAACTTAAACTAGAATCTTAACTTATGGGAGAAGAATCATGAAACATGTGAAGAAATCCAAAATACACCAAAATCACTCTATTTCTATTGCAATTTATGCAGCATGCCTTTACAACAACTCAACTCCCTTAAAATGAGAGGAGGAGACCTCTATTTATAGTTTCCAAAAAGCGAAATGAGTGGCCAAGATTCAATTCTATTGTGTGGCCAAGATTCACTTTACAACAGGGTTTCACCTACCCCCAAATATAATACATTTTAAGAACATCTTTTGTCTTTCCCCTATTTTGTCTTCTAGTGGCAGCACTGTAGCATTTTGTCTTATTGTTGATTGCTCTTTGCTGCAGCTATTATTTCAGAAATTCTTCATTAATGACAGGGTTGCCTTCCCATTTCTTCAAAGACACATACTCCATGAATCTCAAGATCATTGGTTGGAGCTTGTCGACCTCAATGATGTCAAATCTTAACACTTGATAACTCCATTCCTTGGAATTGTTAACGAGCTTTTCCCAGTCTTCATCATACTTGGTAGCGTTATCCTTGAAAAGCTCAAACTGGGTGAAGGATCGAGTAGCATAGCTCATAAAATCTATGGTGACTTTGGCTAACATTCCCTTCTCCATCCTTCTTCGGAAGTGAGGCTTTATGCTTTTCGGATTGATCTTAACAGCAGGTATCTCATACCCTATTATTAGCTTGGAATATTTGGCACAATCTCCTCTGGCCTCTTTGGCCCATTCAATATCCAAAATTACTCGTTCTAGAATCTATTCCAGCCTCCCCTTTTGGTGATCAAAGTCCCACTTCCATACATCCATCAACCAATGGTCATCATCCTTGAAGGCAAGGTCCTTTTCCCATACCTCACTTGGCAGCACGAGGATAGCCTCGATTTTCAGGTAGGCAGCCATATACTTCTTTGGGAATTCCTCACAGATTCGCCTCGTACCTTCAAGAGACGTTTGTACCTCCAAGAACTTGTTTGTTATTTGGATAGCCAAATTGATGCCCGTATTCCCAATGTCTAAGACCTGCCGAAACCAATTTTTCGTTGTCTTATCCAAGTTCCTCCTTCTTTACAGCTTGTTGATTTGTTCCTGGGACAGCAACTACGGTGGGGCCGATGATGTGGTAGGTTGTTCATCTAGAGATGACCATTGTTGAATGTAGGCTATTAGATCAGCCACTTGTGCTTTGAGCTCTTCCTTTGAAACCTTATCCTACTAGATAAGGTGCACCACTGTGGCAAAAGATTCCCGGAGGTGGTCAACCTTTTGTTCCCTAGTGGCTACTCCCAAATAAATGGTGGAGATGTTATAGCTTATTCCTTGTTCTCCAACCACTGGCGTAGCTATTTGCACTGCTCTGGATCCGGAGGCATCCATCATTACCTTTGATTTGACTCGTAGCTTCTTATCCTTCTTGGTACTAATCTAAGCTCTAGCCAATATTGCCTCCAGTCTTGTTCTTGGATCCTTTAGGGCAGGAGTTCTCTTTTCGAGCTGCCTTTCTAGCTAGTCAAGCATCGGGGTCCTTCCTTGGGTGATTCATGTTGATCTTAGTTGTCTTCCACCCTAAGTTCAATGGCTTTGACATTAGGGGCCTCCTGCTCAGTTCTTGCATCTTCCTTCTCCTTGTCAGAATCTTCCATGAGCATTATGCGTTTGGTAGGAGATTTGGTGAGTAGCTGCTTGCTAGAGTGGTCTTCACTTTTAGGACCATTTTCTTCTTTATCTTGGTCATTCCCACCTTCCTCAAGCCTATCCTCTTGTTCATCTTCATGAAAGGACGTTTCTTTATCATGCTTCGGGATTCGATCATGTCCTTCCACAGGAGACCTATTGCCTTCAGTCCCTAGAGCAGAAATTCTTTTTGTCGTAGGATGTCCTTCATCCTCTTTGTCCTTGATCTCTTTGAGTTTCTTGTTCCACTTCGCGTCGAGCTCTAGATCAGCTATCTCTTGGATTATGTTCATTCCTTGATCCTCGTTTTCCTCACTAGAAGATTCATAGGCCACCTCATTGATCACCCGATGTTCGTATATAGGATGCTCATGATATTCAAAATCCTCATCATCCAGCCTCTCAGCTGCCTCCAGTTGTCGTCACTCAAGCTCATCTGATATTTGCATTGTGGCCTCCATTATAGGTGGTTCTGTAGGAGGAGGGAGATCTGGGGCATTAACCATTACCCGGGTGATTGTAGCTTGCACCATTGGATTTGCAAGCATTCCCAAAATTTCAGATGGCACATTTTTCATATACTTAATAAAGGACTCTGGGAGAGTGAGGGAAAGCATTGCAATAGCAGATGAAGTGGGTGGAAGGGAAGGATACATGGAGGATGACGAGATTGGCGAGGTTGTGGCGGAGGATGAATCCATCGATATGACCTGCATGATCGGGGAAGTGGAAGCGAGGTGGACAGAAATGTCCACCGCAAGCAGAGAGGAAGTAGCTATTGCAAGTGAAGTGGGTGGAATGGTGGAAATAGCAGTAGCAGTAGTAGCAGCAGATGAAGCGGGTGGAGACTTTGCTAGGTCTATCTCCATCTCCTCGCTCTCATGGAGTGGATCTTAAGGTATCACAGGCATCTCCGTGATGCTACCCATTTTTTATGCTTCTCAGGAGGCTCGCCCTCCGAGGCCTTTCTAGCGTACACCTTTGGGTTAGGTTGTTGCTCATCAACCTCATTTCTCTTTCTCGACTTGATAGATTGCAGGGACTTGGATGTTTCTCCAGTTGTAGTGGTAGCCATCCCACCATCAGAACCACTTGGCTCATTTTAGAGCCCCTTGAATGTCAAGACGACTCCTTGTTGCTTTAGTCGAGCGACCTACCCGTCAATCCATGCCTTTGTTCATGTCTCAATGGGCTCGGTGAGAATGTCGACATCATCAACCTCTTGCTCGTCACAATCAATTAAAAGTAGTGGAAGATTTGCAATGGCACTATACCTCGAGTCGATCACTGTGCTCTCATCTTATTCAAGTTGATCTGGAACTGGACACAAGTTCACCCTTTTCACAAAGTACGTCATCATATGCATATAGTTTTATATCCACACTTCAAATTCGTCCTTGCAATTAGCCCAAAAGTCCTCAACGTGATGGAGGTGGGCATACTCTAGTCCAAGTACCTTTCTAATATGACCATATGGGTCCATCCGTGGCCTAGCTGTATGCTATCTGAAGTGGTATTCAGCCAATTGCTTCTCCGATTTACCCACACATTAGGAAGTATGAATTTGATACAGCCCTTGGCCAAGTCCAAGGGGATAGGGGGTCCCTTCCAGATGTTTACTGCTCATGATGTGGTGTATATGCCACAGTTGCCAAGTTAGCTCCAGTAGAATAATCTGGTCATTAGGGTACCGAGGCAATTTATACGGCCTTTCTATGAATCCTTGGGCGTGAATGTAGGTGAACTTGGGGAATTGAATGAACAAAAAGGCATAGTGCTTGAGAAGGGCCCTAGCACTATGAGAGACTCTTCTCTCAAAATCACCCCCAAGAGACCGAATGATGTAGGCGGTAAACGCATCGTTTAGCCTACAATAGTCCTTCTTGAAGTTTATGTACTACAGCTACAGGTATTTGTCATAGGGTTTAAGCACTCTTTTAGGCGCCTCATTGGGCATTGTAGTCAATCCATTATAATGCCATCGATTGGCAAGCGAATAGACCAAGTAGGACGTCATGAAGAATTTGGAGGTCTTCCTCACATTGACGAATTGCTCATGAAAGCAATTGCTGATTATTTCCCCCCAATAGAACGCAGCATCATCCCTACAGAGAATTTGTTCAACAAAGTATAGCATCCATTCTTGGAAGAAGGCCGCAGTAGGAAGGCCCATTACTCTTCTCAGTAGGGTGACCAAGTCATGATAGTCTTCAAAGAAGTCATTGCGGTAGAGCTCTTGAGGGACTTTGCCAGCACTGGCCCACCTGTCTTTCAACCAATATTGGTTGATCAATTTCTTACATCTTATAGGATCTTGATCCCATAATGCTTTGCACTCCTCTATGGTTGGCGCCTCCATGCTTTTGAAGGCGAGGATGTGGAAGGTTTGAGTTATCCCAAGAGGGGACATGTTGGCCAGGACATTGCCATCTCTGTCCATGATGGTTCTTGTTTCATGTTGGTATGCCTCCTGGCATGCCATTACTAGCTCAGGGGCCACTAAGGCAGGTGGGAAATCGGCAACTTTGGCAAGTCCGCTGCTTCTGATCAACTTTGCATTGTCTATCTTCGGTTCAATCTTGACTCTTCATGTGAATCCATCAATATCGACTTGCCTGATATTGGTATCTGTGATGTTCTTCCAACTAGTTGTGACCCTAGATTGCAAGGGTGCCCCTTGGAACTGATATTTCATTTGGTCCTTATCTTCTTTACCTTGAGGGGCCTTGGCAGTTCTCTTCCCTTTGTCCTTGGCCATCCCAGAGGCCTCTGCACCAGATTCCATAAATCTTGCATAGAGAGACGGGAGTTAGCAACATTAATATGAGAATGCGGCCTCGAACAAATCCCTACAAATCAAGGTTAGATCCAAAAAATTCATTTAAGAAAAGCCTAAAATTTGATAATAATACCATTAGAAGTCAAACAGGTCACCCGAACCCAAAGGGTCGGACTTCCTCTAGCAGAATGTCGTTTGAAAGGGCAAATGAGGCAAGGCATTCTCGATGACTTTTCTCGATCCTAGATTTGTTCAATAAAGGGTTGGTGAGAAAGAAGGTCTATTTTTAGGAAGTGGGTCAAAGTCCATTTTTTATTTGGAGGCGGTTTGAGCCATCATTTTTGCATTCGGGCTTCAGCTACAGGAAAGTCATCTAGGGTTGGCTGTTTAAAATAGTGCAGGGAAAACAACATTCTGGGAGTCGGGTTTTGGAGTCTGGGTTGCCGAGGTCAAGAAGCTGTTACGGGATAGCCATGCAAAAACAATGAAATGTGGACAAAAGTCTGAAAGGTTATACTCGAGGTAGATTAACAGTTTAGCAAAAAACCCAGCAGCGGATGGAGGGTCGGGGTCCGGTGTCCGGAAAGGCGGACAAGCCTAGCCGTTCGGGATGGAAAAAGCAAAATGGAATTTCGTGGATGGAATTCTGGAGGCCGAGGTCCAGGCGAAGTTTAGACATTTTGTTTCCTTGTTCAAAATGTGAAAAGCGGAGGGGCGACCAGGGCCCAAGAGCCAAAAAGACGTGCAATGGCAGTCGTTTGAAACAATGAAACAGGGACAGTGGCACGAGGATGGAAGTCTGGGTGTCAGGGCCTGAGGACAGCCCCGCAATTCAGTTTTGCTTGCAGTTTGCGATGGAATTCACGCTCTCAGGGTTTGAGGTCTAGAAGGACATGGGAGGAAAGTCATTTGGAACGGCGGAGGCACAACGGAAACCCGAAAGGGGAAGTCCGGAGGCTGGGACCCGAGATGAATTTGGCCACCTGTTATTTTCTCTAAGTTTTAAAATTTTCACGAACGGCCACGAAGAGGTCCGGGCCCGAAGGAGGCAGTCGCCTACTCTAGAGAATAGCGACGGGGAGGTCAAATTCCGGTTTTGATTTTTGGCCACCAATCTCATGATTTTTAATTTTCTAATTTGTGGGTTTTTGGCAGGGGGCACTAGCTTACCAGTTTTCAAATTCATTTTGGATTTTTACTTAATTTTAAGCTCATGGTTGTGAGAATGAGGAAAGGGTAGGCGGGTGGCAAACCTACCTTGAATCCCCAAAGAATTTTGATGTCGAAGTCGCGAGGAACAGCGAAGCTAGATCACAGGCACGGAGGCAGAGGATGTTGGGGTCGGAGAGCACTTCGAATTCCTTCTTGTCATGTGAAAATGATAGGTCGGAACTCATTTAAATAGCCCCCAGCACCAGTAATACATCAGTAAATTCTCGGTATGATGGTAGGTTAGGTAGGTGGATTCAAATTTTCCAAGCAGTGGCGGGAGGTCCGGGGTCCGACGATCGAAAAGACGTCTAGCGGCAGTCGTTCGAAACATTCTACAAAGCGAAACCCAAATGGCAAAATGAACTCTGAGGTCCAGGGACCGAAAAGATGAAGCTCGACGGTCATTTCAAATGGAAAGGCAGAGACAGTGTCCCAAGGATGAAAGTTCGAGAGCTGGGGTCTTAGGGCCGAAAAGACGCAAGAGGAAAGCTGTTAAGTTTTGCCAGTGATTCGAACGGTCCAGGGAAGCAATGGGGTCTGGAGTCCGGAAAGATGTCAGACCCAGGCCATTAGTAACGACGAAGCCAAAATGGAAACCCGCAAAGGGAAACTCGAGGGGGGAAACCCGAGAGTTTGGGCCCGAAAGGTACGGCGGATGCCAAAAAGGCAATTTGACAGAGAAAACCCGAAAGGGTTTTGGACTTAGCATTTTTCCAGGGGGCAAAATTGGGTCAACCCTAAAATGGAACTTTTGAGAACATGTTGACCATCAAATATGTCAAAAAGGGGCATGCAAAATAAGGCAAACCAAAGAAAGGCCCAGCAAGCAAAAGGAAAGAGAGGGTCCCCATTCTGAATAGGGCGTGTGTGCAAGAGGCACAACACATTCCCTTCCCAATCTCGAATGATAAATCCTGCTCCCAAAGGTCCAAGATTTTATTTTGAAGCTCCATCAAAATTTACCTACCACCAACATTCTCTTGGCTTTTCCCAACTGACACCCAAATCCAACTTAACAATTGGTTTAACCCAACAAGGCCCCTTAATGGGATATTTCTCCCTATAATTAAATAAATTCTCATTTATTTAATTACTCATTCTTCATTGTTCTTTTGTAGCTAAATAATTATTTTAATTATTTGGCTATTCATTTAACCTTTTCCCTTTACTATTAAATAATTAATCTAATTAAATTATTTAATATCTCTATCCCTCTATGTTTAATTAAATGGTTGAATATTAATCATTTTAATTAAATTATCATTTCCCTCTTCTTCCATAAATAAATAATCATTTTGATTATTTAAATTCCTCATATCCTCTCCCAATTAAATAATATGATTATTTAATTGCCTCCGCTTTCCCTCCACTTTCTCTTTTGGATTTCCACCATTGATCACTTTTGGTCTTCTTTCAATCTTGACCGTTTATCCTTAGCTATCCCTAACCCTACCTCTTTGTGGTGCATGCAACCTTGACTGTTGATCTTGGAATCTTTTTGGCTTTCAATCTTGACTGTCAGTTCGAGTATCTTTTCTATAAAATAGAGTTGTTTCCCTCATTCCAACCTTACAACCACAATCTCCAAAATTCTTGTTATCACATCACTATCACTTACAAGTAATTGAACACAAAAAAATATGAGGGAAAGCTTGCAAATTTAGAAAAATGGAGGACATGCAAGGAAGATGAATCAACCTTAGCATGGGAAGTTTAGTTTATCTTTGCTTTCATTTGATTTCCTTCGCTATTTTATACTTTCTTGTTTGGATTTGGGGCATTTTGGTTTAGATTTTAAGTAGTTGTGATTGATACTAGTTAATCTTTACCTTTGATTATGAATTTAACCCTATCCTACACTCATAATAGAAGTCACATCCAAGGTTGTGGTAGAGATGCACAAGCATGATTCTACCCTAGGTGTATACCATCCCTCTGTCCTCAATCATGCAGAGGCAATGGATGAGGCCCCCGTGAAGGTGTGAGCCTCACCCATCCATCACAATGTGTAACACAATGATGAAATTCATGACGTGGTGAATGAGTGGCATTTCCACTCGCCCCTGCTCAAGGTAGCACATGTATATGTGCTCGAATTTCTCCTCCAAGATGACCTATTTGAGGTAGTACTATTGGGCATCCTAAGCGTCTTGGTTTTTCATACCCTCTTTGTAGGCCATCCACTCCCCGTGAATGGGTAGGCTCGTAATCAAGTAGATTTCCTCGAGGGTGATTGTCATATCCTTGATAGAGAGATGAAATGTAGAAGTGCCTACATATAAGTGCTCCATCAATTCCATGGACATTGAAGTATGGAATTTGATCTCTAGCATGGTGTATACCCACCAAAGCCCAATGTGTCATAGAAATTCCATGCCATCCAAATGGATCTCATTGTTGTGGCTCCACAATAATGAAAAAATCAATCTACCCATGTGCTCGCGAATCTTGAGCCACTCTTCCAAAATCACAAAAATTCACATCAACACATTCTACATCATCAAAAAATTCTAACTTTGCATCAAAATTTTCCTAAGTGCACCTTTTGGATAGTAGTGTGTCACACAAACGTCTGCACAACACATTGGAATTCGAGAAGGAATAGTTTTCGATGATAGTACACTGGCTAGATGCTTGCACTACTCGAGAAATTTAAAAAGCTAAAAAAATAACAAAAATGACAAGTTGGGTTGAAAATTTTTATACCTCATCTAGTGGGTTCCTTCTCGCTACTGTCCTGTGAAGCTGGTCAATCCTTGGAGCTATGAAGTCATGTCTACAAGGCATTTTGTTGACAACTCTCTCAAAAATTCAACAAAGTCCTCGCTATGAATAGTGATAATGACCCTTCCATGGGCCCACCCAGGACATATATAGGCCATTTTTGTCCATTTTTCGTGGAAAAAATATTTCTTTCATCCTTCTTGTTTTCACCCCACCTAGCTAGAGGCAAAAATAGGAGGGGTAATATATTCACCTCTTCATCATATTTTTCTTCCAAACCATTGAATTTTTCTTAAGCATTCTTCTTGCTATGGTAGCTTCTTCCAATTTTTAAAACTGGACTGATTTTAAGTTTTGCATAATGAAACTTCATGTTGTGTTGTAGTTTCTCATTGAGCTTGAATGTTGGGGGCATCATTAGTATCTTCCCGCTCGACCTCTTTGGCCTCTATAGTATCCTTTTTCAAAAATCTATAAAATTTTCAAAATTTTAATTTTGCATTTATGTCTTCTTAACTACTTTAGTGCAACTAATTTTTCTTTGAAAATTCAGCTCACTAAAGTGGGGGCAAAATTTAGTATCATAAAATTGCATCTCATGGAAATTTCACACTTGTGCATTTATCCTGCTACATTTATGACACCTCTCTACATTAATGACAAAAACCTATGAGTCATAATTTTATTATTCCAACTTCATAGGGGCTAACGATGAAGCATTAGTAGTTTGTACACCTCATTCTTGTGAAATTTTGAGTAGGAAAATTGTATGACACACGAACGTCTGTGTGGTGTGCTAGCGTCCCCAAAATTTCTAAGTTCTAAATGAGGGAATCTCGCATCCTTTTCCTATGAAACATGCTATTCCAATAGAAACATGAGTTTAATGGCTCTTCCCGCACATGTAATCTCACAAAAAATATCTTTTCACTCTTTCTCTCATTCATTCTCACTCTCTCTTGTTCGATCTTTCTCTCTTGCTTTATTCTCTCTTCTACATCTTTTCTCTTGCTCTTCACAATGAATCTCTACTGGATTCTCATCTCAATAACAATCAAGGCTCTCTTACAAGAAATAACCTCTCATCTATCAAGACAAGAGGGGAGCCACAGACTATTACAATCGTCTACTTTCTATTAGAATCGTCTACTTGCCTCGTCTATTATATTCGTGATAGGGGCTTTCCTCCACAGTGGGGTTTTTTATATCATGCGCCTATTGCATTTTATGTCATTTTGTCTATCTATATCTATCTGGTTGTTCGTGGAGGTGGAAACACCAAAACAAGGGTTTGATTGAGGCAAGCCCCAAAACAGCCCCAACATTTTTCCTCATCCTTCTTGTGCATAGATGTACGGATTCGAAGATCTAGGTGTTACAAATTTAAGTTCTTTATTCTTTGTTCTGATAGGGATAACAATGTGGGGCATAGACATCCCCGTGGTGTGTTGTCATCTATGGCCAAGGCTTTACCATTTTGAGGGCATAATCTATGAGTTTAAAGCTTTCTATTTTCATAATTTGTATCTTGTAACTTTATATCAATTTATGTTACTTAGTAGTTTACTATTCTTACCCTTAATAGCTTAGCATTTCATTCAATCAAGTTTTTCAAGTATTCTATATTCTTTACTTTGTCACTTGAGCTTTGTACTTTGAGGTAATTAAGGGCTATTTGCTCCAAGTAGATTGTTTGTCTCAAGACTCAGGAGTAGTGGATCCCCTCCTTTATAGTTGGAATCCATGCCAAAGACACACTTAAGAGTATTTAGTCTCATATTATAGAGTTGAAGCCTTTCAAAGATGATACAAAGATTCCCAATGTGATTTTGATGAATTATAAACTTAGCCAAGATGTCATCAACGTAATATTCCAAGATATTATGAATGAAATCATGAAAGATAAGATTCATCACTCATTGGTAAGTTTCTCTAGCATTCTTTAGTCCAAATGACATGAATAAATAATAGAAATTACCCCAAGGGGTAGTGAAGGTTGTCTTCTACTGATCTTTTAGGTTAATACGGATACGATTATGGCCTGAGAAGCCATTCATGAAAGACAAGGCATGACGTATGGTTGATTCTAAAATCATATCGATATTAGGCAATAAAAATTCATCCTTAAGAGAAGCCTTATTAAGATCACAAAAATCAATACAAACACAAATACAACCATCAGGTTTACTAATGATGATGATATTCAATATCCAAGGTGAAAATTCAATAGGATGGATAAAACTAGATTTTAAAATCTTTTCTATCTTAGTTTTGACTAATAAAGTGACCTTGGGATTCATTTTATAGATCTTCTATTTAATAGGCTTGGCATCAATACATAGGACTATATTGTGAACTACCATAGATTCATCAATATCAAGCATGTCCTTGTATGACCAAGCAAAGATATCGGGATGAGAATGTAATAAATTAGTGTGTTGTTTAGATTCCTCTAAAGAAAGACATCTTCCAATATTAATTACCTTTTCAGAAGATTTAGGATCCATGAAGATGTCATAAATATCTCCTTTCAGGATGGTACATGATCTTCAAGATGAGGCATAGAAACACTATCATCCATATTAGATAAAGAAGCCTTCTCATCAAAATTCATAATAGACTCACCAAAATATGCCTATCTATTTAAGAAATATGGGAATCATCATTTATGATGATAAAAATGTAGGTTAGTATAGGCACCCAAGAATTCTTCTAGAGCTTCATCTGAAGAGAAAACATCTAGAGGAACTCCATTAGAGTCTACCTTACTTTCAATGTATTCAAGATGAACCAATTTAAGAGGATGAAATTTGGTAGAAACCATGTTGACATTCAACCATGGCTTCACCTTAGACATTGTGGGATGGTATCCAGGTCAAAATTTAGAGTCACATGGATCAACCTCTAACGGTACTTTAATACCTTATTCATTATGCCCATAACCTTTACCTTTGTAACTAAACTTAGAGAAGATATTAAATCCTAGTCTAACATGACTGCAATTCTTGAGGAGGGTTAGTGTAAAGAGTGTACTTCATACTATAAGTATCACCTTTCTTTACAAAATCATAATCATCCTTCTCAGTAGAGATGAATGTTATTTTTGGAATGTCTAAGTGGATCAAATCTACTTTGTACTCCATGATATAAGATTTGGTGAAGTTCAAGGATCCCCAATCATCACCTATACATGCATTCAGTTTAGGAGAAGAAATAGGATTAGATTCATGACTTTTTGTTTCAGGAGGATCCTCTTTAGGGACATCCATCTCAAGAGTATCCTTTGTGATAGGTGTTACTATATTAGATGTCAACACATTGGAAGATAATGAAGGGATAAAAAATTTAAGAGTAGGTGCAACTGAAGTTTGATTAGCAGTTGTCATCTCACATAAGTATACAACATTAGGGTCAACCTTGACTATGATCACCTCATTATTAGAAACAAACTTCATGAAACGGTGCAAAGTAGAAGTAACTACTCCCAAAGCATGAATCCATGGCCTTCCTAAGAGAATATTGTATGGTAACAGTCTTGGCATAACATATACTAGGGTGGATATGGTAATGAGCCCCAACCTTAAAGGTAAGATTATTGTGCCCAATGCTTTTTTATTGATATTATCAAAACCACAAATATACAAGGAATAAGTAGTAAGGGAAGTTGAATCAACCTTAATTTTAGGCAAAAAATCAATACTGCATACATTGAGTGTTGAGTCGGTATCAACGAGAGCATGTCTAATGTCGATATTATTAATGTAAACTATTATCATCAAAGGATCTACTTGTTTTTGCACTTCCAAAGATGGGAGTTGATGTGGATGAACATAATATTCATCGAATCCATATGAATATGATCTATAAATGCATTAACATTTGTCGGCCTAACAGAGGAAGGCAAAAGAATCTTTTGCAAGGCTTCCTCAAGCATACCCTGCTAAATCAAAGTAGTCTGAAGCAAATTCAAAAGTGAGATCTTAGTGAGAGTAACACAAAGTTTCTCAACAAGATCATACTCACTCAATGGATTAGCTACAATTCTAGGAATGCTTGGTTGAAAAGGTGGTAAAGAAGTAGGTTGATTAACATTCTGTCGATTCCTTCTAGTATTGCAAGTGTGGGCTACTACTCTATAAGAGGGAGCCTTAAATTGCATGAATCTCGTGTAAAGGTCTAGTGTATCACTTTTGACAAGAACCTCACGAATAGAATGAATTATTTTAGGGGAAGGGCTAGCCAGAGTCACATAAATGATTGGTCTCTTAGGTCTTTGAGGGGCGATAGAGACTATGATCACATTTATGGACTTCTTGACTTGCGAGGAAGAGGGTTTTAATAAATATTTTTTCTTAATGGAGTTTCAAATAGAAGGGGATACCTTTAAGAACTCATCCAGGGAATCATCCAACATATCAAAATCCTGCTTGGAAAATGCATTATCAAAAATTTTAATTTTTTTAAGAAAAAGATTTGACATGATTTCATACACGTCGAATTCACTAAAATGTAAAGGAGGGTATTTGCTACCCTCAAGACAACAGGGTCCTAACGATAAAATAGCCCTCAATTACCTCAAAAGAAACTACTCAGATGACAAGGTAAATTATAAAGAACGTTTGTACAATTTAACAAAATTGACACTAAGTTCTAAATAATGAGAATGTTGAAATCACTTAATTATAGGAGCAAATGGCAAAATTAAATTCTCTGATGTACAAAAATACAAATTACAGAAACCAAAGATTATACCTTCAAGAGTATTATCTCTTAAAAATGGACACCAATGCTCCACACGAACATATATGCCCCGTGTTGTCATCTTTGATGAAATAGACAAGGGTCCAAAATCTAAAAATAACTGGTTCACTAAATTTGTTCATATGTACACAAATAGAACGAGAAAAATCTTAGGGGTTTTCCTTAGTCAAACCTCTACTTCAGTGCTTCCACCTCCATAGATAGCCAGATAGGATTGAGATAGATAAAATGCATAAAGCAAAGACGTGTGATAGAAACAAACCCCACAAAGGAGGAGAACCACTATCATGAATATAATCAAATAGACAAAGATGAGATCATATAGATGATATCATGTAAAATAGAATGATAAGAGGTGTTACCAACAACCTATGGCTCCCTTCTTGGATTGATAGACATGATAGACTTGTGAGAAAGAGGAGTCTTGAATTTTGCTTGAGAGATAATTTCAGTACAGCTTCATTATGGGAAGAGAGAAAGAGAGCCTTTTTTTCTTGGAGTGCCTCCCTTCAAATGAGAGTGAAAAGGGATTTTTGTTAAGCTACATGGGCAGGGGGATTCCTTATACATGCATCCTTTCTGATATGACACGTGCAATGGGCAAATAACACAGAATATTCACATTTGAATCTCAAAAAGTATGAGGATGTTGGCACATCATGGAGATGTCTACGCTTCACGCTAGTGTCCAACCAAAACTTTACAAGAATTAGACACTCAGGTTCTTATAACTTCATCATTGTCACCTATGAAGTCAGAATTATGAAATTCTAACTTATAGGTTTTTTTCATAAATAAGATGGGCCTAAATGTGTGTGAAATTTCCACAATGTATAATTTTATGATACTATACATACCAAGCATTATATTTAGGTATCATAGCACCAAAAAAAAAATCTATATCATCCCTACATACACAATCATTAGTATCATCATAAAATCATATATTTATCCTACATCCATGATCATAGCATCAATAGGATATCACATCATCATTCATAACATCATGGTACAATCATCATATAGGTCATCATAACATAATCAGAAAAAAAATTAAAAAATCATAGTATCACATCATAGAATCATCATTGCATCATCATCATAATCTATCACATCATATATCATAGTTTCAAATAAAGATCATCTTGGCATACATAAATCCATCATATAATAGAATCAAATAGGAATCATCATTGAATTCATACAAAAAATAAATAGATATCCATCACATGCATATAGAAACACGTCACATCTATACAACAAAATCTCATCTCATATATACAAATAATTGTGTCATGATACATCATCAATATATAAAATTTTATATAAAAAGGGCTACAAAGAGCCATGAATATACATATATACATGAGCCTACAAGTATATTCAAGACTGTGTTTCCATCATATACATCAACATACAAAATTCTTCTCTACAATGAGTTCCCACCCTCTGAATGTCCAGGTGAGGGTGGACAAGGAAGAAGACCTACCCTTGGTTGTACAACATACATTTTTGGCTACACAATTGCTTTTCTTGCAGGACCATGTCCTAGCTATGGTGGTGCCAATGGTGGTAGCCCTATGGATCCCCCCATCACTTATCTACTCTTTGATCTAGCTGATTGTGAGGCCCCTAACCAACTCCTTGATGAGAAAATGGGAGCCCTCCTATTTGTTGATCTACATCCCTCTCATAGAGGTTCTTATAATAGGTTGCCTCTTGTATATGTCTCATCATCTCTCGCATCACATGCATCAATGAAACACCACCTCCACCCATCACATTCACCTGCTAATGTTGACCTATCTCAATCATCCTATGAGTCAATAAAAACTAAGAGGTTCTCCCTCTATGTAGTCCTCAATGTCAAAAAATGAGAGGTTATCTCTATTTTTCATCCTTTGTCTCAACTAAACCAAGATGTTATCCCTCTCTCCCTGATATCTATCCCTCTCCTTGCAAGCCTAGTCTTGCTCTGATAGGGCCACTATTAGTCTCACTTTCATGTCACCATTACCATCTCCACCTCCCCCATCTCCTCCATCACCACCATTTCCTCTTCCCCCATCTTGATCATCACTGTCTCCTCCTCCAATTCCACCCCAACCCTCTCCCACCATCTCCTCTCCTCCCCATCCATCATCCCCACCTCTTCCATCTCCTCCTTGTAAATGTATCTTCTCTTTATCCCCACCTCCACCTTGGGCTCTATCTCCACCTATGTCACCCCACCACCCCCACCTACATCACCCTCCTCCTCCACTCTTTTTTGAAGCTAACAAGTCCTGGCTAGATTTGTGGCTTGTTGTTATCTCCTAATTACTCCTCCACCTAGGTGTGTCAACAAAATTGGCTGAAATTTTTCCCACTATCTATCAAAATTAGGTAAAGTCCTCACATCTCTAATAGTTGCACCCCATTCCCACTAAACAGACACCAATAACTCCAAATATTTTATAGATGTGTCTAGGGATATCATTGGCCTCACTCACCAATCTCACATTATGTATGAGAAAAAATGGCCTCCTCATCAAGTAGGCCTTAGATCTATCCAAAATAGCATCGAACCCTTCTTATAATATATCTCTCAATGATTTGATTAGTACACCCAATCAACCATCTAGGTTTCTGACAAAATACTAAATGTGTGACATCATCGATCCATGCCTCACACAATCAATACGACCTCCAAATAATGCTTACAATTCATCCAAATCCCACCTCCAATGATGAAGATCACCTAACCACCTATGATTCAACACACCTCCATAGACATAAACACACGACATCCTATTGCCTCATGTGATCAAACCCATAGGATGGGTAACCATAATATGCTCAAATGCATAGACATGGATTGATGTAACATCGCATGATAAGCTTGCATTGTGTCTGTAAACAAATTGATGCATGTCATGATATAAGTAGGCTAGTACACAAGGACCCCATGTAAAAATAATGTTTTCAGTAAGCATTATCTTTAAGACTCATCCCTATCCCATAGAAAATCCCTTCACTATTCAATCTAGGACTAACACCCCTCCAATCAAGCCAGCTAAAATAGGTGGGAGAGTTTTGAATCTCCCCATAGCCCTTCGTAAGTCCATCTCACAATCCTCAATAACAATATCATCATCCAATAATACTCAATCCAACGCATCCTCTCAAGTGTATGTGTCATAAACCACCCTCATATCATGGATGGGGATCTTAAGGATCCTCCATACGTCCTCCAAGGTGATGGTGATCTCTCAAGTCGTCAAAATTAAAGATGAACTCTCACTATGCCACATCTCAACCAAGGCCATCATCATAAGCTTATGAGCTTGAATCTCTGGAATATATATGATATGACACAGTCTAACAACTTCCAGAAATGTGTGGTCCAACTCATCTAATCCAACACTTAACTATAGAGTAATTGGTAGTTTCTCCCTAGACATGATTGGATCTAAAATAACCTACAAAAATATTACACACAATATCAATCATATCAAAAATTAAAAGAAAAAAAACTTAATTAAACTAGGGCCCTCAAATAAAAAGTGCCAAATTACAATCATATGCAGCCCCTTATGTCAAATGTGTCATTTTAAGAATCATATGTAATATGATTTTCAAATACACTAATCTTTCTTTAGATGCACCAATCAAATATGACCCTTTTTTAAAATATGTAAAATGAATTTCATATGTACAAATTTAACATCAAATGTGTCATTGTGCATATCAAATATGGAATATCGGGTTTCAATTGCATAGTTTTTCCTTTTGACACATCTGATTTCCTAAATTTTCCTAGTATTTATGACACCTAAAACTACACCTAACAACCTAAGGGTTAGATATGTACTACCTGAGGTGCTCTCATTAGCCGCTGGTGGTGACAGACTCTCTTTGTATGGTGTAGATATCTTAGAATCCCTGTCATCTCTGCAACTACTTTGTGTTTTGAACTCATTAAAGGCTTTGAATTTCTAAATCTAGGAGGGTATAAAATAATTGAAATTGACCCCCCAATGCCTATATCCATCAAAACCCTAATTTCCTCTCACCTACCTTCCCCCAATCCATTTTCCTCATAACCTATCTCCCACCAAACCCATTCATCACCCAACCCAACACCATTTTTCATCCTCTTCTTTACTAAGCCTATCCCATTTATGTGTCATGAGCTCAACTCAAAATTCATTTTTTGGTTGATCTCTCGAGGGGGAAACCTACCATCCAAACTTCATCCCTCAGTCCACTAGGGAACATTGGGCACATCATAACTTAAAATTTTCATACAAGTAGCATGTCTTTGAAATAGTGCAATAGGGTACATTGTCTCAAAGAGGGGCAAAATGTAGACACCTAAAAATATCTAACACATTTCTTCCAAAACATCATCATTTCTTGTCATCATTACTCATCAACCCCTTCATCACTATTAATTAAATATTTTTTAATTATTTGATTAAGATAACACATTTCCCTTTTTAATTAAATAATTTTTTATTATTTAATAATTTTCTAATTTTTCCTCATCTATATTAATTAAATATATATTTAATAAAGGTGATAGAGCCATGAAATTTATATTAAATAAGAAAGAAATTACATGTCGAGAGGGAAGTAGAAAGATGCAACATTATCTGCTTAACCCAGTAATAACAAAAATTAGATATCCAGAGATTACAAAATTTGAACATCGTGCCTCAAAGATAGCAATACCGTACAATAAGCACCAAAACCATGAAGTTCTCAAGAGCTTCACCAAAAAATGAACAACATAACCATGAAGGACTTGATAGAGTCAAAATTTGAAGACATTAAGATGCAGAACCAAGAGACAAAAGAGGAACAGAGATGAAGAGCTGGCGAACCACAAAAGAATGAATGAACCATAGCGCTAGATAGCCGAAAGCCACCAAAACACCTGCAAAGAAGAGATAAACCCAAAGAGCTTCCCCCAAAAAACCAAACAAAATATCATCCAAAAGTTTAGCAAAGAACCAAAGAAATCAAAGAATTCGAGAGAAGAAAATAGGAAATCAAAGAGCCAAGAGACAAAATTCCTAGAAGAGAGAAGTGTGAAACCCTCAAGTGGTACTCTCCTCTGAAGTAGCAATATATGCAAGTCGCAGAAAATGAGGTTCCTTATGTAGCTCAATAAGGGTGTGTCTGATGAGTAGATGAACTACTTTATAAAGCTCATGAATGGGATCACAAACGAAATTTCCATAGTGGAGCCTAAGGCTCATGAGATGAGAATTAAATTCTTGAGGGCACTCATTATTTAATTATTTCCAATTATTCTTCCATCTACATTAGTTAGATATTTTTATTATTTGATTATATTTTTAATTATTCATCTATTCCCATATTAGAAAACTTCAATTATTTAATTAAAATCATGCATTCCTCTCATCCAACATAATTAAATAATTTTACTTATTTAATTAATTATTCCTCCAAAATTAAATAAATTATTTAATTTATTTAGTTTGACTTTACACATTCCTCTAAAAAATAATCAAATCATTATTTTATTTATTTCTAAATATATCATCCTATTTTTATTCCTCTAACTCTATATTTACTGACCATCTCTAAATTTAGCAAGTTGATTAAAAAACAACCTCAGTTCACTTTCACTCACTTCCACTTCATCCTTTGTGTAGTTAGTCCTATGATTCATGCAACCACTTAACTCCTCATCACAACCTCTCATCTTGGCACATTTTATGTGCATGTTCCCATAATATTTTAAATATCCTCGTATGTTCATCTCATCTCACATCCTACATCATTAATCAAATATCAATGAAAGATATAAAACACACATCATTTAGCCACTCAATCTCTCCACAAGTTTTGCATGTAAACTATACTCATTTTTATATCATTTTTACTAAAAAGGTTATGCTAAAGTATTTGGGCAATTAACATACTAGCATAATTTGTATTATACAATGGAGTAAGGCTAGGAATTTTTTGTAGAGGTAAAGTAGTTAGTTTAGTTTGATTTCATTTAATTTTGTAAGAAAGCTAAGGTAGCATAACAACTTCCTACACTAATCTTGAGGGGAGGATAATGAAAAACTTTACATATCTTTACAATAGTTATAAAAACTTAAACATAAATATCATGTATACCACAACACAATGATTTACGTGGGGAAAACCCTTTTGAGAGGAAAACCCCACACTCCAAAATTTGTCCAATATATTATTCAAAAATCACAAAGATTACAATATACTTGTCGAGAAAGCTTCTCACGGGAGTATCACCAATCAGAGATCTAGAGGAAACACAATCGCTATCAAAATCTCATAATAAATCACAATACATAGTTGTAATACAATTCCCCCTACCCCCACGCTTACCTATAAATAGTACCTTATGTAATTGCAAGGTTGAGACATATTTTTTGTGGGAGTTAATGGTGACTCCCCAACACCCCTAGGAATAGTTGCTAGACCAAAATAACTTCCACAACAAAGAAAATGGCAAGAGAGATTGCTTCGACAATGCAATATGGAATATTGGTTGAATATGAAAATTTACATAAGATACCTTGCTTATAAAGGCAAGGCAAAGAGATAAGATTAGAAAAGATTATGAAAAGTTTCTTAATCCTATAACATGTGACAAATAAAAAATTAACTACCTAGGAATCAAGCATACAAGCTATATAAGATAAGTTCTAGAAAATCCAACTAAGACTTCTAGAAAGAATCTTATATCCTAAGTAAACTTAACATGTGAATATGTCCCCTAATTACCTAGTGAGTGAATTAGCAAGGTACAAGACATTTATTCACACCAAACCCCCCCTCCCCCCCCCATTAAGTGAAACTTAGAGAAGATTATTATGCAAACTATGCAAAGATGAAGATGAAGATGGGTCCCGACTACTAGACCATGTTATGTACCCATTTACAATGCAAACGCAATCAATGCAATCAATCTCTCACAAATAGAGAAAACAGAAAACCCAATAGGATAAAACTCCTCTCCAAAAGAGAGAAAAGAAACAAAACAAACATGATGTATGGAGGAATCAATTATACCCCCAAGGACTACATCCATTATGTATATACAATCAATGACCCCCCCCCCCATAAGAGAGAAAAAGAGAGACAAGATATCCTCCCCATAATGTGTAACCACTTATAAATATGGTTAATTTCTAAAGACAAAACATAATCAAATGCCTATAAACAATATTTCTCTCCTTAGGAAGAAGATACACCAAGTACAAATGTAGAAATGCTTCCCATTCAAGATAGGGATTGGTAGGAACAGGAATCCATATGTATGAATATTGTGTCTCTAAAATCTGGTCATGTGTTCCCAAGTTCTTGGATGATGAAGATGATGCCACAATCCAATCAAGTACAACAAACTGTGACAAACTAGGAACAAATTGAAACTGGTCTTGAACCAACTCCAAATACAAACATGAAGTGACAATAGTTGATCAATGACTATCATCAAATAGGAGAGATAAACCCTCAAATTGGTCCTCCAAATCTAAAATGTGAGACTCCACAAATAAAGAAGCAATGTCTATCAAATAGGAATCTCAATCAAGAAGACAATCAAATACCTATTGCAATGAATCACAAGATGTACTCAATGAATCATCAAAAGATGAAGTTGTGATCTCATCTAGAGAAGTAGGAGTTGCAGGAGAAGTCTTTGGATCATCAAGATGCTCAAGTTTTGCATCATATTCAAACTCCTCTATGTGTCATCATCAAAGGGTATGTTGTCAAAATCATCAAGTGGAATGAGGCAATATGAATTAGGATCATCTGGGAATGGATTCTTATGTGGATATCCAAATATCTCACAAACTTTAGTCCAAACTGTGCATGGGCACGAGATCCCTAAAAATATCTTATCATAGGTCTCATTGAAGATGCTTGCACTAAAACTAGATCCAATCAATCCTATGATATGATCATTCTTATTACCCCAAACATATTTCCTATATGTTGTTTCTAGTTCAAGAATGAGTCCATAAATATTTGGCAAAATGTTTAGCCACTTACAATGTATTATTATGCTTTTTTTCATGACTCATAATTATCCCTAGTCATAAATATTATAGAAGGATGAGTTGCATAACCCATGATTACAATCACAATACACTTCTCAAATGATACAATCTGAGATCAACATATACCATATAGTTGAAATGAAGTACAAATATCAAAACAACACCCTCCCAATTGCAAAAATATCCAAGCATGCTTTATTAGACCCACCACGAAAAAATGAAATCACAATATACCTAGGATAGAAATAGGAAAAGTGCATGTATGGCTAGATAGAGCTCCTCAATACCTTTCCAATGCCGCAATAATCGCAAAACTTGGAGATCGTGGCAAAAAGTTATGAGCTTGGGAGCCAAAATAGAAGATCTTACTTCAATTAGAAAAAAATACCACCAAATAGAATGTTTTTTGAAAAATAACTACACCACTGAAAAAATTACAGAACCAAATTTTTAACGATATTTTGTTCCAAAAAAATGGTGTTTGTTAACACAAGTTATGGCAATTTGAAAAAATGCCCTATTTAGGGCCTTACTGACTAACTAGGGGCAAAAAATAGATCCTAGGGCTAAAAAAAATTTGGCCCACATAAACCAGCGCTTAATAATAGTTTAAATCTTTCAATTGGTGCTATGATTTGACAAGTCAACATTAAATAGGCTTTTTAAAACAAATTTTTATTGAATATAAAAACTTGCAACCCGTACCATATGAGCCAATGACCAAATAAGGTTTAAAGTCATTTTTTTTAATTAAAAAAATTTTGATTGAAAAGACATTTTGTACCACCCAATGCAGAATTAATGATGTCGACTATACATAGAGGGATATGTTGAAAGCAATTGCGCAAATGTGATGTCAGTCGGTACCCAAGGAATCTTCAAAATATGTAGAGAATTTATAAACCCCACAAAATTAAATAAATTATGCCCGATAATATTGAATATTTTTGGCCAAAAATATAATAAAAACCCGCAAAATTTAAATTCTTTTTCTATGAAATAATAATGACGATTGTACCGCTTGGGAGGCCATACGACCTGTTTGGGAAAAAAAAATTGCCCCAAAGATAACTTTACCAAAAATGGATGGATTTACACTCAAAATTTATCTACTCAGCCTCCTGAATGCAATGGTGATGCTAATTTGGGCCCAAAGTGCTCTGAAAAATCAGTTACCTCCTGGATCAGCTACTCATCACACTTTTTTCAAACCCTCATAGATCAGCCAAAATATAACCAAATTTGATGAAATGAAAGGCAAACCTGACTTTCTTTGATGCCCTCGATTCAATCGTGAGGTCCTTGAGACCCCAACATGCATCCAACAAAATCTTCAAGCCAACATGAAACCCTTAGATCTAGGAAGGAATCTACAATAGTGGAGCTCTAATACCATGTGGGAGTTAATGGTGACTCCCAACACCCCCAGGAATAGTTGCTAGACCAAAATATCTTCCACAAGAGATAAAATGGCAAGAGAGCTTGCTTCAACAATGCAATATTGAATATTGGTTGAATATGAAAATGTACATGAGATACCTTGCTTATAAAGGCAAGGTAGAGAGATAAGATTAGACAAGATTATGACAAGTGTCTTAATCCTATAACATGTGACAACTAACAAACTAACTACCTAGGAATCAAGCATTACAAGTTAGACAAGATAAGTTCTAGAAAATCCAGCTAAGAATTCCATAAAGAATCTTATATCCTAAGTGAACTTAACATGTGAATATGTCCCCTAATTACCTAGTGAGTGAATTAGCTAGGTACAAGATATTTATTTACACCAACATTTTCCCAACAAATCTCCCACTTTTTGAACACCTTGAAAGAGAAATGGGAGGGAGTATAAATATCATCTCTTAGTTTCTAGGGGTTGAAAGGTCCATAGACTCCAAGTTCACCATCTGAACTTCTTTGTGCTCACAAGCTTAGTTAAATAATCAGCAACACTCATTAATGTATCTACCTTAACCAGCTTCACCCTACCATAATCGACCATATATCTAACAAAATTATATTGTACATCAATTTGCTTGTTCCTAGCATGAAATGCCATGTTCTTAGCTAGATAAATCACACTTTGACTATCACAATAAATTGTTATTGCACCTTCTTTTATTTCAATATCTAAGCGTAGTCTCTTAATCCAAATGGCTTATTTACAAGCATGAGTAGCTGTCATATGCTTAGCTTTAGTAGTGGATAAAGCAACCACAGACTGTCGCTTACTCATCCAACTAATTGCACCACCAAATAAAGTAAACACATAAGCACTGGTGGATTGTTCGTTATCAACATCAACTTCCCAATCTGAATCCACATAACCATGAATATCAAGGGAAATATCATCTTTTGTCAAAATATTATGATAACACAAGGAATACTTTGAGGTACCACACAAATATTTGAAGAATATTTTAACTAGATCCCAATGAACTCTACCAAGACTAGACATATATCTAGAAAAAAATCCCACTGCTTTGGAAATATCTAGTCTAGTACAAACCATAGCATACATCAAAATTCTAATTGCACTCTCATAAGGCAGTCTGCTCATGTCTTCCATATCTGATGGGGATGTTGGACAATCTAAAATAGATAAATTTGTTCCAAATGAAAAAGGAACACACAATGGTCTACAATCCTGCATGTCAAACCTCTATAAAATTGAATTATCACACTTGCTTTGGCCGAGCCATAGCTTTATGTTCACTCCATCTCTTCTAATTTCCATCCCAAAAATGTGTCTAGTTGTACCAAGATCTTTCATTTCAAATTTAGCTGCAAGTTGAGATTTTAGTTTTGAAACCATACCTATCCCTTTACCAATAAATAACATATCATCAACATATAATGCAATAAACAGGAAACAACCACCATAAGTTTTATAATAAACATAATGATTTGATTTTGAACACTCAAATCCCAAACTCAATACATATGTATCAAATTTATGGTACCATATCCTAGGACTCTATTTTAGTCCATACAAAGATTTCTTCAGTTTACAAACCAATTTACTTTTACCTTTCACCATGTAGTGCTTTGGTTGTCATATAAATATCCTCCTCTAAGTCACCATGAAGGAAAGCAGTTTTCACATCTATTTTCTCAACCTCTAAATCATAAGTAGCAACAATAGAAAGCAAAAATCTAATGGATGTCATTTTTGCAACAAGAGAAAATATCTCACCATAATCAACACCCTCAACTTGAGAGTAACCTTTTATAACCAACCTTGCTTTTTACTTCTCAATACCTCCATCTAAACAGATATTTTTCTTGAATACCCATTTGTAACCAACAAGATTTCTTCCTTCATTCAATGGTACAAGATCCCATGTATCATTCTTTTAATTTCTTCATCCATAGTAATCTTCTAGGATTTTGCATCATTCATACCTAATGCCTCTTCTACCAATTTGGGTTCATCCATGTTAGTATTCAAAGAAAAAATACATCTCCAATCATCAATTGAATACCTTTCAGGTGGTTTTATATGCCTTGTAGACCTACGAAAAAGCTAAGTTGAAGGTTCTTCCTCCTCTTTTGGAGATTTGAAGCTAGATAAGCTCTTCTCAACTTCTTGTATATCTATGGGCCTTGATTCAACTTTCTCAGGTGTAGAAGGAAATTGAATCGCATCTTCATGTTTACTTTTTTTTGGTTGCAATGTAACAGAAGAAGGTTTAGTTTCTCTAAAAATAACACTTCTACTATATATTACATTTTGTGCAACAAGTTCCCAAAGCTCATATCCTTTCACACCATAACTATATCCGATGAAGATACCTTTTATAGCCTTGTTCTCTAACTTTGCTCGCTTCTCCTTTGGCACATGTGCATATGCCTCACAACCAAAGACTTTAAGATGTCATAATGAAGGCTTGTGACCCGACCATACCTCTATAGGCATCTTATCAACAAGAGATGGTGTAGGAGACCTATTAATCAGGTAACAGGAAATGGCAACAACTTCATCCCAAAAAAATTTATTCTAGACCAAAAGCACTCAACATACTCCTAGCCTTCTCCATCAGTGTCCTATTCATTCTTTTTGCAACTCCATTATGTTGTGGAGAATACAAAGTTGTCTTTTATCTATGAATACCACAACCTTTATACAATCTATCAAAATTGTTAGAGCAAAATTCATTGCCATTATCATTCCTCAAACATTTTATTTTTCTTTCCAGTCTGTAACTTAACCATTGCTTTAAATTCTTTAAATTGACCGAAAACTTTAGATTTAATATTTAGAAAGTATACCCATGTCCTACTATAATCATCAATAAATGAAATATAATATGTATATTTTCCAATTGAAGGAATGTCTACGGGACCAAACACATCAAAATGAATAAGATCCAATATGCCACAGGATTTATGAGAACTTGAGTAAAACTAAACACAATTTTGTTTTTCATAAATGCAATGCTCACATAAATCAAATTAAGATTACAATTAGACAACCCTTCAACAAGGTTTTCATTTTTTAAGGTCTTTAGACCCTTTTCTCCAATGTGGCCGATTCTCTAGTGCCATAACATAATTTTCTTTGTAGGTTACTTTAATTCAAATGAAAAGGCACCCTTGGGTACCTAGAAGCCATGACCATCTGTTGAAGATGAAACCCTCACCTCTTCCACAAACTTGATTTTCAGAAAAGTACTATTGCACTCAACAATGTATGCATCATTCTTATACAATGTGCCATATCTAACACCTCTAGAAATCACCATAGCACCTCTAAACATCTTGCATCCTACATCAAAAAATATTACTTGCACACCTGCATCTATTAGTTTTCTCACAAATAACAGATTTCTTGCTCATCCAAGGATATGCAACACACCTTTAATCCTTCGTATTCTACCAATAGGAAACCTAATTCTAAATTTACCATGGCTAACAATATTTAAATAAGAATTATCACCCAAGTACACCTTACCTCCATCAAATTCTTAATATTCAAAAAACTAATCTCTATTAAAGGTCATATGGAAATATGCACTTGAGTCAATTAGCCATGCATCATTACCTCCATGAGTTGTCAAAGTTGCAATAAATGCATCACCATCTTCTTGAACTCAAATTCATAATCAAATCTCTTCTTTTTCTTCTTTGCAGTCCTTACGAATATGTACAGGCTTACCATAGTTCCAAAAAATAACTTTGGACTTTCCAAGAGATTTGGATCTCCCCTTGGACTTGGATTTATCACACTCCTCATTCTTCTTTCCTTTTTCCTTAGGTCTTCCACAAACATTTAGGGCCTCCTTGGCATGGATGGATACCTTCATCCTCATCTCTTTAGAAATTAAATAACCCACCACATCTTCAGTCTTCAATATAACAAAGGTATTCCCAATAGCCATACCAAGAGAATCCCATGAATCAAGAAAAGAACAAAACAAGATCTAAAATTTCTCCTCCTCATCCATTTTGATACCAACTGATGCCAATTGAGCCACCAACATATTGAATGCTTCCAATGGTCTATAATTCTTCCACCCTCTTCCATTCTCAAGGAATACAATTTCTTCCACAAGAAATATTGTTCACTAAATATTTGGCTTGATACATCTCACCAAGTTTCTTCCATAGTTTATGTGTAGAGGTCTCTTCATTGACATTGATTAAAACAAAGTCTTCCAAGCATAATTTGATTAAACCCTTGGATTTGCGGTCCATACCATCATATTGAGTAGCAAAAGTAGGATCTGTAGGCCTTGAAACATTCTCATCAACAACATCCCATAGATCGCGATCTATTAATAGATCCTCCATCTTCAACTTCCACATTTCAAAATTATTTCCAAAAAATTTATCTACCTTTATTCTCCCTGATGAACTTACCATCTAAAAATTCTTGCAACAAGATCACAAAGTATCTTCTGCAGCTCCCACTCAAATCTGGATTAGTTCAAAAAACCCAACAACCCACAACTAAAACCAAAGGTGATCAAGCTCTAATACCACTTGTAAGGAAGCTAAAGTAGCATAACAACTTCCTACACTAATCTTTAAAGGAGGATAATGTAAAACTTTATAAATATTTACAATAGTTATAGAAACTTAAACAAAAATAAACATAAAAATCATGCATACCACAACATAGTGATTTATGTGGGGAAAACCCTTTTGGGAGAAAAAACCCACGCTCCAAAAGCCACCCAATATATTATTTAGAAATCAAAAAGATTACAATATACTTGCAGAGAAAGCTTCTCACAAGAGTATCACCAACTAGAGATCCAGACACAAGATGGCCACTATCAGATTCTCAGAATACATCACAATACATAGTCATAATACAACACCCTCATAAAATAGGATTGTCTTCTAGGTCAAGTCAAGCCAACAAAATATCAATCGTCAAATATGAGACCTAATGATGAATGGTCCAAATTTACAATAATGAAGTATACATAAAATTTGGATTTTGGAGGCACTACCCCCAAGCCCCTATTGGGACGCATGGCCCTCGGACCCCGCATCAAGGGGATGATCTCTTAGATCCCTCACAACAGGGGTATCCCCTGCACCACCCATGCTTACCTATCAACAACACCTTATGTAATTGCAAGGTTGAGACATATTTCCCAACAAATTTCATGTTTTTGCACACGCTTTATTGAGATTAGGTCATTTGATTATTGAATTGGGCTTGTTATTACTTCATTTCCTTTATTGAATTCATTGATCAGATTTCCCTTATTCACAGTAATAGCCAGATAGGTTTAAGATAAGAGATTAATAAATTTTGGTTTTTAGGCTTAAATGGTCTTTGTATGGCTTGAAAAATCACATTGGATGAGGTATCAAAAATTTGATCCATTTTCTTTGAATTTTGGTTTTGTTATAAGTGAATAGGATCATTTTGTTTACATAAAGTGTATTAATGATTAGATTATAAATATTTTATTTTATGTGGATGGTATGTTGTTTATTGATAACATCAAGACAATCATGAGTGAGCTTAAAACTTATATTATGTATCATTTAATATGAATAAGGATCTATAGGAAGAAATTTTCATTTTGGTAATGGAAATAAATAGAGACCAAGTCTAGAGAAGTATTTGGCTTAGTTGGAGTAAGTATGTTGATATCATTTTGTGGTGATTTACTATGCATGATTACAAAATAGAAATTATTCCTTTAGTTTTAGGTACTAATATTTCATTGCATATGTGTCCTAAGTTAGATGATTATATGTAGATAATATGCATGTTGTATCTTATGCTAGTATTTTCAGTAGCCTAATGTATGTAATTTTTTGTACTAGACCAAATATTACCCAAGCAATGGGAGTTCTTAGTAGGTTTATTTCTAAACCTAATAGAGATCATTGGAATCATGTTAAGAGTTTATTTAGATATTTTAAAATACTTATAATGATATGGGAAAGATATTATACATGTATGATTTTGTTGATGTAGAATGAACAAGTGACAAATAATTAAAGGTCCACTAGTGACTATAATTTTTTCATATTTGGAAAATCCATTAGTTATATAAGTAATAGCTAGTCCATATTAACTTTATCTACTATGAAAGTAGATTATTTGGCTACTACACATGCCTATAATGAGGTAGTATGGTTATAGAGATTATCTTTAAGATTTAGTTTTGATTGAGAAGTGGTTCAAATTTTATGTGATAGTTAGAGTGTTATTTGTGTAGCATTAAAAATTGTCACCCTTGACAATTTCACACTATGTTTTTCTCCCCCTAAATTATTGAACCTAATTGACCCCCTTAATTTCCTAAATTATACATTATGAGGCCTATTTTTACCATTTTCTAACAAATTGCAAGCAGATAACAAATGCATTCATCTATTGCTTTTCCCTCGACACCTTAATTTTTGGAAAATAGGGCAAGGAAAGGGATGCCCTATGGCGACAACATCCCTCTATTCTATTTCCCTCCAAATTTGAATATGTCAGTGTCACCATTTTAACATTTGAAATTAAGTTTCCAATTTTGGCTATCAAGATCTATTTTTCAAGAAATCAACATCATTGCATATAAATACATAGTTATTGCATCATTTAAAATCTATCTAGCACTAACAAGCAAGAGGTAAACATTAAGAGCAAGTCAAGAGCATCATTTCAGTGATTTATTATAGCAATTCAAGATCCAAACATCATGTCAAATCCTATGTGATATTATGTATGTTCATGTTATCATTTTTTGTGAAAGCTAACCCTTTTTATAGGTCTCCAAGCAATTCAAGCATTCAAGCAAGTAAGATCTACGACCTTGAGATGATGTGCATGAATTCAGTCCTTCAAGGAAGCCATTGAAGGGTGATTTTAGATTTGGAGAGGATTAAAGGAATTTTGAAGATTATTTATTCATTATTGCAATCAAAGCCCTACACCTTGTCAACTCACATAAACTCACCTATAGAATTATTTGATAGTGATCCAACAAATTTGTAGGCAAGAATCGAGAGCTCAAGTCTAACATGAAAGGACTAAAAACAAATTTAGGACACCCCTACAAGGACAAATACGCCCTTCGATGACTATGTCCTCCTATTTTGATTGACACCAAACTTTCAAAATAGGTACACAACACTTTGCCCTTCCCAGATCTGCCTGCAAATCCCTATTATAGTCTATCAATTTTGAGATCTTAGAATTTTCATATCAGGGCACATAGTCTAATTAGGTTAATCAAGGAAAATCAATTCCAATCCATCCCAAGACTCAAAAATATGTAGATCGAGGTTTAATTGGCTCACCTTCATGGTTGAAAGCCAATCTAATCACCTTGTTGATTTGCATACTAATGTGCCCTTGAAAGAGGAGGGAATTAATCCTAGGTTTTACACATTAAACTTGGGGTTCCCTTTTTCTTTGTTACATTTTGGTGAACCTGACATTTCAACATCATAAACCTTCTAAAATCTGAAGTAATTCAACCCTAGATCTAGGTTTAGCATTGTATTATTTGCATTCTTCATTTATGGTTTCATTTTTGCATTATAAAAGACACAAAAATATAAAAAATTACATACAATATTACATCATAGGTTGCATTAGGATTTATTTTAGTTGTTTGGGTCAAATATACATTCAAAATTGTATTAACAATTGTCACTTTTTGTTAAAACATTGTTATACATTTGTATTTGAGTCACATTGTCTTAAATTGAGTAAATTTAAGAAAAAAAACACTTTTAGACCTGTTTACACATAGACCTAGAATCCTTAAGCAGTATCATAAACATTCAAACTTTCAGTTTTTAACTACCCTATCCAAGACATGAATTCCCTTGGGAGGCTTTTTCGTGCTACTGGTGGCTCAAAAAAAAATCCTAGATCTTTGTTTTTGTGTCTTCAATTTGTCTCTAATTTGGAATTCTTAACTACATGTATTTAGGCATCTTTCATATAGCTCAAAAAGTTAAAAAATTGCATTGTTTTGTTTCAAAATTGCATCAACATCATCATTTTTTAGATTTTGGCATCTTAGAATCAATCATTTTTTACATTTTAGATCAAAAAAAACATTTTAAATTATCATTTGTTTTTCACACATTATTATACATTTGCATTGGCATAAACTTAGTACATTTTGGAAAAATAATTCATTGTCAAGCCTTTCTACAAGCAAACTTGAGATCCTTAAATGGTATAGTACACAATCAAATTTTGAAACTTACAAAAAGCTATGCAATACATAGACTCCATATGGTGACTTAGTCCACTTATGGCTACTTAGTTCTACCATTTTGAGCCCAAATTTCTATGACTGAGCTCTCTTAGTGTCCTTTGTCCATATCTGATGTATTTTTTTCAATTTTGTTTTTAGACCTATCTAATTTTGATCATTTGATCCATAAGGCAAGTAACATTTTTCCTTTTCAAAGATGTGGTTTTTATATGGTAACACATGGCTTATATAATTATAATCTCCCTACTTATGATTAAAATCTAAGGAAATGAAATGAAATAATTGACAAGTATGTTAGTCATTCTCCCAATATCACTTCTGATTTAGGGAGTATCTTAACACAAGAAAATGAAATAATTAGCATATTCATTAATATATCTTTGCCTAAGCTTCATTCATCTACCAACATCTCCCCCACTTGTGAGAATGTTTCAGTGCAAGAGGATGCAATCATTGACAATCAAGACAATCAGAGTTGTTCTTCTCTTAATACCTCACCCACTTGTGAAGAAGGTACCTTGGTGTTAGAGGATCCAATAATTGAGCATCATGGGAATCTTGTTTGTTTCTCTCCCAATACCTCTCCTACTTGAGAGGATATTATGGTGCAAGAGGATGAAATTATTGACATATTCCTTTCAAAATATAATAAGAGGGATTACATAGATGAAGATACTAAGGTGACCTTAGATCCCCCTCGATAAAAAATCAACAAGTAGTTAACTCCGTTGAGGTTATGAACGCACAATTGGATATTAGATATCCTTTAATTATTGGACCTCCTAAAATTCCTCTAATTATTGGACGTCCTAAATCACCTCTCATTATAGGACCTCTTAAACCTCATGGCCATACCCTAAACTTTGCAAAAAAACTCACTAGTAATCATGTACCAAAGCATCCAAGTTATCATATTGTTGCTCACAAATATAACACTAGAAACAATAATCAACCAAAATAAACACCAACATACATCCTATTGCCTCAACCATATCTCCCACCCACACATAACATTCTGCAGCGTAGTGATAAAGAATTTGATCTTGTTGAGAAACTTTGCAACACTCTTGCTAAGATCTCTTTGTGGGATTTAATTCAAACATCTCTTGTTTACCATGGCATGCTTCAAAATTATTTGCAAAAAGTTGTTGTACCTCCTAGTGTGCAACCAAATGATGTCACAGCTTTCCTTGAGAATATGAACTCAACTAGTGTGGACATTACCTTTCATCAAAATGAATTAACCCCTTTAGAAACACAAAAACAAAATGATGCCCTAATGATAATGGTTGTTATTAATAAGTTCGGGATTAGGTGTACCCTTATTGAAAATGGTTCAAGGATAAATATTTGTAGTGTAAATATTTTGGATAGAATTTGGACAGATAAAACTAAAATTCAACCAAATAATTTGTTCATCTATGGTTTTGATAATGTGGGAAAATAGCCGCTTGGTGTGATAACATTCCTTGTTAAAGTTGGTAAGGTTGTATTGCAAACTCACATCCATGTCATGCCCCATGACCTTTCATACAATATTATTTTGGGTAGACCATGAATTCATGAAATGGAAGGGCTTCATCGTCTAATGAAAGACACTTACAACAATAAGGTTTACATGATAAAATCTGGTCCAAATTTTGAAAATTGTTTACAAATTAAAAAAGGAATGAAGAATCATCTTAGAACATTGACACCAACTACAAAAGTGGAACCTTTACAAATTGAGGAAAAATATGAATGTCTTTCATCGGTGACAAAGTTGTTGGATGATGATTTGGGTTCATTATATTTTGCACCTACATTCATGGGGGAATACAAGATTACAAAAAAAATCAAAAAAAAAGGAAAGAAGTCGCAATGGTATAAACACAACCTATCATTGAAAAATCAAAAACATTTGATTCCACAACTACTAGCAAAGAGGAAAACACAAATTACACATCTACATATGATGAAGATGATTATGAAAAACAACCTTCTTCGAAAGAAATGGAAGTCATTTATGGAAGAGGTTATCAACTTTTTAAAAAAATTGGCTATAATGGAAAAGGATGTGGTGTAAAAGAACAAGGTATCTATGTCCCCATAGAGACCAACACACAAGAAACAATAAAAGGTCTTGGTTATTGTCCTTCAAAAATAATGAAAATATCAAAAGGACCTTCACTTAATCATGAAATATTCTCCCACGACAAATAGCATTAGTTGTTGCTCCTTGCCATGTGGTAGTTGTAGTATCACACAATACTTACTACCATACATGGAGGTATAAATTAAGTTTTATGCAATCATATTTCATCTTGCAAGGAGTATCATATTATCATCCATCTTGGCTCACTTTCCTCCCTACACTTGGGGGGCAAGGGGTTAGGTAGCCTTGTGTTAGGTGCATTCCTTCTAGAAAGGGATCCCTTTGTTTCTCCTTAAAAAATTAGTGTAGCAAGTACACCAAAATTTTAAGGGGGGCATATAGTCCCCAGTTTATTATTTGCATCTGAAATGGTCCCTTTTTAGTGATGATAGCATACAACTCCTAGGAAGTGTGACCTTCTCAATAAAAGAGTGGTCTTCTCAATCTATTTTGTGTCTCCTTTGTGGTAATATTGGGCTTGATATCCCCTAAGAGTGTGACCTTTATTGGCATATGGTGTTCCCCTTGGAGGTAATGTTATGGCTAGCATTCCCTAAGGTGTGAGTTATTCTATTTGACAACTAGTCCTCTCTTGGTGGTGATGTCATGTGTGATATTCCCTAAGGTGTGACCTTTCATATATTGAGAAAAGCCCCTTTTTTGTTTTCATAAATCACCTTTTGTGGTGGTGTTGTTATAACACCCCTTGAGGTTTCAACCTTATATGGTCATCATTTATGCACCTCCTTAGGCAAGTTTGTGCACCTTCTTAGGTGATTTTGGTATTTTTGCTTCACTTTGTTCACACGCATTGGACTTAGTTGTGTGTTGGCATTGGCATTCTTTGCTTCACTTTGTTCACACACATTCAACTTAGCATTGTGTTGGCATAGCATCTTGATCATTTTTGTAGCACCTTATCAAAGTTATCAGGGAGTATAACTCTTGGTATATTTGTCAATGGGTTCACACCTACTGAATAATGGACTTCACTATACCTTGTGTGTTTCTCATTTTGCTACATTGTCTTGGGGGCTCACCTAGTGAATATAAAACTTCACTAGCCTATGTTGCCTTCGTTGTGTGATTCACCTAGAAAATATAAGAATTTTCTATTGTGTGATCCATGAACACCTTAACATGTCCACCAAGAATATCACAACCTGCTTACCAATAGAGCTATGTGTTTTATAAGTTTTTAGCATAATGCAACTTGCTAGCCATGTGGAACCCATCATATTGCATGGACACCTAGCATAATGCAGCTTGCTAGCCAGTAGATCCATGTGGCTCGTGAGTGATGTGGCATAACATGATCATTCCTTTATTTGATGGATGACATTTGGTATTTGATACAATTTAAGATTGAGGTCACTTTACCTTGCTGACTTGAATCCTTTAGTACTAACCTTGTATTTTTGTTGTGTGTCTTCTTCATGTTTACATTATGTTTGTGTCATGTTTGTGTTCATTTTGTTTTCATCTATATGTTATGTTATGTCATGTGTTTTCATTGTGTATGCTTCATGTTTTCAACACGTATGTTTGTGTATGTTGTCTTGCAGCATTTCATACATGTGTGTGTTCCTTTGTGCTTGTTTTTCCTTGCCATGGGATCTTGGGTCATGGGGGCTTGCATGCTCCCCCTAGATCCTTTGTCATCCTATATCTTCAACATTTGGACAATCAAACCCCTCTTGACATATATTTTCTACTTTAGTTTGAGTCTAAGCATAAGTTCATACTCTCATTAAGTGGGGGCTAAATGTAGCATAAAAAATTGTCACCCTTGACAATTTCACGCTATGTTTTTCTCCCCCTAAATTATTGAGCATAATTGACCCCCTAATTTCCTAAATTGTATATTTTGAGGCCTATTTTTACCATTTTACGATAAATTACGAGTAGAAAACAAATGCATTCATTTGTGCTTTGCCCTCAACACCTTAATTTTTGGAAAATAGATCAAGGATGAGAATGACCTATGGCAGCAATATCCCTCTATTCTATTTCCATCCAAATTTAAATATGTCGATGTTGACATTTTAACATTTGAAATTCAAGTTTCCAATGTTGGCTATTAGGATCTAATTTTTGGGAAATTAGCATAATTACATATAAATACTAGTTATTACATCATTTAAAATATATCTAGCACTAACAAGCGAGAGGTGAACATTAAGAGCAAGTTAAGAGCAGAATTTTAGTGATTTATTGCAGCAATTCAAGATCCAAAAATCATGTCAAATCCTATGTGATTTTATTTATGTTCATGTTATCAATGTTTGTGAAGGTTAACCCTTTTTGTAGGTCTCCAAGCAATTCAAGCATTCAAGCAAGCAAGATCCAAGACCTTGAGGTGATGTGCATGACTTCAGTCCTTCAAGGAAGCCATTGAAGGGTGATTTCATATTTGAAGAGGAATGAAGGAAGTTTGAAGATCAATTATTCATTATTGCAATCAAAGCCCTACACCTTTTCAACTCAGAAAAACTCACCTACAAAATTATCTGACAGTGATCCAATAAATTTGTAGGTGGGAATTGAGAGCTTAGATTTGACATCAGAGGACTGGAAAAATAAATCCAAGACACCCTTATAAGGATAGATATCCCCTTGGGCACCTATGTCCTCCTATTTTGACTAACACCAAACTTTCAAGATAGGTACACAACACTCTGCCTTTCCCAGATCTCCCTACAAATGCCTATTATAGTCTTCCAATTGTCAAGATCTTGTAATTTTGATATTAGGGCACATAGACTAATTAGGATAATCAAGGAAAATTAATTCCAATCCATCCCAAGACTCAAGAAGATGTAGATTTGGGTTTGATTGTCTCACCTTCATGGTCGAAATCCAATCTAATCACCTTGTTGATTTGTATCCTAACGTTCCTTTGAAAAAGGAGGAAATTAATCCTAGGTTTTGTACATTAAACTTGGGGTTCTCTCTTTCTTTGTTACAACTTTCTTGGATAGGAATGCCATGTACCATACTCATACTAAGGATTTTGATGTTATAGAAATTTGACACTCAATACAATGTTGTAGATTCACCTATGAAACTATTTTTTGTGAAATTGGAAAAGCATGCAAAGGTAATAAATGAGCTCACTAACTTCAAGGAAGTCTAAGGGGAAAGGATAAGGATTAAAAATATCTTATCCATAGAGGATAAGGATGACAACTTGTAGGATAAGATTGCCAACTCATAAAGCAAAAAGCTGAATCTTATCCACAAATGATAAGGATTACAAATATCTTATCCACAAAGGATAAGGATGACAACTCATAAAGCAAAAATGTGAATCTTATCCATAGAGGATAAGGATGACAAATCATAGGATAAGATTGACAACTCATAAAGCAAAAAGGTGAATCTTATCCATAGAGGATAAGGATGAAAAATCATAGGAAAAATATCTAAAGTCAACATGAATTTCTGAGTTTAGGCTCTCAAAATCTATAAATAAGAGGCCTATGCTTTCTTGCAAAGTATTGGAAAAAATTTATTATGACAAAGTGACATTCAATCCTTGAATTATTCGGTCAAAATTAGGTCTTTACTTCTGTAATTTTCTCCATTGATTGCATCTACAACCTTGTTTCACTCTAAACTAATGGTTGATTGTATGCTTGTGATGTAATATATTACTCCTTTTTCAGAAAACAGTCATTGTAGCAGCCTTTAGTGAATCAAAGATCAATATTTTTGCCTCTACTTGTTTCAATTTTCTATGTATGAAAGAAAAATAGGTATTATTGTGAGTTCTATGACTCCTTGATTGCTATTGTTCTAAGTTTACCTTTGAATTATTGTTGCAAATTACTGTGTGAAGCTTTAGATTGAGATTCATAAGTTGTGTTGCTGAAAGGAAGTAGAAATTTGCAATATTTGGTGTATCATCTTCATTTCATGTTTTAGATTCAGATTATCAATTCTTTCTTATCTATTTTCCCAGCAAAGATCTTTAGTTAGAGTTAGTTTTTAGGTGATTTACCAAGGGGAAGCCACCCTTTAATCAAAGGTTGACCTCAAGTTTCGTGAGTCCCACAACTCGGTAGGTCATCCCATATTTCATAGGATAACTAGATTCAAGATTTACTAGGGTACATATTCTAGGTGATAACATAAACCATGATAAAAACATAAGTTATCTTACTGCAAGGAGGTCGTAGGCCTTGCATCCTATAATTTATTTATGTTATGGTACTTATGTCATTAAAATACATAATATCAAATGAGCTAATGTTAAAATATTTGTATATCTAATTGAAATCCTAATGATCTAATGTCAAATATTCAAACATTCTAGAATGGTTTCTTGGATGCCCATGTAGGTAGTTGAAACATATTATTTTATTATTCTCCTTGTAACTTTCAAATATTAGTTATAGTGGAATTAATAAAGAACGTGGAGCATGACATGAAAGGTTGAGACACCTTAATCCCAACAAAATATATATTCCTTCTAATTATAATTGTGTATTCATAATGAACCTAAATCTATAAAGGATTTTTTGTCTTTCGATGAGCACGAGCCTTGGTTGGAATACATGAAAGATGAAATGAAGGGCTTGAATAAATGTGAAACATGGTATATAAGCTACCTAAAGGGGAGGAAAGAAATTAGATGTAAATGAGTAAAAACAATTTTGGACCATATGGTAAGTTGGAAAATGCAAGGCCTATTTAGTGGCTAATGGTTACTCTTATGTTGAGGGAGTGGATTTCAATGAGATATTTTCTCATATGAAAATATTGACCTATATTAGATTAATTTTATATATAGATAATAATTTAGATTTAGATATATAAAAATAATATTTCTACATAGGTGTCTTGATGAGAAAATATTTATGAAACAACCTAAATATTTTGTGGTGAATGGACATGAGCACTTGGTTTTCAAGTTAATGTAATCTTAATATGGTTTAAGTAGTCATCAAGAATGTTTATTCTAAATTAATAGATGATAAATTTCTAATCATTGTCCTATATGTTGATTATGTTGCAAGTATGGAGATGTTTGATAGTGTTGTCATTAATGTTGGCATTGATGTCAACACTGTACAGGTTGAGCAAGTTGTGTATTTGCCAAGTTCTCTTGAGAAAATTGAGAACTGATGTAAACCAGTGTTGAAGTGTGTTCTGAGAACAATCCAATATTATGGCCCACACATCCTTTGTGTTTATCTTTCACCTATGAGGTTTTATAGGTGTTTTCTTGAGCTTAAGTGGATTATATATTATGAGTTTTAGCTTCTGGGTTGATGGAGAGTAGAAGTTATGTTCACCGGTGTGTGAACTGGGTTTGCAGAGTTATCTGGTTGTTGACTGGGAGAAATTTTTTGGCTCCGCGGTCCTTTGGTATTTGGTTTTAGATCTTGTGGATCTAGGAGATTACTATATGGTTTTTTTTCTTCTCTAGCAAAATTATATGTGTTTTTGCACTCTGGAAGGCCTACTCTAGAGCTCCAGTATTCTGACTGGTTGTCTCGGTTGGACTGGTGAAGTATTCTCTATGAATGAAGATTATTGAAGATGTTGCAGATGTATCTGAGTTGTTCTCTAAGGTGGTAAAATGACTGGTGAAGTTTGTTGGGCCATCTACGTGATATTATCTTATTGGCAATGCATGTACTTCAAGTTCATCAGTGTTTTCATTAGGTTTGGTTGAATTGGTGTTTACACGTTACATTATGTTTGTGCATCGATTTGTGAAAGCATGTGCATGATCCAAGATGGTGTTTGGGTCCTAAATTAAATATATAATTGGTCCTCTCACATTCTTATCCACCGCGGGAATGTTGAGTAGCCAACCTTGTTTGAATTTATAATTTGTAATTGTATAGCCGACCTTATGAATGTCTCTAAGGTTGAAGATGGTATATAAGCGAATCAAGTTTAAGCGAATTAATCATCCATCCATCATTGGATTCGAGCAAGAGAAGAGTGTGCGAATAAGTTTGAAAAGCAGAGTGTGGAAGAGCGAAGTGCAACAACATAACTTAATTGTATTTATATTCTTTTGTTCAAGTTGCGAAGTGTGTGGAACTCCTAGTGGTGGATCTTTATCTATTTCTTTGTAATTTTTGTAGGTAGTGAGCCTCCTTTTCTGGACAGTGAGTCCTAACGAAGTGAGCCCTTAATCTGGGTAGTGAGCCTTCATATCTGGGCAGTGAGCCCTCAGGCAGTGAACCTATGTATCCGGTTTTTCATTCTTCTATATTGTGAATTAATCTTCATCGTGGTTTTTCCCTCATTGGGTTTTCTACGTAAATTTGGTGTCTCTGGTGTTGTGTTTCTGTTATTTGCATTTCATGTTTACACTTAATAATAGATTGAATTTAAAGTGAAATTATTTAAGTTTATAAGTGGAAAGAATTGATACAATTGATTCACCCCCCCTCTCAGTTGTCTTGTGTGCATTTCAACAATTGGTATCAGAGCTCTAGTTCCTCGATGAAAATCTTAACCGCTTGAGGTAGATCAGATGGTGCACAAGTTGCACCTTCTTATGTCTGATGGAGCTTATTACAGCGACTCGAAAGAACAAATGAGAAGTTACCTAATTTCAATTAGTTTCAATACCTGAAAAGTTGTGTAGACAAAATAAGTGATTCCAGCAGCCGGTCCTTCCACTGTTGATGAGGTTACAGCTTTTGAAGAGAATGAAAAAGTGAGGTTTGTTATCTTTAGTGCATTATCTAAAACTAAAAGATCAAAAGTTATTTCTTTGGCTATTGCATATGAAATATAGACAAAGTTGAAAGACATTTATGAAGGAAATGAGAGAGTAAAGTTGTCAAGGAAACTAACTGCTAAGAAAAAATTTGAGAATTTGAGAATGGAAGATGGAGAAGGCATTGCAAGCTATTATCAGAGAGTTGAGACTATAGTGACCAAAATCAAGAATCAAGGTGGTACCATGAAGGATGAGGATATAATTGAGAAGACCTTGATGACCTTACTAGACAATTACAGTGACAAGGTTTCTGCTCTTGAAGAACAGTATGATCTGAAGAAATTTACTAAGGAACATCTATTTGGTGTCCTGACTGCATTTGAGATGAGAAAATTTGCAAGAGAAAAGGGAAGACTAAAACAACCTTTAAAGCAATGAAGATAGGAGATGATGATGATGAAGATGATACAAAAGATCTGGAAGCTAATTTCACAAGGAGATTGAAGAAAGGTACTGGTAAATACAAAGGTAAGTTGCCTTTTAAATATTTCAACTATTGAAATATTGGTCATTATGCATCAAGATTTCCTAATAGAGCTACACAAAAGAAAAATAAGGATGGTAATCATAACTACTAGGATAAGAAGGAAAAAAAGTTCAAGAAGTTGTATTATGTCAAAGAAGATGCAGGTATTTCTGATGATGAATCAGATCTTGAGGAAGATAAGGATGAAGTATTATTTCTAGCCCTAGAAAATAAATGTGGAAAGGAATATGGTCCAGAGAACAAGAAAGATGAAACATAAGGTACTCTGGTGACTACTTTTCATGCCAGATAGGATGAAGACGTTTGGGTAATTGACAGCGGATGTTCAAATCATATGACTGGAGATGAGAGTAAGTTTACTAAACTTGAGAAGTATGATGGAGGTATAGTCATGTTTGGAGATAAATCTGGTGCTAAGATTGTTGGTAAAGAAACGATTAGCTTTGATGGAAAACACAATATTGATGATGTTTATTATGTGAAGGGTTTAAGACATAATCTCTTAAGTGTTGGACAGATGTGCAACAAAGGTTCCAAGCTTGTGTTTCAGGATAACACTTGTGAGATCAGAAAAGGATCCGAAAATGTGGTTGCAGTTGGAAGAAGAACTCATGGAAATATCTATCAACTTAAAGGAGGTGATGGACAATGTTTTGTTTCATAGATTAATGAGAGTTGGCTATGGCATAGGAGAATGGGACATGTGAATTTTGATAATATGGTTAGAATCAGTTCTAGAGAAGTTGTGAGAGATCTGCCTAGAATCACAAAGCCTTCTAATTCAATCTACAGAAGTTGTCAAATGGGAAAGCAGACAAGAAGCGGTTTCAAGGGAAAAGATCAATCTTCTACCAGAATGCTTGAATTAATTCATATAGACCTCTATGGTCCTACAAGAATAGGTATCCTGAATGGCGAAGATGTACTTTATGATTTTAATTGATGATTACTCTAGGATGACATGGGTTACATTTATTAGAGAAAAATCTCAAGCTCTTGATAAATTTAAGGTGTTTAAGGCAAGAGTAGAAAATGACGCAAATCTAAGAATTAAATGTTTAAGATCTGATAGAGGTGGAGAGTTTACATCCGATGAATTCAATGATTTCTATGAAGAGCATGGCATAAAAAGACATTATTCTACTCCTAGAACCCCACAATAGAATGGAGTTGTTGAGAGAAAGAACAGGACTATACAAGAGGCAGTTAGAACCATAATGAAAGAATCAAATTTTGTTGATGTGTACTGGAGAGAAGCTATACATATTGTTGTTTACATTCTTTAAAAAGTTCAAATTAGGGGTAACAACACTAAGACTCCTTATGAGTTATGGACTGGTAAGACTCCTACTGTGAAATACTTTAAGGTATTTGGTAGTAGATGTTACATTAGAACAGATGAAGAAAATCTTGGAAAGTTTGATGCTAGATGTGATGAAGGAATCTTCCTTGGTTATTCTAATAACAATAAAGCTTACAGATATTTTAATAAAAGACTGAGAAAAATCATTGAAAGTACTAATGTGAAGGTTGATGAAGCTATGTATAGACTAGTGGAGATAACTGAAGTTGAACCTGATGAACCTATCTATGAGAAAGTTTGGGAAGAAGAGAAGGAATAGAAAGAACAAAGTGAAGAAGAAGAAGAAGAAGAGAATCTAGAAACTACACCAAAGACTCCTAAATATATTCAGAAAAATCATCCAGAGGATTAGATAATTGGAGACAAAAATGAAGGAGTGAAGACAAGAAGCAAAGTGGTTGAGGTAAACTTGTGTTTACTTTCTAAGATAGAACCTAAGACTGTGAATGAAGCATGTAATGATGAAAGTTTGATGAAAGCAATGAAAGAGGAATTACAACAGATAGAGAAGAATGAGACTTGGGAACTAGTCCCTAGACCTGTAAACAAGAATGTGATTGGTTTGAAATGGGTGTTCAGAAACAAATTGAATGAAGATGGTGAAGTGGTTAGGAATAAAGCAAGACTGGTATGTAAAGGATATTCACAAGTTGAAGGCATATATTTTGAAGAAACTTTTGCACCTATAGCAAGAATGGAAGCCATTTGGATGTTCTTGGCATTTTCAACACATAAAGATTTCAAGGTATATCAGAAAGATGTCAAGTCTGCATTCTTGAATGGGGAATTTGAAGAACAAGTATACATGGAGCAACCAGAAGGTTTTTCACTGTCTGATAAACTAGACATGGTTTGTAAATTGAAGAAAGCCTTATATGGTCTAAAGCAAGCTCCCAGAGCTTGGTATGCTAGGTTGGATAAGTACTTGACAAAATAGGGATTCAACAAGGGGTCCATAGACAACAATCTTTACTTTAAGATTGAGAAAGGTAAGATGTTGATAATTGTTGTGTATGTTGATGATATCATTTTTGGTGGAAATGAAGGTATGTGTAAGAAGTTTGTTGATGAGATGCAAAAAGAATTTGAAATGTCTATGATTGGTGAACTGAATTTCTTCCTTGGACTTCAAGTTAATCAGACTAACAAAGGGATATACATTTCACAATCTATGCATGTTAAGGAATTGTTGAAGAAGTTTAGAATGGATGACTCTAAACCGATTTGTACTCTTATGGTAACTGGTTGTAAGTTGACTAAGGATGTTGAATATGCTAAAGTTGATCAGAGCATGTACAGATCCATAATTGGTGGATTGTTGTATCTTACTGCTACTAGACCTGACATTATGCATGTAGTATGTTTAGTTGCAATATATCAAGCAGAATCGAAGGAAGCACATGTTACAGCTGTGAAAAGGATATTCAGATATCTTAAAGGAACTCCAAATTTTGGTCTATAGTATCTGAAGGACAATGATTTTACATTGAATTCCTACACTGATGCTGATTGGGATGGATGTGTAAATGACCGGAAGAGTACAAGTGGAGGATCATTCTTCCTTGGAGGAAGATTAATTGCATGGTTGAGCAAGAAATAGGATTCAGTTTCTTTATCTACTACAAAAGCAAAGTACATTGCATTAGCATCTTGTTATACATAGGTACTATGGATGAAGCAAACTTTGATGGAAATAGGTACTGCTATCTTTTGTGACAATACAAGTGCTATAAACATATCAACTAATCTGGTAATGCATTCTATAACAAAGCACGTATCTAATAAGTATCACTTTTTGAGGGAGAAGGTATTGAAGATCGAAGTTAGACTTGAATATGTGCCTACTAAAGAGCAAGTTGCAGACATATTCACTAAGGCCCTTCCGAAGGATACTTTTGAGTATCTCAAAGGGAAGTTAGGGGTTTTTCCCCTCCCTCTTAGAACTAAGTGCATCTAGTGGTGCATCAATGCATTGAATTCATAGAATTCTTTGTTTTGGATTGATGATTAAGGTCTACTCCTTAGGGGGAGTAGAGAAGTGCATTATTGTAGTATGTGTTGTGGGTGTACTCTTTAGGGGGAGTGAACAGAGCTTTATATGTCAAGAATTTCCTTTGCCATTGATGTCAAAGGGGGAGAGAGCTCATGTGAAAATTATATAATTAGCAGGTTGTTGCTTCTGAAAATCATGTAGGATATGGGAGAGAGATCATGTATTCTTTATGCTTGGCAGGTTGTCACTTCTGAGAATCATGTTTACTATCTTTGATGTTTTTTTTCACATCATGTGTTGCCATCAATGACAAGGGGGGAGATTGTTGCAAGTATGGAGATGTTTGATGGTGTTGTCATTAGTGTTTCCATTAATGTCAACACTGTACAGGCTGAGCAAGTTGTGTATTTGCCAAGTTCTCTTGAGAAATTTGAGAAATGATGTAAACTAGTGTTGAAGTGTGTTTTGAGCACAATCTGGTATTGTGGCCCACACTTCCTTTGTGTTTATCTTTCGCCTATGAGGTTTTATAGGTTTGTTCTTGTGCTTAAGTGGATTATATATTTTGAGTTTCAGCTTCTGGGTTGATGGAGAGTAGAAGTTATGTTCACCGGTGTGTGAACTGGGTTTGCAGAGTTATTTGGTTGTTGACTTGGAGAAATGTTTTGGCTCCGCAGTCCTCTAGTATTTGGTTTCATATCTTGTGGATGTAGGAGATTACTATATGGTTTATTTTCTATACTTTGGAAAAATTATATGTGTTTTTGCACTTTGGAAGACCTGCTCCAGAGCTCCGGTATTCTGACTAGTTGTCTCAGTTGGACTAGTGAAGTATTCTCTACGAATGAAGTTTGTTGAAGATTTTGCGGATGTATTTGAGTTTTTCTCTAAGATGGTAAAATGACTGGTGAAGTGTGTTAGGCCATCCACATGATATTATCTTGCTAGTGATGCGTGTACTTCAAGTTCATCAGTTTTTTCATTAGGTTTGGCCGACCTAGTGTTTACACATTACATTATGTTTGTGCATCGATTTGTGAAAGTGTGTGTGTGATCCAAGATGGTGTTTGGGTCCTAAATTAAATATGTAATTGGTCCTCTCACATTCTTATCCACCGCGAGAATGTTGAGTAGCCAACCTTGTTTGAATTTGCAATTTTTAATTGTATAGCCGACCTTATGAATGTCTTTAAGGTTGAAGATGGTATATAAGCGAATCAAGTTGAAGCTAATTAATCATCCATCCATCATTTGATTCGAACAAGAGAAGAGTGTGCGAATAAGTGTGAAAAGCAGAGTGTGGAAGAGTGAAGTGCAGCAACAAAACTTAATTGTATTTATATTCTTCTGTTCAAGTTGCGAAGTGTGTGGGACTCCTAGTGGTGGATCTTTATCTATTTCTTTATAATTTTCTGTAGGCAATGAGCCTCCTTTTCTAGATAGTGATTCCTAAGGAAATGAGCCCTTAATCTGGTTAGTGAGCCTTCATATCTAGGCAATGAGCCTGTGTATCCGGTTTTGCATTCTTCTATATTGTGAGTTTATCCTCATCGTGGTTTTCCCCTCATTGGATTTTCCACGTAAATTTGGTGTCTCTGGTGTTGTGTTTTTGTTATTTGCATTTCATGTTTACACTTAATAGCAAATTGAAGTTAAAGTGAAATTGTTTAAATTTATAAGTGGAAAGAATTGATACAACTGATTCACACCCCCCCCCCCCTCTCAGTTGTCTTGTATGCATTTCAATAGATTATATGTTATTTATTGGTAATAATAAGGAAATTACTAGGGAACTTAAGGATTAGTTATCTAATACATTTGATATGAAATATTTAGATCTAGTAAAAATATATTTTGATTATGGAAATTTATAGGCAATGTGTTAATAGGAAACTTTGGTTAAATTAGAAGTACATTGACACTATTTTGCAGTGTTTTACCATGTAATATTACAAACTAGTTAACATTCCCTTACAAATTGGAACTATATTTATTTGGAACAATGCCTTAAAATATATGATGAAATTAAAGATATGAAAAAGGTATTATATTCCAATGTTTTGGGAAGAATTGTGTATGTTATGGTATGTACATGACTAGATATTTCCCAAGTAGTGAGAGTTCTAAGTAGGTTTATGTCAAACACTAGTAAATAATGTTGGACTTATGTTAAAAGGGTTTTTAGATATCTATGTGTAACTTCTAATCATTACAATTTTTATCATGGGAATAATTATGTGGGTAGAATGGTTGATTTATATGGATTTGTTGATTTATATTTTACGAGGTTTATGAATGTATATGTATTTACTTTTTTTAGGTGCAATTAGCTCAATAATATAATAAAAACCTACATTTTCATTGTCCACTATAAAACCATACTACATGATTGTGTCTCTTGGGAATTAAGATGTCTCAACCATAGAAATTTCTTGGTTTACTTATTTATTATTTAATATTTTTATGTTTTATATTATTTAATAATGTGTTCCACCAAAACACTGCATGATATTTTAAGTTAACATCATATGCCACATGTTGGCACTTTGTGGAGTATTGTAATATGTATTTAAAATGCATATCTATATCGTATTTGGTACCCTACGCTTGTGGGATCATATAGCAAACAATAATGGAATTGTATGATGCCTATGAGCTAAGAATAGAGGGACATTACTTTTGATTCTTGACCACCTATGAAAATGACTTATTATTTGTAATGCAATTCCTATTTTGAGATAGAGAAAAATGAAAAGTTGGGTGCCTATGGTGGGTGAATATTTTTAGTCAATTATGATAGTTGTAAGAGCATAAAAGAAGATGTTATTTTTAGTAGATAGTTAGAATCTCCAAGGTGGCATTGGAAAATAGGTTAAAATTTAGTATCATCTTTGTGGGGGATCTAGAACATGGTATTGAAAATAAAAAATGGATTACATATTGTTTATTTGTATATAAATTGAGTATTTTAAGAGTTGTATGTATGTTGAATATGAACATACTAGAATGCTACCAAAATTTATCCTAAATTATTTGTTGGTGAAGCTCTTACGAATATTTGTTCTACAACTACTTTTAATATTTTTTTTAATTTAAATAATACATTAATAAGGTTTTTGGAGTGGGGTTTTATCCTAAAATGTTTTTCCCCACATAAATACTTGTGTAATGTGTTCTATTGTCTATGTTGTTGCTTTATATCTATTTCTCATTTTCTCAAAAAAAAAAAGATTTATTTTGAAAAAAGTATATACTTCTCTCAAGGTTAGTGTAAAAAGTTAGTTATGCTACTAATTTCTTCCTGACAAGTGGTATCAAGACCTTACGATGTTTAGTTGTAGTTTTTTGTTTAGGTTTTTTATCTTGTCCAAATTTGAGTGAGAGCTTGTGTAGGAGACAACTTTGTGATCTTATTGCAAAAAAAAATACATGGAAAGCATATCGGGGAGGATTGAGGATATGGTAAAAAATTTGATATGTGAAAGAATAAAATGGAAGATCTATCTATATATAGTGATCTACAGTGTGGCATTTATGAACACATTCATAAATATGTATATCCATCTATAATCACTCAAAATGACATTATAGACAAAAAATAAAAGGGTCTCATTAGATTATATCTTGTAGATTTTGTTTTGATTAATTATCATTAAGAACCTATTAAAAAGAGATTATGGTAGAAACTAGGAGAAATATATCATGCAAGATTCCTCATTAATTAATTCTACAAAATAAAGTATATTTATTATGAATACAGAAAGGTGGAGAAATTGTAGACCACCTAAATACTTTCAATATGTTGGTGGCTCAATTGAATTCAATGGACCATGTAAATATGGATGAGGAAGAAATATTTTAAACTTTGTTGTGTTCTTTGTCTAATTATGGGATGTTCTCGTAATGGTCATTGGAAGTACTTCTATTACATTAAAGGTTGAAGATGTTGTTAGTTCTTTTCTTTATGAAGAAATTACAAAGAAGATTTCTAGTGCTAAAGAGGCCTTTAATTTTCATGGTAGATAAAAATAAAGAGGAAATGAGAATGAGAAGTGGTGATAAAATTCAAAATCCAAGTATAAGGGGTGTAGAAATGGAAAATTGACCGACACACTTGATCCTAACTACTAACATCATTTCATCCTGAATCACCTTCTCAGGTTGTCATCACTTTTCATCTCCTAATTAAATAAATCATTATTTATCTGATTAAGTCATTCTTCCCTGTTGATTAAATTAATCAATTTAATTTAATTAACCCTAAGTCTCTATTCATTTAAATAATTCATTTTATTTTTTTTTATTTTTTTTTATTAGACTGCAGGAATCGGTCGGTTATCCGTCCCCCTATAAACTGCAGTGCGCCTGATAAACTTTTTCACGTGACCGGTGGTGCTGGCGCGACACGCCCTCCGGTACCACGGGTTTGGGGGGAGACTAGACCTCGTGACCTCTTGCCTGCAACAGGATGTTTTTAGCCAATCGAGCTAGGCCCCCCGCCCCAATAATTCATTTTATTTAAATTAAATATCTAAAGTCCTATTAAATTGAATAAATTAAACCTTATTTAATTTAATCTAACATTATCCTCTTTAGTTAAATAAATCAAATCATTTATTTAATTAAACCTTTCTTCTCAATTTTGATTTAAATCAATTCATAAATTTAAGTCAAAATTGTCACATCCCTTAATATCTCATTAAATTAATTAACCTTTGATTAGTTTAATCCTAATCCATGTCACATCCTCTAGAGAATTCAACTTGCACAATAAATCATTTATTTTGATTTATTAAATACCTTTTTTCTCTCAACATGGAATAAAAGGGGAATATTCCTCCAAATTTGAAAATTCCTCCAAGTGGATTTGTACATCCAACAAATCATTCACTCCCCTCTTACATGTCCTTGTGCATTGACCCAAGTGGAATTTAAGTCATTTATCTTCCCTCTTCAACAAATCATTTCACAAATTTGAAATCCACCTAATAACATTTATTAGCTCATTCATCAAAATGTGCACAACCTTCACCCATTCACATCTTGACAAGTGGCACTTGGCCATTGGATGTTGAATGATCCCACATTTCTCAATCTTGATCATTCTTCCAATTATCAAATCTATAAATAAGAGGCTCTTTTCCTCAATCTTCATCCACAATTTGAGTAAACAGACTATACTCAATTTCATCTTCAAGCATATCCATTTTCATCTATTTTTAGCTAGGTTATGCAAGAACTCAACCAAAGTGGATCAATCTCCTTCAAATTATTAAGCTTGCATAGGAGTTGAGAAAGGGCCAATTTCTACACATAATTGGCACCAATTCCCCCATGGGATTGAGGATTTGCATACTTAATTAAGATTTATTTACTTTTTTGTCTTGTTCTTCATATTTTCCTATTTTGAGCATTGCTAATGAATTTCATGGGGAATCCTTTTTCTTACTTGAATAGTAATCTAATCATGTGTTTGTTTCTCATGTTTTTGCAGGTATAAGGATTGGGGTTCACAAGGGGAGATTAAAATCTCTTGGAAAGTCCAAAGTGATATGTTGAAACTATGGCAAACCTAGTCATATTTGGAAATATTTTAAAGATAGGAAAATGAAAAAGAAAAAGAAAGTTGAATTTCATTCTAAATATTAAAATGAGGATGGTGTCATTTTCATCACACCCTTAGTAATGCATGCAAGTGGTAATGCGTGATTAATTGACTTAGGTGCATCCTTTCATATGACTTCTAATAGAGATTGTTTTTATGAGTATGAAGAATTTGATGGAGGTAAGGTTTATTTGGGTGATGATTCTCATTTAAATAATATTGTCCATGGTAGAGTACAAAAAAAATCCTAATTGTAGAGAAGAGATTTAGTGGTATTTTTTATCCTTGGTTGAGCACAAAACCTTTAATCTATGAGAAAAATAAATAGATGCAAGTATGGAGGTTATCTTTTTTTATGCAAGATGTGAGATGGTTAGAGGTTCTATTGTGATTACTAGAAGTGTTAGATTAGGCACTTTATTTTAGTTTGATGCATGCATAATTCAGTTTAAAACTTACTTTTTTAAGATTAAGTCTTCATCTAAGTTTCTATTGGATAAAATAATGGCATCTTCTTCAGTGAATGGTCTTGTTTTCCAGATATCTAAGGGTGCTCTTTATACAAAGTCATTTTTTTTGGATAAAGATAATATTATGGCACTAGATATTAGGTCACATTAGAGAGAAGGATCAATGGGCCACAAAAACTAAAACCCTATTAAAAAATTATTGTAATCTTGAGTTTGATTTATGTGAACACTACATATATGGTAAAAATGACTGTGTTCAATTTTATTTGAGTTCCCATAAATATTCTAGGATTTTAGATCTTATTCATTCATATGTGTTTGCTCATGTTTATGTTATTTCAATTATATTTTGTTTACTATATTTCGTTTATTGATGATTATAGTAGGACATAGGTGTTAGAGTAAAGGTCTTAACTTAATTATGTTGATTAAGTTACCTTTATTCCCTTCTTAAGATTTCACGTTAGTTTGCATAAAGTGACATTTAATAATTATATTAATTATTAAATGTTATCCTATTAGGGCTTCTATTAGGGTTTTTCCTATTAGGGTTTTATTAGGGTTTGCATGATCTCCTTTTTATAAGGATTGATCCCATTGTATTTTATATCAATTCATTCTCTCATTCTCTCTGATATACACATTTTCAGTTTTCAGAGAACCCTTGCTTGTTTGTCTCCATCTCTTCTTTTGTGATAGGTTATTTGCATGCAGGTGATCTTCGGGGTTTGTGGTGTTGTATTTTCTCAACTCCTACAATAGGTTTATTTTCTTATAAAAGTAAATAAAAAATTAGTCTTTTTAAAGGGTTCAAATCTACATGGTAGAAAATTAAAACATAAATAAAATTAAATGATTGAGGATTGACAATGGAAATATGTATTGTTATACGTATTTATAACTTCTATAGGGATTGTAGCATTCATAGGAAAAATAACTCTATATTCTCCACAATAAAATGGAGTTGCAAAGGAGATGAACAAGACACTGATAGAGAAGACTAGGAATATGTTTAGTGGATTTTTCTTGGAATAAAGTTTTTGGTCAAATGCTATAGCCATTTATTTCTACTTGATTAATAGATCTCCTACATCAACTCTAAATAATAAAATTCCTATATAAGTGTGGTTAGGAACAAATCCTTCTTAGATGCATCTTTGTGCTTTTGGTTTTGATGCATGTACACATATTCCAATGAAGAAATGTAACTAAATTAGAGAATATTTGGAAATATTTAAAAAAACTACCAATCCCAAATGTAAATATTTGCATTCCCATATAAGGTTGTTGTTGAGAATAAAACACTTGTCTAGCATCTAGACTATTTATGTAAGAGAAATTAACCTAGCCCATGATGCAATAAGAAGTAAAATAAAAACAGGGTAGTAGATATTATATATAACATACAAAAAATAATTTTAGACATTCATATACCATAAGACTAATTTGGGCATACATCCATATCATGTACTCTTTGTGTAATATGTATTCTATGTTGGAGTGGCCAAGAGTTGAATGTAGTGTCAAAAATATTCCAAAAAATGAATAGTAAGATTAAACCATTATCATTAAAATAAACATGTAAAATGTACAAAATATATACGTGCATATAAAGGCAAGGGTGAGGAGGTAGAAATGTAGGACTAAAATTATAACCACCCCTCTAAGAGAAAGGCACATATAGAACTCTAGAGTCAAGCATATTGACACGTGCTAATTCCACATGAGATGAGACAAAAAGTGAGATGTACCTCTCAGTGAGCTTAAGTGATGCTTAGGGAGAAAGATAAAAATTAAAAGATATGAGTCCCAACAATAAGGGAATAGTATCTGAATAATTATGTTCTAAGGGGTGGAAGACATCCAAAAATAAAGAGTATCTGAATAATGTTGTTCTAAGGGGTGGAAGACAGCCAAATTGGGATGTTGCATTGGACTTGTTGAAAAATTAAATTGAAAGCCTGGACCTCTTCTCAAGAAATAGGATGGATGAATGGATTTGGACCAAAACTGCTACAGGAAGATTCTCTGTCAAGTTAGCCTATGAGACTATGGATCAACAACCTATCAATTGAGGGGATTTTAACTGGACCAAAGTGTGGAGAAAAAACTTAATCCCGAAAATTAATTGTTTTTGGTGGACAGTTATACATGGGAAAATTATGACTATGGATAATCTTAAGTAAAGGGGTTGGTACTTGGTTAATAGGTGTTATCTCTACAATAAAGATGAAGAAAGTGTCATGCATTTTTTCTTTCAATGCCCTTACGCTCAAGAGGTCTGGACATTTTTTCTTAAGACTCTTAAGATTGATTGGGTCTTCCCTACCTCTGTTAAAATGTTTGTTGAAGGATGGAGCTTTAGCCCCTACTTCCATAATATAATTCTTGATTTATGGGGACAAGTCCCCTCGTCTTTGGTTTGGGGCCTATGGAAAGAGAGAAACAATATGGTTTTTAGGGATACAACTAAGAGTAGTAAGGAGCTATGTATGAGTATAAGGAGATAGATTCAGGAAAATATTGAAAGTTGTAAGTATACCCAGGTTAAGAAAGGGCCTACTTATCAAGAGTTAAGAATAAAGAAGCAGTGAGGAATTTCCCAGGACCTGAACAATATGAATTGGGAAAAATAGATTATACAAATAAGTATTATTTGGATCCCCCCTGATCCTAGATAGGTGAAATGTAATTTTGACGGCTGCTCAAAAGGGAATCCAGGAGTAGTTGGAGCTAGAGGAGTGGTTAGGGATGAAAGCGACATCTATGTGGTGGGATACAACAAAGGTCTAGGAACAACAACGAACAATTTTTCCGAAGCGTATGATGCTTGGGTTGGAATTGGTTACCTTAGAGATAACGGGTACAGAAAAGTGATGGTTGAAGGGGATTTCAAACTTATTATCAACTATATTAACAACAATGCTAATGCTCCATGGGAAATAAAAGATCTTTTGGATGATTGTAAAAAAATGTTACAGCACTTCCAATAATATAAAATTCATCATACACTTAGGGAGGGTAATATGGTTATGGATGCTTTGGCTAACTTATGCGTGAGACGAGAAGCTTTAAAATTATGGGACTTCTCCAATCTGTCCGAACAAATCCAACGCATGGATTAATAATGGTTGGAGTAGCTATAATTAAAAAGGGTGGCGGCCTTGGGGGTCTAGTTGTCATTGGGGATCCTAGGTGGCATTCAGGCATGTTGATAGGATGGATGGAGTGGCACGAAGAAAAAGGTACACCAAATCCCAAAGTAATAATAGGAATGAAAGGGAAAGGATAGTCTATTTGGCATGACTCATGCATTGAAAGGAAAGATTTAAATGGAGAAATTATGAGTGCTCTTCGCAATGATAAAAATCTAAAGGATGGCTTTGGAAAAGACAGATTGACATGTGCTAGTGATGATGGTAAGGTTGCAATAAAATAAATGTAATTATCGCTAGGAAGGGTGGCGGAGCTGTCAAATTTAATTATGATGGGATTCATAAAGGTGATAACCGACATTGTTTCAAGTTTTCAACTAATAGTTTAGAGTTGTCATCTCCTCAAATGAAAAACCACAAGGTCACCATTAATACAGAGTTTTTTGAATTGTTGGTTTCCATGTTTGAGAACGAAGAAGGGCACAGTAAAGAGTTTCTCCTCCTCTCAAAAAACAACCTTTGCGAAGACACCATCATGGGTGTCCCAAGGAATCAGATGGAACCATGCAAATATGATTCGCTACGAAAAAATACAGAGCTCTGGGGTCTGTTCGAGAGAGTTGGTCTCACTCCTTACTTCACAACCATGGAAGGGTATAATGAGAAGATGAGCTACAAGTTTGTCAATGCCTAGAAGGACGGTGAAGTCAAAATGGGTCATCTTCATTTAAAAGTGGATGTGAAGCTCATTGCAAAGGTGAGGAGACTTGCCTATGAAGGAAATAAGGTGGAAAAGGTAAGTAATGGAAAATGCCAAGACTATATTGTGAAATTTTTTGAGGATAAGGAGAAGGTTGAATGATTCCAACACGACTGTTCTAGGGTTTTACTCCCTCCCCCATACCACAATGTTCGTTTCTTTTTTATGAAGTATTTTACCCTAGAGGGTTGTTTCCAGTCTATGCATGGTTACCACTTCCCTATCCTCAACCATATTCATCATCTTGAAAAGATAAATCTTCCTTTCTTCCTGATCTCTTCCTTGAGTCAAAGCCTTACCAATGGGGAAAATCCATCGTTGCACCAAGGCTTAATTAGAGTCATTTGCAAATATGTGTTGGCTACATCCCCTGAACAAAATTTTCCCCTCAAACTGATTGAAAATCCTACCCCTAAGAGTTCAATGAAAATTGAACTCATTGAGAGTCATCCTCACACCCATGCTAAAAACCCCATTAAAAATCCGCCTAACCTTGAGGACCCTTTATGGTATGATCTCCTAAAATTTACTCTTAAAGAAGGAGCCTTACCTTTATCGGCTCTGCTGAGAATTAAAAAAGGAAGCTTCTAATCCGAGAATTGGGGGAGGAATCCAACACTATTACTATTTCGGATGATAATGTGAACCCTGAATGTTCAACACCGGTTGGTAGAACGTCTACTAGGCTTGTGATGCTTGCTTCCAAAGGGTTTGGAAGTAGTAAAAAGTCTAAATATTTGGAGGAAAAATGTGCTTCTAGTTCATAGGAAAGCAAAGGAAAAAGAGGGTGAAGGATGATGGGGATTCCTCTATGGAGGAAATTCCAGATAGTTTGGGGGGAGATTCTATTGAGGAGGAAGATTCGAGTCGAAAGAGGAGGAAGGTTCTGACAATGAGGAAGCGGAAGGGGAGTCACAACAAGAGGAGACTCATGAGGATGAAGAGGACAATGATGGGATGGAGGAAAATGTTAATGCAATAAATGATCAAGAGGTGATGGAAATAAAACATCATGAGGAAGAGAAGATTGATGGAGATGTTAATGTTAAAATCAAAAGGATGGAAGAGAGATTGGAATGGTTGGAAAAGATGATGCAAGAGGACGATAAGGATAGCAAACTCTAAACTCTTGAAAAAGTTGTGAAGAGTCTTTGTAGGGTGGTGGATGCAATAATGAAGAAGGCTATTATGGTTATGGTCTTGGTTCAAGGCAAGATCAAGAAACAACAAAAGAGAAAGCCAATGGATGAGATTACTAACTTAGCGGGCAAGATGGAGCCTAAAGAGAAATTAGAATACACGATCGAAGACCTGTTGAAAGCTTGGAATCTGATCGAGGATGCTTAATCCTTGGTCATTGTTTTTCGTTTTTTCTCTTTGCTTCTATGGTTTATTCTGGTGATATTTCTGGCGGTTCTATTACTGATGTTGGTCTTTGGTGCCTGAACTATCATACTTTTTATTATAACTCTGTTAGTATTTCTAGTTTATGTATGGACATTACTTTAAGTATTAATAGTTATAATAGGTTTAAGTGGTGGGATCTGAATATGGACAATATGTATTTTTTTAATATCTCTGATAGGGCTGAAATGTTTGATCTTGAGGGAATTGGTTAAGCTTTTTGGTGGGGGGATTGGGGAAGCTTTTCTAGTCGACTTCCTCTTGTTGTTGTTTTGACTAGTTGTTGTTCTCTTTAATGTTGTACTAATATTTTTTGGGTTAGGGCCCTTTCCCTGCTTAATCAATCAAAAATAATAAGGCCTAATGAGGTATGAATTTAAAATAAATATCTCTCGTAAACAAAGTAAAGGAGAAAACCTTGTGGGAAAAAAATATTCCCCAAAAGGGAGAATGAGAAGGAAAAACATCCTAAAATATGTCTCAAAAATATAAGAACATGAACTATTGGTTTTTATTGGAATCAATGAACCTCCTATAGTATCAAAAATTTTCACCCTCAATAATTTCACATTTTTTTGTCCCCCTAATTTATTGGACTTAATTAAGCTCCTAATTTTCCAAATTATGCATTCTAAGGCCTAATTTTTACCATTTTTCGAAGGATTACAATCATTGAATAAATGCATCCAATTGTTATTTTGCTCCCAACTAAGTGTGTCCTAGAAATTTAGGCCAGGGCCCATTCACCCATGGGTGAATGGCTCCCCCTTCTTAGCCAGGAACTAAATTCAAATATGTAGTTAGTGGCATTTTAACATCCAAAATTCAAATATCAAGTGTCGGCTTTTAGAGTCTATTTTTTAGGAAATTAGTACAATTGCATATAAATACCTAGTTATTCTATCATTTTAAATCTAACAAAAATATAATGAGCACTAAGTACACTATTGAGAAAATACTATTGTTAAGAGGAGATCAAGAACAACATTTCAAAGATCTATTGTAGCAATTGAAGATCCAAACATCATGTCAAAGTTTATGTGTGTTCATGTTCATGTTTTGTGAAGGCTAACCTTTTTTGTAGGTCTCAAAAGCATTCAAGCATTCAAAAAAGCAAGATCCAAATCCTTGAGGTGATGTGCATGACTTCAATCTTCAAGGAAGCTATTGCAGGGTGGTGAGTTGTAACACTTTATGATTTCATCATTCCTTCCTTTTGATTATCATTCCTATCCTTGACATTGCCATTGCCATTGTGGAAGTGGAAACACTTACATAGGGTTTGACTAAGGCAAGCCCCTAAATGGCCCAACATTTTCTCCCTCTTTGAATGTGCAAGTTATAGGTTTGAAGAGGATCAAGGATAGTTTGAAGGAAAAATCTCCATTGTTGCATTCAAAGCCCTCAAAGTTGTCAAGCTACAAAAACTCAATTACAAAATTTAATGACGACATTTTGATAATTCTACAATTGAGAATCGGGAGCTTGAATCCAGCACCAAAGGACTAAAAAATCAGTTTCACGACCCTTCATCAAAGGCCCATTCGCCCATGGGTGAAGGAGTCCTTCTGCACATGCTAGATTCAACTTTTGGTGACAAGTACACATCATCTGACACTGCCTAGATCCACCTGTAATCTACAGTTCAGTTTGTGTATTTCCAGAATATTGCATTTTCATATTAGGTCATATAGTTCAATTAGGTTAATCATTCCAAATTATTTCCAATTCATTTCTAAGACTTAAAAGGATTAGATCAAAGTTTGATTGGCTCACCTTTGAGGTTGAAAGTCAATCTATGCACCTTGTTGATTTGCATCCTAATGAAACCCTTGGAAACTTGGGATTGATCTTAGGTTTAGATAATAAACTTAGTATCATCACAACCCCATTTTTCTATGTTTAATTTTGGTGAACCCGACATTTGACATCATAGCTTTCTGATTTTGTAGTATTTCAAACCTTAGATCTAGGTTTTGCATCATTTTGTCTTGCATTTCTCATTTAGGGTTTTCATATTTGCATCATAAAAGTCATGAAAATCTAAAAATATTGCATCCATATTGCATTGTAACCTGCATTAGGGTGTGTTTCAGTCATTTAGATCAATTTTTAATTTCAAAATCGTATTCAAAAAGTGTCATTTTGTTACAAAATTGTCATATATTTGTATTTGCATTACATTGAAAAATTATAGAAAAATAGTCACTGTCAAAACTATTTGTAGATAGGAACAACAACCCTAAATAACTTAAAACATTAATTTTTTAAGTTTTTAAGTTTTCAAAACCCTAAACAAGGACTCAAATGCCCTTGGGCGACCTTGTCCTTGTACAGGTGCATCAACAGTCTTTTTAACACCTGTTTGTCTTTGTTTGCTCAATTTGAAATTCATAACTACATATTTTAAGGCATTTTGCATAGTTCATTTGGTGAAAGAAAGTGCATTATTTGTGTTCAAAAATCATCATTTTCAAGTCTTGTGCATATTGGAATCAGTTAATTATTGCATTTCAAATCTGAAGTGTGTATTCAAACTTGTTTAAACATCTTTAACATCATTGAATACTTGCATTTTACATTAAATTGGGATACATTAAGCAAATTTTAGAAATTTATTTACTGTTACAACTATTTACAAATAGAATAAAAATTCTTAAATAGTTTAGTATACCATCAAATTTTAAACTTTCAGAACCCCTGACTAGGACCTAGATACCCTTGGGTGACCCTATCTTGCTTGTCTTGGCCAAAACAAATTTCTCTAATATCTTTGTTACTACATTTCCTATTTGCTTCTCCTGCCTAATTCCTATTTTTGGCTATTCTGCTATGTCTATTTTATCATTTTAGTGTTCATATTTGGTACACTTAAGTGTTTTGGAACTTGCATGAATTTCATGACCTGGTGTCCTATTGCTAATACTTCAATGAGACGTAGTTCTAGAATTATGGCATCTCACGTTAGCTTTACACCCATTGTGGATCATGAGTCTTCTAACTCTTTCATGATGAGTGTTGTTAATAATCAACCAATTTTGGACTCTATTCCTTATGTTACCATGCCAATGATAACCTTACAAACACCCACTTTTACAGATGTTGAAACTATGGTTTTCCATGTTCCCGAAGACAAATTGTAAAAATTTGACAGACTTAGAGGGACTTCAAGACTATGTAAGTATTGAATCTTTGGCTAGTATTTCTTTCCCTATGCTATAAAACATGAGGAAATTGATTGGTGATGCCCATGGATTAGAGGTTTTTTGTGGCCTAGCTCATATAGTTGATAACAACATCCCTACTACAACTAGTTGTGCTCAAACATTGATGAACACTCAAAATCAAGGAGGAAGTCAAGTCTCCCTCCCTACAACCATAGCCTCTATTCCTACATACACAAATCCAATTGTTGCCTCAACCATACAACCAAGCATTAGCATAACTTCAACAATAGGTCTTTCCACTGGAAATCCTTATGGTTTTGGATCTTCACATGTCACAGCTCAAGTTCCATCCCCACTCATAAATTTGCAACATAGTAGCCAACCTAACACATCCACACTTCCACCATATTCACCTCATTCCCAAAACATCTCAAGCAATAATTTTTTCATAAACCAACTCTTGCAAAATGTGACATCACTTCAACAACAAATTTCAATAATGAACAAAAATCAAAATGGATAGCCATCACAATATATCAAAAGGATCCCATTGTCACTTGAAATATTGAAATAACAAATGCCACAAAATATAGACCCTGATTTGACAAGTATAATGGTAAAGGGGACCCTAGTAATCACATATCAACATATACCGCCATGTGTAGTGACTTTACTTTTGAGGATAAGCTCCTAGCTAAACTTTACCCTAGGTCATTGAAAGATATGGCCTTGGAATGGTTTTTCTATTACCTAATAACTCAATCCACTTATTTAATGAGCTTTTTGATGCTTTCCCCAATCATTTTCAAGTCAACATTGGTACTACAATCAACATGACTGATTTAATGTGATGCAAACAAAGGCAAGGTAAAAAGGTTACAGATTTCATAATCCACTATCAGTTGATATTATCATAAGTTAATCTAACTCTTCTTGATGTAGATATCCAAAGAATTTTCATTGAAAACTTGCAAACTGATATAAGGGACAAGATCCTATTAATTAAATTTCCATCCTTTATACATTTGTGTATGGTGCTTCATGATTATCAAAATTCAATTAGTAAGTATGAAGAAACATCTTCATCAACTCATGTTGAGAAATATGAATTTGTACCCCAAAACAACTACCAACCATTCAAGAAGCAAAATAAGATCTTCATAAAGATAAATGCACCTCAAACAACTAATCATGTTGAGCCTCAATTTGTTCCTATAAGTTCAACCCCATAGCAATTTAGAGAAAAAGATAGACAACTCACCTTGCTACTTGATTCCCTCCATTTGATCATGTTGCAACTTTTGAGTAAGAACCTAATCCGCTTGCCTTTAATTAGACCTACGGATACAACCAAACCTATACCTCCAAGTTTTGATCCAAGTACCTTTTGTCAATATCATTGCACAAATGAACATGATATAGAACGATGAATGTGTCTTAAACATCAAGTTCAAGACCTCAATGATTCTAATCAAATTCAATTGGGTTTTGTTAATGATAAAGGGAATAATTCCATTGCCTCACCTAACCAAATTTTTTAAATATTTACAAATCCAATGCCTAATCATTCAACCAACTTTGTGCAAGCTTGTGATGTTAAGAATGTTGAGATGAATATTAATACAACTAATGACATGAATAATGATTACAATAATAATAAGAATGGTCTACAAACAATGGTTGGTTTGTATATGTGCAACCTTGTAAGGGCCAAACCACCATATTACCCAACATCGCTTTCACTAATGATGATACACTTAGACATGCGCTTGATGGTCCTCTCTACATTGTCGATCATTTCAATGAAAAAACTATACAAGGAATACTCATTGATTACACATGTGTAGAGAATGTGATCACCAAGGAGTTCTTGTTTGTGCAAGAGCTTTATAAAGATTCATATAAACAATTGAAAGTATGGATAAAAACTCATAATGGTTTTGCTTTCCCTATGATAGGTTTGATCACTCTTCCTCTAAAAATTGGACCAAAATAATTAGATGTCTCATTCTCCATCATCCCGTCATCAAACCAATTTTGTGTGAAGTTAGGCTACCCATGCTTACACTCCATGAATGTCATCACATCGGTTATTCACAAGTGCATAAAGTTCCCCTTTGAAAATGAGATATTTATAATGCATCATAGTGAATTTAATCCTTTGTCTTCCCGTGGGAATTTTTCATTGGATTTATTTTGGCCTCAACCTATAAAACCTATAAAGCCTCATGAAGATTTATTTTTCAAGTCATATCAAAAGTTCAAGGCAAAGCACATAGTAGAGTTATCCCTTAGCAATTTATAAGAATGATAGGTCCATGGTTGTTCCTTCTCCCCAGCCCATCATGGATAAACCCATGCTTGAACCAAAGAGCCTTCCAAGTAATCAGAGTAAATATGGGAAAGGTAATTGATAAGTATGTGACCGGTGTGCTAGTGCACACAATAAATTGCAAGAAAATTTGAAAATGTTTAAGAATTGTGTTGATGAAGTCACTGCACTCTATCAATTATATTTGAAATGGCCAAGCTCCACCAATAATAGAAAAGGTTAGATTGACTCCATTGAGTCATAGGTTACTCAATTGGTCGAGTCATATGATTTTTCAAAGGATAAGGATGGATCAATAAGAACTCAAATAAAAAATATTCTTTTATAGTTGAAATTTCTTCAGGACCAAAGAGAAGAAATAAAGAATCAATTTGGTTAGTTAAGGGAAGCAGTAAACTTGAGACTTGCTTCATTATCTGAATTGCTTGATGAAGCAAAAAAAGTTGGTTAGAAAATGCAAGCTCTAGAAAGTGTAGATGAGGCTGAGAGCTTATGTATGTTGTTTGAATGTCAAAATCACATTCTCACCTCAGCAAAATCAAATTGGGTTGCAACTATAATGCAACTTATGGTAATTTACAAGAATAATCTACCTTTCAAAGAAGCTACAAAGGTGTAAATAAAATAATTTTGTCTTTATAGAATTTTGCAGAGAAGTGTCGTATCTTTTTTCATGAAGATAATTTGTACATAGCATCAATTTTGGGCATCTCCATCTCAAGGGGAGTATTGTTTATAGAAATCATATAGTAAGGGGGAGTTTATACAATTTTGGGTTGTTACAAATAGAAGATACCATGCCCTTTCCCCTTGATGTTAAAGGGGGAGAGAAGACTTGTAGATAAATGAGTGTTTCCATCAATGAAAAAGGGGGAGATTGTTGGAAATATGTGTTGTCATTGATTTCAACTCAAGATGTGTTGTCATTGATGTCAAATCAAGATGTTTTGTCATTAATGTCAAGTGTGTGTTATGAAGTTTGTATATATTTCGAAGATAGTGCAAGTATTGAGATATTTTTGATATAGTCAGCAATATAGTTAAATGAATGAATGGTGATTTATATGTTGTCTATGTGTGATGTGGAGGTTGGTACAGATGTTCCAATATGTCTCCTACATTCCTACCTTGATATCATTCATGTTTTGTGTACCGCACATGGAGATATGTAGCAAAAGTTTTTCTAAGGCAGTCACGGTACATACTCCATGACATAGTCATGGTATTTTGGTCAGCATCCCTCCATAGTGCAAGATTTTTTCTTGTAGTTTTGAATATAAGATGGTCAAGATCTGAAGATGTTATATCAAAAAATTCAAGTCATTACACCTTCTACAATGAAATTTATAAGTGATAAAGTTCTGGTCTATACTCTGGCATAATAATGTGTTAATAAAGGTGTGCAAGAATGCTCTGCATTTCTCTGGAAGTGAAGTGATGGCCTTGTGGTTTTGAATACATGATCAGTAATGTTGAATTCACACTAATTTGCAATATCTGGTGTTTTGGTGGTCCGCAAGATCAGTTTTCAAATGACAGTTTGCTACAGTTTGTTTGGAATGCTTTGTTCTTATGTATTCAATGGGTTTCTTCAATTGTGCCAATATATAATGATAAAAAAAATTAGGAAAAGGTTGAAGAGATATTATGCATGGACTAAAATGATTGCATCTTGGTTTACATGAAGGTTTTGGTTTCTCCCCGATGGTGCAAAGTTGAACAATTGGTGGTTTTGGTGGTGTTGATGCGGTCTAGGCCAACAGGCTTGTTTCCTTCATCTATGGTTGATCCTGATTAATTAATTTTGCCTTGGAAAAATGTGTTATGATGTGTTTGAGCCATATTATTCTATGTGTTGATCCACAACTCTTTTTCTCCTCATGATGCATGTGATTGAAGCGAACCTGTTTTGTATCATTTGTTTCATTTAAAAATCATCTTGGAGCCGACCTAATGAGAGTTGTGTGTTGTTACAGAGGATGTTTATAGAAGAAAAAATTTATTTGTGAAGGATGGTATAGAGAATTATGATTGAGCAGTATGTTGAAGATGAAGTGTGTGAATCAATATGATGGTCTAGATTGTGCGAAAATAGGACTGCAACATCAATATACATTGGATGCTTCTTCAAAGTAGTTCATGTTCATATTTTTCATTACAATTTTGATGTATCCTTCTCTGAGATAGCGAGTCTCATCAGGTCCTTGTATCCTTCCCTAAGGTTGTGCACCTTAGTCTGTAAGTCTTGAGTAAGTGAGCCTTAAACATCATTGTAATTCTTGTAAGTAGTGAGCTTCATATATTGTGAGTTAACTCTCACCATAGTTTTTCCCTCATTGGGTTTTCCATGTAAAAATATTAGTGTCCTTACGTGGTGCATGTTTTTCATTTATGCAGTTCTTTCAATTAATGTGATGTGATATTTGATCTACAAATGGAAATGGTCAAGTTTTAATATTCGATTCACCCCCCTCTCAGCACTACTATGTGTTCAACATTTAATAGAATTGTGGTCCCAGATAAAAGATTTTTGAATAGTTTTCTAAGGATGGGGGTGATAGAAATAGAGTTGAACTAGCCAATTGTACTGGCATTCAACATAAACTTCAAATATGGAAGGTTTTGAAGGAGGGAGGGCTTGCCATATTTATGGAGAAGATCCATGGTTATGACCTCGAAGCTCCCAAAATTATTACGAATACTTGGAAAAATAGAAAAATCTCAACTTTTGGGTGGGAGTCAAAAATCAATGAGGAGATGATTACACAAGTCTCTAGGATATATATAGCAAACCAAAAATCTATAAAGATGGAAAGGTGGGTGAAGAAGCATTCAAATTTTCTTTAGGGGTAATGAAAAAAGGAAATTAGTGAAACTCCACTCTTGCTACAAAAGAACCTCAATCAAACCTATATGAGCTAATATTTTGGAGTTGATAATGAGGTATGCAACCCTTAAGGGTTGGTATAAGAATATTTATGGTACCAATTTACCCTATTAAATCACTTTATGAATAAGATTATAGTTTCCTTTCCTTTCTATCTTTTATCCTTAATTGATCTCTCTATTTTTGAGAATAGAAAGAACCCAAAAATACCAATTCTTCATGCAAGCCTTATTCTGCTAATTGCTAACCATATGAAGGCCTTGACCCCTAGTAGGGCTACCTTGGGCAAAATAAAGTAGAAAAAATAGTCTAATAAATCTAGGGTCAAGGATGCCTTTGAAGAGGATTCCCTTTTAGAATGGGAGGAGGAGACTATGGAGGATTGGGCTAATGAAGAAGAAATTGGGGACTCTATGGAATTTTTTTGGGAGGAGGCCCCTATTCCTGCCAAAAAAAGGAATGGTAAGGAATATACTTCCAAGGGGTCGAAGAAAATAGGGAAGGGGATTTTTGAAACCTTGTGGCTTGAGGATTGTGGTTAATCTATGGAGGAGATGGATGAAAGAAATGGAAAAAAAGATGAGATTGGGAAGAGTAATAAGGTCCAGAAAGAAGATGATTCCACCTATAGGATGAAATGTAAGGAGAAAAGGGTTAGTCTTGAAAGATAATACTCCATTGAATATATTGTGGATCTGGGGCATTACCAATTGGTGAAGAGGATTAAGCCTTGTGAGCAAGGTGATTATGAAGTTGGAAATGTCAAGTTGAAGGACTCAAGGTTGGGAACCCCTTTCCCCCATCCTTGAACCTACTCCTAAAATTCCTATAGATTTTTCCCTTCAGGTCTCCAATGCTAACAAAACAATGACTTGAAGGAGATTCTAAATTTTGTGAGGGATGTGGTGAACTCTCAAAATAGAATCACCAAGTTGTTCTTTGTTGATGTTATGATTTTCAAGATCATAAAGCAAAAAACCAAAAACTTCCATAAAATACATGGACACAATAAGTGTGGTTGCTATTATCAAAGAATTGACATAAGAGATGATTAGAATGTAAAAAGTAACCTTGCTTATATATGCAAGGTAGTGAAGGTAGGAAAGTTTAACATAATGAATAACTAACCCTTCAATGATGGAACACTTGTTAACTCACATAAAAAGTGTTCTAATGAGTGGTAAGTGTGCATGCAAGAGATGTCTCACAAAGTGAGGACACATGTCTCAACCACATGAGGTGATACAAAACTATAGAAGTCCCTAAGTGGAGACTTAAGCAATATAAACAAGACTCTCTCTAGGTATGCCAAAAGCTAACTAGTTTGATAAATTTACTATTTACACCAACACCCCCCATTGAGTGTAACTTAGGGAGTAATGTATGCAAGATAATGATGGGTCTTGACTACCATCCATATTGGGTACCCATGTACAATGCAATCTCTTATAGAGAAGAGTAAAGGAGAAAACCTGGTGGGAGCAAAACTCCTCTCCAAAAAGAGATAATACAATGAAGAGAGACTATGTAACCCCCCATAAGATGATGGTTTCTCTAAATTATTCTCAAATACTCCATGTGAAGATTGATGTAGAACAAGTACCAAAGAAGTGATGTGAAGTCTTGTTGTAAATAATCTCTAGATGCTTTCAGTGAAGCATCTCTAGAATCTCATGTAGTAGCAAGTGATGGTGGATATGTTGATCATATTTATTTTCAATCATTCCCACATTCTTTGAGTTTCAAAATTATAATCATAGAAGAAATGTAAGAGAAATATAAAGTGCTCAAGGCACAATGACAATGAGAATGACAACCCCCTTGATTGTTTTGATCCCCTTGAATTGGAACTTGATATGTTTTACTGCATATAACAATTTCAATGGAACGAATAATGACACTTTATAATTGAGTGTAATAGCATTTCCAATGTGATGGGTAAGTGATATTCACTTTCACAAAAGTAATACTTGATTTGAGTAGATAATCAAAAGTTTACAATAATTATGTTGCCTAATTTTCCCTTAGAAATTTAAAGTTTGTCTTTGAATGAGGAGACAAAAGATGTGTTTGAACAACACAATTTTTACATTGTCTCAACACTAAAGTATCTAGAATGAAAAGACCTTTTCATCGACTATTCACAATCAAAATTTTGACTTGCAATTTTAAAGTTAAACCAAAATGAAGTAGATCCCCCTTTAATCACTAGAAAAATATTCCTTAACCTCTATGCATCAACATATATTGTCATGATTATAATTAATTGTTAATATCAAAACATAGCAAATAGCATCTAATGCTAACATGAAATGCAACACATGTAGGATAGGGTTTTTGACCAAGTGGGCCAAGCAAATTAGAATAAGGGTCCACATGGTAGAGAAGTTAAATAGTAAAAAGTCATTGGTTGATTGCAGGAAAGAGGATTTTAGGAGCTTGAGTTGAGAGCCACACTTGAAAATGCAAATAAAATGTGGCCACATCCTTTGGATTAATCAAAAACTACCACTTGAAGACCTCAAAATGCATAAACACCTATCTTACAAGACTTTCTCACCTCTATTAATGCTTCTCTGATAAAATTGAGCTTGACAATTAGCGAGCAATTGTTGTGTTGGCATTGAGATTCACCATTACAGACTTGCAAACCTCATCGGAGAAAGTGGGTTTCCTATTGTGGATAATGAAGGCTATGTAGAGGGGTCGAAATTAATGCAATCACAGGTCATAATCAATGGTCAAATTGTATTAATTCTCCTTGCAATATGGAAACCTTGAATCAACTCACAACACTGACAAACTTGTAATGCACTGCAGGTAGTTATCCACAAATGGTGTGTTGATCAATCCTATCACCTTTGTTAATATTCCCTATGCATGGAGAAATATGTGCGACAAAAAGAAATGGCAGGTCGTGTGAGACCAAATGCATGGAGAGGGCATTGCAAGGAGAGCGTAACTAAACTAGTCATGATGGGGTGATGCAGGAAACAATCACTTGGCGAGCTTAGAGGCTACAAATAGAAGAGGGCGAGCTTGTTGGTATTTTGTGTCAGTAAGTTGACCAAATTTAATCTACAAAGGGCATGAGACTTTTGGTGTGATCAACATTGATCTTCAAACACACCAAAGACAAGTCAAATGCCTTTAATTGTGCCAAAGATAAGCCAAATGCCCAAATATGCCACATGAACCAGAGAAAGATCCTTGATTGTAATACCACAAGTAGGTTTAAGGTGGAGTGGACTTGATGTAAATATGAATATGAGAAAATTCTCATGTTGATGCTCAAAAGATGGGCTACGATAATATCCCACCGCCTCTTGTAGAGCAATATAATTTTTTTTGTCTGCTACGTCTGGCTCATAAATTCTTCTGCTCCACCAATAACATAAGAAATTTTTGGAATATGAGTCTCACTGTAAGACCCCTCCATTTTTCTCTTTTGATCGAATAGTGTTCTGTTTGGTTATGTCTTATTTTCTGTTAGTACCTTGACTATGGTATTCGGTTACTGTTTGATCTCTATCTTTATCGTGATTTGGTGATGTATCTTGATGTGATGATACTGTATTAAGATGTTATCATTATGACATGTTTTGAATTAGCATAAGTGGTTATTCAAATTAATGAGGTATTATGCTTTGGATTAAATTATTATATTAGATTTGTCAGTTAGTAATATTGTATTGGTGAAGGGGACAGATCGCATCACTCGCTTGCGAGTGCCCTACGATTTTGTGATTCCCTCTTCACGGTGTGTTTTAATTTTGACATATATATGCATGTGGATATACTTTGTGTTCACAGGTTGACAGGTACATGACATTGACTCCACCTGGGTTCACAGGTTTGAGCGTGTCCATTGCCCAATGGTATTTGATTGGGAGATAGTAGCTAGGTTCTTCGTGCCAGGTCATCACCCTAGTCATAGTGTGTTGTCGGTCTTAGTCTGGTTCAATTGCATCATTATTGTTCAAATTGTTTGGTTTCAGTTTAAATTCCAAGTTAGGAAATGGTATTTAATTGCATTATGTATTTAAGATGTTGATTAAATTAATCGGGTTATAACATTAGAAAAATGATTCAATTAATTAATTAATTTAATTTAATTAATAAATAATTTAATCGTGGATTAGATTATTTTATTAATTAATTAAATTGATTATGTTTAAGTTAGATAAGTATTTCATTGTGAAATTATGGATTTATGTTGGAAATTGAAAATAAAAGGAAAAGGTTTGAAATGTTATTTTAGAAATTTTTTAAATCCAAAAATTGAAAATTAGAAGATATTTGCTATTCTGTTTTCAGAAATTTATGAGGGTTGGTGCATGGATATTTTTTTTGGAGAAATTTCTTTATTATTGAATTTTCTTCACAATTTTGCATCATGAAATTTTGGAAAAGAAGGAGGACGAATCTGGTTGGTTTTGGAATCTCTGGATTTGGTTGTGTTGGTTTTGAATTTGGAGAAACAAGTTGGATTTCTTGGAGGAGCTAGAATCACAGAAAGGATTCAGAGCTTCATTGTCAATCTTTCAAGCTTTTGGGAAAACAGGTTTTCTTGCTATTAAATTAGTTTTCATTTGAAGGTTTCTCAAATTTATACGTTGTTGAAATTATATAAGCTTAGTTGAACTGCAAGCAAAACCCATCTTAGATCTTGTTTTCAAAGTTGAAAATTGTATTTGAAAATTAAATTTCTCAAATCAAAACAAAACAAAAAAAAGATGTTCTTGGCTGTAAAAAAATTATTTCAAATTTTAATTGTGCAAATTATTTCTTCAATTTGTTTTGGGATGTTTGAATCCTTATATATATAAATATATATATATATATATATATATATATATATATATATATATATATATATATATATATATATATATATATATATATATATATATATATATATATATATTCTTTAAAAAAAAAATCCATCTGGAGGGGGTTATGCTGCTTAAAATTTTCAAACCCCACTGTGGAGGTGCGCAGATTTCAAAAATCCACAGTCATTTGAGGAAAATATAAATTAAAAAAATATATAATAAAAAAATAGAGGTTGGGGGAGGCGCTAGGGGCTCACCCCACCGCGCCCCCATGGGAAGCGCTGTGGGGGAGCCGCGCCCAGCGCGACCCCCAAACCTCCCCACGTCGTCGTCGCCAACTCTCCCACCCGCGGTCGCTGTTAACACAACCGCCGCCACCAGTGGTGGCCAGTTGTGCTAAGCATAGCCGCCGCCGCCAGGAGGCGGCTGGTAAACCGCCATGCCACCCACTGTGAGGAAACCGTCGGCCAAAGGAAATCCGCGCGGCCAACCTGGGGTTTGGTGCACGGCCCAAAACAACCGCCCCACCCCAAAATCTGTGCGGTTGCCCCACTCAACATGCACGCAGCTCGAGGTTTAGCATGGGCTGACTTTTAAGTCAGTTTTTTTAGTATATATATATATATATAAATATTCATATTTTATAATATTAAAATATTTATTAATATTATTTTATATTATAATTTATAATATTAAAATATTAATAAATATATATTATATTTTAGAATCATATGTTGTATATTGGAGTTTTAATGTTTTTTTTTAACTCATATTGATATTAAAATATTGATTTAATGGATGCATGATTTAAATGTAAGTTGTGGAATTTAAAATATTGTGTCCATAAGTCAAATTATGAATTTAATTTTAAAATATTATAGTTGAAAGGACAAATATTGGAATTATCTGTAATGTGTTTTTACAGCGAGATTAATTGTTTTTTAAAAGTGATTTATTTTTTTGAAAGGACAAATGGCTATTTTAAAATGTTAAGTCCTGAATCATAGAAGTAAATGCTTATTTTATTATTTAAGGCAATTAGGGAATTAAGTGTTGGTTTAAATTTCATCTTGTCTGAAAGAGACGTTATTGAATCGGTTTATTGTGCAATAAATTACTAAAGGTTATTAAGGGAAATGGATTTAATATATCCAAAATTAGTTTAATTCCTCGCAACTTGCCTTCGTGATTGTTTCCTCTGAGTTCATGTTTTGGGAAATGGGTTAAGTGTCTTTAATCTGTAAGTCTTCCAGAAGACCCTAGAGGTTGGGGGTTGTCATTTGTGATGTCAACCCGTTGTGAGTTCCCTTGGGTAGTGCATGGTGTCTGGTCAGTGTTTAACCTGGTTTCCACGAACAGGGATGTTTTGTACCTCCTATGGAAGGAGTGGATTATGTGATTTGTGCCTCCTTGTAAGGAGTGGTTTTGTTATTGTTGTTACCTCCAGTGTTTGGAGATGGTTTTATCTTATGTCGCCTCCTGAGAAAGGAGTGGTCGTGTTACCTTGTTTGTTGCACTTTGTACCCTTAGTGATTGGATGGTATGTGTGTTGTCAAGTAGAAGAGTGGCTTCCGTTGGGGGCCAGAGCCCGGAAGAGGTAAGATTGGGTAACCTTCAGAAGTTGTTTAATCAAGTGATAATTAAAACAATACTTAGAAGATTAGGACTAACTTCTCACTAATCAAGATAATTATGCCTCACTCATGGACCCAAGTGCTCGGTTAGGCTTGGGATGGGTGGGAAGGCCGGGGACGGCAAGGTCATCTATCTTGTTTGTACAAAAGGTATTTGATTCCGCATTAGTAAGTATGAGGGCCGAGGATCGGTTTGAGGCCACCATCTTGACGATCTGTAGTGGGTAACTCATGACGAACTATGTGATGACACTCTATCTAGGACAACAGTTGGTGTTCGATTATTATGGGTATGGTTTCCTTAACATACCTGATGTGACCATAGTTGGTGTTCGCTTATTATGGGTATGCTTTCCTTAACATACCTGATGTGACCATAGTTGGTATTCGATTATTATGTGTATGGTTTTCTTAACATACTTCATCTGCTTTATTTCTGGAAGCAATGTGACCATGTAGAGTTGTACTTATGTGGTACTAGAGTTGTATTTGAGTTGTACTCGTGATGTCCTTGTGTTGTACATGTGATTGGTTGTTTCAGTTTGGTTCAGTTTTGTGTTAGCCTATGTCTAGAGGTAGATGGTCTTGGCTAGGATTCCTTGTTACTATCTCCTAGCACGGAGGGTGGGCCTTTGGGTTCCACTTGGTTGGGTGGCATGCACCTAAATTCATTGGGTTCTTTCTTCATGTTCGTGTGGACGAGACTTCCAGTTGGAGAGCTCGTTGGATTCAGTTTTGGTTCTTGCTTTATTTCATTTCAGTTGATCTGGTATTATTTTACCCCTCATTTGTTATCGAGGTGGATGTTGTAATTGTAACCTTATTTATTGGACTTGCCTCATTCGGGGAATGAGTGATGTAGTCCCTTTATTAAATTATTGTTATTTATGATCATATTGTAACTATTATGGTGGATGTAATTTATCTTGTTGGAATGTATGTGTTTCTAATTTGTTAAGTGGATAAATGTTATGAATTCATTTATGTTGTTGTGGGTTTGAGTAATCTCAGTCTCATAACCTTAGGGGATGTTTGCATTGGGAAGTGAACTTGCATGTTAATTGTACTTAAAAAAAAAAAAATAGTCTGTTTAAGTAGTTAATTACTACTTCCTCTAGGGTTGTGTGGCGGGCGCTACACTCACACTGAACAATGACAGGATTTTCAAAACAAAGGGCACATGTGGTGTGCATAGTTCAACCACAATACATCAATTCACCCTTATCATTAATAGAAACAATTGAAGCATTATTCAAATGTAAAATGGCTCTATGAGGAACTCTAGACTGGCTAGGCACAAGATTTTGGAAGGGTTTTGCAAGCATGGCTTTGATACCATGTTATGATTTCCAAGATCATAAAGCAAAAAATAATTAACTTCCACAAAATACATGCATACAATAAGCCTAGTTGCTATTATTAAAGAATTGATACAAGAGATTATTAGAATGTACAAAGCAAACTTGCTTATATAAGAAAGGTGGTGAAGGTAGACAAGTTGAACACAATGATTGACTAACCCTTCAATGATGGAACACTTGTTAACTCACATGACAAGTGTTTTAGTGAGTGGTAAGTGTGCATGCAAGAGGTATCTCACAAAGTGAGGAACATATCTCAACCACATGAGGTTAGACAAAAATATAGAAGTCCCTAAGTGGACACTTAAGAAATGTGAACAAGACTCTCTCTAGGTATGCCAAAAGCTAACTAGTTTGATAAATTTACTATTTACACCAACACCCCCCTTGAGTGTAACTTAGGGAGTAATGTATGAAATATAATCATGGATCCCAACTACTAGTCATGTTAGGTACCCATGTATAATGTAATCTCTTATAGAGCACAATAAAGGAGAAAACCTCGTGGGAGCAAAACTCCTCTCTAGAAAGAGAAATGAAGAGAGACTATGTAGTCCCCCATAAGATGATGATTTATCTAAATGCTTCTCAAATTCTCCATGTGAAGATTGATGTAAAATAGGTTCCAAAGAAGTGATGTGAAGTCTTGTTGTAAAAAATCTCTAGATGATTTTAGTGAAACATCTCTAGAATCTCATGTAGCAACATGTGATGGTGGATGTGTTGACCATCTTTCTTTTCAAACATTCCCACATTCTTTAAGTTGCAAACTTAGAATCATAAAAGAAATATAAGAGAAATACAAAGTGCTCAATACACAATGATAATGACAACCCCCTTGATTATTTTGATCCCTTTTAATTGGCACTTTATATGTTTTAGTGCATATAACAATTTCAATGGAACAAATAATGACACTTTATAATTGAGTGCGATAGCATTTCCAATGAGATGGGTAAGTGATATCCACTTTCACAAAAGAAATACTTGATTTGAGTATCTAATGAAAGGTTTACAATAATCATGTTGCCTAATTTTCACTTAGAAACTTGAAGTTTGTCTTTGAATGAGGAGATAAAATGTGTGTTTAAACAACACAATTTTTACATTGTCTCAACGCTAAAGTCTCTAGAACAAAAAGATCTTTTTGTCAACTATTCACAATAGAAATTTTGACTTACAATTTTAAAGTTACACCAAAATGAAGTAGATCCCCCTTTAATGACTAGAAAAATATTCCAAGTAACCTCTATGGATCAAAATATATTGTCATGGTTATAATTAATTGTTAAAATGAAAACATGGCAAATAGCATCTAATGCTAACATGAAATGCAACACATGTAAGATAGGGGTTTTGACCAAGTGGGCCAAACAAATTAGATTAAGGATCTACGTGATAGAGAAGTTGATTGATAAGAAGTCATTGGTTGATTGTAAAAAAGAGGATTTTAGGAGCCCGTGTTGAGAGCCACGTTTGAGCATGCAAATAAAATATGGCTACGTCCTTTAGATTAATCAACAATTTCCACTCAAAGACCTCAAAATGCATAAACACCTATCTTACAAGATATTCTCACCTTTTTTGATTCTTCTTTGATAAAATCAAGCTTGACAATCAATGGGAAACTATTGTGTTAGCATTGAGAGGCACCATTATAGACCTGCAAACCTCATTGGAGAAATTTGGTTGCCTATTGTGGAGAATGAAGGTTGCGTGGAGGGGTTGAAAGTAATGCAATCGTAGGTCAAAATCAATGGTCAAGTTATATTAATTCTCCTTGCAATATGGCAACCTTGAATCAACTCACAACACCAACAAACTTGCAATGCATTGCAAGTAGTTATCCATAAATGGCATGTTGATCAATCAATCCTCTCACCTTTGTTACTATTATTTGTGCATGGAGAAATAGGTGCGATAGAAAGAAATGGTACGTCGTGTGAGCCCAAATGTGTGGAGAGGGCACTTCAAGGAGAGTGTAACTAGTCATGAGGGGGTGATGGAGGAAACAATCGCTTGGTGAGCTTAGAGGTCACAAATAGAAGAGGATGAGCCTATTGGTATGCTATGTAAGTAAGTTGACCAAATCTGGTCTACAAAGAGCATGAGAATTTTGGTGTGATCAACTTTGATCTTCAAACACACCAAAGACAAGTCAAATGCCTTTAATTGTTCCAAAGACAAGCCAAATTCCTAGATCTACCACATGAACCAGAGAAAAATCCTTGACTATAATAACACAAAGAGGTTTAAGGTGGAGTGGATTTGAAGTAAAAATGAAGATGAGAGAACTCTCACATTGATGCTTAGAAGATGGGCTATGATAATATCCCACAATCCCTTATAGAGCAATATAAATATTTTAGTTTTCTATGTTTGGCTCATAAATTCTTTTGCTCCACCAATAAGGAATTTTTGGAATATGAGCCTCATGCTCAACAATGACAAGATTCTTAGAGTGAAGGGCACACGTGTTGTGCATAGTTTGACCATAATGCATCAATTTTCCCTTATCCACAATAGAAATAATTGAAGCCAAATGCAAAATGGCTCTATGAGGAACTCTATACTAGGCTAGGCATAGGATTTACAAGCATGGCTCTGATACCATGTTATGATTTCCAAGATCATAAAGCAAATCTCTAGAAACTTCCACAAAATACATGCACACAATAAGCCTAGTTGCTATTATCAAAGAATTGATACAAGAGATGATTAGAATGTACAAAGTAACCTTGCTTATATAGGAAAGGTGGTGAAGGTATACAAGTTGAACACAATGAATGACTAACCCTTCAATGATGGAAAACTTGTTAACTCACATGACAAGTGTTCTAGTGAGTGACAAGCGTGCATGCAAGAGGTGTCTCACAAAGTGAGGACACATGTCTCAACCACATTAGGTGAGAACAAAATATAGAAGTTCCTAAGTGGAGACTTAAGCAATGTGAATATGACTCTCTTTAGGTATGCAAAAATCTAACTAGTTTGATAAAGTCACTATTTACACTAATAGTTGAGATAATTGTATTAACATAAAAATGGAAATTATTCAGGAGAAGCTAGGTGGTCAAATAGTGGTGAGTAGGTTAGAGGAGATAAAAATATTGAAAGGTTGGGAAACTATTGTAAAGGTGGATAAAATGAAAATGGATTTGGGAGCCATCAAAAAATACCTGGACCATAAGGTTAACAATATGGATAAATGGATGTAAAAATTGGAAGAAAAAATAATTGCTATAGAATAAGATGTCAAAAACGTCAAGAACAACCTGGAAAAGGTGGTGAAATTTAGCCAATGCTCAATTCAAAACAATTTAGAGGGGATCTGTATCCTTATTGAGAAGCTAAATAATCTTCAAGAAGAAAAACTCGATCAAGGAAAAGATAAGAACTATGATAATGTCGGTCCTAGTTCTCGCACAAGAGACAATAAAAAAAGAATTTAGAAGAGGAAAAAGAGACTTGGTTAGCTTCACTAATCTCTAGGAGAAGTTCTACTTGATGAGGGCCACATCGCCTGAAACCCACACAAAACACAACAATAGATACCAACACAAAAGATGCGAGATAGAAAACAACTCACTTTCAATTATTTTCAGAAAATGAAATTACAAATTCAAAACTTACATGCTACAACCTCATGGGATTGATTTATTACAACAAAATCAACTCTAAAAATAGAATATATCATTCGAAGCCACAATTTGCACTAATGGAGCTACCTTCTACAACCCCACTTAACCCTTTTATTTTACCCAATAACCACCCTAGAATGTTCTAGAAAGTGTAACTTTCCCTTTGGTTTTGGCACCAAAAGTCTTATCGTTTGATTTCTTGCCTAGGAAGATATTTTATGAAATTCACTTTTTAGTGGGGCAGCTTTTCAGGGCCATAACTTTTGATCCGACCATCAGATTTTCAATTGCAACATATCATTGGTAAGCTTGTGAAGAGATCTACAACCATCTTTTGCCTGATATGCAAGATCAAAGATTTTGCACCCTATTTCGGTGCTCTGAAGGGCCTCAATTTCCAGTTTTAAACTTCATTGGAGAAATTCCCCGGGATGAAAATTTAATATCTTCCAAACGGGCTCTGAAGGGCCTCAATTTTCAGTTTTAAACTTCATTAGATAAATTCCCTGGGATAAAAATTTAATATCTTCTAGATAGTACAAGATTTTGAGATGATTCTTTCACCAAAAATATTTTTTTCCAATTTCACTCCTTGGGGTCAATTTTCGTGTCCATATGACCCAAATAGGTCAACTTACTAAAAATAGCAGGTGACTATTTTTGGATGTTTCAAACTTTTAACTATCCCAAAGGCTGCATGAGTCACCATGGGCTCCAAGACAGCTAAGGAAACTACAAACAAATGAAAAATATAATATTTTTGGGTGATGCAAGATTGCCCTTACACCACTAGATGTTCATGCATCAAACACCCAAGGTAATTTGAAAAGTGACCCTGTCACTTCTCAGGTTTTAGAGGAAACCAAGACGGTAAACCTCAGCCTTAGACAACCATGATGAATCTTCAATAGGCCTTGCTCTCCATTTCACCAAGTACTCTGCATATTGCCTGTTTCTTGTGCTTCTACCCACATGACTATCCAAAATTTCTTCTATCTCCTCCTTTTTTGAAGTAGGTGTTGGAATGTTCCACTATGCTTCTATTAAATCTTCATCAATTTCACCTTCATGATATTCTATTAAATCTAAAATGTTAAACACAGGTGAAATATGAATTTCTTCAGGCAACTCTACCTCATATGCATTTCCTGAATCATGCTTCTTCAGGATCTTGCATGGTCCAAACTTCTTCATCTTTAACTTGTTGTATGTACCAACTGGAAGCCTCTCCTTTAATAAATGAACCATGACTTCATCTCCTACTTGGAACTCCTTTTACCTCCTTTTCTGATCTGCCTTAGCCTTATATTGTGGGTTCATCTTATTGATGTGTTTCTTCACCTCTTCACGCAAATTCTTCAGGTGCTCAGCAAAATCTTCAGCCTCAACACTAATCTTCTCCCCCTTATCCATCTTTCTCAGTTCAAAAGAATTTCTTGGACTACTCCCATACACAATCTGGAATGGTGATTTACTAGTGCTCTTATTGACATAATTGTTGTAAGAAAATTATGCCTGTGGTATAATCAAATCCCATCCCTTGGGCTTATCTCCTAATAAGCATCTTAGTAGGTTACCCAAATTCCTATTCACCACCTTCGTTTGTCCATCAGTTTGTGGATGGTGTGCATAACTGAACTTCAAATCTATCTTCAATTTCTTCCATAATGTGCTCCAAAAATAACCAACAAATTTGGTATCTTTGTCTGAAACTATAATTTTTAGTAGACCATGTAGTCTCACCACCTCTCTGAAAAACAACTTTGCAACATGAACAACATCATTGGTCTTATGACACGAAATGAAATGTGCCATCTTTGAAAATCTATCCACCACCACAAATATGGAATCATGCCCTCTTTGTGTTCTTGGCAAGCCAAGAACAAAATCCATGCTAATTTCCTCCCATGGCCTCTCAGGTACAAGTAATGGCTGATACAATCCAATATTCTGACTTGTTCTTTTTTCTATTTGACATACTCTACAACTTTGTACAAAATTCTTCACATCTTGTTGTAAGTGTGGCTAATAATAATTATCACTAACAAGAGCAATGGTTTTATCTCGATTGAAATGTCCATCCAATCCTCCACTATGCTTTTCCTTGATTAGATTCTCTCTCATAGAATTCCTAGGAATGCTCAATTGGATACCTATAAACAAAATCCTATCTTGGATTAAGAAATCCAACCATCTTGTCCTATCCAATGTAACAGGTTCCAAACAAGCCTTCCAATCTTTTACAAAGTCTGGATCTTTAGGATACAAACTCTTGAGCTCATTAAACCCAACAACCTCTATATTCATCTCTATCAACAAATTTTTCCTTCTACTCAAGGCATCTTCAACTCTGTTTTACCGTCCACTCCTGTGCTTCAAAACAAAATTATAACTCTGTAAAAACTCAACGCATTTTAAGTGCCTTTGATTTAACTTTCCTTGACTATTGAGATACTACAAAGCCCGGTGATCAGTATATAAAACAAATTCTTTTGAAAACAAAGTGTCTCCATTTTTTCAAAGCTTGAACTATATCATAAAACTCTTGATCATAGACAAAATATTTCTTCTTAGCATCATTCAACTTCTCACTAAAATAGGTAACAGGCTTACCTTCTTGACTCAAAACAACTCTTATGGCACTGCCACTAGCATCACAATCTACCTAAAAGACCTTATTGAAATATGGAAGTACCAAAACAAGTTGATCTGTGAATTTCTTCTTCAACATATCAAAATTCTTTGTTGCTCCTACAGTCCATTTAAAATCCTTTCTATCCCCTCTCATTGCTTCAGTTAGAGGTGTACAAAAACTACTAAAATTCTTAATAAACTTTCTGTAAAAGCTTGCTATTAAAAACTCTCTACTGAGACAACAAATCCCAGATACACCAACTCTCTCTTCACAAAACTACATTTCTTCAAATTAATCAACTTCTCCTCCCTTAGCTTCTCATAAAATCTTTGGATACACATCAAGTGCTCCTCCAATGTCTTATTGAAAATCAAAATATCATCCAAATAAACAACAACAATTTTTCCTAAAAATTCTTTCAATACCTCATTCGTAAGCCACATAAATGTGATCGGTGCATTGGTTAGCCCAAAAGGCATGACTAGCCACTTGTACAATCCCTCCTTGGTTTTGAAGGCTGTTTTCCATTCATCTCCATCACTAATCTGGATCTGGTGATATCCGCTCTTCAAATCTATCTTTGCGAAGTACTCAGCTCCACTCAAACAATCCATAATGTCATCCATCCTCGGTAAGGGAAATCTATACTCGATAGTAATCTTGTTAATAGCTTGGGAGTTTGTACACATCCTCCATTCTCCATCCTTCTTCAGTGCTAGTACTACAAGTACTGCACATGGACTCAAACTCTCTCGAATCAATCCCTTCCGCAACAACTCTTGCACTTGTTTGTTCAACTCTTCATTCTCTATTGGAGTCATTTGATGGGCTACCTTATTTGGCAGGATGGCTCTAGGAATCAGATCCATCTGATGGCTAATCTTCCTTACTAGAGGCAAACCTTCAGGTACATTATTAGAAACAATATCCTGAAACTCACTCAACATATCTGAAACCTCTATTGGTACCTCATTAGTAACTTCTTTTTCAACTCTAAGGATAAATGTAAAACATATATGCTCATGCTTCATGCCTTATAGGAACTTTCTTCCATAAACCAAACAAATTCTTGCATTAATGCATACCTTTTCCTCTGCCTCTTTCAAGGACTTCAACTTATGACAAACTCCATCCTTTTTCAAAGAATAGGTGTTGGCATGTCCATCATGTACTGCTTGCCAGCCAAACTACCACGGTCTACCTAACAACACATGACAAACATCCATAGGTATAATATCACACAATACCTTATCATGATAATTTATAATCTTGAACTTTACTAGACATTGTTCGTTTACCAAAGATTTATGGTCCTTTTGCAACCAAGCAATCTGGTATGGATTTGGATGCCTTCTTCTCTCCAATCGCAACTTACTAACCATCTCTTCTGAAACAAGGTTATCAGTATGACCTCCATCAATAATAAAACTGGAAACTTTACCTTCACACTTACATCTGGTACAAAACAAATTCTTCCTTTGAGTTGCTTCTTTCTCCTCATTCAATAAGGCTCTTCTAGTAACAAGAACCTCTCCTCTTTCTGCATCCTCAAAATGACTCAACATCTTCATGTACATGTGCAACTCATGCATTACTCTTAGGTCTTCTATTTGTCCTTCCTTGATGTTGAGGACACTCATAGGATCTATTTCCTTCTTCTCTGCACTGGAAACAGGTTCCATGAAAGCCTCCTCTTCTCAGTCCTCATCCAGATCTTCCTCTTCCTCTTTGGTCTCCATTATTCTGGCCATGAGGACGGTAGGTATTATCTCCTTTCTAGTTCTAGCTGCTACTGGATCCTTCACCCTTCTTTTGATCTTCATTTCGACTTCCATATGACTGTCCAACAATCTTTCCACCATGACCCCCACCTCTTTGCTTGCTTTCAAATATTCTATTCAACTTTCTGATATGCATCTTCAATGGTAGTCATTCTTACTAGACCCAACTCTTCTTGAATACTCGGCTTCAACTCATTTATGTAACAAGAAAATCTTTCCTTGTTGGCCTCATAATGGCTTGTTCTAATCAAGACACAATATAATTCTTATGTATACTCATTGACAAATTTTCCCGCTTGTTTCAACCCTTGCATTTTCTTCAACAAATCTAGCTCATAGTCCACAAGAATGAATTGCCTTTTTAACTTGTCCACCATCCGGTTCCATCTGGTTATTTTCTCGTTTCCTCTTCAATTTATTTCTAGTTGTACCTCTTTCCACCAAATATTCACATGACCCTTGAGTTTGGTCTTTGCAAATTTGAACCTCTCAAGATCTTCCACCTCCTCATACTCAAAGTATTCCTCCATATCGTTGATCCAATCAATCAACTCTTTTGGTTTAAGATTTCCAAAAAATGTAGAAACATTGATCTTTGGCCTTTTCCCAATCTTGGAGATGGCCTTAAATAATTTGACTTGCTTTGGATCTAATGCATCTTGTTCTTCTTCAAACCGTTCCTCATTTTTACCTTCATCCTCACTTTCATCTCCTCTTCTTGGCTCAAACCCTCAATGCAACTCCTCTTACAATGCTTGAACTTATCTTTGTAGGGCTCTAAAATCCTCTTCTAGTACAATAACATTTCTTCCACCACCACAGTTTCTTCGCAAAGGCATTTTGATCACTTTTCTCAAAAACCCACAACCACAAGTCCTAGTGCAAACTGCCTCACGTTTGGCGATCTGTTTACACTCAGGAAAACCTACTTTGATACCACTTGATGAGGGCTACATCACCTGAAACCCACACAAAACACAACAATAGATACCAACACAAAAGATGTGAGACAAAAAACAACTCACTTTCAATTATTTTTAGAAAATGAAATTAAAAATTCAGAACTTACATGCTACAACCTCATGGGCTTGATTCATTACAACAAAATCAACTTTGAAAATAAAATATATCATTCAGAGACACAATATGCACTAATGGAGCTACCTTCTACAACCCCACTTAACCCTTTTATTTTACCCAATAACTGCCCTAAAATATTCTAGAAAGTGTAACTTTCCCTTTTGTTTTGGCGCTAAAAGTCCCGCTATTTGATTTCTTGCCTAGGAAGATATTTTATGAAATTCATTTTTTAGTGGGGCAACTTCTCGAGGCCATAACTTTTGATCCGACCATGATAATTTCAATTGTACTATATCATTGGAAAGCTTGTGAAGAGATCTACAATCATTTTTTGCCAAATCTATAAGATTAGAGATTTTGCACCCTATTTCGGGGCTCCGAAGGGCCTCAATTTTTGGTTTTAAACTTCATTGGAGAAATTCCCTAGGATGAAAATTTAATATCTTCCAAACAGGCTCCGAAGGGCCTCAATTTTCAGTTTTAAACTTCATTGGAGAAATTCCCCATGATGAAAATTTAATATATTCCAAATAGTACAAGATTTTGAGATGATTCTTTCACCAAAAATCTTATTTTCCAATTTGACTCCTTGGGGTCAATTTTCATGTCCATAGAACTTGAATAGGTCAACTTACTAAAAATAGCAAGTGACTATTTTTGGCCATTTCAAACTTCTAACTATCCCAAAGACTGCATGAGTCGCCGTGGGCTCCAAGACAACTAAGGAAACTACAAACAAATGAAAAATACAATATTTTTGGGTGATGCAAGATTGTCCTTACACCACTGGATGCTCCTGCATTACTACCAATAAGAGATTGAGGTTGTTGAAACATTGAAGAAAGTATAATCGTGTTGTTGGTTTCTTATCCCTTTCTTATCATTTTTGCTATTTTTGTGTTGATGGGTCATTGAGGGCCTTCTGTTAGTTTTTGTCTTGTTGTTGGGCCATTGATGGACTTTTGTTTGTTGATATTTCTCTCACTTTTTTCTTTGGTCAACTTTATGTAAAGGGTTTTAGGTTCCCTTCAAAACCTATTTTACCCTTAATCAAAAACAAAAAGAGAGAAAAATAAAAAATATAGATAGATACACATAGAAAAATATGGTGGAATATATATAAGGAAGGGAATGAGATTGTTAATGACTTGGAAAAGACGACTTTGGTGGTGGGAGTGGAAGTATAATTAAAGTTGGCAAAGGCCTGGATAGGACACAATCTTTTGTCATAGTGGGCTTGGCTAGCAAGTAATGATGGAGTGAGATTAAGACTCGTGGGAGGAGATCGAGCAATAATGGGAAGGAAAGGCATCTCCCAAAATTCGAGAGTTAAGTGTATGAGATAGGTATAAATCATCACATCCCTTCTTTGGCGGGCTAAACTGCAGGGCTAAACTGCATTCTGTGAGTGGTGAAGAGGAAGGAAAATGGACATGTCGATCAGACTGGAGGGCCAACTGAGACATGTCCTTTTTTTATGAGATATTTCAAAGAAAAGGCTGGGGTCATGTTCAAAACTAGGCATGGTCAGATTTTGCATGCAATAAAGATGGTGCTAGGGAAAGACTTCTTGGGGGCCGATCATAGGTACTGGGTGAACTCTGACATCTTGACCATGTTCCTTGCGACATTAAATCTAGGGGAGTCTACAGAAATGGTGGAGGTTCTCTATAGGAAGCTAATTTGGAACAAATTCCTGAGAGGTTTGGATGAAGTGTTGGATAATATCAAGGGGGAACAAGGGGTGTCACTATCGAAGGACTACTATCTCATTTGAAAGAGAGGAAGGGCACTTGAGTGACATCCACTCATCTTCGCAGAGGATCCTTCGACACTTCCAAAGTACAAAAATGCGACGACTAATAACATCTTATTTCTTAAATGGATCGTGGGTATGGTCTTGAAAGGTGGTTTGGGGTGGTTATAGGAGCACATCTAGGAGGAGAGGCTGGCAGATGCTGATGGGACAACAAATTAGAACAAGGCCATTGACGCTACAAAGTTGGTGATTGGAGGAGGACTAGTGGTGGGTTTTGGTCGTGAAAGGGAGGAATGACAGGGACACCAGATAGGAGCAGGGTCTACAAATAAGGGTGATGGGTGATAACACTCTAGGTTGCATTTTGTTACCCAATTTTGGGTAATATAGGTTGTGTTACAGATTGGATAATGTATATGCCCCAATTTTATTTTTGTGGAGCTAGACTTAGGTCTTAGCTAAGGCTTCTTTTGGTAACAATATCTATAAGGTCTAGAAATTTGCCCCCCTCTCCAAATCTTTGTAATGTTCATATTTTCAAAATTTTAATAAAGGGTACAACCCCCTTAGGCTATTTGGATTGATAGAAAAAAAGAAAACTATGGTGGAAAAATTAGAAATGGGTTATAGATGACTCTAAAAGGTTATACACTAGATTTGAAGGCCTCAAGTGGTAGGGTCAAACACATCAAGCCCAAGAATATTAACCTTGCATAGGAATTCAAGTATTAGGTGCTTGAACATTGACCTTATGTCAAAATTTCCTATTTTTTTTAGAATAGACATGTATAGTGATGGTATCCCAAATTTTTCTAACAACCTATGATAGACATACAAGAAATTAGTAGAAAACTACTTTCTAAAACAAGTACAAAAAGTGGACAAATAGAAATAGGAAATTGAAACCCTAAAACTTGGTAGAAATAATGAAATTGTGGGGCCAACTCAAAATATTAGAAAGAAACTCCTTATGAATTTTTAAGTCTACAATAGTTGTTTTGAGGCAAGGTCGATTGCGTGAGGCACAATAATTATACCTTAGTTAGAATTCAAGTGTTGGTCACCCAAATATTGACCCAAGGGCATAATTGAACTTGCTTAAAATTAAATAAAAAAATATCATTCACCTCAAAATTTCAAGCACTTCTTGTAATTGCCACACTTATAGAAACACTTGGATTCTTCTCTATTTGACTTGCAAATAGATTTTTTTGAATAAAAACCTCACAACATAGAAAGATTAAAGGGTAAGTCGATTAAATAAGACAACTAAGCACAAATCAATCTAGATAAATCAATCTAGATTAGGTTGTAACGTAGTTGCTAGAGTGGAGTGGAGTGGATTAGATCATATAAAAAAATACAATAGGATAATTATACCACATATAATAATTAATGAAGAGAGATATCACTTAGCTTTGCAACTGAAGAATGTGCATTGATTGATAAAGATGATAAGATCTACATGCCTCAAAAATTGAAGGTGTATAGAGAGATATCACTTAACTTTGTAACTGAAGAATGTGCATTGATTGATAAAGATGATAAGATCTACATGCCTCAAAAATTGAAGATATATTTTTTGGGGAAAAAATTGAAGGTGTATAGATAATTATATGTATGGACCAAATCAAAACATTATTTTTTACTTTACACCGAATCATCTTTATCATTCTAGATTTAATTTACAATTGTGAATTCACTCTACACCTACAAACTTGACTCATTATACTCTTTAAATTGTATCCTATGAACTTTTTTGATAAATAATAATATTTTTCTCACCTTCAAATTTTTAGTCAAACTAATAATATTAAACAATGTCTTAATACTCAACAAACTTTACACCTAAATTCTAAAACAATTACTAAATAATTCCCACACAAAAAAAACTGTGTAATCATTTGAATAAATATGAATCATTAACTTCTTACAATTCTAACTAATCTAAACTAACACAATATATGATTTTTTAATAAGAAGTGAACGATTTCAATGAAAATCCATCACATAAATTGCACATAATAAAAGAGAAATAATTCCACATGTTGATAAATGTCTTAGTTAAGAATTTGACACTTGCACCATCTACCGAGTTGACATTTACACCAACTCCTAAGTTGACACTTCACTTCTATGTCTTGCTTCAACATGCAAAAATAATCATGCAAAAACAATTTTAAACTATATAGATAGTTTGTTATTAGTTAGAAGTGGGAAACAAACTCACTACTTTGAAGTAAAGTTTATCCTAAGACTTTATTACCCACCGTCACAAATTAATTTGACTTACACATGGCCTTATCACTTTTGGAGTTAGATGGGTTTATATAAAATTTGAAATTCACTTTATAGAATTTTAATCCAAATAAAATTATAATTATTTTTATTGGATAGTAGAGAGAATTGGAGGTGCACTCCATGGGTGGAACATATAAATATTTTTTAATCATGCTAATTTTATTATTAAATTTTTCTTTTAAAAAAAGTTGAAAAAAATAGTTTTTATTTTTTATTTTTATGATTTTTTTCACCAGTAAATTATCTTAAAAACTTAACCAAATAATTCTTATTTTTAAAAGATTAAATTTTTAATAATTTTAAAAAATTTACTATATTTTCAAGAAAACATAAATGTCTTGTACCTAAAACAAAAGGTTCAAATGATTACAAAATCCTACTTAAACTTACATCCCCCAAGTTACCAATTAAGTGAGTGCTCCCAATTTGAGTCTTTTTATGCATGTTTGGATGAAAACGATTTAAAGTGTTAATTAGAAAATATAATAATGAAATTAGCTTGATAAGTAAAGCATAACCCCACTTTAGAAAAGACACTTTAGAAAGTAAAACATTTTTTTGGTTAGGCCAATGGCACATCATGCAAAGTCACATTTGGACAACTTTAAAAAGTAAGTTGTGTAGGGTGCAATTCATGGTAACACCAATTTTAAATGATTATAAGTGATTTAAGTTCGATTTGAAATGACAAGGGACTTAAGTATGTATGAAATGGAACATTTTCCTGCAAACAGACTGGTGGGAGCGTGTGCGAAACAATGTATATCCAAACGTGGCTCGCATTAGAATCCACGTCATATAAAGATTCACTTGGTGCAAACGGGGTTTTTCTGGTTGTCTTTTTCGAACACTACTTTTTGAAAAAATGACTTCAACCATTCACATATAATTAAAATAATAATAAGACCTGCAAATGTCCTTCAAATTAAACGGAGTTCTGTTATCTCAAGTTCCGTTGTAGGCATGAAAATTTAAACGAATTTAATAGCAAGCTACAAATTACATTTAAAAAGCAATTGCCGACGAGATATTTTTTTATTTTGGCAGCTTTAAGTTGCTATTGCTTTGACTTTCAAATCATATTCCACAAAAAAAAATATAGATCTGCCTCCCTCTTGCAATTTTTTAAAATTAAAAGCTTTCTTGCAGTTTTCGTTATTATATTTAATTATCAAATAATGTAGGGTATTTTTGGGGTTTGATAAAATTTCAATAAAAAATAAATAAGCCTGCCTTGGACTGCGCGCCGATGATGCTCAGGATTTAAGATAATTACAGAGAAATTGTTGACGATCACGTGTATTATCAGCAGGTTTGGTTGCTAAATCTGAGTTAAAAAAGCAGAGGTTTTATTACTGTGCAGTACAATTTAAGCTTTTACAGTATTACATTTATTTAGGGGCGGCATTTTTTAGTTTGTTCTGTAAGAGAGCATAAACAGAAGAGTTAGAGTAATTGTTTTATTTTTATTTTGTGGAAGAGATCTGTAAGTGTATTTTGTTCTCTGTGGCGCCACTGGTTATTTTGAAATGGAGGAGTAGTGAAGCAACTCTAAAATGACGCTTCTTTGTAGAAGTTATCGTAGCTGAGATATCGTATTGTAAGATCTGTGGGCGTATATTTTGAAATCGTATGTATGTATTGAATGGAAGGCAGAGAAGCCATGGGAATGCCTCCATCTGGACAGTCCAGCAGCACTATGCCGACTGGTTCGTCCGGCTTACACACCCCGTCGGTGGTTCGAGCCCCGCCAAACGCAGCTGCAACTAATATCAACATGAACAGTAACGCCAACAACGGCAACAGCAACAGCAACGCAAGTGCAAGTAACAATATCAATACCAGCAGCACTAACCCTAACTTGAACTCACCTGCTCCAGCTGTAGCTTTGCCTGTAAGTGGAAGCGCACCAGCAACCCTAATGTCGCAGATAAATATGAACAGAGCTCCGGGAGGTATGAGTATGAGTATTGGTATGGGAGGAGGGACTGATTCTTCAGGAAAGAAAAAGAGAGGGAGGCCCAGGAAGTATGGGCCAGATGGAAGCATGGCATTGGCTCTCACGCCGCTGTCGTCCTCAGCTCCAGGGGGAAGCTATTCTTCTTCTCCTCTACAGAAGCGGGGTAGAGGGAGGCCACCTGGCTCTGGCAAAAAACAGCGCCTTGCAGCGCTCGGTAGCTATTCTCAACTCGTTATTACTATAAAACTGTTTCATTTTTTTTTTTGGATGTAGTTTGTTTTTCATCTACGCGCTTGTTGTTTTCCTTTTTCCCCTTTTGTCTCTCTTTGATTTCGAGTTTCTGGAAAAAACCTGTGGGACAGATTTAAGTACGTAAAATCATAGATGTACGAGTTTATCTTCTGTGGACGGCCCAGGACTTGGACAGGACCTATCATTTGATGCAGGGATGTTCTAACACCTGCGCTACTCGTTCGTTTGTAGTGCGGAGTGTGGTTTGTTTCTGACAGTCCAGGACATGACCTCATAAGAGCACCTTAAATTCTTCTTGATCTCGCAGTAAATAGTGTCCTCCTTCTGGTGGTGCCTTATTAATATTCCAATGATTCACAACGTCCAAGGCGCGTCCTTTAAGTTGTGGATCGCCTTATCTGGGAGGCATAAGCATTTGAACCCACTGAGAGCACGTTATTGCTATGTGAGATTTTGAAACTGTGTAGATTGTCTTATCGGCTTCAAAGGGTTAGAATCTACTGAGACTTCAATATTGCTTTGTGAGCTTCAGAACCTATTTAAACTGCCTTATTTTTCTGTGAGGATTTGGATCAACTTAGACCGCATTATATGCTGTGTGAGGATTTGAAACTTTGCATCCATCACACATACACGATAGCGTGTTAGTAGTTAATGCCTCAATATATGTCTATAAAACAAAAATAGATATCAGCTTACATTTATGCCAGTATTTTGTTCTACCTCTGAGATATTGTTGTTCTTTGTCTGGAGTATGTTTGATAACCATAGGAGAGTATGCGTGGCGTTCGCCCTTATGTTTGTTGACGCTAAAAGCATTTAAGTAAAATTTAATAGATTAGGCGCTCGTGTGAGGCAGCTTTATTTTCTAAGACATAGACTTCTCCTACATTTTAAAAGTTTAAGTGCCTTCCTAAAGACCCTAGATTGGACCGTTTGTGTGAATTTATATTTAATAGTAAAAATACTCAATTTCAACTACCAGAGTGGAGCGTTCTGTGCCAAACACGCTTTAAAGCTCTACTCGAGAGAGGTCATTATAAATAAAAAAAATTGTCACACCAACTGGTATTTTTGTGTGGATTTTCTTCTACAAGTTTTTAGTTTTTATTTTTGATTGTTTGGAGTGCATGTCGTAGCTTTAGTCAAGAATGTGATGGTTCTGCAATCTAGTAAGGTCTCTAGAATAGTTTGGGAAACCTTAATGTTTTGGACTAGTATACTCTGTAATAGTGACTTTATGCACGATATTGTTATGACTGCTTCTGTTAGTTATGCAACTGTAGTTTTTGCCAGTAAAACCTGTTAGTAGCACTGCCCAACATGTGGTCAAGCTAGATTTGAACATTTACAAAAGTATTTAATTGTATGCTGCTGTTCAAACAACTGAAACAGATTAAACACCTATTTGCATGTCTCGTATATCATATAAATAATTTACAATGTAAGCTCTGCTCTGGCGCTTTAATGTAAATCAGTTAAATGATTTACATGCTTGTAGAAAGCTTGAGCTTCTGAAATTTAGCATTCCTCTTAAAACTTTGCATAATTTCTTTGCTTGGAATGAATGTTACAGCTTTACTCATCTTAATATATTTAAGTTGGAAAAGTCTAAAATACATCTCCAAAATGGTTAGGAAAATGTCAAACGGATCTGCAAAATATTCTGAAAAATCTAAGACGGTCTCTAAAGTAATTTGAAAGATATAAAATAGGTCTCTAAAATAGTTTGAAAATTCCGTCTGTTATGTTTCAGCATTTTAATCTGAGAAATCTAAAATTAAAACAGGTCTCTTAGGTAGTTTGAAAATTCTAAAATAGTCTAAAAGAGTTTGAAAAATTTAATCCTGCATTATTTTCAGAAATCTAAAATAGATCTAAAATGGTTAGGAAAAAATATAGGCCTCTAAAAGAGGTCTCTAAAATATTTTGAAAAACCTAAAATATTTGTGCAATAATTCTACATTATTTTGAAAATCCAAAGTAGGTCTCTACAATGATTTGACAAATTTGAATTAGGTCTCTAAGGTAGGTTGAAAGATTGAACGCATTATGCACAATATTGTTTTGACTGCCTGTTTTGGTTTTGCAACTGTAACTATATTATCATCGAGATCTGTTATTGTACTTCTCAACGTCTAGTCAAACTATATTTGATTACTTATACCGTCTGGTCCATACAGTAGAGACAAAAAAACAATTGAAAAATGTTTGGCTAGTTCTTCGTTCACATTTATTCTCTACCACCAAATTAATTTACAATGTAAGATCTGTGCTAAGACTTAAAAAAATATTTAATGACTTAAGTTCTTGTCTTGGACAGTTCAAGCAACTTAACTGTAGCATTCCTCTTAGATATGTTAAATTTTAAGTTCTATTTATTTATTTTTATTTTATTTTTGTTCATGTCTGTGATGGTTCTGCTTCTTAGTATGTTCCTTAAGATCTAAATGTTTTTGACCTTGCTCCACATTATTTTTATGATGAATCTACGTTGGTTATGCAATAAATTTCTGGCTTCAAAATCTGTTGCTTTCATGGGACAAAATTAGATGGGCTTGAAACCAAAGTACTATATTTTTCCAGTGCCTATTCAACTAAATTAATGAACTGTGAACACCCTTAAGTGCTCCTCGGGTATTGCTTTGTAAAACATAAATTTTGTCTTTAGGAATAATAGTTATAGTGAGTTCTTAGCAAGTTTAGTCATTAATGGAGTTTTTTGTTTAGTATTTAATAATTTATAGCTCCTATAAACTATATTTATGTGGTACTTATGACATGTAACTCAGTTTTTTTGTCAGTTTTGTAGATGAAATTCAGCTAAGAGAAACATCCAATTATAAAGTGTTTTGATGAGTCTTGGTTATAATAACCCAATAATATGATAAAGCAATGCACAATGAGTCATAGCCCAATTTTATGATAAATAAAGAGTCAAGACAACGCACAATGAATTATCCACAATAATTTCTGCTCATTATACACATTATATTCATTACATAACATTTTTTTTGATTGATGATAGTGGGTAGGGCCCACTCCCATTATAGTAAAATTAGAAAAAGTAGAAATACAATTTGTAGAGCTTTGTGTTAAACAATTACATTCATGACCTTTTGTCAACATAGAAACAAACCAAGATTACCCACAACATAGAGACAATGTCCCCCATATAATAATGAAAAGCCACCAACCAAAACCTTCAAGAGATAATATCAATTGCTTATGATGTTTTAGTTGGATTCAGCTATGTATTTTTTAAGTCCATCTCATTGACCCATATTTCATTAATAGTGGTTCACAGAGAAACCAATCTCTCATGAGCATGAGTGCTTCACTCAACACTCATTGCATCTAGGTGATACTCATAGGGGTGAAGCATTGGGACTTCTTGGGAACTTCCCCATTCTAGTAAGCCTTGATGCTTCACCCTTGGGATTGGCAACCACACGAGAAGTCTTGATTCCTCACCCTTGTGAGGATCACTTAGATGCGATAAGCACTAATTGGACCATTCATGCTCATGAGAGGTGGGTTCTTGTGAACCTCTACTATGAAATATGGGTCAATGAGTTTGACTCAAAAACTATGTAGTTGAATCCTAATGAAACACCACATGATTTTACATTGCAAGAAACACCACCTACTTGACCATTCATGCTCATGAGGGGTGGGTTCTTGTGAACCCCTACTTATGAAATATGGGTCAATGAGTTTGACTCAAAAACTATGTAGTTGAATCCTAATGAAACACCACATGATTTTACATTGCAAGAAACACCACCTACTTGACAATATCAATTGCTATCGAACCATCTTGAAGTAGCTTGAAGGCATGAGACAAGAGTCCTATGGCTATTGATTCAGTGGGTTGTCCTACATACAAATCACGGGGGATTAATTACAACCCAATGGAGTGAAAATAACTATTATGTTAACCTTATATGGGACACAAAATAAATGTGAACTCATTGAGATGTGGGACATCAACAGATGGGTTTACAATGATTCACATGAGAGAAGCTAGTACTATTCTCTCATCCTCCCAAAGTGTGATCAAATTTTCATCGTGCCACATTTCAAGGGACTTAGAAGAATTGAGCCTCTTTAGGCTTGTCAATTGCAAGGCTGGCCAAAGAGTTTATGCCATATTTGCCTCTTGATAACAATGTTGGCATTCAAAATTGATGAAGGAATCAAGCAATCCCCAAGCCTCGTGTAATATGTTGTCCAATCTCTAGTTGAGAGCTAAGCACCTTTTATTGCATTAATCAATATCATTGAATCCCCCACAATTATGATATGGCACAAAGTCATTCCTAACTATAAAAAAAAAATACATATCCAATTCCAATTGAAAATTCACATCTTCAAAAGGAGGATTTATTTGAAATTTTGTTGTTTCTTTCCCTCTAGTTATGCTAGACCAAGAGGGATGGGAACACAAACAATAAACTCCCAAACATTGCTTTGGGGTGCAACACAAGCTAGCTTTGAAACAATTGCAGTAGGGTTTGAGGGAGAGCAACACTCCACAAGAAATGGGCACAAAGTCATTCCTAACTTTTTGTGGCAAAGGAGTAGTGGAGGTGTTGGAAATATTCCACATTTGGATCGATGATGGGCTGGCCAAAGAGGGGCTAGTAGCTTAGTTGGTAGAGCACTCCAACAACAAATGGAAGGTCCTATGTTTGAGTTCTAGCTGGTCCATATGAGTTGTAGCTCAACATGTGGTATCAAAGTCAAGCTAGGAGCCCCAAGCACCTTCAGTGTGGCTTAAGGGGGGGTGTTGGAAATAAGCCACAACTGGACTGATGATGGGCTGGCCAAAGAGGGGCCAGTAGCTCAATTGATAGAACACTCCAGCAGCAAATGGAAGGTCCTAGGTTTGATTCCTAGCTAGTCCATATAAGTTGTAGCTCAACGGGAGGAATAAGTGACTAATACTTTCATTATCATAGCCACAAAAGTCACACTTAAAGGATTTAACTAAAACAAACCAAATCAACCTATCTTTGGTTTTTGTGTTGTGTAAGGCCTCCTGCCTTAGGGAGCAAATCTTTATGCCAACAAATGGAAGAGGGCTAGTCCCTAGCCACCTTGTGTTCTTTAGCCTCCAAGTAGCCCAACTTGGCAAAATACTCCCTAGTCTTTGACCCCAACCATTTGAGTTTGTCCATCCTTCCACTAAAGAATATTTTTCTTTTGTCAAGTTCCACCTTTAGTAGTTGTTTTTGAGACTTTGGGAAAGGGCAAGCATCTGTGTCCTTCCAATTGGCTTTTGTGAGTCCATTCATGTGTAATTTAAAAGTAATCCTTGAATATTTTGCCTCATTTAGCAAATAAATAAGTTCTAGCTTCTAACAAATCTTGTCTATCACCCAAAATGGGGGTAACCATTCCAAGAATCTTTCTAGAAGAGGGCTTTGTCCCCAACTCAAAGCTCCTAGGTTATATGATTGGTGATGATGGGTTTGCAATGGAGAATAGAATTCCACATTTGAGAACCCCTTTGGTGGATTAGCAATTTTCAATACTCTGTCACAATCTTGTGAATCCAAGTACTTTCTTTGCATTAGCCTACACCATTTAGTCTCGAGGCATAAAAAGGGCCCCTAAACCAACCATGCACCGAATGCCATGTTCTACTTTAATAGATTTTGTAGGCTAGCATTGCCACTCTTCTTAAGCACGTAGACAATGTCCCAAGATAGCAATGGAAATCTCTTCCTATCTTAAGTTCCTACCATAGAAAGGTTCTCATTAATTTCTCTAGAGAAGTTGCCATGGTACCAGGAGTTTTGAGTACCGACATCATGTAAAATGGAATGGAAGCCGGGACTGATTTAATCAACAATATTCTCCTTGCTAAACTTAACCATTTCTCTTCCATGTAGATAATTTGGATTGGAAAGAAACCTCTACGTGTTTCCATAAAGTTGCCTTACTTGCCCCCAAGAAGATGGGGATTCTTGGATATATACTTGGAAGAGATCCAATTTTAAATCCCAACAAACGAGCAAGCTGACTTGAGTTTGGGGATGTGTGTTAGAAAGAAAATCTCCTTTTTATCATTATTGATGGCTTGTCCTATTGGCAAACAATAAGAGTAGATAACTCTCTTAATTGCATCCAACAAATTGTTGATGAGTCAGCCTCCATGTTGTCCACAACTTTGATTCTATGCCATTTGCTCCCTTCATAAGCTGTTTGAATGGGCTCTCCAAGGGCTTCCACCATCAAAACGAAAAGGGGATATTGGATCACCTTGATGGAGGCCTCGTGAAACATAAAAGAAGTGAACTAGGTTCCCATTGAGCAAAATTGAGAAGCGTGGGCTAGAGATGCTATTGTATATCCAATCACACCACTCTTTGCAAAATCCGAATTTCTAAAGAATCTGCATAAGGAACTGCTAGTTTACTACATAACAACATTTTGATGCACACCGCCTGATATAATATATGCTTGCAATGGATGATTATATTATTGTGAAAGAGTATGTGATGTAGGCCTTATCAAGTGGGATGCTTTTCATATTGAACAAGTCTCATGGATGTGTCTATAAGGATGCCTTTTTGCCAACTCAACCATACTAACGCAAATGAGTAGGGGCCGCAATGTGGTGGTGATAGTTGGGGGACAATTACCTTTCGGGTCAGTCTATCACATATTTCAAGGTTGTTTGCACTAAGGGGCATTTTCACTAAGGGATATTTGTGTTGATCTACAGAATGGATCTTTACAAAGGTTCAACAAAGCTCAAAGATGCCATTGGATGCCTAATGTTACTACAACTGGTTTAGTGAAGACAAATGCAAGTAAATTGTCTATTGAAAGCACATTGGCTTTTATGTCTTCGATAAATTTGACACCTCATCACTCATCTTTTAAACGGTATGAAAGAAAGCTTAGAGACAAACTAGACAAAAGAGAGAACTGCTAGATGGGAAGTGAGTGACTCATACTACAAATAATCATGACCTTTGGAAAACTTCACTCACAAGCATAACTGTAATAGCTTCGCACATTGTGGTGAGTACTTACCCTTTTCACTTCTATGACATGTAGTGGGTAGCAAGTCCATTCAAAATGGATGATGCAGTGATTCTCAAAAGAATTTGGCTAGTACAAATTTTAAGGGCCTATTGATGTTTAGGGTGTAGATTGGTATGCTTGTTATGTCTTCGGTAAAGTCTTTCCAAGGAGATGATATGCATGCTGTGCATTCTATTGTAAGCCTTACTTTATGATGGATGAAATCAAATTATCTACTCTAACACATTTGGACAGACTTGCTATAGGCAACTTACGCATGAAACTAATCTATAGCTAAGCTACTAATGAACATTGATATGCATCATTTCTTGGTTGATTTTTTATCACAACTACTTACTTTTGTGATTCAAGCAAAATGGATGTAAAGATATTATATGAACTATTAGATATATGCAGGCAACTTGATTATTAAGGCTTGAATTACTCTTTAAGCATGCCAATTTTATTGCCTAACATTCATTGTTATTACAAACTTTAGTTTCCGTCGTTTTATATCATCTATATTCATCTCATATTATTCACATGAAAGTTTAGCCAATATAGAGTTCAATTTCTGCTCTTTCAAAATAATTCACTACGTTTATGTTTTGGATAATGCATTGTCTAAACTTGAGGCATGTTATGAAGGTTTTGGTCAATTTAATTTTATGGCCAAAATTTTCACACTATTTCAATTTCCTTCCTTTTTAATGTACTGATGTTTTTTTTCAAAATGTATGCTTATCAGGGGAATGGGTGGTAGGTTCTGCAGGTATTGGTTTCACTCCGCATGTCATCACCATTGCTGCAGGCGAGGTAGGTGACAATTGATCTATTGAAATTGAGTTAATGTTCTTTCTTGATCTCATATTGATACTAGTGAGTTTAGTTTTAATCAATCACGACCTAAAGAGCAGTTGTTTGGCTGTATCAAACTCTTGAAGCATGTGTAAATGCTTCTAAGCTATCTGTGCGGTGCATATTTTCATCAGTATTGAAATATTGTTTCATTTTACAATACCAATTGCAAAGACATCCACCAATTGCACTTTGTGCTAGTTTAATCCATAAAAACCATCAAGTGGCATGTATTCAGTGTTTACTACAAGAATAATGATGCTTCGTTGTGCCCAATTAAAAACTATTATTTTAAATGTTCCACTATAAAGAAAAAGCACCTAATCATAATAAGTTCTTTGTGACATGCTTGAGATTGCTTCATGTCTTAAACAAACCTATGGTGGTAGACGTTTGGTTACATCCTTAGCCCATTGACAAATATGTGAATGGTGGATGGTTCTTCATCAACAGGATATTTATAAATTATAGGACGTGTAATTTTTTAAGGAGACATTCTTTTCATTATATTATGTATAATTACTAGAATTGGATTACAGTTAACTGGAAACATATGTTTGTCATGCTTTTAATTGTAGGTGTGGGAATATTCAAACAAATGACAATTATCCTTTTTATGAAATGCGTGACCTAAAAATGCTTAAGTATAAGTGAATACATAGCCTTAAAATGATTATGTTTATTGTTTTGCATGGTTACATGGAGATTCATACCTTGACACCTGGTACTTGTCCCCCATATTGGAAATGCATACCTGTCTCAAAGACACATTGGAAGACTTCAGATGAAGTTTCTTAACATGTGAATTTAGTTGTAGTTTGCAAGTGATCTGTAGTTTGTATTTAACATGTTGGAGAGCTTTGTGCATCTATCTGTCAAATGCAAACTATTTGGTTTGATTCTCAGCAGACTTTATAGCCAAAGTTACAGACAAATTTTTTTGTTCGTTTACGACTTTATTAAATGAGATTCACTAGCTTCTTCAAGATTTTGCATTCCCTTAAATGGAATATTATTCTATTTCTCTGTTTCTTATGTTTCTCCCTTTTTCATGTAGTGTCAGAGTGGTCATATGTTTCTTATTCCATGTCTTTGACTTTATGGAATGTTGTCAAACCTGAATGTTGCTTTCTATAAGAAGCTGGCATGAAGACTGGATGCATTGTAAATAGTTTTCTTGGGTTCAGTAGTCCTACTATTGGTGCTTCTGTTAGCATTTTTCTGTGGGCTGTCAAATGTGCTTTGTGTGTATTCTGCATTTTTGAGATTAATATTATAGAAGACGGCTGCTCTTTTCAGAGGTTCAGGCAAAACTTCATTTGTTCTGGGGGATGGCTCACTTTCTCTCAATGTTATTAATATAGGTGTTCTCTCTTTAGCTTTTTGACCCCTTAATAATTATTGGTCATTTGCTTCAAGTTCAATTTGTTGATAGACCTCTCTATGTGGTGGCAGTAATGAGAGGGTCATCTGGAAAGATATGTTTGTGTTTGTTTGATGGGTTGAATTTGATGTCTATTATGGTTTCATCTGTAGTTTTTCTGTTTTGTGCTAATTACTTCAAACTTCAAAGCAGTAGTTTGTTTTTCTGGTGAGCATTTTTCTTCACTTAGATGCTAATATAATATTTTAAATTATTTTTTATACTTGAAAAAAAAAGTTGACAAATCTAGAAAACCTAGATGAATATAGTATTTGAATACTAAAGCTGAATATTTAAACCTTTTTTCTTTTGTTTTTTTAATGAAACGATCTTGAACGTTGGGAATATTATTAGATAGAGGTATTATTGAGATTATTCAGAAGAATATATATTTAGTAGCAATAGAACTAGGAAATATTAGGGGTACTAGATCGAGGTATTATTTATATTTTTGGAAGAATACTAAGTAGTAATATCAAAAATCTATTCAGTAATATTCTTCTACCATATTTTATTTAAATAAAGAAAAGAAAAAAAAGATATTGCCTATATACATTCTATTTAATAAACATTTAACAATTAAGGAGGCTACGGTTTTTAATATGATCACCACTTTTGTATTGTCTTGGATAGAAAGATGTATCCCAATACTATTGTTTGGTTTATATTATGGATTTTTAGTGACATTGCCAATTGGTCCAGCTCAGATGTATTATGTCAGGTCCATATTAATACAAGACAAAATAATAGGCAGTAATAGTAAAATAATTCCTATGGGAAAATTGATTCTTAGCGGTTAATTTGTAGGACAACTTATAGTCTTCTCAGCCATTTATCTTTGCCCTATTTATACATCACTATATAAACCTCATGCAATGACTCTTGTTTGTGCCAGTCTTCTTATTTCTTTTTATTCGGATACTCTTCTTCAATCTGTTGTTCCCTTGGGTTAACAATCCAACAATAGAGTTTTTTCCTGGAGTAACTCTACAATTGCTGAATCCTGCTCCTTTCAGAAAATCTGTGTATACAAGATCAGTAAACATGATGTTGTTTAGATATAGCGGAAATCTTTTATTTCTGCTAAGTACTGCAGCTGGATGGGTGAGCAGACAAATTCTAGTCATCAAATTTACAAAAATAGTCTGTTCACCTGTGGAAGGCAATTCACCTTTAAAATTAGGAAAAATAAGGCAACTTTTCACTTTCACTTTACAATTTATTTTCTTTTGGTTACTTTATGGTGTAATTCTTTCCTTTGTATAGCTTCATCTATATGTCTTTCTGAGTAGTGAATTTGAATTTTGGGTTGGCTAGGACATCTTAGTTGCATGTACCATCACATCTTCTGGTCATTGGGACATCTATCCTTGTGTTGTGCTCCCTTTTCATTCTCTAGTTGGTGGTAATGTGTACTATCTAACTTTCTACTTTCAGAGGTTACATCTTTTCCATCTTAGGAGAGCGCAATACATATGATATGAGCATTTGTGTATAGAGTAGAAGATTTTGCAGTATAAGTATTGGGGCCTCTGTTTGCAGTATAAGGATGTTTGATGTTTCATAGTCCATTGAAAATTTAGGTTTGTTTGGGCAGTTTTTGTGAGTTTTGAGCTCTTAGAGTCACCATGTTTTTATGTAAGTTTTGCCAGGTCTAAATTGTGTTTAGTTTCTACTTTATTGTGCTCTAATTTGTATTGTTCAATTTCAAATCACTTTGATTTTTCAAGTATTACTGCGGTCATATACTATATGTCCAAAGGTATTCTGTATTCTTTTTAAATAACTCACACTTCAATGGTTTGCATACAAAATTTGTTCCAGTATATGTACTACCTCATGGTGGTTTGTCTTTATTTTTGCTAAATATCAATAAATTGTCTAGGGCTGATTAGTTTTTCTAAATAAAGTCGAGACTCAAATTATGTTGTCCTTCCATCTCTTGAAGGAAGCTGGGAAATTAGTCTGTCCAAAGGGTAATACAATTAATTTATACAGTACATTTATTGCAGTGAGAGTTGTCTTAGCTACATTTGTGTCCCTAATTCTAACATGTGATATGTGCATTCAAGGTCTATTATAGACATTATTTTGTCTCCTCTTAAACCATTTAGGAGTTAGCATATTCATGTGATGGGTATTTGTTTAATATAATGACTCTTTTTTAAATTTTTTAGATCTATACTTTATACACGTTCTCATTATACCATCCTTGTTTACTAGAAATGATTAGTGCAACAAAAGGGGATATAGAAGGTAGTTGTAGCCTCCTTGCTTTTACTCGTATAACTAAGTCTATATGGGATTTTAAATGTTTGCTTCATATTTGTTTCTAATTTTATTGATGATCAATATCTCAATGAGGTTTTAGCCTATTTGGTAGCTCCGAGTGAAAATACCTATGAATTGAAAAAGTTGGGTTCTAATTTTACTGTTTTTCTTATGTTTGGGATTGTGGTGGTTCTAAACTCTTTTGATATAGACTACGTGCAGTTCTTTTTTTCAATATAGGTGGTCATCCTTTGATATAGACTTCAGCGTATGATATAAAGGGTATAGATGGTCATCCTTGTTGTGGTAAACATTTGTCTTTTCCTATTTTAGGTATTGAAGGAAAGAATCTCTAGGGTGAAATAAAGTATTTTTCTTATATTTGTATTAATATGTAGGGATTGCATTGTACAAACCAATGCTCGTCACATTAAAATCTAGGTGATGGCTAGATTGCTGGATTTGTGTTCTTTTGCTGTTGGGTGGCAAGTGTTCCAAATATAAGCTTCTTAATTGTCTTCTAGTTCAGCTTCATAATAATATTGTGCCTCAGATGGTGGTAATTTAGCTTTTATGGAAAAAAAATTATATTAAAAGTTTGGGGTACAGTTCAGGTCTACAAACTTTTAAGCTTTTAAGCTGTTGATCAATCTTGTAATGAAGACGAGTTTGGTTAGATGGAACTTCTCTAAAGGTTTATTAGTGGGCCTTTTTGAGGTTGACTGATTCAGTTTTCATGTTTGGGCACTGTTGTTTTGTTTCGATTTCCTGTCTGGTTTTCTAGCCTTGGCCTTTAATTTGCATTCTCTCATCATAATTTCCTCAATGCATCTTACCTTTTTTGGGTAATTTATATTTTTGTAGGGCTCACAAAAATTCTTCTTAAGATAGTTTGACTTTTAGTGGCTGGGTTCTTTTTTAATTGAGGGCTGAATGGTGGCAGGCTGGATACAAGGTTTAAAGTCATATACAGATCTGAGAGTTTGTCTATTTTCAGAAGGTTTGGTAGTTCGGAAAACAAGGATTTTGTTGTTTCAGTAGTCTTCATGTTACTTTTCTGTACAAGTGATAAGCACTGTGTGTAGGCTTCTACAAGGTCATTTTGATGTTTAGATCTTTTATCGATAGCGGATTTAACATTCTCCACTTGTTTATAGGATCTTGGGGATTAGCTTCTATTGTTGCTTGGCTGCTCCTTTGAGGTGTAAGATAAAAAGCTTTTATCTATTTTAGTAATTGTACAATTTTGAAAGTAAAGATTGATTTATTTGACCCATGCTTGATAAGGTAATCAAAATCTGTTCGAAGTCTTGTTGGTCTGCCTTAATAAACCTCTTCGTTTAAAGATTGTTTCATTTCTTTTATCTGGCCTTCCATAGATTTCTCCATACTCTTCAACTGGTTATGAATTTAGGTTTGCATGGTTTCATTTGGCTTTGTGTGGCTTCAAAAAGTTGTGAATTTACGTGGCTTTTATATGGTCTGCATCATTAGTGCAAGATTTTCTGTGGTTGTTTGCAATTGTATCCAGTTGTTGGGAGGGAATTTTTTCATATTTTTGATACTATTCTATTACTAATAGATTTCTTCTCGATATCTACACAATGCAAAAAATGAAATGAATCAAAATTTGGAAACAAATTCTAAAATTTCCAAAAGAAAATCTGAAAATATGGATTGAAGATTGTCTGAAAATCTGCAAAACAAATTTCTGGAAACCAAAAACAATAAAATTCTTTACTAACACACCTGGTACACAAAGTGACCAAGCTCTGAGGCAAGCCAACCCCAATTCTCAATTCAATTCAATCTTTGGTGTTTTAATCACTTCCCCTTCCAGTTTTCATAGCTGAGAAAGATAATTTATTGAACTTTCATGGTGTAGGAACCTTGATTACGATCTGCTGAATCCTTAATTGTGCCTGAAAAGGTACATGCGGAAGCTGTAACTGTCTAGAAAGGATTTGGAGCACTATTCCTTGAATTGGCTGAAGACCAACTGTCAATCTTGTAACCAGTAGCTTCAAAGTTTGAAGTGCTTCAGAAATTTTGATTTATAAAGGAAAGTACAGAGCTCCCAATCTGTTCCATTTAAGAAAATAAGGCCAGAGCCTCTCTTGTAATTTGCTGAGAATCTTTCATTATAAATTTGTATTTCACTCCAGACCTGGCCATTCTGCTTTCTTGCAAACCTTTGTAGGTTCAGCCCTTGAAAGTACTGCAAAGGCGATTTAAATGCTACCAACATTGGAGCCATGATTTTCAAGCTCAATAAAGCAGTTGCATATGCTTTCTTTTTTTCATGCAAATATGGTCTTTGAATTGGGTTACAGGTAGTATTTATTTGGAGGTTGACTTGTGTACTTTTTGCCCTTCTTTGTGGTGCCCCATTCCTAAGGGTTTCTCCAAAAACAATTCTCTAAACTTTCAACAATATTTTTTTGTGAATCTCATGTTCATACAGAGTCCAGACCATTACTAAGGTCTGGATCTTCATTAACAATTTCATGTATTGATCGACTTACCCTTGGTCATTGATATTGTGGCAAAATTTCAATTTCCAATAACCACCTCTTTTTATCTTCTACATAAAGCTCAATACATGCCAAAAACAATGCCCTTAACAGAATCTCTAGATGTCTGAGCTCATGGATTTCGCAACAAAATATCAAGTTCCTATAATCACCTCCTTCAACCTTCTACAGAAAGCTCAATACATTCTGAAAACAATGCTCTCTAATAGAATCTCTAGCTGTCTGAGTTCATGGGTTTTGCGACAAAATATCAAGTTCCTATAAACACTTCCATCAATCTTTTACACAAAGCTCAGATTCTGAAAACAATGCTCTCTAATAGAATCTCTAATTGTCTGAAAATAATATGGCTGCTAGGGATTTTCCCACAAATCGAAGAAAGCGGCTCTTAATTTCGTAAACCAATGAAATCTAATATCTGAAAACATGAATCTGGAAAATTTTCGAATCAAAATATGAAATTTCTGCAAAAAGAGAATAATTGAAAATTAAAAAAAAAACGAGTTTTTACAAAAAAAACAGTATAAGTTTGTTCTACTGTAATCATCAAACAGAACAACAGCAAGGTCCTCCCAATTCTAAAGAAAAAATAATCTTTGGTGTAGTAAATACTTGTTCAGTTGGGTTACATAATTTGTATAAGAAAGGTTTTGCTTACTCTTATTATATCTTCCTTAAATAAGTTTTTTTTTTTTGAACACTCAACATTCTCCCATGTTGAGAGTTCTCCTAGTGAAATGTATTGGGCTCATCACAAAAAAAATAAGACAGCAAAAATATGTATGTAACCTTTGATGTTGGGAAATGATGGCACCCTAATTTGAGGTTTTAACCGGGTTGCCACTTACATTGGTGAATAATAACTAACTTGAAGGTCAGATTATTGTGTATGAAGTGCCAGCAGGGTGATCCAAAGGCCTTACACAAAAGCATATCAATAAATGCAGATAGGCTCACCCAAACAACTGACCTGAAGGCCATATACAGAGAGAGAAAGATGCTGTAGACTCTAATTATAATTATAGCTAGAAATCAAAACATTTGCTACAGGGTTAAGGATGGATTTCACTAAATTAAAAGCATTAAAGCAGTGAAATAGAAGTCAAAGTACCTGTGCTCTATGTTAAAAAGTATTCCCTGACATAAGCACTACTTATGAAGTCACAGCATCAAATGAGCAAAAAAATCACTCTTTTGGGTACCAATGCAATGCTTATATTACTCATTGTTTTTAAGGTATATGTTGCAGTTTATGGTTCGGATCTTGGTTTGGGTTTGTGGATTTGGTTCATAGATCCAACAAAAAAATTTTGGGGGTTGGATTTGTTTTAGGTTTGTCTATATTAAAAACATGTAAAACTCATAGATACATATATTTGCAGCCTAAAGAAGGAATATTAGAAACAATATGTGTATTTCTTAGTACTTTTTATTAATAAAATTAATATATAATAAAATAATAAAGTTAATTTCATAAATGTTAACTATTAATATTATAAATATATAAATATTTTATTATAGCTTGGCTTGAGCCAGGTAAGGCCACAAATGGGGGACCCCATCCTCAACTTGTACACATTGCATAAATACAAATAGGCCAAACCTGCAAACTTAGTAGCCAAGTAGAAGCACAAAGCTTGCAAGCACATTGGCCTAGTGAGGGTTTGGAACACAAGTTAACCAACATGAATGCCAACAATTTCAATGTAAAGGTTCAAAATTTCGAGCACAATGAATCAATGAGGGCACAATGCCCATGATCACAATGGCCCAGTGGGGTTTCGTATAATGTCCCCTTTTTCGGTGTTCCTTATTTGGGCTAGTTTGGTGATTTGACTCACTATTTTTAGTAAGTGCTATATTTAGTAATTGGTCCTGGCAGCAGTGACATGCAGGGTTTTTTCAGTTTGGGCAATGCTTGGCAATTGTTTGGTGAGTTCTAATGTTTTGGCATATTATTCACTAAAGTCTTCAAAAGGTGATTTTATGACTTATGTTATAACGTTTTTAAAAGAACCCCCCTTGGCCTAGTTGAGCAATGTTGTTTTAAAAAAGGGGACAATGTATTTCAAATGGATGCTTAGAAAAGAGGTTAATATATCATTTTTTTAAGGCTAATGTTATGCCTCATAAGGTGGGATGCCTAGTTTGGGCTTAATGTCAATTTTAAATAAAAAATCAAAAGTGGAATTTTGGAGGCAAGTGAAATGAGAGGGAAAATTTATTCAAATTCAAATGCAAGTTGCCTTAATTCTTCCCTCACTTTATAAATATGAGTTTGAGCTCATTTGCATATGGAGGATTTGACAACTTAAGGAGACTTTGCTGGACTGTTTCCAAAAATTACACATTGCTGGTTGAGGACGAAAACCCTCTCTTTCAGTTGTTGGTTTCGATGGTGAAAGACCCACCCTAGCTGGTTGGAGTGATTCTACTGTAGGAATCACCATTGTTTTTAGAAGATTGATCATTCTAGGGTTTCTAGTATGAAGATTTTCTTAGTGTTTTGATATGGGTTTGAAGATTTTGATGTGCTTGTTGATTTACTTCATTTGGGTGGTTATTAGAAGTGTTATTGACACTTTAATAGAGGTCTGATATACATTTCCAGAATTATAGAAACTCACTTTTTTCAGTGGCTGGAAGTGCAAAATTGTTTGTAGCTCTGTGGGTGATTGAGGACTCGTTTTGGGTATTGTTGCAAAGGAATCCTCACAGCTGGGCGCCACTTTTCAAGTATTCATTTGCAAGTTTTGGTGGAGTTCTGATTTTAGGGAGCAAATTGCCCCTCCTAGGGAGTCGTGCCACTTTGGGAGTTGTGCACAATCAGGTCTGCTGTTGTATAGACCTGCAATCTGCCTTCTACAGCATTCGTGCAGCTGTCCGTTGAAGAATAAGAGCGTTGGTTGGTTGGCCTACATCGCAGCTTGGTTTGGGTGCATCATTTGAATGTATTGCTGCTCATTTTACGTCTTTAAGAGTTTCATTTGGGACTGTTATCAGGTCTGCAAATTATTTTAATAAGTCTGATTTCATTGGATGTTATCATCAATATATGTTGTAATGATGCAATATGAAGATAATGCATTTTCATGGTTGATTTTCTTCATAGCTATGTTATAAAAGAATGTCATGTTATATTGCAAACACTTGAATGCAAAACAAACTTGCACTTCACATTACACTCAGCAAAACAAATCAAAAAAAAATCAGGGTTGGTCATTACATTTTGAACCTTGGTGGCTACAACAACAATGCCATGATTTAACCATCACACTATGGCATGAACAACTATAATATTATATTATTAAATAATAAATATAAATATAATTATAAGATATAAATATTTGCAGCTCCATACTGCATTGAACCAGATCTTGAATTTGATTTGAACCAGACTGGATCTGGCTGATCTGGTAACATAGTTTATAACTTATAAGCAATAGTTTGCTGTCATAATTATGCAAAAGTTTCTTATTCCTCAGTGGTCATATCTGTGCAGTCGAGAAAGTGAAAAGATGAAATAAATTATATTGGTGTCTACTGATGACAAATAGATCAGTGGGACTTAAAGGGTATATTCAATTACATAGACAAACACTAGGCAAATGAGACCCTCGATTATGAAAAGTAAATAAATAATACTATAAGTATATTTATCAATCATTTTTGTCTGATTGGTTGGTCAAAGATATCAGGTTGGGCAAAAGGTTATAGTAAATTCAAAATAGCAATAAATTCTCTAGGTTCCAAATATGAGGGGATTTTTATAATCGATTATGACAACAATAACCTACTATAGACATGTACTGGAGTAAACCATACCATAGATTATGAAAAGAAAATTAACATTGCTATATTATTAATTTTTTTCTTGTTGGTTGGCTGACAGCAAAAGGTCATGTAAATAACAATAAATTAATCACTAATGAGGCTCCAACTATGATGGGACTTATGTCAATTATTAAACTGGTCAACCTGTCATACAAAATGATAATAAATTAATTACGTTCCAAATACTATAGGATTTATATGTCATTTATGACAATGGTATCCTAAAACATGTCAGATGTGATCTCATAATTCAAATAATGAGATTATTATATTTTATTCTGTAATGCTTTGCATGCTTATGGAGGCAAGCTTGCTGTTGATATAAGCATTTTAAAACCTCCAAGGATCTCATGCACCATTCATTTATTCATTAATGTAAACTAAGTGAAGATAAACTCTTTGTAAGATCTTGTTGAAGCAAACATCTAGGATTTATTAATGAAATATTAATCTATTGTTACCCAAGCAACTGAAGTACAGTGTTTCCTTGCAGGATGTTGCATCAAAGATAATGTCATTTTCACAACAAGGACCTCGTGCAGTTTGCATCCTTTCAGCAAATGGTGCCATTTCTAATGTGACGCTTCGTCAACCTGCAACTTCTGGTGGCACTTTGACATACGAGGTTTGGTATTCTGCTATGTTTCTTTACTTATTTATTCTTTCCATTCATGATAATCAAGACAAAAATATCAGCCAGTTCATTTTATTTTTGTAGGCTCTTTTTCTAATTTTTGTCACAGTAATCTTTGTTAAGATCAATATTTCCTCATTGTGGCATTGCTGTTTTCCTAACGAACTCTTTGGAAGTGGAAATTATTCTTTCACAAAAGCATTTGCACATTCTTCATTATAGTATTACTAATTATTACGAAAATCGAGCACATAAAGATTACCAAGATATTCATTAATTAAATAAGAAGCAAATTCTTTCTTTATAGGATTACATGGAAGGATGACAAACCACATTATCAATTTGGGATAAATAAAACAATATGATCGAAGGAAATAAAACATAAAGTTTATCCTATATTCAGAATGACTTTATTAAAGCCTACGACTAATAACTAATTGACTATTACTAGATAATAATTATTCTAAGACCCTGCGTTAATAGCCAATCTACTAACTACACCAAGCTTATTGCAAAATTTTACAAATTTGTCAAGGACTCAAGACCAAAGATTTGATAAAAATGTTTATAGTTTGATCATATGCTAGACAATATTGCAACACAATAGATCCATCTTCTAGAAATTGTTTGATGAAGTGACAATATATTTCCACATGTTTGGTATGTTTATGGAAGACTGGATTCTTGGCAAGTTTCTGCACTCCTTGATTGTCATAGAATAGAGACGTAGATTAAGTTTTTTGGCATCTTCATGTCTAAAACATCCAAATAAGACAAATTGCCTCACATGTTACTTTTACTGCCCCTTGATATTCTGCTTCAGTCAAGGAAAGAGCTATTGTTTTGCTGCTTCTTGCAGGTTTGTGTGATTGCACCCTTTTGAAGGCTAAAAACATATCTAAAAGTGGATCTTTTGTCATCTACAAAACTTGCCCAATCTAAATTTGTAAATCCACATAGCCTAGGGTCTTTGCTTCTATTGTGTAGAATCCCAAAGTCAAGTGTTCCTTTCATATATCTCAACATCCTTTTCGTTGCAGTCCAATGTTCTATCTTTGGTGCTATCATGAATCTATAAATGAAACAACATAGCTCAAATCAAGTCTTGTGATTGTAAGATATATTAGGCTCCCCACTAGTTGCTTGTAGGTTGTCTCATTAATTGTCTTAGTCTTGGTTGAAAGTTTCAGCCATTTCTCCATGGGTGTAGATGAGATTTTGCAATTTGTCATTCTGAATTCGTTGAGCAAACTCTAACATGTTTGGATTATGAGACAAATATGATACCACTTTTTGCCAAACTTTTGAACCTAGGCAATCGTGAAAAAGGCCTAGATCAGTCATGTCAAGAACTTTACTTATATTAGATTTCATTTGTTCAATAACACGTGCCTCACTACTTGTAATAGTGATGTCATCTACATACATGACCAATAGAATGAGATCATTACCAATGCTTTTGATGTATAGATTATAATCCAAAGAACTCCACAAAAATCTTTGTTCAACCAAATACTTGTTAATTTTGATGTATCGTGTCTTGGGTGTTTGCTTTAGGCCATATAGAGCTTTCTTTAGTCGACATACAAGATGCTCATTCCTTGTAACTTGAAAACCTTGTGTTTGATACATGTACATTTCCTCTTCGAGGAAGGCACTCTCTACATCCATTTGATGGATTGCCTAGCTAAATTGAGCTGCTATGGCTAGGACTAATTGGATAATGCTCAACTTTGTTGTAGGAGCAAAAGTCTCTTCATAGTCAATGACCTATTTCTATGAAAACCCTTTTGCAACCAACTGAGCTTTGTATTTGTTTGGTGTACCATTTGCCTTGAACTTCACCTTTTACATTGGTTTGCAGCCAATGGGTTTTAGATTTGTGAGATCCCAAGTCTTATTTTTCATAAGATTCGCACGTTTGGTTACCATGGCCTTTCCCCATTTAGGTTTTCCTTTTGCCTCCTCAAACACTTGTGGCTCATAAACTCGTTGAATATTGGCCATAAGAGCAAAGTTGACTGTGTTTCTCCTGTTCTTGTCTCCTGATGATCATTTCACAAATTTAAACATCTCCAATGTTGTTTTTCCACCACTTTGTTTTCTTCGTAGGATTTTCTTCATCCAAATTACTTTTGTCACCATGACTTGGGCCACCTATACTTGTGTCATTTGAATTTTGATTCATGTTGTCATCAATAGATTTTGGGACTATTACTTGCTTGGAGATTCCTCATGCCCAAAATCCTCCTCGATCTTTAGGTGGAGCTACTTGAAGTTGAACACTTGAATCCTTTGCCATAATAGATTGTTCTTTAGTAATTTTGAACTTTGGAGTATTTGGAAAGGTCCAATTTCTTGATCAACAATTACATCTTTATTGAAGGTCAATCGATTATTGTCAACGCCAACCAACCTATAAGCCTTATGAGTGTCGTTGTACCTAGTAATCATCAATTTCTTACTTTTGGTATTTAACTTGGTTCTCTTTTCATCTAGAATCTAAGCACAAGCAATGGAACCAAAGACCTTAAGATGACATACTTTGGGCTTCCTCTTAGACCATGCTTCCTCTAGAGTTTTCTATTTCACCACCTGTGTTGGAGATCTATTTAGCAAATATATTGTTGTAAATATTGCCTCAGCCCCGAACCTCTTGGGTAATACCCTTGTTCTCCATCATACATTGGGCCATCTTTGTGATAGTGTAGTTTTGCCTCTCCACCACTACATTTCGTTGTAGGGTGTAGTGAATTGTTTTTTGATATTGTGTTTAGTACAAAAGTTGATGAATTCTTTTGAACAAAATTCTCCTCCATTATTAGATCTAAGAGTGGTTATGTAACAACCCGACTCCTTTTCTACTAATGCTTTTAACTTTTGAAATTCATAATAAACATATCTGGTTTTTATTTCAGAAAATACACTCATTTTCCCATTAAAATCATCAACACAGAAAAAAAATACCTGGCACTAGTGACAAATGTCATGTTCATAGGTCCACAAACATTTGCATGAACCAATTACAAGGCTCTCTTGGTTCTCCAAGCTTGTCTGTCATCAAATGGAGCTTTGTGTTGCTTCCTTGACTAGCAAGCTCCACAAACACCTTGTTTTTGTTGCTGAATGTCAAGAAGTCCATCTAACAAGTTCTCTTAAGCCAACTAAGAGAGGTAGGATAAATTAAGATGCCATACCACTAATGCCAAAGTGGATTGATGTCTAATGCACTCTTGGTTGCCAATGCATTCTCCTTGACTTGTCTAGTGTCAACTAACCTTAATAGTCCATGATCTTCTACACCAATAGCAATAGTATTTTTGGTCTCTTTGTCAACTATGTAGCATTTGTGGTTGCTAAAGATGACATCTAGATGGGAACAATGTCTCATAATTTGACTCATTAAGAGTAGATTAAGCTTCATTCCCAGCATGTAGGCATTGAGTAAAATTAACATTTCCCCTATAGAGGATATTTGCACATTTTCTTTGTTGACCATCGTGTACTCCTTACCACTGAAGATACTTAATCATTGCAAACAGTGTATTGCGTGAACCGGTCTTGCTTGTTGGTGAAATAACATGTTGCTCTTGAATATATGTATCAAGCAGATCACTAGGACTAATTTGTTGGTCTTTTGGCCATGAAAGCATAGAATGTTGACTCCTTTGAATGCTCTATGATATGAGCCATCTGCAATGCATCTTCATATGACCCATCTTACCATGATAATGACATTTGATGTTTTTTAGATTCTTTGTTGCATCCTCATTGCTACCTTATCCTTTCTCTTGTGACCATTTGCCTTTGCCCTCGTCTTTGGCTGCATATGTTTGTTCTACATCCTTCGTCTCATTGCTACTAGCAAACTATTTTTTCCATTTGTCCCACTGTAAGAGCATATTGCACAACTCTTCAAACTTAAGGTCAACATTTATAGAGGTGATTTTAAGGATCTCAATAAAGTGTTTGTAAGCATGTGGTAAGCTTTTCAGTGTGATTACAACCATGTTCTCTTCCTATATTATATGGCTAATGGTTGCCAAATGGACTTTGATGTCCTTGATTTTGAATAAATGCTCTTGTGATGAAGCTTTTTCATCCATTGTGATTTTGAAAATAACATATTCTCTAAGTAGCCGGGTTCGGCTCCCTGGCTCAGGGTCCTGGTCTGGGTTCGCTCCGGGTACCGGTCCTGGTCCGGTCCGTCTGTGGGTTCGACCAGGGTTCGGTATTTGGAGTCCCGGTTCGTCGGTGAAGAACCCGGGCGAACCCGAGAAGAACCCGGGCGAACCCAAGGCGAACCCAACAAGAACCCACGTGTTTGGACGCATAAAAGCGTTTTTTTTTTGCATTTTTTAATATTTTTCTGCAGTTTGACTTTGACCCACGCCCAAGGGAACCCTAAAAGTGACCTCTAAAACACTTTAAACACCTAAAATGCATCATTTTTATTCATTTGTTTTGCAAACAAGCATTTTCATTCCAAGAGGCTGAGTTCTTATTTTAAAATTTTTGCTTGCTGGGTTGACAAAAGGAGTTGAAGATTGATCAGTGAAGCTTCTACAAACGATTGCATTGCCATTCCTACAGATTTGCAAGTGTTTATTGGCTGCCACAAAGATTGTTGAGGGATATTTTTGCAAAGAGGTAAGCTTTTCTCACATTTTTTTGAGTTTTTTCATCCATTTTTTTGTTTTACATTTTACAAACCAGAAACTTTGTTTTGATTCATTTTATGATTTATATATGTTTTTCCTTTCCATTCTTCTATGAATGTATGCAAGATTCAAAAGAGCTAGGTTTTATAAATCAATATTTTCTCTTCATTCAAATTTTGAATGTGTTGTTTGCAAACAAATTGCCATAGGAATCACAATGTCAATGGGTTCTACCTCCGGCTCCGTAGCTAAACCAAACTCGAAGTTCAAAACAAATCCTAATTCTCCTCTATGGCAGTATGTTGAGATGATAAAACAGGTTCCAGGTGGTGGTGGTTATCTTTGGAAATGCAATGGGTGTGGCGTTACATATACTAGTTCATACCATAGGGTGAAAGCACATTTGTGTGGCATGAGTGGAAAAGGCATCACTCCTTGCCCTGGAAAAAAAGATGCACCAATTCCACCTGAGACAGTTGCAAAATACATTATGGAGCAAGATGCAGCAGATCAACGGGAAGCCCAAAAAGGAAATCACCCTTTGTTAAAAAAAAAATCAAAGGGAATGCAACCCCCATCCAATCCCAATATTGTGGTAGAAGACCACCCATTTATTGTCATTCCGGATCTTCAAGCTCGAAGTGCACAACCTATTGCAAACAAGAGATCAAAGGGGCCTTTGGAACTTGCATTTCAAAATGAGAGTAGAGCCCTTGCCGACCAATGTGTAGCAAGATGCCTATATGCCAATGGATTAGCTTTTAATGTTGTTCGTTCTCCATATTGGAAAGAGATGTTGAGAACGGTTAATGAAGCTCCAAAAGGGTACAAGGGCCCGGGTTATGAGAAGGTGCGTAGCACTTTATTGGAAAAGGAGGTTGAGTTGGTTGAAGATGCATTGAAGCCTATAAGAGATTCATGGGTTGAGACAGGTGTGTCCATTGTTTCAATGGTTGGAAGGACTCAAAAAACCGGCCTTTGATCAATGTCATAGCGGTGTGCCCTAAAGGGGCAATGTTTTTGAAAGCCGTGGATTGTGAGGGCCAAGTAAAAGATGGAGAATTTATTGCTAGTATTCTCATTGCAGCCATTGAGCAAGTGGGAGCCCGCAATGTTGTTCAAGTTGTAACGGACAACGCTAAGAATTGTAGAGCAGCAGGGTTGTTGGTTGAGGAAAGATATTCACATATCTTTTGGACACCTTGTGCAGTCCATTCACTCAATCTTATGATGCAAAAGATTGGGAATCAAATTGCATGGATCAAAGAATTGTATGCTGAGGCTGAGGACATTCAGATGTTCGTCACCAACCACCACTTGTCTCAAAGCATCTTTAGATCATTTTCAAAATTGGAGCTATTGAAGGTAAGTGAAGTAATATTTACATTTGTCATTTTCTGATTTTCATAATTTGATTGTGCATTCTAATTTAAATTCTTCTTTAAAGTTTATTTAAATTCTAATTATTATTTTTAATTTGCAATAGGTTGCAGAGACTCGCTTTGCCTCTAATACTATCGTCTTGAGACGACTTGTGAAAGTTAAAGAGGCACTTGCTAGCATGGTGATTAGCAACAATTGGTCTATATGGAGGCAAAGTGGCACTGAAAGAGCAACAAAAATTAAGAGCATGATATTAGATGACTCATGGTGGGATCGTGCGGAGTATCTCCTTAGCTTCACCGAGCCCATTTTGAGTATGATTCGCTATACTGACATGGACAAGCCATGCATTGGAGAAATATATGATGGTATAGACTCAATGCTTGAGAAGATCAAGTGCACCATAAATGCAAGAGAGCAAGACCCTGAAGAGACTTTCTTCAAACAAGTGCAAACAATTGTTGAAGAAAGATGGAACAAAATGACAACTCCATTACACCTTCTTGCCTTTGCATTGACTCCAAAATACTACAGTAGTCAGCTTCTTTCACAGCCAGGAAGGCTTCCTCCATATAGAGATTTAGAAGTGTCTGAAGGGTACAAGGCAGCATTTATGAGACTCTTCCCTGACCAAGATTTGCGATCTGTAATCACGAGTGAGTTCACTGATTTTGTGCACTCAAATCATCTAGATGCTGATGCTTCTCGTGACAGGTTCTTAAAGGATGCTCATAGTTGGTGGTACTTCCATGGACAATACTTCCAAAATTTGCAGCCCCTTGCAATCAAAGTTTTATCACAAGTAAGTTTAATAAATTTTCATATTTTAGTTTTACTTTTAAAATTTAAAAGTTTCATAATTTCATTTATAATTTTAAATTTTTTAATTGTTTACTTTGTCTTCATAGGTTGCTAGTTCATCCGCATCTGAGAGGAATTGGAGCACATATTCTTTCATCCACTCAGTAAAGCGCAATAAATTGCTCTCAAAAAGAGCGGAGAACTTAGTATATGTGCATTCCAACTTGCGTCTCCTTTCACACAAACAACGTGACTACAAGGAAGGGGAGACGAAGTTGTGGGATATAGGGCCAGAGGATACTGACTTGGATGCTTCCACTTCCCACCATGTTGCATATGAGGAGTCCGATATCCAACAGGAGCATGGGCACAATACTAGTGCTAGTGACAGTGCCATTGGCACTACTTGTGATTCATCTAGTCTTCCTACTTCATCTAATGTCAATGTTGACAATGACTTTGATATAGATGATTTAGAGGATCCATTTGATGATTAAAACTTTAATAGTGTTGTAATATTGAACTTGAAGTTTGAAGTTTGAACGATGAATATTTATAATTTTATATTTATCATGCATGTTATCATTCAAGTTTATGGTGGTTTTGTTGTTTATATGATGTTATGTGATGTTCTAATCCTAATTCATGCTTCTAGGCTGCATATATATATATTTTTTTATTTTTACATGTTTTTCAGTTTTTGTACTAACGAACCCAAAACGAACCGAACCCACCCCCCAAAAAATTTAGCCGAACTGGCAAACCGAACCCTCGAACCTGAACCCGAACCCAAACCCGAACCCGAACCGGCTACTTAGCATATTCTTTATGAAGAAGGATTTTCCCTTGTCTAAAGTCTCATGTAGATCTCGCAAATGCTTTCAAATTTCAATTAAAGTTGTCCTTGTCTAGACTTTTAGCTAAGTTGCAGGTTCGGGTACGGGTACGGGTACGATGGTATGGCTGTTTTTTTTCCTTGGGTATAGGTATATATATATATATATATATATATATACTAAGTTACTGGGTTCGCCCCTGGGAAGCCCGGGTTTGATACGGGTTCGAAATTTGGGTCCAGTTCGACCAAATTCGTTGTGGGTTCGAAAAAATGACTGTGGGTCCAGCCAGGGTTCGGAACCTTGACTGTGGGTCCAACCAGGGTTCGGTTTTTTCGAACCTGGTTCGAACCCAGGCAGAATTCTCGCCCATGGACTTTTCCAACGCCTTTTTGCATTTTTTAATTTTTTTTTGACTGTTTGTTGACTTCTAAAGACTATTTTATTCCCTCTAACCCTAATATTTGCCTCTAACACATGAAATAGATATGTGTTATCTTCGTGTGTAGCTGTGTTGAGATGAGTTTCAATTGAATACCATTAATATTTTTTTATAGCTACATGAATTGTGGTTAGACCAAAGTAAATCAATTTCTTGCATTTATTTAGTTCATAAGCATTTTGTCAAACATTTGTCAAAAATACAAAATAATCAGTTAGGGATATTATACTGGTATCTAAGCTAGTTTTCCTACCAGCCTGTTGGGTCTCTAAGAGATTGATGCAAAAATACACTCCATATGCATCCAAGTGATAGAATACACAAGTGCTATCAGATAGAACTCAAAAGGCCACAATTTCAATGTTTGGAAAATACAGAAGGATTTCCATTTGCAGATTTGGAAGTAGAAGAAATTATGGCAAACAAAGATAAAAGAAATTTACATGAGGACATTAATATAGAGCAGCAACTAAATGCACTTATACAAGGACAGCAACAGTTGACCAAGTTATTGACACAAATGTTAAAAATATGAACAGTGATGCAATTAACTCTGCAAACAACAGCAATAATAATAATAATACCAAAACAATAATAGGATCAGTAACTAGACCCCTGATGCCTAAATTTTGGACTGAGCAGAAGACCTAGATGCTCATAGGGACAGAAGAATGTAGGGTAGAGCTATTTGGACTACCTAAATGAGTACATATCTCTTAGGAATAATCTCATGAAACAATGTCTCTTACAAATTTTTGCCAATTGCAGCTAAGAAACAGACCCAAGAAAGAGAGAGGAACCCACAGCTAGGACTTACAATGAAGGTTAGGCAAGTTGTGCATACCTACTTTTGACAGCTCAAACAAATGCACAACACGTTCTTAGATCCAAAATTTGGATATATACTTCTCCTCAAATCCTATGTTTGAAGAGGAAGCAATAAAATATGCCAAATGAATCTATATCATGACATTTGAGTATTAAAGTGGTGGTGTATTTTTGCTATGTTATTTGACTATTAATATGGTGGTGTATTCTGAACTTAATTACTGCTGCAAATATGTATATATTTCTGATTTTTATATGTTTTTGTATTACCGAACCCAAAACGAACCCAACCCCAGAATTGTTTTTTATCGAACCGGCGAACCTGAACCCGAATCCGAACCCGAACCCGAATCTGAACCCAAAACCGAAGCGGTAACTTAGTATATATATGTACAAAATTATAAATTATAAGAACAGTGATGCTCATAATTGCCAATAAATAGAATACAACACAATTTTGACATATAACTTATAACAATTCAATTCATGATCACTTCACAAGTACAGTAATTGATTCTCCTGTACCTAGAATGTGGGGCTCTTGTTGGGTATGCCCAAGGTACTGCCCACGTGTGTGGGTTCTTTGTGAGTCCTTCACAGAAGAACCCATAGAGAACCCAGGTGCCCAGGCTGTACCCAAGGACGATTCTGAACTGAACCCGTACCTGAATTGTATTCACGTGCATACCCGGGTCAAATATGAAGGACCCAGTAACTTAGACTTTTAGGAAGTATTTCATCTGTCACAAATAACTTGATTAACATGATTGCTTCTTTATCATGCTCATAAAATTTACCAAGGACTATAAATCAGCTCACTGCATGACCGAGGGTCCCTGATATATTCAGACTCAATTCACTCATTCACCTGCTCCTCCTGCTACCTCCATGCTTTTTTCAATTTGGTTGTATATATTTATGTTCAATAGAGCCAATTTCAATGGTACATGGAAGCCATACAATATTATTGATGTGTGACACAATCTTGTCATAGGAACTTGTCAGTCACAAGAAAATGCACAGATAAGTTTGATATGATAGATCATTATGATTTTTTGTATGTATAATCTTCTTCCTCTTCATGCTATTGATTTGTGGAATAAAAAATAACGTGCTGGCTTGCTTGTGGAAGCTGATAAATTGATAATTGAGTTTTACTTAATCATACACTAATGAAGTATGAACTTGTATATGCAATTCTAGCAAGAATAACTTGTGCAAATTCTCGCTAATGCTTGCATAAAGGATATTCCAGTGATGAAGTAAAAAAATACATGTTGATAATTGAGTAGTTTCTTATTTTTAGAATCTTTTGTATCATTCAAAAGTGTTATGACCATTCATTTTTAGTGATGCAGCTCAGAGTGACTCCAGAAGGCATTCTTTCTATAACTGATAATTTTTGCCTTCCAGTTTTCCTGCTTTCTTCAGTTTGGCTTCTGTTAATGTTTATTTTGAATCTCTGTCCATGTCTCGTGCACTAGAGTGTACATTATATACACAGAAACCAGAGATGTTTTAGTTCAACCTAAATGCTCTAAATTGTGATATTAGTCACTAATTTCAGTTATATACTATTTCATTCTTTGTTGTTGCAGGGTCGGTTTGAAATACTCTCGTTATCAGGTTCATTTTTGCTCACAGAAAATGGTGGTGCACGCAGTAGAACTGGTGGTCTGAGTGTTTCTTTGGCAAGCCCTGATGGTCGCGTTATTGGAGGAGGAGTTGCTGGAATGCTAATGGCAGCAAGTCCGGTGCAGGTACTATTTTGAATTATATTATATAGTAATTTTCAATTTGTAATTGAATATAGATTCAATTCATGCAGATTGCATGATATGCAGGTGGTTGTAGGCAGCTTCATTTCAAATGGTCAAAAGGATCATGCTAAGCCAGCTAATCCTGAGACATCCATAGGCCTGGCACACACAGCTGCTTCTGGAGTACCTACAGTTGCTATACCAATTTCTCGGGCACCTATGAATGAGAACTATGGAGCTCCTGGTAGTCCTCCATTTAATCAAAAGATTGGCGGTACAGCCACAAATAATACTTCTCAACAAGCAACTCACAACATGACCCCTTTTCAATCAATGCCTTGGACAGGTTCACATTCAACAGGAGAGGCAAAGCATAACACTGATATCAACATATCTTTGCCTGGAGGGTAATTGAATCAAGAACTATTTTCCTACAGCAAGATTTTGTTCCGTTTCATAAGATTATTGAACTGACTAAGGAGTGTAAAATTTGGATGGGATAAGATTAACGGTTCATTCTGATTGCTGCATAGAGTTCATCAACCTGTCCAGACTAAAAGTTTCAAACTGACCAATACAACTAAGTAGCCTCTCAGAACAGATGCAAGACTGCTGAGTGCTGTCTCCACTGTTTTGATGCAAGCTATATGACTCGATTCTACTTTCATGCTATTGTCCGATTCTTCAAGAATTGTTAATTAATGCTCTTCAAGAGTTGCATTGTCATCTGTCAAGCTTTGCACATCTGTGCAAGTCTTGTATGATGTGTAGCCTAGCATTTATTCTAATTGGTAATGCTGGTAATTCATGGTTTAAAGCTTTTTCTAACTTAGACATGAGTTTCATGTGTCATTGATTTCCTTGTACAACATTTGCTGACTTGTTTTAATAGAAATGATTTCTGGAGGTTGCCCATCTCTTTTTGTGAAATTGGCAGTGGAATGCTAGATGCCAAGGAGAGAAAACTCACCCAGTTATCTACAGTGCAAATATTAATCTGTCTAGATTTCGGATAGGTGTTTTGTGAAGATAAAGGATGAAAAACTTGATGGATCATTTGTAAGTGTTGAAATTGTTTTGGCTGATATAATGTTTCAGATTTAGTTTGATTAATGTTGTCCATAGTATTTTATTGTTACTATTTTGTTGAATCAACCAGATGTCAGATATGATCGTCAGGTTCACTTTCAATAGTGAAGCAAAACATCAGCATTGAATCTGAAAGGTGTCTGTGTGGTCTACCTGCACTTTTTATGGTTTGTGGTTTTGATCAATGTTCCTAAACTGCCATCCGTTGTTGAGACACGGAACTAGCTTCATGAATACGGATAGGAATGTTAGTGTTAATATTCCAAACTAGATAAAAAATATTTTTAGTGTATTATATGCTCAATTGTCTGTTATGAATTAATAACCCTGATGCTAGTAATTAATAATCACGAGGCTAGTTTGCAAGGCAATCAAGGAGCTTACTGTTGCTAATGTTTATATTGATTGGTTAAACATGAATAATACTATTAATAAGATATGGACGCTAGATTGAGCATTATTTGGTACTGTGTGATGACAAGTTCAGTACTTGTATGTAAATTCCTATGACAAAGGTTTTTGGTTTTCTTTTTATTCATTTGATAAAGGCATTTGCTTTGGAGACTACTAGATATAGGAACTTGTAATCTGTACTGAAAATGTTACATATTTATTGTTTACTTTTACCATTTGACTGGGTAAGCTGGTCATGGATTTTCTGCTTGACTCTTGATTGCAATAGATTTAGCATATAACTGGCTTGCAAAAGGTCCATGTCATTTTGTTTTCTGGAAAGTGTAGGAAGTATCGACAAGGAGGTGGTCTAAAAGCTATAGATCAGGATTTTGTAGCCTTCTGAGGATGAAATTGCTATTACCTTGACCTTTTCTATCACCCGAAAGTTTTATGGCTTTGAAGATACGAAATTGCTATTACCTTGACCATTTCCATCAACCTACAGCTTTGAGGCTTTGTGAGGATTAATTGCTATTACCTTGCCCATTTCCATCACCCGAGAGATTTGTGGCTTTGTGAAGGTGAAATTTTATTCAAGCTCAAATAAATGCCCTGCAATTTTTTTGAGTTTGATAAGACAGCCTTACAATTTAGGAACCAACCCATCTAGTGAAGTGAGAATAGAGGATTTTAAGGTCTAAGATTTACTTGGGATTTCTCTGACTTTAATCAAGATGGGTTGGTATAAGTAAATTGGATCTGATTGACGGAAGTAGAGTTTTGGTTGAAATACGTTGAGAACCATTTAATGATTTAGCAAAAGCTACAATTATATAGCAAGGTTGTAAGACATTAAAATTTTAGAATTGGACAAACTTGATATTCAAGGCTACTCCAAACTTGTCAGTAGGGCAAATCAAGGGGTCGTCTGAATTGGACATTGAATGTTATTACATTCTAATAACCTTGAATTCAAGGAATATGATTATTGATTGCCTTATGGATATAGAGCCTAGGGCTATTGATTTCGAACCCTTGAGTAAGTGATTAATTGTGTGGTTAATCGCTCACTTTGATTGCAATGGATTTGAAGTGGGCTGAGTTGTTAGTCACTTTAATTTGCATTGGATTTTAGAAGTGGGAGCCTCACCTTCTTTGATAGCAATGGGTTTACAGCCTAGGATCAGGGTGGTTATATATTTCTTCAAAATTTCACATCATTCCAAGGCTCGCACACTTCGATGCATAGATTATACTTTATTGAGAGAAATCAAATGATTTTTTAAACTTAATCCATTCAAGCTTAGACCTCCCTTTGGGCTACCCAAGCTGTCACTATCAAGGGACTCAAGTTATGCAGGACCAATGCCTTCTGTTGAGGTAAAGGGAAGCTAATCTTCTTTTGGGTGATGTCTTATTTGGGAAGCTAATTTTCTTTTGGGTATTTTTAAGTGTCTCTTATGTAAGTAATGGCGGTGCAACAAAATAAAAGGGATTGGGCTCAGACTCGGCAAGCGAACTTTTACGTTGGACCTAGATTCAGTGGCAAAACATAGTGCAGACCTGGCAAAACTCAGCAATTAAAAAATATATATAATGTACAAAAAATGGTTTTTGTAAAAATAATTTTAAGTCGATTTTCAGATTTTTTTAACAGGCTCAGGTGAGTTTGAGTAAAGGCTGCAGACTGCAGACTCGTTGAGTCTGACTCTGACTCAGATTTGTGAGTCCTTACAAGGCTGACTCGGACTTACATTTGTGAGTTTATACCAAAGCTGACCCGGACATACATATCTGAGTACTCGCCAAGTCTCAACACTATGGAGCAAATCAATAAATGAAATGAGATAAAGTAATCCTGCTTGGTACTGTAATAATTCTACAATAGTTATATATTTCATAAATTTCTACGCCATATCAATTCTCACCCACTTTGATGCATAGATTTCACTTTATTAAGGGAAACCGAAATGTTTGGTTGGACTTTCTACATGCGCTCCGCCTTACAAATTCAAACCAAGGCCTCCCCTACAGTCTAAGTTATCACCATATCTACTTTTGAGTGATAAGTAATTCTCAATGGAAGAATGTAGTGTTTTTTTATGTAAGTAAAGGTGTTGCAACAAAAAAAGAGTAAAATAAAAAAATGAAATAAGATTGAGGTATAAGTCTTACAACTCATTTGACCAATACTGTTTCCATAATAATTTAACAATAAGAATATAATCCATATAAATCCACAACTAGTGATGCGAAAAACTTCATAAATTGAAAACGACTGTTGTCATTAGATAATAAGTCTACAAACTTCCAAATATGCCTAAAGCTAAACGCATCGTTTGAATTAAAATGCTTATAACAAATTCTCTGAATAGATTTGGAAGGAAATTGTAAGAGGTGCTACGAAGCGGCCAGTACCTTGAATATTATACTGAGTATTTGTTTTGCAATGGAAAAGATTAATGGAAATGTATGTGAAATAATATAATATTAATTTCTGTAATTCAATGTAAATAAAAGATCAAAATTAATTCATAGAATTAAAGAAAATATGATATACAAGAATATAAATAATATATAAAATATGTTTAAAAATAATTACACAATATAAATTTATAATAAAATTAGTGTAAATATTTTAAATTCATTTATTTAAATAATAGATTTTTTTTTTAAATTTTTTATTGACAAATAGTTTTAATTTTTAAATAAAAATATAAGTTAGTTTATATTTAATTTTCTTCATTAATGCCACTATAAAATGCCTTTTCACATAAGAATGATGTTTATAAAATTTATTTATTTGTTTAAATATTTAAATCATATTTTTTTTGGAAAGATAAAAATATAATTGCACTATTGAATGACGGGAGAGCAAGGTCTCCACCCAATGTTCCAAATCTTCTATTTAGCATAGGCTGGTAGTGGTGGTAAATGTGAATTTTTTAGGTTGAAGGTTTACATCCACTAAATTTCTACACTTACATACATGTAAATAAGCTTATGAAAAGTTGTGCATGTGAAAGAATTTTATTAGCTATTCATATGCTGAGTGGAGGTTTTGTTCTCCACAAAATTTAACAAAAAAGACACATCATAAAATACACTTTTAACAACCCTTTAATGTAGAGCCAAAATTAAATAACAAACAACAAATAAAACATAATATAGACAAACATTTTATTGGTTTGGGTCGTTGTGTAGAGTGGAGGCCTATAAAACTTAGTGCAAACACCATAAAATGCACTATCAACACCCCCCTTAACATAGAGCGAAAATCAAATAATATACAAAAAATTTAACAAAAAAAACAAACATCATAAAATACACTTTTAACAACCTCTTAATGTAGAGCCAAAATTAAATAACAAACAACAAATAAAACATAATATAGACAAGCATTTTATTGGTTTGGGTTGTTGTGTAGAGTGGAGGCCTATAAAACTTAGTGCAAACACCATAAAATGCACTGTCAACATCCCCTTAACATAGAGCGAAAATCAAATAATATACAAAATAAAACATATTTTAATATGATGACTAGGATCTTGCAATGCAGGGCTATTGGACAATGTGGTAGAGACATTATTTTGTTTGCACAATATGTTATCGTTTTGCACTGTAAGTAAATTATGGTGTAGAGTTTTGTTAAGGGTCTCATAGAGCTGCTTCGGGAACTGTTTTTTGTGGAGTAGGGGTCTCATGAAAAAATTAAAATTATACTACAGGATATATAAGAATCTCATGCAAGAAAATAAGAATCCTTAACTTCATTAATTTTAGATTTTAAAACAAGTTTTAACTTTTTAATATTTTACTACCAGATTTAATTCATAAATAATTTTTTAAATTCCTATCAATAATTTTTTAAATTTAACTAAATTAATTTAAATTTAATTAAAACTTTAACATTCATATTTGTGAGACCACCACTTTCTTCAAATCTTGAAACTTAAATTTTAAACTTACTCGTTATTACAAAATCAAAATCAATGAGACCGCCTTCTTATAAAAACCACCCCTTCTGAGATATTTATAAGTCCCCCTCAATAAGATCACATCGTTATTGAAATACTCATAGACCAAGGAACGACTTTGCTTTTGCCTTGGGATTGCAAAACCCCCTTAATTTTGCCATCTTTTCATGTCGAATCTGCATAAAAGTCTTCAGACCTTCATGGAATCCAATGTTCTGAGTTTTGCAGCTGTCCCTGCTGATACATTTTACGACAACTGCACTTCCATCTATCAAAATTCCCTTGAAAACTCATTCTTTACCAGGAGATTTTTATCTAAAAAATACTTTGCTGCCTTTTCAAATTCATCAAGGTTGAATCTGGTACATCCTATTCATGTTGCTCCATCTTCCAACGGGTCCCAGTAACTGGAATACTCTAGGAGAACCGATGGAGAAGAGCATTTTCTGCTAATTTCATCCTTGTAATGATAAAACAAGTCAGTGCTAAGCCTTCTGCGAGAATTCTCAAATGCAGTGCTGATCTTTTATTTTCGCCTTCTATACAATGTAAAAACTAGAGAAACAACAGCTATAATTGCCATGAAAACTACTGCTCGGATTGCTGAGACTATGCCTATTTTGGATCCCAATGAAGAAGATGATGAGCAATTTTGATAGCTTGAGGGCAGGTTTGTAGATTGGTATTTTAGGCACAGCAACTGGATCTAAAGTAACGTTCACTGTCTCTGTACCCATGGGCTTTGCAGTTTCTGACGGAATTAAATAGAAAAATGTAACAGCATAAAACAATTTCTGATTGATAATTTATTCATAAACAGATTACATATTTATAGTTACAAAAAATTTCTGCAACAATTTATAATTATACTAATTTTATTGACAGTTATTTAGAGGTGTTTGACAACAAACTGAACTGATGACAACCAACAAACAGTTCACTGTTACACCTGTTTATGTTGAAGCGTATATTCCAACACTCCCTCTTAATGCTACAACACTAAACAAAACAATAAAAAATACATTATGCAAAAGCTATTTTTTGAAAAACAGTTATGAGACGAGTAAGAATTCTTCAAGTTGCTCCCCAATTGCAGGTATAGTCATCTAGCTATCATCCAAATTCCCAACATCATTGGATACCATTTGCATATGAAGTGTCTCATCACCCTCGTAAAGGTATGATATTGGAATTTCAGATTTCTGATCTCCCATGAACTATTAGACACCAATCCTCACATGCATGTCTCATAACTCCAATAAGGTATAGTTTCTCCGATCCACTAGCACCTAAGACTATTGAACATCTATCTAACTTCTACCACACCCCTCTCTGTCTTCAAAGTGTTGGCCTCTTCAAAATAAGACAAATGCTTCTCTTCAATGAAGTCATCATCATTATCAACATTTGGTAGCTCTTCTACAGACCTATCACTTTGTAAGCTGTGATCTCTTCTTGACAACTTCTTCTCTACTTATTTCTACAGTACAAAGGATCTCCTCAAACACACAATCCACTGCTTAAATAAATCTTTATTCCAATCTTCTTTACCAAATAGCACAAAACACAAGCAACGACATGTTTCAGCTATTTCTCAACATTCAAATTGTCACATAGACTTCAAAACATTTGACAACAGGAAGGGTAGGAGCACATAATCTCTAATAATGACTTTCCTCTTCCTGATGATGGATCACTCACTGAGTGTGATCCGAAACGTCGATCAAATAAACATACACAGTTGAATCCAAAAACTCTCATTATAATTTAACAGCAAACAAAAATAATCTCTAATTGATAAATTTATTCATAAACAAATTAAATATTTATAACTATAAAAGACTTCCACAGCAATTTATAATTATGCTAATTTTATTGACAGTTAACTAGAACTATTTGACAATAAACTGAACTAATGACACCAACTAGACACCTCATTCTACACTAACTAATCAATTGAACACCCATTCTACACTAACAGTTCATTATTACACCTATTTATGTTGGAACATATATTCCATCAATTCATTACATCACAGAAGACTCCATAAGTCGTATCCACAAAGTTGAAGCTGTTGTCATATCAGAATCCTTGCAGATACTTCAGTTCTGAAAAAAATTAATTGAAATTTGTAAATTTCAAAGTATTCAAATCATTGATTCTTGAACCATAAGAAAAGTATCATACAGTTTCAGAAAAAACCCTGTAATAGGTAGCAGAATCTGAAGCCTTATAACATATTTGTTCATATTATATCAAACACAATCTAAACCCTACTAAAACCCCCAAAAAAGAGTAGATACAAAACTGTTTTCCTTAAATTTATGATATGTAGCAAAACATCTAGTAATGTCCTGCTTTTCCACTCTTTTTGAACAAAAAAATGCAGAACATCCTTCAATCTAGCTATAAACCAGAAAAGTGCGATGAATTCTACAGAGGCATAAACTTCCTAAGCGTCTGAATAAAGAAAAATCTTAAACACAAATGAAACCTAATGTTGTTCAAGACTACAAGCTTGAAGCAATTTACCGTGAAATTAGGGAAAGAAACGTTCAAAAAATTGACAGTCAAAAAAATGCTAGAACCGCGCCCTAAAGTCGATAATATGTAGTTTTTAAAATATACAGCAGCAAATAACAGGCAGAATGTAGTCTTCGCAACCCTATCCTAAGGTACAAAACCGGAAAGATTATATTACGCAAGTCCAAAGCTGTGAACTGCTTGAGATTTACAAGAGCTCGAGGAATCGCTCCACTTGAATAATTTGCAGAATTTATTACATGGATTTAAAGGCTAGCCTGAATACTTGACCTTTAAAATTAAGGAAAAATGACTATTTTCTATGTAGAGTAGTAAATGTTTGGTTATCAAATAATTTAAATTTTAAAGTAATATTTTTTATTTTATTTTAATTATTTTAATTTTTGGTATCAGTAAGCAGTAGCTCTCTTTCATTAACATAGTTAAAGTAATAATATTTATTTACAATTGTTTTGTCATTTATTATTTTAAAATTTAGATTAATAGATTAAAATTGTAATTAGTCTTTGGTCAATTGTTTTTAAATATTTATAATTATAAAGTTTGTCTATTTATTTTAAAAATAAAATAAAATATGGGTAATACAAATTATAACATATTATTAATTGATAAGTATAATTACTAATAATTACTTAAATAACTTTGATTACAATAATATCTACATAAAAGCTAGGTACTAATAAGATATTAAATTTTAATTTTTTTTAACAATGATAATTAATTAGTTCAAATGAAAGATAACAAAAGGAGAAAAAATATGAAAGATCAAAAGTGCAAAGTGAAGAAGGAAAGGTACAAAGCTTACATAAAAAAAAACCACTTGACAATGTATGGTGTGATTTGGATGTGTGAATGTGTAGTATGAGGACAATGATCAAAAGTAGGTGAAAGTTAAAATAGGATAAATGAGACTTGGGAGGAAACTTCCTTTAAGCTTTCATCACCACTTGATGTTGGGAATTTAATCTGATACAATGGATATTTGATCACTTGAAACTTTAAGACTAAGGGATTCAAATTGTAGTTATGTTATTACAATTCAATTAGCAAAATATTATAGAAGAACATGAGATCATACACAATCTACATGCAAATGAGCCACAAGGATTTAACTTGAGAAACCCTTTCAGAAGAAAATTAAATACTAAAAGAGAGTTAACAATTTTATTAATTTGTAAATATAGAATTCAAATATAGTAAGTGTCATGTAGTGGCAAGTACCTACCTTGTGTTTTGAATTGAGACATTCTTTTGGTAAGATGTTATATTATGATATTTTAATGCTTATTCTATATGTAGAGCCTATAAATTGTAGTTAAATGTTATCAATTTGAATCATGCAACATTCAATTGCAAGTTTATTATCCATGCATATGAAATATACTAAGTGGATTATAAGAGAAATTGCATTTTAATATTTAGAAATTAGGAAAGTAGAATATGCAAAGTTGAACATTTAATGACATGTTTGTTGTTTGTAGAAGAAAATATAGCATTCTTATAGACATTCTTAATCATTCATGTATACAATATTGGAAAGTAATAATCCAAGAGTTTTAAGACTTTTGCATAATATTATCATCATGAGAGAAATTGTGGAATGAAACTAAATACAAAAGTGAGAAATATCCTTTAAGAATGTAACATAGAAAATATTTCCTTATAGTTTCTTGATCTAACCATAGTCTATTGATTCCAAGTACCTATATGAAATAATTTCTTTGTTAGTGGCATATTATTCTAGTGAATAAAATAGTTGAAAATAGTCTTTGGATGTAAAAAAACAATATGAATTGTATAATTTAACAAGATCATAGTATAAGAATTGTATGAGGTTGAAATGCATAACAATTATCACTTTGTTTCAAGGATTCATACTCAAACGTTATACAGGAGTAAATGTAAAATAATTGTAGACGCTTAGAATTTTTTATGAACTTTTGTTGTTTTTCATTTGGGTACCTAGAAATTTATTTCGATTAGTATAATAATAGTTATTTCGAAAGTAAATAATTTTGAAATGTAATGAAAAGAAATTGATAAGTAGTATTAGGTAAAATTTTTCTTTTTTTTTTTTTAGTTTTAAGAAAAAATTACGTGGGGTGAAAAATATTTTACTTTTTAGTTTGTACTTTTTGTGGAGGTGATGTTTGGAGCATCGACTTCTTGGATTAGATTGTCCTTGTCCATTGTGAAAATTCCTTTTATTTGTAAGTACCTCAGGATGCATATGATTGTGGACTTGTCTTTGATGTATTCTTAATATTGTATTTATGTAAGTGTCGGGAAGATATTGTGTGGTATGTTTTTTTTACAAAGAAGGTTAAAAATTTGTTGTTGGAAGTTTTTAACATGCAATTTAGATGGTGTGAGTGACTATCCAAATTTTCTTGCATTGATTGTAATGAATTGTATTTGATTACAATGTACCAAAGCATCAAATTACAAGGCTATATTTGTTACATATGGGCTCAAATGGGTGTGAGTACTTATTTGCAATATTAGGATACCCCTCAACCTATTGAAAGTAGTAGAATGTATACGTTATGGCTCTTTTAGTTTTTAGCTATGTATAAAACAGTAGTAGATGGTTGATTACCTTGTTTCATGTGGCGAGTAATGTGTTTAATTATTCTAGTGGTATTTTTGTTGTTAGTTGGGTGATGAATGTTGATTGAGCTAGCTGCAAAATATGTAGTTATCACCTTTATGTACTAGATCAATATTTTTGAATAACATAACTTGACATTGCTTTATTAGTAGTTGTTCAAGAGATTGGCATAGGGATTGAAAAGATTGATGTAGGTGGAGCTATCATTTAGAAGATTTTTTTTGTTAGTAATTGGAAAACTATTTTAAGAAATTTAATTTTTAAATGTAAGTGTGATGAATGCAGTACATCTTATAATTACTTTATCCATGTATGCGTTGTCATATTTTTGATGAAGTGTTTGTTGTGTTCCCAAGAATTTTGCTCTTGTAACAACTACATCAACAATTACAATTGGATATGTATTAGTACTTGTTGTAAGTTTTGCATTAGTTGTATCAAGAATCAACTTGTATTCCTTAGAGATTCGTGGAATGTTCTTTATGGAGATTTTAGTAGTGAAAATAATGATGCACTTGCATTCTCCTTAACTATATGTTTTCTTATTATCTATTTTTATTTTATTTATTTATTTTGACACTCTTCCCTTCTTGCACTTTATTTGATATTTTCATAGAAACCTGTTAAAAATGTTTAATATAATATTTTTTTCACCTTTCATATTAGTTAAGTCTATACATATTATATTTGTATTTTGGTTCTTGTCAATTGTTACATATGTGACAAGAACATCTCATCTAAATACCTATCCTTGTTTATAACTATTTGAATCATCCATGGTAATGGCATTGTTTGTTGTCGCTCCATGTTTGTATTTAGTAATTAATTGAATTGAATGCATGGAATTTTATAGATTTTTAATATTAAAACAAGCAAAATGTTATTGTTTATAAATTAATTTATATTGAGAAGGATGATTGTAGAATCCACCTTTTTCTGTTATTGTCAATATTTTATGTTGATGTGGGCATGCACACAAAGATGGAGGAACAAAAATTGGCCACAACCATTTTTTGGTCCATCAAAGGGAAAACACACTTGCATTATAATGCACTCTAGATATGGATCGATAGTGATCTAGCCTAGACCAATTACTATTGAGCCAAAATGTGTTTATGTTTGGGTTGTGTTTAAAATAAAAATGGAGGTTGAGCTTATTTGAGCCTAACCCCATTTTTCCCAACACCCTAACAAAAGCAAAGAAAAGTGCAAGCACATTTACAAATTGTTTGAGTGGACTCGGGCCAACATGATGCCAACACAATGTGTTTGAGGTCAAGGAGATAAGGTTTTTAGTAGTTTAAATAAAAATATATATTTTTCATTTATTTCGATTCATTTAAAAAAAATATTAAGAATTAAGAATCTTTCAACACACCCAAACACTAATTCACCAAACCATGTGGAGGGAATTCCTATTGAAGAGAAAGCAAATCCTAACTCTCTTGAAAATCATCCATCTATTACTAGACCTCCTCGTGATGCACACGAAAATTTATTAGGTCAAATTGAAACCAACAAAAATAAACTCCAAACAATGATTTGATATATTGAAAAATCCTAATGCAACTTGTTTCATTAGTATCAAAACCAAGGAATAAGGATTTTTTTTGGAATAGGTGGTGGATGATTTTTATCATCCCCATGCAACAATAATGGGGTCCCACAATATTTCTTGAAGAAAATCTTTCATGAGTTTGTTCTCAATGATATTCTAAATTATTTTGACATGCGATATTTCTAGGGTAGAGGAAAACTTGCTTTGTACATGATAGGGAGGGGGCACGTTGTGCCTAGGACCACATATAGAGACCCCTAGGTAGGCCAAAATTTCAACATGTGATGATCCTTTTGTTGTGAATGAGAGTGTTGAGGTGAAGACTTTATAGTTAACTAGTTCCCTCACACAAACCTTAATACAATATAGTAGGCCATTTTCATAGGGTGTTGAGGTTAAGACTTCTAAGCATCAACACTCAACTCACCTTTTCCATGATTGTGGATCTATTTATGATTATGGGTTCAAGGATGCTCCAAAGTTTTAGAATTATGGAAGACAAGGCCACAATGAGGATACATATGCACTAGATAATATCATGTTGATAAATGAGTTGTTCGATAGCACCTTTGACATTGAACAACACAATTTCCAATTAGATTTTATAATTTATTACATTTTCTTTTGAAATCTAAGATCAACTATATTAATCTATTATAAATGAAAAATAATGTAAAGAATTATATGTAATGAAATTTTAGTGTTTGAGTAATCATTCTATATCTATCAACCTATTAGCTCTTGATTATGTAGCGGTGTTGAGTCCATAGGTATGTAATTTGTAACAAAATAGTAAATATAATATACATATAATTATTTTTCATATATCAATTGTAATATTAAAATTGACATTTGATAATGAACAAATGGATGTTGGACCTTCAACATTCACATCCATTAATGGTAGTGGTCGTATATCAACTTTCATTGAGGTAAGATTTATAATTTTCAATCATTATGTTTGTAAACAATGTTAGGTGGATTTTGGTCAAATGATGTTGTTCTATTTTTAATTGATGCCATAAGTTCAAACACATCCTAATATTCATAGCACAATGGAGGTGGGCATTGTTGCAATAGTTTTATCTTCAATTTCTTTAATAGAGTACACACTAGTAATGTAATTTTCTTTTTATTTCTTATTTTATCCCACGTCATTTAGTGTAAATTTATATGATATTTATCTTTAGTATAATTTATTTATTCATTCTTGTCACAGGTGGTCACAACTTTAGTTTGTGCACTTTCTCCTTAAATAAATGAAGAGAAGTAGAGAATGATTGAGGTATATTATTTTCTTGTTATAAATGACTATTGTTCTAATAAACTACCATTCATTAAAATAAAACATAAAATATTAAATTGTCAAACCCTTTTATTTAAATAATAATAAATTACTATTCAATCAAATAATTAAATACACAATTATACTCAATAAAAAAATAAACTCATTTCATATTTGAATTCAAATATAATTTATTAGTATGTACAAGAATTTATCTATCAATAAATCATACACCTTTAAATCACATAAAGTTTACATTATTTTCAATATACATATGAATACAAAGAGGTTTTCCTTCATGAGAAAGTCTTTGATGATCCTTATTGGTAGAAGAGAGAGCATCATTAGAGTGCTTTACCTCTAACCACAAATCAGTTACGATCTCCTGCACATCTTCTCACTAGAAGTGATCCTACCCTTCACAAGGGTAGTAGATAAAGGAGTACGTAAGAATATCATGTCATCTAAGAACTAATGTAGTTTAATCTATGTTCCATATAATCTACCATACAACCCTAGATACCCTCTAGTTAAGTATGACAACTTTGACTAAATGCAACCTATCAGACATAGTGAACTGGAAATGGAATAAAATTTTGATTACATTTGCCAAAGTTTTGAAATATAAAAACAATTTCTATACAAATATGTGTGTCATTTTTCACACACCTCTTTCTCCAACTTGTCAGTAGAAGACCCCAATATTTTCACATGGGCACGTTATTACAATAGGCAATTATGATAGATAAGAAAATAATTCCACTATACTAGGGGATATTAAAAAAAACTTTTTTGTAGTTGATCCCTCAACCCTATAGCTCCCAAGGATCATCTAAAATCAAACACTTGTCACAAAAGAGAGAAAAAAAAGGCTATGGAGGACAAGAGTTGATTGATCCGAAAAAATGAACCATATTGAATGCACAAACCTCAAAATATGTGAATGAGTACAATACAATAAAAATCCTTATAAAAGGAAAGAGAAAAAAAATAAAAAAAAGCAACCTTGGGTGAGGATACAAGGAGATCGTGACATGTATCCTCATCTTATGACTTGAGACGAAAAAATACATGACCTAAGTAAGCTTAAGTAAGTTAGATTAGTCTAACAACCCCCCTTAAGTAAAACTTAGGGAGTAGCTAAAACTTCTAAATGTGAATGTATAAAATGTAAAGGATGGGTCTCAATAACTAAGGTTTGATGAGGTACCCATGTAAAAATAAAAATATCTTTCATAATTGGAGAAAAAAGGAGAAAACCTCATGGAAAAAATCCTCTCCAAAAGAGAGAAAGACGAATGAAGGAATAAGAAGCCTCTAAAACAATATCTAAAAATAAATAGGAACATGAAGAACGTCATTGAAGCACAAAGAAGCTGCAAACAATTGTCAAATGATGAATGCTATAGTGTTATAGATGAAGAACCTCATCTAAAATCAAGATGATGATTAAGACCAAGAATAAATTTTTTTACATAAGTTTAGGCTCAATGACACTACTCAAGTAATGATCATATATAAAACAAAGACAAAAATTTTGATAGTAAAAGATACATATGGCACATGAATTTTCACAAGTGACCCCAATGACACTACTCAATAAATGCAAGGAAACCGCAAGTCAAAAATATAGGTGCCAATAGTCTAAAGAAACTATTCAATTGAGTATAGAAGGTTGCCTCCATAAAACATGAACTCAAGAGTGCCTATATGGTATGTGTCCCATCTCACCAAAATACATGGGTAACTAACTGTTGCATCCACCTAGTACATATGAACATATACTAGATACATAGATCAATCCAAAGTCAAACTAAGGAAGCATTAGCACCAACAGTATGAAACTATCCCATATTGTTGACAAGGGAGAGGTGATAGGTCCATCGAAACTGTGTGTCATCATGTAGTGCATGAAGGAGAAAAATAGATCATCTAAATTTGTACAAGAAAGTACCTACAACTAAAAAATGGTGTGCAAACTAAGGCACACACATGAAGGTAACCAAGGTTGTGATTGAAAATAAGAAGGTACACACAATAAACCCTCATAGCACTTTACATTGTATTGTGAGTACAAAATAGGACACAACATGATGTGTAAAATCCCCAAAAAACATACACAAGGGTGGAACTTTATCTTGGTGCATCCACAAATGAGAAAGCACATTTAAAATATTCCTACAATGCACAAAACGGATAAGATGTTAGAAATACATAAAGAACAACTTAAAAGAACTCAACCCATAAAAATATAATGTTTCCAAGTGCCAAAACATTCAAGTAATCAATCGAAATGTGAAAACACAAAAAAAGAATAAAATATACATGGAGAAAAATATGGAACAAGTGCAAGGATAGTTGTGAATATATATGAAAGGCCTTTCCAACATTGCAAAAATCATGAAAAACGAAGGAACTAGCCAAAATTTATGATCAAGAGCCGAAAATAAACATCTGACTTTGACAAGAAATAAAATGTAATAGCATTTTGTTTGAGAAAAATACCTATACCACTAGAAAGTTATCAAAACCATCTTTCCAATGATATCTCATTTGCCAAATTTTGAAACTATATGTCCAATTTATGCCAAAAAACCACCTCCTTTAGGGAAAAACTAGGGTTAGGGATAGGGTGGGGTTGTTCGTAAGTTGATGACATCATGATGATTTTAGAAAATTTTGATTTTTGAAATGCTCACAAGGATGGAATATTCCACAATATTTCTTAGAAAAATCGTCAAAAAAATACAATTGCTAGAAAAACATGAGTACCAAAAAATGTAACCAAAAATACCTACAACCATGGAATATTCTAAAATATCTAGGAAGGTGTTGGGCAAGAATAACTATTGTGGAATTGTGATCGATGAATTAGTATGGGTCGATTATGCTTGATCCATAGAGAATCAAAGCATAACACAACCACTAACGTCAATCTTCAATAGGATCATTCAAATGAAGATTAAACTAAACATTTATCAAAACTAAGCATTCTAAACTATGAAAGTGTTAAATGTCTACTCTAATCCATCTGAAACTTATCTTGTTGTGGGAGTGGTGTTGTTTTGATGTGGAGCAATGACCCTTTCCCAATCACGTGGATAAATGAGCTTACCCCAATCAATTTTATTGAAGAAAATTGATGGAACGATTGTGAGATGTGTAAGAAAACATGATTTTAACCTAAATGAGCATGATGCAAGCCAGTTTAATACGATTTTATGCTAAAAATGATTTAGATATGAAAAATCTAAGCTAATACGAGTGGATTCTAAGCTAAATGATCTAAATCCTAATTAATAAACAAGCTAAATGGATGCATTATGTGATCATGGAAGCCATTAATGGAAGTTCAAAATTAAATAATGCAATTAAAATGAACTAAAAGATGCTAAATATGTGCTAAATATGAGTGTGAGTGTGAGTGATTTCAACAACATAAGTTTTCTTTTTGAAAGATGGATTCATTTGTCTCCAAATAGTGACCTATTTATAGGAGAGAAAATGAGAAACGGAGGGTTGAGATAAAAAAAGGCTAATCAATGGTAAAAAAGGAAAGAAGATGGAGGCATGGATCATGGATTCCCATCAAGGGTAGAAAATGCAAGATGATATTTAATCAAGGGTTCACATTTAATCCAAACAAACACACTTTTGACTTGTACAAGAGGTCAAAAGTTAATTTGCACAAGAAGTTTTGAGTTAAAACTTGCATATAAAGCTAAGTAAGTTTGTTAGAAAAAGAATATTCCTTAGAATATAGATAATTAGCTAATTAAAACAAAGTTTAATTGTACAAAAGGAGAAGGAATATTCCTTTTGGAGGAATGTGCAAAGGAGGAATACTCCCTTGCAAGTGGGGGGAATTAGAAGAATTAAGATGACATTCATTATATAAATTGATTTAATGAAAGGGGGAAAGGTGAAATGACATTTAATTAAATACCTTAGGGTTATTTAATTAAATAAGAAGATTTAGGGATTTAAATTAAATAGTTTGATTTATCTAATTTAAAAGGATGAAGTGTTAGCACGAAAGGGGGTGAATTAACATGAATAGATTAATTAGGTTAATAGATGCAAATGATGCCATTAATTAATTAGCTAAGCTAATTTGATTAATTAAGCAAAAAGAGGATTGGTTTTAGGAGGAAATGATGTTAGTATACCTGATTCGAGTGTATGATATCATTCAAGACATTTTTTCAGTGTCTACATTTTTCCCCTCTTTGAAGCAAGGTACCTGCTACTTCGGTTCAAAGACTAACGCCCTTTAGATTGAAAACTGCTACTTAAATAAAAATTAAAAAAATTCTAATTTTTTAGATGCCTTAGTGGAAGGATTAAGTTGGTTCCTTGCCCCCTCGAGAAATTGGGTGAAAAATTTGAATTTTGGGTTGATTTCTTGACAAAGGTAAAATGCTACCCAAGGGGTCTGGAGAGGCTCCAAGATGCAAAAAATATGCCAAAAATGCAAAAAATGATGCAAAATAAGGTTTAGTTTAGAAAAATTGGTGAAAGTGATGAAAAACCCTAGCTTGATGAGTAAAATAAGGGCATAAAACCCTAATTTGAAAGTATAAATAGGTTAAGAAGGGTCTTTTCCATTCATTTGTGCATTCACACCTTTAGGATTTCGTGCATTTTGAGCTTGACCCTTCGACGAAATGGTGCAACAAGTGCTCCCATGACACATTTTCGACCGAGTTCGAGAGTACTAGAGGCTTCCAGGCACATGACCACTGGTATGTGATTCAAAACTTGATTTGAAATTTGACTTTTTGATGCATTTAATGCCTTTTGAAAATTTAAACTTTGGCGACGTCGCTCTAGAGCGACGCTATTTTGAGAATCGACGATGCTAATTTGAATTTTAGTGACACATATGTGAATTATGATGCAGTTCACAATTTAGAATTAGGGTTTCAAATTCTAAATCATGATGCATATGTGTTTAGTGATACGACTTGCAATTTGTATTTTAAATGCCTCAAGCGTCACAGTTTTAATTTTGACTTATAGCGACGCTATTGTCATTTTGGGGATGAAAACTCTAAACTCGATCAATTGTTTTTTGAATTTTTGATGCCGTGTGCATTGTGGGTGTAAGAGGTGATCTTGCCTTTGATGTCCCGTGAGCATCGACCCACAATTTTGTCCAAATTTGGTGATTTATTTGAGTTGCAACAAGAGCACTTGGGGGAGATTGGCCTGTGGTACATTGCGTACATGCCCGTCATCGGGACACATTTGGCCATGATGACAACGTTGTGTGAGAGATGATATGAGACCTCATCATTCCACCTTCCTACTGATGAGGCGACATTGATGTTGGAGGATGTATGACGGATATTACATTTGTGGATACATGGTGAGCGTGTGATCTATGATGTTGATGTTGACTACGATGCAGAGGCAAAGGTCAGGGCAGAGGACATGATGTCTAGGATGGCTAAGATTAGTAGGATGGATAGGTCCCAGGGGCACCACCAGGGCATCAACAACCCTTGATCTAGTAGCAGCTAGTACAACCACCACCGCCAAGGCTAGATCCTCATGATTTATAGATACAACAACTATAGTAGCAAATATAGGCGATTACATCCGAGAGGGATCAGGCTTGCCAACAAATTTTGATGATTACTGCTAAGAGAGACCAGGCTAGGTAGCAAGTATAGGCTACCACAATAGAGAGGGACCAGGAGCGACAACTTAGACAGATTGTCGAGATGTAGTTGGCTTAGAAGGTCGGGCGACGTCAACAGCTAGAGACTATGTTAGTTGCAGCCCAGGGGTGAACAATGTCTACCAGATTGTACAAAGAGGTTGTGGTTGGGGCAACCTACTATCGGATGGACTACCACTAAGATTTATTTGTGACACTTAGATAGTCAGATTACTCGCAGAGGAGCGGGGAACATCCTAGGGCCGAGGATCAGCCAGAGAGACAACCTAGTGAGGTGAGCAACCATCAGGGCTAGCTTGTTTGTACAAACACTTTTTGATGATTGCCCGATTCTTTACACAAATATACATTCATGGGATCCTTTTTGATAGCCTCGTGGATATTGTATTTTTGATCAATATACATACACTGACTCAGATATTGTACAATGACAATCATTTTTTATATATATGATATGATACAGATTCATGATGTGATGTGTTCGCTTTTGTTTCATGCTTATGAATGTATGCATGCACTTTGATATGATGATGTGACATGCTTATATATGCTTATGTATGGATGCAATTATTTTATTATCATGTTTATGTGATATGTGATGGTACATGTGGTGATATGGAATGGACACAATGTTATATTTTTTTTTAGTATCTTTTCATGACATGTTTATGAGATAGATGATATGATATATAGATGGTATGCTTATACAAATGATATGGATGCATTTCTTTGTTTATTTTCATATACATTTTTATGATGTGATGATATATGCATATGGATGTATGGATGGATAATGCAAATATTTATGATTATGATATGATAGTGTGATGCAACGATTTAAGATGCTTAGAATAAAAAATCTATATTATTTGTCACAACTTAAATGATAATGGTGATGCAGGATGGATGCATTGATGATGTTTTTGTTGACTGTGATGATACCAGGTTAGTGCAAAAAGAAGATAGAAGAAAAAAATGATTGACCATTGATTTTGATGATTGATACAAAAGATTGAACAAGTCTATAATCCACTGAGACTTTATTAGAGATGGTGATGAGAAATGCATGATGATGATGATGATGACAATGATTATTTTCTCATATCTTGGGATTGGGATTTTTTATCTTTCCTTATTTTTGATATAACAATTGGCATGATGCATCAAGGTATTGATAACCAAGATGGCGTTGTATCTAGTGTAATGGAATTTTACTCTGCAAACAGATAAGATAGTTCTTGTTCACACCTTGACATACTAAAACCTTGTTGGAATGTAAGTTAGAAGCTTAGAATACATTGGACCAAAGCATACATAAGAGTCAACAATCTACTCTGAACAACCTCCCTACACAAAACTAAGTAAGTATGTGCCAAGATTATTACAAGAATACCCACAAGCACAACAAACAAAAGATAATGATTGATCCCCCATTCCTTTCTCTCTAAATCATTTTTGATAGACATCATCGAGAGATCCTTGGAATGGGTCATCAAGGTAAATTAGAAGAAAAGATCAAAGACCAATAGTTAGTGTTATCTATATCTCTTGCCAGTTTAAATTTAGCTAAGGTGATTTATGATGTTGGTGTCTATTGCAGGAAGGATACATCCTAGGACATGTTGATCATATGGTTTTGATTAGGATGAGGATGAGCTTTATGATAAGTCGTTGATACAAAATCCATCAATGCATTTACCTATGATCTAGACTTTAGATTTTGACACTTAAGTTATCACTTTACAACTTGCGATGCTTGATTTATACTTGTTTCATCAAAGGTTGAAGGTGATGATTAATTTATTATGGATGAAGGTTTATTGTGGGTGAAAGTGAAATGAGATGGGTGATTTTGGTTTTTTTTGGAATATTTCAATGTTTTTGGTATTTTGAAAATGTTCTAAGGTTGTTTTTGGTCTTTTTGAGTTGTCTATGTGAATGTTTTGGTTTTCAATTATTTGAGGTTATTTTTATGTTTTCTAAGTTTTCAAATGTTTTGAGCTTTTCTGAATTTTTGGATGTTTTGGGGTTTTCCGAAATCTTATGAATGTTTAGGGTTTTTGGATGAGAGTTTTGACTAAGAACCTAACCTAAAAGACCCATCCTAGGGGCCTCGAGGGATGATCAAAGATTAGCCTTGCGATGTTATACACTTAAAGACCACGTAGTTCGACTGACTTGACTTATTCATAATGAGATATGAACAGTTGAGGGGTGTTAGTTTATTATGACAGACTCCTAAAGGACTGAACTAGGGTGTCTCAGGGGTATGTCAATGATGGCCTTTCCTATGTTCAAGCTCAAAAACCCATAGTTCGATAGGGTATCATTTTTGGATTTTTGATGTTTTCTGGATGTTTTTGATTTTGGACTTTGCAACTTTTTGAATGTTTTTGGATTTTAGTTGTACAGGATTTTGCAAATGTTTTTGGATTTTTGATGAATATTTTATGAATTTTTTTGGGATTTTCGGTGAGATTTCCAATAACCTTAAGATATACAAGAACCCAATCTGATCCATAACGAATTTTCCCTAGTGTGATATGATAGGCTACCTCGATATAGGTAGGAAAAACTGACCTTAGGAATATGCCAAGTAGTACTAAGGGGATTGCGATACTTCACAACATCAAGCTATGATAAGGATGTGAATGGGTGATGGAATAAATAGGATGAGCAAGGCGATGGATGGAGGATGAGAATGATAGGATAAAGAGTCAAAGAATAGATGAAGGTGATTTATTTACACAAGGAATCTATTTGCCAGGTTTTCACCAAGGTACTTGCCCAAAGTTCCATCAAAGTGGTTTTCACTAGAGGATGATTTTTTTCTTTACTTTTCAATCCTTTTTCTCATTTTTTTGGATTTTGATCCTTTTCTTTTTGGTATTTTTAGATTTATACCCTTCAAGACTAGGCATAATTTTTTTGAGATGCAAGCTATTGGTTGGTTCCTACAAGGGTTCACCTTCATGTGTTGAAAATTGATATATTCTTGATCCATAGCTTGTTGTGATTATTAAGGGACCCAACCAATTAGGCTCAAAATTTCCTTTACTCACCTGATCTAGAAGATTCTTTTGATTCTTCTTTAAGATAAGATCCCCTACCTAGAAAGACCGATATTTTATCTTCTTGTTATAACTTCATTTCAGTTGGTTTTGATATACTTGCAAGTGATAAAGGGTGTCAAGACGACGCTCATCCAAGAATTATAGCTCATTCAATTGAGATACTCTGTATTCTTCATCAATGATTAGGTTTTTTAGTGGCACTCATAATGATGGGAGCTCAACCTCAATAGGAAGAATGGCTTATGATCCATAGACCAAGGAGAATGGGGTTGCACCTATTGGTGTGCAGATACTAGTTCGATAGGCCCAAAGAGCAAGATTTAGCTGCAGATTCCAATCGTGGCCAACTTCATTGACCATTTTCTTTAAGATCTTCAAAATAATTTTGTTTGTATCCTCAGCTTGGCCATTACCTTTGGGATAATATGGGGTAGAGAATCGGTGTTGGATGTTAAATCTTTGACATATCTCTTTCACATCCTGATTCTTGAAGGGTGTTCTATTGTTTGAGATAAGGGTTTGTGGAGCACCATAACGACAAATTAGGTAATTCAAGATAAAATTAGCAATTTTCTTCTCTATTATGTAGGTCATACGAATGGCTTAACTCACTTGGTAAAGTACTTAGTTGTTATTATGATAAACTTGTGGTCGTTGGATGAGGTTGGATTGATCTTTCCTATGAGGTCAAGTCCCCACTGTGAGAAAGGCCAAGGTGTGATCATTAGTTGAAATTCCTGAGTTGGAGCATGAATCAAATCTCCATTTTGTTGATACTAGACACATTTTTGTACATACTGATGAGCTTATCTTTCCATGGTTGGCTAGTAGTACCTCGTCCTCAACAGTTTCTTAGATAAAGTCATACCACTAGAAAGGGAACTAAATATTCCATCATGAAATTTTGTTAAAGCAGTCAAGGATTCCTCTTGGTTAAGACATCATAGTAATGTCCCTTCGATGCTTTGGCGGTAAAGGGTATCACCTAGGATCACGAATCGGAATGCCTTTTTAATAAAGATCTTTTTAAGGTTAGAGGTGATATTGGATGGGAGGGTTCCTCTACTTAGATAAATGTGTTGAGTTTTGTTTTCCTTGATGTCTAATGTTTGTTTCAGCTTGGTGATATGGTTGCTTCAGATTAGTTGGAATCTTGATGATCTATGTTTAGTGTGCAGGTATTCTTTGTCTCGGTTGGCACTACAGGAGTATACATGTTGGTGACTAAATTTCATTTGTCTTTTCTTGGTTGAGTTGGTATTATTATTTATATTGACAGGCCTCTCATGTGTTTTCTTTAAACTCAGCCAAAGGCCGACAAAGGTAATATGAAAATAGTTAAAAGTTAATATGACTTTGGTTACTTGGTTAAAGTGGTCGGTATTATGACTTAGTTTATTTTTCTTTGAAAAGACAACAACCAAGGAATATTCCTATACTTGAGTATCGATGGGTTAAATTTTTTTTTTGTTCTATCGGTTCATTTTATCACATGCAGATTTCAATGATTATGTGCTTTGAATTTGGGCTCATCTTAGGGAAAATAGATGCTTTGTGCCTGTCTTTTGTTTTTACAAGCAACTGAACCCTAGTTGCGCTGCTTTGAAGAATTTTCATGTTGATTTTTTATTGCCTTGCTTGGGTATCATTCCTCCAGCTTCAGGTATCTATGATGGAAGTTTGGTTGGTGTTTGCTGTGATGAACACTTTACAAGCTGAAAAGTGGGTGAGATGTAGTGAGACATTTGAAAAGTCATTACACATACAGGTGATAGTTGTTTGGCCGCCATGACAAGTATTCAATTTCAGTTTTACATGTTTTCGTATTGGTTTTATTCTTCACTGTTAGTTTAGTTTAGAGTTTGCCAAAAGATTAGTTTCAACATTTTTAACCCGAGTTTATACTCTAGGGTTCTTTTATCTTCAATGATTTTTTTCCATTGAAATTTAAAATGATTATTGTTAAAACTCATGATGAGTATCATGATTTTTCGAGCATGGTTTGTCAGTTTTATAAAACCATGGTTATTATGGATATGATTGTAAAACAAAAACGTGTTAAATGTTTTACACTCTTTGTTTAAATGCATGTAAAAGGCCATGACTTTTGTGTAGAAGAAAACAAGAAATACAATGAATAGAGGATTTGTTGAGGGGTTTAATGTTGTGATATCTTTTAGAGAATTTTACATTGAGAACTCATTTTTTGTGGAAAGAGTTAAAAAGATCACAAAGGGTTTTTTATTGTATAATATCTCTGGTTTTATACAAAGATAATACTCAAAATTTTGAGTTGTTAATAACCTATCTACTATGATGCACAATACAATTTATAATGGGTTATTTTGAATACACTTTGGTTGTACTCTATTGAGATTTTGTGACTGCACAAGTATGCAGTTATACAATCCTGCTAGTTTACTTTGATATTTGAAAAACATTGCAAAGGGGTGGGTGCTCCTATTGAAGTTGGTGCTTCAGAATATATCAGTATTGAGTTGGTGCTATGAGAATATTGTAATCAATATTTGGAATCAAGCCTGCAAGGCATTTTGGAGTGGTTTTTCTACCCCAAGAGGGTTTTCCACTTGGCAATTTTTGTGTCACTTTTTGTGTGATTTGTGTTTATCTTGTACAATCTTTATTTTTGTTATTTATGTTGTGTCAGTATCTTCAATTTCTCTGATACGCTGTCCTTGTTCAATTTCACTTACATATTCTTGTTTCAGATGTGAATGTGTTAAGTGTAAATGTTATTTTCTGTTATCAGAAAGCCTGTTTTTCCTACAAAAGATAATATTTAAAAGTTTGTTCACTCAACATTATATGAACAAACTATGTCTTGCTTTAACATGAGTTGATGGAAATTCATGTTGTCATTTTTTGAGTAATCTGTCTTATCTTATAAATATCATCTTTAAATTACAGTTACATTTTTTTCTAAAAGGTCAGATCTGCCATTCTTGTCATAAAGTTTTTCATTTTTTTACTCTTCTGATTCACTCCCCCCTCTCAAAGTAGTTCCACTTCCAACAAGATGAATATGACATGATACCATGGGGATCTAGGACCAAAAATGACACACGTGTATTCAGATTCAAAGATTTTGAAAGTTGTACGAGAAGTTTTTCTACCAAGAATTTGCATTGAAGGATGTTGTTCAACATGTCTAACAGTGATCTGATTATTTCCATAGCGTCTACTGCTCTATTGTTCATGTGAGGAATCTACTCAAAAGTTATGTCTATGAAAAGGTCTTTGAGACTTCCTACCATCTTCTTGTATGGAGTAATCTTGTCATATTTAGTTTGGTAGTCGTCATTGACTTGGTTGATAACCAGCTGTAAGTCTCCATAGACTTTCATTTCTTGTATCTGCCATTGAACTGCTATCCTTAGACTTGTTATTAGGGCTTCATACTCAACAATGTTGTTAGTACATGGGAATGATAGCCTGTATGAATTTGGAATGCAATCAATTTGAGGGGTGATGAAAAGAATACCCACTCCTGATCCATGTTGGGTGAATGATCCGTCAAAGTACATTTTCCACTGATTGGTTAGATTGATAAGGAACACTGATTCATCAGGGAATTCATATATTAAGGGGTTATCTACATAGATAAGTGCATCTTCTAGTTGGTATGTGATCCCTTATCCTTTGATTGCCTTGCGTTCCATGTACTCTATGTCAAATTCAGTTAAGATCATTACCCATTTTTCCATTCGCCTAGTGAGATTTGCTTTGGATAATAGGTATTTCAATGGGTCAATCTTTGCAATGAGCTTTACTTGGTGTGACAACATGTAATGCCTAAATTTTTTTGAAGCAAAAAATACTACTAGGCATGTTTTTTCAATGGGTGAATAGTTCATTTCGTAGCCCACCAAGGTCCTGCTAATGTAATAGATAGCCCTTTCCTTTTCGTCTTCATCATGTTGTGCCAAAAGAGCACCTAGTGCTCCTGATATTGCTGAGATATATAGGATCAGTGGTTTGTTCGGTATCGACGAAATGAGCACTGGAGGTGTCAATAGATAGTCTTTGATCTACTGGAAAGATTCATCACACTTCCAATCCCACTTGTAATCTATTCCTTTATGGAGAAGATGAGAAAAGGGTGGATTTTGTCTGATAGTTGCACTATGAACCTTCTGATGGACTGCAACCTTCCTTGTAACCCTCTCATCTATTTTAGTGTTTGTGGTGGTTCCATGTCTAGAATGGATTTTACTTTTGATGTATCAATTTCTATCCCTCTTTACGAGATGATATAGACAAGAAGTTTCCCTAATGTGACCCCAAATAATTTTTTTTGGATTTAGTCATACCTTATACTCTTTGAGTCTATTAAAGATGGGTCCTAAGATTTCTATGTGCTCACTTATTCTCTTTGATTTTTCCAAAATATCATCCACATAATCTTCAACTGTTTTGTGGATCATGTCGTGAAAGATGAGGGTCATTTCTCTTTGATAGGTTTCTCTTGTATTCTTCAACCCAAATGACATCATGTTCCAGCAATATGTTCCCCATCGACAAGTGAATGCAGTTTGGATTGATCCTCCTTGGCGATCATGATTTGATTATAGCCTGAAAAACCGTCCATGAGTGATAACATTTCATGCCCAACTATTGAGTCCACGATAAGGTCGATGTTGAGAAGAGGAAAATCATCCTTCGGGCATTCCTTGTTTAGGTCTCTAAAATCTATGCAGAGTCTGATGCCCCCAGTGGGTTTGGAGAGTAGTACCAAGTTTAAAACCCACTCAGGATAATCTATTGGTCAAATGAATCCAACGTCAAGAAGCTTTTGTAACTCTAGTTTCACCAAGAGTGCTATCTGAGGGTACATCTTCCTTAATTTATGCTTCATGAGTTTGGCTTCAAGATAAATTGCTAAGTGATGCACAACTACTTATGGATCAAGCCCCGACATATTAGTGTATGACCATGCAAAGTTGGCTCTTCACTCTTTCAAGAACACTGCTATATTTTTGTGTTCTTCATCCAACAAGGATTCAACATAGAAAGTGATCTTGGGTGCTTCTTTTGTTCCCACATTGATTGGAGCGGCCTTTTCTACTAGCACTACTAACTTCTTTGGATGCATTGCACTAAGGGGAAGATTGAATCCCTCATCCTTGGGTGCCTCACAGATGCTTTCACCTTCGAATATGTCCTTTATTTTTACTATTTTAGGATCAGAAAGTGCCACAATGTGGTTTTCACTCAAAGATCTGCATGCTATTTGTATTTCGTCAATTTTGCGACTGAAGGATTCAATCATCTCCCCATTGTACACCCCTATGTCTAGCTCTATGTAAAAACCTAATTTGTGATTTTCCCATGGTAAGTTGTCTAGAAGTCCCATGAATTTTGAGATCGCTTCATCATTTTCGAACAAATCTAGAATCGGTGGTCCTTGTTGGTCCATGTCAATGAGTTGTGGGTATACTAGGTGCATTTCATTTGGTTGATTGCTCAGAGAAAAGGATGTTATAGATATCATGAAGAGGGAGTTATTCTCAAATAGGTTAGCAACATCAAGGGGGGAATTATCTAAGGTCATATCACGTGATGTAGGTAACCAAGAGGAAGCCTCAACCCATTTAGCGGAAGTACCTTTTCCAATAAGGGTAATCTTACTAGTAGTACAACCTAGGCCAAGATTATTTAGTCATTTCTCAGGAACAATAGGTTCTAGTAAACCATTATCATTTTGTCCTAACTTCTTGTTCTTTTTATAACCCCATCCCTTCATTAGTTGTAAGCATTTGTTGTCATATTCCATAGGAAGAATAGGGACAAGTTGTTCATATTGATAGAGGAGTTTAGAGACATGTTCCTCATTGATATCTTCTTGGTTCATATCCACCCACTTAGTGAAGGTAGTAGCTGCCATCTTGATTGTTTCAGGCTCTTTGTTGCTAAATGTGGGTTTCTTGTAGGATTGAGGAGAAAGAGTTAGCTCTCCCAAGACAAAGGTATTCTTCATTAGCTTATAGTTTCCACAACCATCATCCTGGATTATTGCTTTGATGTTAGGAATGTTCTATACAATGGGTGTTTTTGTTTCTGAGGTAGATGCAAGGGATGGCGGGTCAACAAATGAGGTAGATGGTGTAGGCCCTTCATCATTTTTGGGTATTTTGGGGATCTTATAGAGCTTGGCCTCAAGATTCTTGCAGTAGTAAAAATGTTCAAGATCTCCATGGATGGTAATTTCTCTACCTTCAAAAGATAAGTTTACACATTGATGATAGGTCGATGCTACAGATTTTAAGGCATGGATCCACGATCGATCAAGTAACATGTTATAGGGAAGATCAAGGTCTAACACTTGACATGTAGTTTATGCAATGATAGGTCCCACTTGGATGTGTAGTGAAATGATGCCTTATGATACCCACTCTTGGTCATCATATGCTCTGATGGTGGTACTCTTTGCTTTCTCAATAGTATCCTCTGAATAGCCCAAATGTTTGATTAATAGAAGGGTACAAATGTTCAGATCAACACCTCCATCTAATAAGACTCTTTTGACCTTATTATTATGAATGAAAACCTCAAGATGTAAAGCACAGTTATGAGATGGATGTGACGGTAGGTCTTGTTTTGAGAAGGTAAGGAGATGATTGGTGATATTCCCTACCATAGCTTGAAACTGATATGTATCAATATCCTTAGGGATAGATGAATTTCATAAGACTTTCTCTAGAATTTCCCTATGTGTGGGGGATAGCCTTAATAGTTCTAGGATTGAAATATGTGCAAGTCTTCTTAAGCTGATCTAGGAGATTATACTTGATGGGATTTGATGTTGGAAAAGTAGGTTGTGCCCTAGATTGAGATAGTACTCCTTGGATGGTGAATTTTCCATGGCGTGTGGTGACTCCACACTCCACACTATGCCCTTTAATGGTGACAACAATAATGAATCTATCACAGGAAGCAAATATGTTGGAATAGGTATGCTGCACATTTGTGTAATATTTAACTTTTCTAGTATTGTTTGTTTTGTTATGATATGGCATAGGGTTCTTGTATATTTTAAGATCTTGATTCCCTGTTGGTACCTCAACAAATATGGTGTAATTTTCTATAGGGTATTGGATAATTCTTTTGAGCCTCATGAAGTTTGTCGTTTTATGTCCCTTAATTTTTTGAAAGTCACAAAGATCGTTCTCATTGTATCGGGATGGTTTCTCTTGTGGTTCTTGGCAGTTTTCAAAGTTGGGAAGTGTTATCAAGTTTGACTCTACCAAATTCTTCATGATGGTCTCAATAGGTTCTGACAAATGTGTGTGCTTACATTTTGGATAGTTTTTTTTGTTAGGAGTTCACCTTTATTACTTGTTAGTATTGTTGATTTGATTGTTTTGAGGAGGTGTCATTTGTTGCATAGTTGGTTGAATGTTAGAAAATTGATTGTTGTTTTGCCTAGGAGCACTTAAGACCGCCTTAGCATCTACCACACCATCATTTTTTATGTTCTTGTTCTTAGCCCAAACACGAGGCTTTTCGTTTGAACTAGTTGATGGGCGATTGTAAGCTTGAGTATTTCCTTATGAGATTAGAGCTCTCTCGATGTTAAGGGCTCTAGGGACAAGTTCGTCATAGGATGTGATGCACTTCATTTTCAAGTGGAAGGATAGATCTGGGTCTAGATTTGTGATGATGATTCCCACTTGTTGTTCATTGGGAAGAGGCCACTTGCTCTTACTAGCTCTTTGTCTCCATTGCTGCAAGAAATTGGTGAAAGATTATCCTTTGTTTTGTCTGAGAGTATACAATTCTTCTAGACTTACGTTCATGTCATAGTTAAAGGAGAAGTGATCAATAAATTTATCGGTGATTTCTTGGAAAGTTTTGATACTCGATGGTAGTTGAGAAAACCAATCCATTGCAGGACCTATTAAACTTTGAGGGAAGAGACACACCAAATATTAATCATTGTAAGCCACCTCCATACACATGACATTAAACTCTTTGATATGGTCCATAGGAATTCCTCTCCCTTCGTATTTATCAAATTTGGGGATTTGAAAACTGGGAGGAAATGGTACCATTACGATGTTTTGATCGAATGGATAGGGACATAGATTTTGTGTATGGGGTTTCTTTGTCTTGCCTATCCGAAGGTCCTATATTTCTTGTGACAACGTCTTGAGTTGTGATGCTAGATCATCTTGTAGGTTTGGGGGAGGAACATATGTTGGGATGACAAATGAGTTGTATGTGGGATTTTGATATGATAAGGTGTTGTATGGGGTGTATGGTGGTGTGGGATTGTGTGAAGGTGATTGAGGTGTTGATGCATATCTTCCTAACATGTTTGTATTGATGATGTTTTGTTGAGGATTATAGTAGGAATTTTTTTGTTGTTGTTGTTGTTGTTGGGCATACTGTTGAGCTAGTAAGGCTTGTTGTTGTTGTTGGGAATACTGCTAAGCTAGTAAGGCTTGTTATTGTTGTTGAGCCACAAGGGCTTGTTTTTGGGCTTGCTATTTTTGTTGCACCACGAGGGCTTGTTGTTATTGTTGTGCTACTAAGGATACTTGATAGGCTTGTTGTTGTTTCTAGGATAAGGTTGCTTGTTGTGTCGTAAATTCTGCTTTCTTTTTTTGCTGTTGTTGGACAACTTTTGTTGATAAGATTTTGTGCTTACTGTAAAGCTAAGGCATGTGCTTGCAATATAAGATCAGCTTGTTGTTGGGACATTTGTGATGGATTGTGGGTGTTGATGTTTTGAGTGGGTAGAGGATTGGTGATGAGAGGTTGGGGGTTCCCTTGGTTTAACATTCCTTGGAAGATAGTGAATTGAGATGGAGGAATGTAAGTTTGAGGTCCCATTTGATTTTTCATGGTAATAGGGACCGTGGGAAAGAGGAGGATGGTGCCATTGGATTTTGTGATGGTAATGGAATGCTAGGACCTTGAGTCCATTGATTGGAAAGGTTCCCTTGTCCAAGGTCTTAAGGATTTCCTTGCGCTAAAGATGTGGACAAAACATTATCTAGGTTGATGTGATTCATCACCAAGGGATTATTTTGATTTGGGTTGATGATGGATGGAATGGGTGTGTTTTGTGAAACCAATGGTGTAGATGAACCATTTGGGGGATTGGATAAAGATGTTCCTATTTTCGTTAAGGGTTGATTTTTCATTATGGTGTTGACATGCGCTTGTGGGTCAATTTGAGACACCTGGTCCACACTTCCTTGCGAGATATGGGGCACACTTGCGGTACTTGTGGGGATGGATGAAAATGGGTACCCTTGATATGTTGATGTTATCATGGATTCATGAAGTGTAAGTGGTTGATGTTGATGTTGGGGGTGTTCAAGAATGGTGGAAGTACCAAATGTTGGTGTCCAAGTAGTGGATGGATTGGTGTTAAGGGTACCCACAAGTGTATTGCTTTCAAATGGAAGAGTTAGACGAAAGTCCTTGGCAAGAATAGTTGCAATAATAGGAGTGGATATTTTATTTAACCCTAGTGATGGAGTTGTTAAGCATTGTGTCAAAGTTTGCACAACAAAAGATGGGAAAATTGGAGCAACATTTTCTACAGCTTGGCATTCTTGTTTGTACTCCATGATTTCTTCCTTAGTAAGTCCAAATGGTTTGTTTGTAATGTCTTCAATATCATATGGTCCTGATGGAGATGATGGTTGTTGAGATGGGGTAACTTGACTTCTTGGATCAAATTCTAAAGGATTGGGATCACTTGAGGTGAATGTGACTTTGGTTTTCTCCATGATTCTCTTGTGTTGTGATCTTGTCTTTACCATAAATTTTCGGTCACCTATGGGAGAGTTGTGTTGAGATTTGTAATGTTTGAACTCTCTAGTTGACTCAAATCTAAGTAAAAGAGATGCTCTAAGTATTTTGGGAGAAATTATGATAATGGGGGATGAAGGGATGGATGATGTGTAAAGTTATTTTTGCAAACGTTTTGGGACAACACTTTTGACTTGAGTTTGATGTTTTGATGTTAGGATAAAGGATGTTTATGAACTTAGAAATCTTTAGGGTAGACTCATGAGCTTCAAGATAAACTAGTTCAAAGATGATAATTAACTCAACTAAGTGCATGGAAAAAGATGCATTTCACATACAAGGTAGCTAAGTTAGGGGTTGGTTTGATAAATGTTTAAGTCAAAAAGTGTTGGTGTATTCAATTTTTTTGCAAAGTTTGGTGAAGTGAAGGATGAAATTTGATGAAGGGGTGGATGAAATGTTTGACCTAATGTTGACCTAGAGTGAACCTTTGTTTGATAATACTAAGATAGTGAGAAACACGCTAGACCTCTAAATTTTGAAAATCCTAAAGACCCAATGTTTTAGATAGGTTCGTTATCATGAAAAAGACCTGGGTTTCGACCGAAAAAAGAACATATACAAGTCTAGATTGTTCTTTGAAACACATTTATAGAAGATGTATACAATCTTGGTTTTGTTTTGGTGAAGTATTTGAAGGTGTTTTTTGAGAGATTTTGGAGTAATATGCCTAAGTTTGAAATGACGACCTGCAGACTTTCTCTTGGGAAATTTAATTTTGCACGAGATCATTTAGAGAAGTCTAAGTCTTTGGAAGGAAAGAGGATATTTATCGCCACACGGGTGGTGGTAATATGGGATTTCCAGCCTCAATATCAATTTTTTCCTCTTCTTCATCTAAGATATTTGTTGTGTTTCTCCATTGAATGGATGTTTCCTTTGTTTTAAAAGTAAAGTTTCTCAAACTGCTAATTATATCAGTTTGTTCACCTTCAATGAGTTCAAAGTTTGGCTGAATAATAATAGGTATAAGATCATGTTGTTCAATGAGAGCAATCGGTCTCCAAATGGTCATGTGGGGTTCCATTTTTCCAAATTATCTTGCTTAATTGAATTTATTTTACCACAAATACTTGTCTTGATTATGTTTTTAAACTAAATGTCTATGTCAAAAACATCATAAATTTCACAATGTCCGTTTTGTGAAAAGGATGAAGTTCAAACCATAGTTGCTTATGTTGACTCTGGAAAGTATGGATTGAGATTTAAGTCAAGATATTTAGAAATTTCTAAGGATATAAATCCTTAGGACAAGCATTAATATCAAGGCTATTTCAAAGGGTATCCATCCTTAGACCAAAGGGTTTGAAATTTTAAAGAAGATTGTGAATGTTTGTTCACAATGTTTTGGAACCAAGCAAAGTATTAAACTAACTCACAATCTTTACCACCTAGTTTTGAAATGGCCATACTTGTTGAGTCCCCACTCGGATTTCTCCAAACACTAAGAAAATGAAAACAATTAGAGATTTGGCGACACTGGCTCCCCTCCATGACACACACTTCTCGGGACCACCAAATCTCAAAATCCTGAAGATCCAAAAATACTAAGGATTTTTCCATTTCAACAATGAATAGTACAAATGTGGGGTGACTTTAGAATGACCGTTCTTGCACCAACAAGCATTAAGGATTTTGGTAACTAAACAATTTGGATCTTAGTAACAAACTGAGAACATCTAGCCGTATACACACCCACTTTGCCACTTAAGGCTCTTACTACCGTTCCCATTCCACTTAAGGCATGGTACTAGGTCCAGTATGTTATACAATCCACTATAGAAGGTACTTTCTCATGATTTTCCAACCTTTAATATAGCTCGTTGATAAATGTGCTTGCAAGAACTTGCCTACAAGTTTCCTGTTGCAGGGTGTGTCTCATAGTAAGTCCTTTCTTAAGGGTGACACAAAGCATAAAGGTGTACTTATGTATTTATCTTCACCCAAGATCACACGAAGCACAGGGGGATTGGATACATACTATAAGTGCACACAAACAATGAAGTACACTTGGAGTGTTTCTCTTCACCCAAGATCACACGAAGTACAAGGGGATTGAATACACATTACAAGTGTGTCATAGCAAAGCAATCACTCATTCATTTTAACCTCTAAAGCTAAGATGAATTCATTTTATGCACCAAACAAAATTTTAAGTTGCCTTGTTCAATTTTAGACCCAAAATACAATGATGAAATGAGGGTTCAATTTTAGTTCCGTTTGAGCGTTATTTTTAAACCCAAATGAAAATTAGTGAGGTCCTAAGGCACAAAATGAAAAACATAAGAAATTGGGTTATAATTGACTCAAGAGCATTAAGAAGCTTGTTACAATTATAAGATTGAAAGATGAGAATGCTTCTTCACTTTTCATTTTATCGTCCAACCTACAAAACTCGGTTAGTCTAAAAACCAAAACAACGTTAGAGGAATGTTAGTAATCTGATGAAGCACACAAATTAAAACACATGTTGAAAAATGATTGTTAAATTTCTTACCAGAGTTGGGCATTGCTATTCATGATAGCGTTGCTATAAATCATTTGAATGTCACTCTAGTGAATTTGGGCATCGCTCTACTGAGAAACCAATGACGACAATAACACTATTGTTTGAAGTGCATCACCATTTGTAAATTTCAATACCTCTAAAAATTATTAGTGTCGCTGTTTGGTTTAATCAACATCGAGATATTAAATAGGTGTCATTATTTCTGATGATGATAGCGTCATTGTATGGCGACGCCCAACAAAGGCATCGCTAAAATTATTTTGGGCATCATTGTATCCTGCAAAAGTAAAAAAAATAGAATTCGAGATAGAAATTGATTGAATTTGATCGGTTAAGCCTTCCTTCTAGCACCAAAATTTGATCGACGGATTAGTATGAGCCAATTATGCTTGATCCATGGAGAATTGAAGCATAACAAAGCCACTAACATCAATCTTCAACAAGATCATTCAAATGAAGATTAAACTAAACATTTATCAAAACTAAGCATTCTAAACTACGAAAGCGTTAAATGTCTACTTTAATCCATCTAAAACTTATCTCGTTGTGGGACTGGTGTCACATTGATGTGGAATGGTGACCCTTTCCTAATCCTGTGGACAAATGAGCTTACCCTAGTAAGTTTTATTGAAGAAAACTGATGGAATGGTTGTGAGATGTGTATGAAAACATCATTTTAACCTAAATGAGCATGATGCAAGCTATTTTAATATGATTTTATTCTAAAAATGATTTAGATATGCAAAAGCTAAGCTAATATTAGTGGATTCTAAGCTAAATGATCTAAACCCTAATTAATAAACAAGCTAAATGGATGCATTATGTGATCATGGAAGCCATTAATGGAAGTTCAAAATTAACTAATGTAATTAAAATGAACTAAAAGATGCTAAATATGTGCTAAATATGTGCTAAATATGAGTGTGAGTGTGAGTGATTTCAACAACATAAGTTCGATTTTTGAAAGATGGATCCATTTATCTCCAAATAGTGACCTATTTATAAAAGGAAAAATGAGAAATGAAGGGTTGAGATAAAAAAAGGCTAATAAATGGTCAAAAAGGAAAGAAGATGGAGGCATAGATCATGGATTCCCATCAAGGGTTGAAAATACAATATGATATTTAATCAAGGGCTCACATTTAATCCAAACAAACACACTTTTGACCTGTACAAGAGGTCAAAAGTTAACTTGCACGAGAAGTTTTGAGTTAACTTGCATATGAAGCTAAGTAACTTTGTTAGATAAAGAATATTCCTTAGAATATCATCATGGGTGAGGACAATAGATAATTAGCTAATTAAAACAAATTTTAATTATACAAAAGGGGAAGGAATATTCCTTTGGAGGAATGTGCAAAGGAGGAATATTCCCTTGCAAGTGGTGGGAATTAGATTAATTAAGATAATTGATAATTAAACAATGTTAATTATGCAATTGGGGGGATTAGAAGTGTAACATCCCGCTACGAACCCCCATGAGTTAAGAGCCAAAAGGGATAATATAATTTATTTTTAAAATGGGAGAATAACAAAAACATAAAGTAATTACAGATCTGATAAAATGACAACAAACAAGGTCAAATATAACCTAAATGACCTACTAAAGGAGAGGACTAATCCAATCTCCAGAGAAAATCCAAACGGGAGCAAACCAGACAACTCCAAAAATCTGCTCCAGAACTTGCTGCTCTGCTCCGGAACCTGTTGCTCCTTTGCTCCAGAACCTGTTGTTCCGGAGCTCCCTACTCTAGAACCTACTGTTTTGGAGCCCAATGCTCCAAAACTTGCTGTTTAGGAGCCCGATGCTCTAGAACTTGTGATGCAACTCACAAGGCAACAACGGAAGGCATTGCTGCTCCATAACTTAAGCTAATTTAAATGCAAAGGAGATACACATATGAAGTTCAAGTTTTTTGCATGAAACCTTTTAGAAAGAAAGTCATAATGATCATCAAAATACAAGCGAGTCCGATACCAACACCAAAACCCGTAAGATAAATATAAAACATCACATATCTTCTCATTTAATTTATGATTACACTTTATTTCTTAAGAGAGTACAATATACATGAAAAAAATATATGGGTACAATGGTATAGCCGAGAATAAGATACATCAACTAAAAAGGTAAGAAGAGAGAGGAAATGTCTCCAATTGGTGCTCCAATAACCTATACACCGATCCCCAATGGCGGTGGCAATGCCTCCCTACCATGTGGACTCCAGAGAGACCACCCCACCGTGCTCGGAGGTAGTCACAAGGCCCAAACAAAAGCAACAAGGCAAGGGTGACATATGACCAACACTCACATCAGACACAGAGTGAACACATCATACAATGCATAAAGCAAATATCACAACATGGAGATACTAATACATTATCATGACAAGTACTACCCAAGACTACTGAGATACAAGATGCAAGGTTAAGATTGGATGAGAAGACATCAACCATGCCCACATCAACGTCTCGCAGACGGATAACTCAATGCCTCGTAGACGGATAGGCCTTCTTGAGTGCATCCTTGGCCTTTTTCAAGTGCTCAAGGCCATGCACGAGGGGTTAAAATTATAATCATTTTATACCATTGTTTGATTCAATCATCTCATGCATACTATAACTCAGCTGCTAGTTCCTTTGGCAGCGACTTACGAGCCACTTTATAAGGCCACGTAAATGACCTCAACTCAAGACCATCTTGTTTAACCAAACAAGAGATTCATACAACATGAAAATAAGGAAATCCACAATTCCATCACAAAAACCATTTAAACACCCAAGCCAATGTTGCTGAAAAAGAAGTCATTGAACGACTAAAAACTATAAAGAAAAGAGGGCAAATTTTTTTCATCAAAATAGAAACTGCCCGGATTAAAATTCTAACCTTGACCCAGATCAGATTTCGATGTTCCAAGTTGGAATCCACCCTTTAAATTTCAAGTTTAGCCTAGGAAAGAGGTGCTATTCAGAAAACACCATTTTGACCAAGTTGGGCAAAATTGACATGAAAATTGAAAGTGCCCAAAATTTGAATCAGACAAATACCCAATTGAGATATGGGCATTTATAAATGGACTACACTATTATTTTATAAATTTATTGAGCAAGAATAAGGTGCTGTTCAAAAATGTCATTCAGCCAAGATGGAAAAAAAATCATTAAAATGAAAGTATCCGAATTGAAAATCGGACAACAACCCATTTGAGATATGGGTAATTCTACATGAAATCCATTTGCATTTTGAATTTTTAGCTTGTAGATTTCAAGCAGCAAATAAAAATGTCTTTCATCAAATTGGGAAAAACATAAAAAAAAAAAAGGGAAGTGCCTGAAACTCAAATTTAACACAGACCCATTTTAGATTTGACAAATTCAAAAAGAATTTCATCTTTGTTTTCAAAATTCCAGACAAGAGAATGACTCTATTTTAAAATAGAATAATCATTGACCAAGAATAGAGCTGGAAATGCACAAAATTTTTAGCCATATAGAAAAACTACAAGCAGCAAAATTGAATCCAACCCCAACAGTTGAAACTTCCAAAATCATTTAAACACATTCTAACATACATTTCTAAAACAAGGATTCAAGGAAAGCATGAAAGAATACCTCATATTTGCCCAAATGTGAAATGAGAAAATGCTTTGTTAGCAAGGCATGACGAGATTCCAAAATGGAGCAACAAGAAGAAGATGGTCCATTGAATTCAACAATCCAATACCCACCAATTTCTTCACAGAAACCCTTCATGTTTCTTCTCCAACTCAGCTACCCAAATTGTGAGGGTTTTCTCCTCCATGCAAAATCAACAAATTTGCTTCTCTCCGAAAAGATCATCCTCCCCCAAAAAGGTTCAAAATAAAGTATATATGTATCAAAGACTAAGCTGCCCTATTTTATTGATTTATTTTCTTTTAGTTAACTCCTCAACACAATAAAATGAAATAAATCATTTTATTAAACAAAATATTAATGCTTATTAAACAAAATATTAATGCTCTCCAAAGAAATTAATCAAAATCTCTATTATACAACATTCTCAATTTCCACATAATAATTATAAGAATAATAATAATTTAAATCCAACATCAGAATACATAAGGCTACCCAAAAGATTAAATAAAATTATGAGGGCTCACAAAATGGATTAATAAAATCACTTAAAATTTCTAATGAAATGTATCATTCTCCTGAATGATCAATAAAAATCAATTAAAATGACATATATTTAAAACCTCGAGAATAAGACCCTTCAAATCTCAAATCAATTAAACACAATGAGATACCAAAAATAAAGTCACGAAAAGATGTCCAATAAACCACATCGAGGCATTGACAACCAATTAAATATCAATATAACCACATAAACGATTAACGAAACCAAGACAAAATATCTCAATGAGACATTCAGGTAAACCACATATGACCGAAGGGTGCTCCGGACGTTACCGTTAGGTAATCGAATGGTAAGACAACACAAGAGCATTGCACTAAAGAGGTACAATGGGCTAGGTTAGGGGACATTTGGCCTCTATGACTACCTCCAGTTACCACCATCTGGGAATAAGAGTATGCTCAGGCTTGTGAATCCAGACGGAGTTGATACTCAGTACCTGCATCACTCCAATTACACGTCAAGGTACATGTACATATAACATATATCACATAGCTGAAACACACCAATCATCAGGAAGAGGATCATGATATCCTTAGCCTCTTGGATATGAGTGTTACGACATCATCCCTTCCTATCCATAATCATACCAATGCAATGATATCTAAGCATGTAATCCATCATATTAATTGATCATGATAATCATCAATGTCTAATCTCAATATGATAACATTTATAATTCTAAATCAAAATTAAAATACCATCTTACCCAAGCTAGAGTTGGAGAGGTATTACAAGAAGAATTAAGATGACATTCATTAAATAAAATGATTTAATGAAAGGGAGAAAGGTGAAATGACATTTAATTAAATACCTTAGGGTTATTTAATTAAATAAGAAGATTTAGGGATTTAAATTAAATAGTTTGATTTATCTAATTTAAAAGGACAAAGTGTTAGCACGAAAGGGGGTGAATTAACCCAATTAGATTAATTAGGTTAATAGATGCAAATGATGTCATTAATTAATTAGCTAGGCCAATTTAATTAATTAAGCGAAAAGATGATGGATTTTAGGAGGAAACGATGTTAGTATACCTGATTTGAGTGTATGATATCATTCAGGACATTTTTCAGTGTCTATAGGAATAAACAAAGGATGATATGTTGACTAGAAAGAAAGCTTGATGACAAGAGGAAAGGTCAAAAAATGCTAAAAGATGCATGATTGGTGACAATGAGAAAACTATTGGGGATTAAACCATCATCATTGAGAAAATAAAAGTCCACTAATATGTGGAAGGTGGCACTACCTTTAACACATAGTTACAACTACAAAATTCAAGGTCACCGCCTAAAAAAATCCAACCATAGAAATTAAAGAGCGTTGAGCACTAGGGATCAAGTCAGAGGTAGGGTCTCTATTGCTATCAAGAAAATTAGTGGTGGCCAAAGGGATTAATGTGGCCTCTAACAAGAAATTTGACAATAAAAAACTAGGGGTTACAAAAATCATTGAACACAGGTGGGAGAGCAATGCGAGCAAGGAAAAAAACTCACCAAAAATTGAGCCTATCTGTATAAATTAAAAATTCTACCAAAGAAAAAATTGAGCCATGTAAAAATAGGTAATGGTATGGGATCCTCTATTAAAATCCCACCATTTGGAAATTCTTGATTTGCAACCAAAAATAATTCCAATGCTAGTGGATTCAAAAGGGGTGCCCAAAAAAATAGATGTTGCTAAAAACTCGACAACAAATGTTGTTGCAAACTGAAACATGCCATCAAAGATCGATTTCATTTGAAAAGAAAAAAAATATTGTTGCAAATCTAAACATCATGAAAAATTCCCATAAAAGAAACATTGACACTAAAAATAAATCATAGACGCAGGGAGCATATTTGTTCTCCATAAATTCGTACGTTGTATAATGTACAAATCAGTACAACTGTATGAAATTCAGATCTTCAAAATTTGTGCCCTACTAAAAAACTGCCTCAACAAATTTGTGCTATGATTTTAACAAATTGATAATCGTTCTTAAGGTTTTTGGGCCTTCCAAATGCAATGGTGAGGTCCATTTGGGTCCAAGATGTACCAATTTTTTTCCCTAGCCTAGATCTCTCATAAAATAAATAGAAAATTATAGATTTAGAGCTTTGATACCATGTGGGATTTGATCCCTTAACCCTATAGCTCCTAAGGATCACCTACAATTAAACACCTATCATAGAAAAAGAGAAAAAAGAAGATATGAATGCCAAGAATTGATTGGACCAAAAAAAACATGAATCATATTGAATGTGCAAACCTCACAATATGTGAATGAATAATACAATAAGAATCTTTATAAAAGTAAAAAAGAAACCCTAGGTGAGGATAAAAGGATATCATGACATGTGTCCTCATCCTATGATGAGACACAAAAAAACACATGACCTAAGTACTAGATTACTCTAACAAATTTTCCATACATTGAGATAGGTACATTCCCATGTATCTTCCTAGATAAAATGAATTTGTTCAATTCTAGTTAGTGAACATTGATAATATAGAACATTGTTTCCTTCGTATAAGACTATATAAATACCTATGTATCTACTATTATACATTTTTACACAAATACATGTTTGACCCCTTTACTCAATATCTTGTTTACCATTCCAACCTTAAAACTTGGGATATAACTTTACTAACACATAGCTTCAATAATGTATTAATCTTAAAGTATAATAAACTAAAATATTTCTATAAATCTCTTACAATTTTCTTATGTTCACTTTTTACTTTTACCATTAGTTTCCTATAGTCTTAAAATCATTCAATTGGATGACCCAATATTCCTTTTGTTGCAAGTAAAATCAAGCTTTTAACTTCTGTTACATGTCATGTAAGCATGTCTATGTGTATAGATGTAGGTATAGACATATAAACCTACACATTCCCACATAATTCATGCCAAATTTATTCAAGGGTAGTCAATGTCTTATATGCACTTAGGCCAGTGATTCCACACTGTAGTAATCTCATTTATTGATATAAAATCATATTATAAGAACAATAAAATATAGTACATGAATATTTACTAGGTTTACAATAAAGCAATGGTAATTGAAAATAAATATGGAAGAGTATGATTACTCAGTTGCACTACAACAAAGGGGTACTTAATATGAAATATGTATGATAGATTTTATACACTCAGGTGCACTATAACATAGAGTGCTAATATAAAACATGTATGACATAGTATATGCTCTCATATACATTATAGTGCTAATATAAAAGAAATAGACATTGGGTTTTACTCAAAAGTATTATAATAGATAGAGATATTCACTACTACACCTTATGATGCCTAGACCAAGAAAGAGTAGCACTTTTATTTTTAATTTATCACGCTAGAGTTGTTTAATATATGAAATCAACACATATATACCTCACCATAGTGACTAAATAAATTAATTTTCAACATCAAGGTAAGCAGTTATTGGCTGGGTTGATTGGCTTCAAAAATTAACATATTATAATGTTGGTTGGGAATAAAGACAAAAATATGCATGAAATATATTTAATTGAATAAATTCCACACCTTTGACTTGTGAATTAGCCTCCTTTCACAATTTCTCTTCCCTTTAGACACTTTTTTTTCTTCCCTAGAATTGCAGTCACTCCCCTCTTTTTTCCTTCCCATTTGGTTTTTCCCTAAAACTTTTTTAATAACATATGCATTCATTTTTTTAACTCTCTTCCTTCTTCCGTGCCAAAATGGCACATTCCATTACTACCTTCTCATACTCCACTTCAGTTTAGTTAGGATTCCTCTCAAATTTTAATTTCTTCCACCTCCTTTCTAGGTGTTGAGATGGAGTGATGGTAGATCCAAAAGGTTGTTGCAATAACTTTTTCAGGTAGGGTAATTTATTATTTGAATTTAATGTTTTTATGCATGTTTTTTTAAATTTAAATATTATTATTTATATTATTTTTATAGTATTCCATCTTAATCAAAATTAATTCTTTTCATTTTAAAATAAATATCCTAGACAAAATAATGAACTCTCATTCCCAACCTTTCACCTACTCAACTGACAAATAAAATAGTATAAACATGAAATGGCCAATCACCCATCGAATTTTTTAATTGATATGCAATAAAACTTTACATTTAACCTCAAGTACTAGTTAATCTAGTTACATAGAACTAACAAAGACAAAACATTGCATAAAACCAATACTTTTAATATTGACATCTTACATGTGTATATGTGAACAACTAATTCTCAATAGCATGGTATGGTTACTCAAGTTATCTTAATCTACCTCTCTCTCTCTAATGATGCCCTCTATTTTCTTCTAGGAGGGGTGAAATACTTCATTACATTCACCTCATCAAATCAAAAAGTAGTTAGCCCATAAATGGTAACCACATCATAATATGATTAATCATCAAAAATCACATTAATGATCAAACAAAATCAGTCCCAATTCTTATGTCATCACACTAAGATCTATAGCTAATCCTATAATGAGTCATAAATCTACATCAAAATGGTCAATGTAATTGAACTATAAGTATTCATATTTTGAATCTATATTACCTAGACATCAAAATAAATACCAAAAATTCCATGCTATTAAAGTATTTAAAAATAGGGTTTGACGTATGTCATTGTATATCATTTTTTTCTATATTAATGTGTATATTTTTTTTTCTTCGTATTAATAGGTGGAAATCCAAAAAAAATAGGGGAGTTTATGTCAATAGGTTTGAAAGTAATAGCCATTGACCACCTCTCCATCTTCTCGATAGACAAAGAGTCATTCATGATTCCATCTCAATCCATAGGATTGAATATATTATGATATTTTGTTGTATCTCTATATGATTTTTTTGTATATACATTTTTAACCAATATATAACATTGTATGCCTATATGGCTTTATTGTATATACATATTTGTTTTACTTATGTATAACATTGTATACTTATATGGATTTGTTTACACTTTCATTGTATTCATGAAATAATGTATACACTATATAGAATTGTCATGACATTATGTATATGATGATCAATTATGATTATAGATGTTGTCATTTATTTCTTTTGTACAATTGTAAGGCATAACCTTATGGGTAACTATTACTATCATATCCTTACCAATGGTTTTTGTTATTGTTGGTTAGTCTAACCAAACCAATTAGATAGATAGTCATATCTTGACAAAAATCTTGTGATGTGAATTGCATAAAGTGTTATATGTGATGCGTGTTGTGTGAGCCATATGGATATAATGTGAATCATGTTTTGAATTTAATCAATGCTTTGAGTATGAATCAATCATAGAAATAGTTACTCAATTATAATTATTGGTACCTCATTACTTCTATTGATATAATAATAAGTGGGAAATATCTTAATGACATGGTGAAGGAAATTTAACATTTATTAGCTTATAATTGTAACCTTTTTATTCATAATGATAATGGAAGAATGGTAGGTTCTATTATAAGGATTGTACTCTCATTTCAAGGTTATTGATTAATGCATTTGTCCTAGTTATTATTCTCATTTATTATTATTACCTTCATAATTTGGGTTTGGAAATATAATTATCTTAGCACTTGTTAATTATTTTGTTGAATGAGTAATAATGATGCCATTCTCATCATTCATAATGAAAGGTCAACTTTGTCTTAAACTTTGAAATATTATTGTGGGAAAAATTTCTTTGAATGTATCAAGTTGTTATTCTGCACATTATCTTCTATATCCTTGTGTTGATGATACCTCTAAAATTAGAATCATAAATTACTAACATTGAGTGGTAAGAATTGTGCATTCTTACTTCCAAGATCAAGTCATGTTTGTCCAAGGAATGCATGCCAAATATGTTTGATGTTTGTAATTTTAATTATTATTGAAGTCAATAATGTACATGTGAATCTTTTATTTTAATTATTTATATCATGGTGATCTAACAACTACAAATGAGTCAACAAGTAAATATGAAATCCAATGAGGGGAAAACAAGAGAACGTTTAGGACCCTAGTCATCCCACTCCACATAGTGGAATGCCATTTTTTGTGCTAATATAGAGTCAATTTTATTTTTCTAAAGGTCTAGTATGGACTTAAAATGTCATTTTTTTATTGGTGTCCACTAAAGTCCTAGGTCATAGGACTAGAGTTTAGGTTCTTGTTGAGGGCATACATTAGGCAATATGTGAAATTTAAACACTTTTTTTACCATTTTAAAAGGTGACAAATTTCTATTTTTGGAGGTGGAGTTTTATGGAGGAAAAATTGAGAGGGTGACAAGTGTCACCCTCACAATAAGAGAAGAGAAATGGGAAATTTCCACATAATTCTAAAATTGGTTGGTAAGGGATTCATTTTAGTTGGTTTAAGAAAGAAAAGATGAGAAGGTGTTAGGAAGTAGAATAAATAATGAAGGAATGTCAAAGACTTATTCATCCCTATCATAATTATTTTTTCCATCCTTTGAGAGTTAAAATTTCCTTATGTAATTTGTTGTTGCTACACTTTTTTATTAGTGACGAGTCTTAAGGCTAGCGGGTTTGGATGTGAATTATGTGAATCGTTATTTATACATGAGTATGGAAATCTATCATTAATTGAGAGGAATTCTATGGTGTTGTGTTGTATAATTATTTGTGAAGGTGTTGTATTATATTTTTGTGAAAGAATTATGGGTTGAGTCTGTGTGATAGTGTGAATATTTGACTTGTATGATTTTATATTTGGTAAATCCTTTTTAGGGGTTCCTAGGGGTTCTCTTGGCTTAGGGGTAACTGTGAGAGCCTTTGAGGTTTTATGACCCATTAAGATTAGGTGGAAAAAAAAATCTCCAATTGGTTGTTAGGCGAGTAGGTTTTTAATATACAATTGAATTTTTCTCCTATATATACCTTGTTCCTTAATTATGAGATTCTAAAATTGTAAACATAAGTACTCATTTTGCCTCTTGTTGAAGAGATATATAATCTTTATGTAAAATAAAGTTGAAAATATTGGAAAAGGGGGCAATGATTAAAATAGGGTGTCCTAGGTCCTTCATACAAAGAACTTAGGAACTAATGGTGTCCCTCTTCCCAAATTTCATTGAAACTAAGAGATTGCAAGGTGTAGAGATTGAATTTCAACCCTAAGGTGATCCAATCAGACTTGAATATCTGGTTTCTTAGGACAATAATATTTGGAACTAAATGGAAATGATTTGATGTAACTAAACTTAATGAACAATAATACCTAGATGATAAAATGCAAGATCTCGAAGATATAGAAACTGAAATCATAGTTTGCAAGCATATTTGAGAAGGGCTTGGACACATGTACCTAGAATTAGAATTTGGTTATGAGAAATTCTAAAGGATAGGTTCGCCCTAGGGCGAATGGGTCCTGGTTAGGGTGTCCAAAAAAATCTTTGAAAATCCTTTTATGTTGGATCTTAGCTTCAGTTAGGCACATGTCCCACTGTCGAAAAGTAAGAAATAAAATCTACAATTGAGTTTTTTTGGCTTGACAACAGTGGTGACAACTTATGCAATGTTTCAAAATTACTCTTTGAGATCTCTTCAATCCGTCTTCAACCTGTAATCTGCACATCCAAAAAGAGTAAAATTTTTTTGTTTGAATGGGGGTTTTCCTTAGTCAAACCCCATGTTTGGTAATTATACCTTGATAGAAAGATAACAACACTTGATAAATGGAAGGAATGATGAATGAACACTTGCTTGCTACAACTCACCAAACCTTTAATGACTTCCCTTAGAGGACTGAAGTCAAACACATCACTCCAAGGAATCATATCTTTCTTTACTTGATTTGTTGGATATTTGAATGCTTGGATTCTTTAGGATCAACATTGCATATTAGCCTTCACAAGATGACATGAACACACATAATCTTGAACATAATGATAGGATCCTGAATGCTACAAAAAATGACTGATAAATTTTCTCTTGAATGCTCTTGACAATAATATTTTTTCTCATAAAGTTCACTTATTGCTTGTTTCTTTGAATTGATAAAAAAACTATATTTATAGGTGTTTATCTAATTTCCCAAAAAATGGATTCCAAAAGCCGATAATCATATATGAAATTTGAATAATTAAAATACCACCAAAAATATATTAAAATTTGACACCTAGGACTTAAGGAGGACCCATTCACCCAAGGGCGAATGAGTCCTAGCCCAAAATTCCAAGACATTTATTTCAGGGTGATTAAAATATTAATTGCATTAATTAAATATGGTTCCCCTTTCATAAAATGGGATAAATACGGCTTTGGAATGCATAATTTGGAAAATTAGAAGCTTAATTAAGTCTAATTAATTAAGAGACCCAAACATAGTGTGAAATTATAAAGATATACAATTTCCTACACTACATTTAGCCCCCACTTTAGTGAGAGTATGAGCTTACACTCAAACTCACACTAAAGTAGATAAATATGTGTCAAGAGAGGTCCAAGTGTATAAATGTTGGAAAGATAGGATGACAAAGATCAAGGAGTTGGCCAAGCCCCCAAGATCGAAGATCCCATGGAAAACCAACATAAGGACAAAGGGACACACAAGATGTATAAGATACGTGAAACAAAACAAGATACACAAGCATGCAATGTTAAAGCTAATGCAAGAAGGGATGACCGAGCAAGTTGCATTATGCCACGTCCATCAAATATGTTCACAAGGATGTAAAATAACTTATGAAACACATGGCTCCACTGGCTAGCAAGTTGTGTTATGCTAAGTGGCCATGAAATATGCTCATAAGGGTTAGTGTAATCTGGTATACACTAGGTGAGCCCCCAAGGCTATATGAGAAACACCCACTAGGTCTACAAGTTGTGCTCATAATAAGGTGGTAGGAAAAGTCATGTCAGGTCTACAAGACTTCCATACACAAACCATACCAAAAGTTATACTCCCTAATAAATTTGATAAGATGCCACAACATGATCAAGATGCTATGCCAATGTTACACTAAGTTCAACCTCTGTGAACAAAGTGAAGTAAGAAATGAAGTAATGCCAATGTATGCCTCCACTTTAAAGGAATTTCTAAACACCATACTGTGAGCAATTCCTTTAAAGTAGAAAATGATATATGCCAATTAGTTAAAGGGCCATGAGAGCTTATTTGGAAATCCCTATGGCAATCATATGTTTCCAAATAAAGCTACGTCATGAAAAAGGAGGTTGCCCCCACATAAAATCCAAAGATAACACATAAGGGATCCACAGATTCGAGGTCAACGTATTTATTTACTAAAGTGATATAATAGAGCTTGGAACCGTCATCATTCCCCAAATATCTCATAGAACAAAAAACACAAAGGATGAATGACACATAGAGAGATAAAAGAAAAAAAAGCCTTTTGGTTCAACATGGAGGAGACCTAAATGTCTCAAAGCTTTGCATCGTCCCCAAAAGGAAAATACAAGATAAGTGAAAAGATAGTTTCTATGATAGATAGAAGAATAGAGATACACATACAAGAATGTCACAATGGATTTTCTTCCTTTGTATCCTTGCACCAATAGAGTAACAAGGGTCATCCAAAGAAAGCTCACAAACATAAAGACATGCCAAGCATCACAATACGGGGGATCACATTATACTCATACAATCACAAAGAACATAGAATGAAAAAAGATAGTATGAAACTTGTGATCCAACCTAAAGCAAGTCATCCACATCCTAATCTTGTTCATCATATACAAAAGGAGGATAACTAGCCAAAAGGGCAACAACAAGTACCATGATAGGACAAGGCTATCAACCTCCTTGCCCCCCAAATGTAGGACAAGGATGAGCTGAGATAAGTGATGAGAAGGTGTTCCTTGCAATATGGAAAAAAATATTTTCATAAAGTACAATACATGTAATAGTGAGTATGTTATGATTCTAAAAATATCATATGGAAAGGATCAAAGTGTGTGCATGCTATCCAATTATATTGACAATATCATTTTCACATATCATCTTTCGTAAAGCATGCCACTCATTAGTAAGATGCCCAAGAGTTCTATGATATGTATAGTAAGACATGGTTTTACTTTTTCCTTTTTTATTTTCTCGAATAGGTGGTAATGTAATCAATCCTAAACATAGAAGTTTATCCATTTTTCGCTCAATTTCAGTTATAGTATGTAAAAATGGTAACTTCTTGAGTTTATAGGGCTTGGGTTTCTTACTTGATTGGGAAATTGGTTGATGTGGAGGGGGAGGATCTTTGTATCCTAATCCCTTGGTATCTTATGATGGTTTTTGTTCTAAAAATTGATGGATTTCATGCTCATTGGTTATGTCACATCCTTGTTTTTTTAAGATTCTAAAGCCTTGATCATAACTCTCTTCTAATTTGATAGGTGTGTTAGTAAATCGACGGGCATAGGATGGAAGAATCAATGTCGTCAACCTTTTTCATTGATGGTTGAGGCTTGTTTTGTGATTCAACTTTGAGATGCAAAAGGTTGAAAATATTGAGTGATGGGATGATAGGCCATGTTTGTTGTTGCATGGAGGGATAAAAGGATGCATTGTTATCAAGGTTGTGGAAGCAAGTTTGTATGAATTCTTCCATACTATCTTCATCTTCGCTTAAGATATCCATCTCATGAGGACATTCATTAGGAGGTGAAGATTCATGAATATTGTCAATTTCATTAGGATCATCACCAAACATACAAATTGAAACATCAACCAAAGATTTAAAGACATCCACATTTGACCAAATCACATATACATGATGCAAATGTTTAAATGTCAAATGCAAGTGTGAATAGATTGCAGAAGTTGTCAAAACCAACTTCAGACTCCAAGAACACTTGCATGCAAAAGGATACCTGCCACAAGGAAGAGAATGGATGGAAAAAACAAACAAGGGTTTGAAGCTCTGAAAAATGGAGAAATTATCTTATCAGAACAAAAAGGAATTGTATTAATCAGAGAGTATGAATAAAATACAATGATCAATCCTTCTAAAAGGAGATTGTGCAAATCCTAAAAGAAACCCTAATAGGAAAACATTTAATAATTAATATAATTATTAAATGTCACTTTATGCAAACTAAAGTGAAATCTTAAGAAGGGAATAAAGGTAACTTAATCAACATAATTAAGTTAAAACCTTTACTCTAACACCCCCCCTTAAGATGAGCAAGAGTGAAACTACAAACATGTGCAAAAAGGCAAAGTTAACTACAATGCATGAAAGTAAACATGGGTCTCGACAACTAGGCCAGATCAGGTACCCAAATACAACCAAATCTCTGTAAAGTGGAGAAATAGAGAAAACCTCATGGGAAAAACTCTACTCTAAAAAGAGATGTTGAAAGCCATGAAGAACATCACTGAAGTAGAAGAAGCTGCAAACAACTGTCAAAAGATGACTGCTATGGTGTTGAAGAACCTCCTCTGAAGATAGGATGATCAGGATCAAGAAGGAAACAATCTGCATGAGTGCCCCAAATGACACTACTCGAATCAGATGGCAAACAAAGGCAAACACCTGGAACAAAGATACAAATGGTACAAGTACCAATAGTCTGAAAAAAACTGATCAACTGAGAATGAAAGATTCCTTGCAAGGCGAAGCCAAGGAAGCATTAGCACGAACATTATAACACCCCCCCATAATGCTGAATTGGGAGAGCCTGATAGATCCACTGAAATGGTGTGTAACACCCTATAGTGCATGAAGGAGAAGATATAACATCTGAAAGTGCACAAGAAAGAACTTGCAACTGAAAAAGTGGTGTGCAAAACAAAACACACATGCATGAGGCTGGAATCATATGGATCCACTGTTGTCATGAAGGGACACTCACCAGACAAAGGTGTGATGGAAGAAACAAAGGCACTACGCAACCCCCCCATGACACTTTATAATACAGTGCAAGTACAAAATATGGCACAAGATTATGTGCAAAATCCCCAAAATACATGTACAATAGTGTGGCACTTTATCTCAGTGCGTTTTCATACAATAGTTTACTTACAAATGATTCTCAAAATTCCCACAAAGGACAAAAATTGGAAATATATGAAGAACAACCAAAAAATGAAGCAACCCACGCAAACGAGAAGTTCCCAAGAACAAATATGTCCAGGTAATTCACTAGAGTGTGAAAACACAAAAAAACTGAATAAAATATACCTGGAGTGAAATCTAGAAATATTTCATGGATGGAACTGAAGAGCTCTGAACTATGGTTCCAACGTCGCTGAGATCATGAAAAACGGAGAAATAGATCAAAAGTTACGAGCTCGGGACTGAAAATAGCTCCTTTGACTTCAACTGTCTATAGAATGCACCAACAAAAAAAAAAGTGATGAGACCTACACCACTAGAAAGTTGACAGAACCATCTTTCCGACGATATATCGTTTGCCAAAAAACGATATCGTATGCCCAAGTTATGGCCTCTGGAAGAAAACAACTCCAAAGGGGAAAAAAATACAGTGCTCGATTAAATTTGACGGTCATACAACCGTCACAACAAAAATCCAAGCCTAAATTTGACAGCCAAATGACCGTCACTGCATTTCTTCAATAGGGCTTATTACAAAAATTGTTTTTTTAAAAAAAAAAAATACAGTGGTAATTTAAAAAAAAAATTAATAAAAAAAAATAGGGGCTCGCATGGGGCTGCGGCCTGCCAAGGTACCGCCATCGGTGGTACTATTAGACCACCAGTCAACTAGCAGTACGCCGCCCGACGTACTTAGGGGCCCTCAGGCCTATGGATGCAAGTACCTTGTACAAGTCCTGAGCAAGCCTTTAAAATACTTTTTTTTTTCAAAAAAAAAATTTGACAACAATTTTTTTTTTAAAAATATGACGAAAATAAATTCTGAAAAAAAATATTTTTTTTACCAAGGTGTAGACGGATGGCTATACGACCGTACGGGTAAAAAAATATTGCCTCTCAAATCAAATTTGTCCAAAATGGATGAATGAACAGTTGATTTTACAGTTTTGGACCGTTGCGGATCTAATGGCGAGGTTCATTTGGACTCAAAATGCTTTGAAATTGTAGGTGATTCCTTGGATCGAAAAAGGAAAACCCCAAAACTGTGAATGTCTTATCCAACCCTTGTAGCTCCAAATAACTCCAAATTCTTCAAACAAAAGCAAGCATGCAGCAAGAAAGCTTTGATACCATGTATAAGTTGTCAAAACAAACTTCAGACTCCAAGAACACCTGCATGCAAAAGGATACCTGCCACAAGCAAGAGAATGGATGGAAAAAACAAACAAGGGTTTGAAGCTCTGAAAAATGGAGAAATTATCTTATCAGAACAAAAAAAAATTGTATTAATCAGAGAGTATGAAAAAACTACAATGATCAATCCTTATAAAAAGAGATTGTGCAAACCCTAAAAGAAACCCTAATAGGAAAACATTTAATAATTAATATAACTATTAAATGTCACTTTATGCAAACTAAAGTGAAATCTTAAGAAGAGAATAAAGGTAACTTAATCAACATAATTAAGTTAAAACCTTTACTCTAACATAGATGTGATAATGCAATTTTTAGATCTAAAAATGATAATTGACTGATTCTAAATGCAAGGATTTGAAAATGATTATTTTGAAATGCTAATTTTGATTTTAAATAATGCACTTTTTCTCACTAATTGAACTAGATGCAAACAATTATAGAAATATATAATTTCTAAAACTAAAACAAAGGTTTGTAGGTACATGAAAGTAAAGTAGATAGACACTGATAAATGTGAAAAAAATTAGAAAATTATTTGTACAAGGGCAGGTTTTCCATAGGGTGAATGTTTCCTTGGATAGGGGCTTGCAAAATTAATTTTTGAGTGTTTATTGATATTTAAGCTCATTGTTCCTAACTGTAAACAAATTCTTTAGTGACAAAATTTCCAAAAATTGATATGAAATGAAAATACAACTTTATAAACAAATGACAACTTTTTGAATGTAATTTTTTATGTAATTTTGATCTAAATGATTGAAACACACTTTAATAAAATCTAATATGCAAAATGCATGATTTTTTTTGGATTTTTATGCATTTGAATGATGCAAATATGCAATATGTAACCCTAAATGTAATGAAAAACCTAGATCTAGGGTTTCAATGATCTCCAAATCAGAAAAGATGATGTACAATCTCAGGTTCACCAAAATGAAAATATGGGAAAAAGGGGTAATGATTAAAATAGGGTGCCCTAGGTCTTTCATACAAAGAACTTAGGAACTAATGGTGTCCCTCTTCCCAAATTTCATTGAAACTAAGATATTGCAAGGTATAGAGATTGAATTTTAACCTTAAGGTGAGCCAATCAAACCTAAATCTTTGGTTTCTTAGGACAATAGGATTTGGAACTAAATGGAAATGATTTGAGGCAACTAAAATTAATGAACAATAAGACCTAGATGATAAAATGTAAGGTCCTTAAGATATATAAGCTAAAATCAAAGTTTGCAGACAGATCTAAGAAGGGTTTAGACACATGTACCTAACATTAAAATTTGGTTCTGAGCATTGTTGAAGGATATGTTTTCCCTAGGGAAAATGGGTCCTGATTAGGGTGTCCAAAAAAAGCTTTGACTATCTTATGATGCTAGATCTTAGCTTCAATTAGGTACAAGACCCACTGTCGGAAAGTCGGAAATAAAATTTGCAATTGAGTTTTTGTGGCTTGACAAAAATGGTGACAACTTATGTAATGTAACAAAATTTCTCTTTGAGATATCTTCAATCCTTCTTCAACCTATAATCTACACATACAAAGAGAGGAAAAATTGTTTGTTTGAATGGGGTTTTTGTTTAGTCAAACCCCATGTTTGGTAATTAAACCTTGATAGAAATATAATGAATCTTGATAAATGGAAGGAATGATGGAATACTTGCTTGCTACAACTAGCCAAACCTTTAATGACTTCTCTTAAAGGATTGAAGTCAAACATATCACCCCAAGGAATCAAATATTTCTTTGCTTGATTTGTTGGATACTTGAATGCTTGGATGCTTTAGGATCAACAATGCATATTAGCCCTCACAAGATGACACGAACACACATAAGCTTGAACATGATGATAGGATATTGAATGATGCATAAATGAGTGATAAATTTGCTCTTGAATGCTCTTGACAATAATATTTGCTCTCATAAAGTTCAAATCTTGTTTGTTGCTTTGAATTGATAAAAAGACTGTATTTATAGGTGTTTATCTAATTTCTCAAAAATTGGATTCCAAAAGCCAAAAATTACATATGAAATTTGAATAATTAAAATACCACCAAAAAAATATTAAAATTTGGGACCTAAGACTTAAGGAGGACCCATTCGCCCTTGGGTGAATGGGTCTTGGCCCAAAAGTCCAGGACACATTCATTTCACGGTGATAAAATATTAATTGCATTAATTAAATATAGGCCCCCCTTTCAAAAAATAGAATAAATATGGATTTGGAATGCATAATTTGGCAAATTAGAAGCTTAATTAAGCCCAATTAATCAAGGGACCCAAACATAGTGTGAAATTGTAAACGTATACAATTTCCTACACTACAAATGTTAATAGTAAATTTGTGCTTATTAACAAGTTTGAGGGATTTTAAACATCTCTATAGTAAGGTTTGTTAAGTGTGAAATGAAGATTTGGACTAACTTGTAGATTAGCCCAAGTATATCTTTTCTTTACTCAACATTGGAACACAAACCAATGAAGGTGTTATGTTTGGATAACTTCCTCAAAGGAGAGCCAAACTGCTTGGGTTCTATTCCTTAGTTGCAAAGAAGGTAGATTGACAAGACATGATTTAATTAACCTAATTGATACAAACCTTAATCTAAAAATGTGAATAATTAAACATATGAATACTAAAATTTACAAAAATGACATAGATATGAGGAATGAAAGTAGAGAGGAACATGTCACTAAAATAAGGATCAAAACTAGTAGGATAGTGATGTTGAGTGCCCTAGTCCAAAAGTGTCAAAATATAGGGTTTCATAGCTTGTGCAGATGTAGCAATGTTTGAGCACTTCTTACAGCAGAAATCAAGATCTGAAGTCCAACAAAGTTCAGGTAATCAAATTTAATTTAGGTTTTAGATAAAAAAAATACATTGAAATGACCAATTAAAGATTAAGATCATATATTAAATACATTCATTATAACATTGACCAAGATTGTGTTTAAGTTCATGTATTGAATCTTTGTTACCTTGGTTTTTAGCGCTCTTTATGATTGTGTTGTAATTCTTAATAGAATGTCTACTTCTAGATCTTGGTAGCTCTTATTCTTTGTATTTTTTTCTTTGTTCAATGTAAAAAATACATTCATTATAAATGACATAAAACACAAATAAAAAATATAAATATATAATTTTCTCCACTACACATTTATTTACAAATAATATTATTATAATTTATATTTTAATTAATTTTATAGATATATTACCCATTTCTTTATCAAAAAAGCATGTGTCTTATTGTAGAACTTGTATCCTCTAGCAACACACACATGTAAGGCATGCAAGGTTTTTTTTTTTTTTTTTTTAGTTAACACACATAACACCTTCCACAAACAAGTGTCATTTAACTAGATTATCTATCTTACTCAATAATCCATATAAAGAAGGCTACGATATATCATTTTCTAGGCTTTCATTTTTTTAGTTTTTTTGCAATAATTTAATATTGTCTTATTAGCTTATTTAATTGGATTATCTTATACCAATGTAAAATAGAATGACATGTATTTATGTATACACATGCAAACAAGGAGAATGATTACTATTTATAGATATGGACATTGTATTGAAAGAAAAAGTATATAGGTTGTAACATTAGTTATATTGTAAGGCTTTGAGCCTATTTTTTCTACTTTTTTGTTTACAATTTTCTTTCCTTTCTTTAATTCTTCATATATATCATATGTGAATGGTGACATAATTTATAGGCCATTTAAATACTTGACTTGAGACATTTCCACGAATGTCAATCTTGTTATTTATGCTGGTCCAATATCAACTGTGGCTTTTTGAAGAGTTAGCCCTTGTGATTTAAGTATTTTTAAATCCCAAGCCAATATTAATGGTATTTGTATTGAGTTACTCCCTTCAATTGTTGTGATTGAAACACTGAGAGGATGTTGATCATTGAATGGAATTCCCGAGTAACTGTCGAATTGTACCAATACATAGGTTGGTGGTTGGGGCGGTGTTGTTCCAAGTCCATATATAATTTTTTGAATAGATCCTAGAGATCCATTGATAGTTCCTGCATCTATCCATAGGTTTGATGTTAAAATAACTCTTGAATTTTTTCTTAACAATAATTTGATATCAAGTTCATCATCTATACATCCTTCATTTACCCTAAAATTCAATTTTTTTTGTGATGCTTTGTGCAATTGTATTTTTCAAAGAGTATAATTTTTCCTATTGTGGCTCTGAACATTATTATTTTTTGCCTCCCACTTTGCCTTCCCACTCTACAATTTTTGAATTTACTACATGCATAGTGGATGTTTCCTTGAGGGTACCCCACGGTCCCCCTCCCTTGTCCCCTCTTGACTGCTCTTAGCTTTTCGCACATGCCTTTGCACCTTCCTTGGTGGTCCCTCCCTCTTTTGATGAATTTGTGGTGGTTCCTGTGATCTCTTCCATTATGATGCCCAAGGTTTGGAATAGTGTGCTACTCAACTCTCCCCAACATCCTTTAGCTGATAAAAATCATACTCAACCTAAAGTGGTGGGATCTATCTGTAGTACTGAAATTTCTCTTCCTGACTCCACCATCGATATAATTGTTTCATCCATGGAGAACTTTGTAGTGGGTAATTTTTTCTCCTTTCAGCCAACCATTGATATGGTTTGAAGATAGAAAATGATTAAATGGTGCCTGAAAGGAAGTGTTGATGTTTGTACTATCATCAGAGGATTGTTTCTCCTTAAGTTCACTGCTCTTGAAGATTTGATTTTTGTTCTTTGTTTGATTTTGTGGGTCTACGATAAGCATAAATTATCTCTCCACCATTGGAAGCCTGGTTTTGACCCTACAATTGACCTTAACAAATATGATCCTGTTTGGATTTGGTTGTCAAGTTTTCCACTGGAATACTAGGATGAGTCAGTATTTCGATGCATTCATGATTCAATTGGCCACTTCATTACCTATGGAATCATCACTAGAATGAGATCCAGGTTAGTCTTCACTTGATTTTGTGTTAATATTGACATTAATAAGACTCTAGCCAACTCAGTGACTCTAATTTCTAAGTTTGGGTCTTGGACAAGTGTGTTATGAGAATGTTGTTTTTTTACGGAAATGTTCCAAACTTGGACATCTCATTACTGAGTACAAGTTCTCTATCACAAGCCTTCAAAATATCAATGTTGTTGAGACTCCCATTGATGAAGTCACATCCACCTATCCTTTCAAATCTGAAATTTTAAATATTATTGAATCCCCTTCCAAAGTCATGCCTATTGAAGACCCTGGTATTGACTCCCTTGTGACATCACCTAGCAAACCTTTCGATGACCCTCTGTTGACCAAAAATCCCTTGAAAATGGCACCATGTTGCCCTATAGCCTCAAATTTTGAGGAGGTAGTGTAACCTACCTTGGACTTACTAGAACCCCTGGTTGCCCAAAGTCTGAAAAAAGACCTGGAAGAGGGTGAAATACCCAAACTTTTTCTAGAGGGTGAATCCTATGATGCCCTGAAGATTGGCACAATAGTTGAATCTCAAACTAATAGCCAAATCAATGATGCGGATGTGTGGTTAACCCCAAAGAAAAAGAGAAAACAAAGAAAGGCTAATGTTGGTGTTGAAACCAAACCCGACAGACCTAAGCAAAGACAAACTAAGAACAAAGATACGATAAAGGAGATAGGTATCAAAAAATAGAGGACACTGGAAGAGTCTTGTAAGAATATGTCAAAATGAAAGTCCTTTCCTAGAATATAAGAGGACTCAATATCCCTCACAAATAATTGGCCCTAAAAATTTTTTGGGAGCGCAAGCTTGATATTCTTTTATTACAAGAAGTAAAAATGATTTTTTTTTTGAACTAATTGCTAGAATCTATGGCCTAATGCCCACTTCTCTTTCTGTGATGCTACTTGGGCCTTGGGAGGAATTTCTATTATGTGGAATCTGAACAAACTAAGTGGCTACAAAAATTTTCAAACTAAGAATAGTTTGGGAATTCATTTCACCCATGTTGGGTCTTCCTAGATCCTCATCAATATATATGCCCCTAATGTGAGGAATTCTAGCAAAAGCCTTTGGCTTGAACCTATAAACTAGATTCAAAACAATAAAGAGGATTGATGGTTACTTTTGGGTGATTTCAACTCTCTCATCTACCCCTCTAAGAAATATGGGGGTCTTAAGATTATAGTGGCAGTGTGGTAGATATGGAAAATCTACTGAGTACCATTGGACTTGTGGATATTGCCTTGCAAGGTCAAAACTATACTTGGACTAACAAAAGATTGAGAGCTAACCTTATGTAGGTTAGGCTTGAATGGTTCCTATTCTCCTCTAATTGGGTTGCCCTATATAGCTCCAATTTGCAATCACTCCCTCAGATGATGTTTGATCATAACCCTCTCCTGCTCCTTTTGAATGAACACTTTGTTGTTGGACCCTTTCCTTTTTGTTATGAGATCATGTGGAGCTCTCACCTAGACATTAGATGCAAAATTGCTAATTGGTGGAATATCCCTATTCATGGCTCTCCCATGTTTAGATTTTTCAAAAACTTAAGTATATCAAAAATATTGTGAAATGTTGGAATAAGTGGGTTTTTGGAGATGTCTTCCACTAGAAAAGAGACAACTATTAAACTTAAAGATGCCAAAACTAGAATGGAGAGTGAGGATTTTAGTGAACAGGCATGTCAAGCTAAGAAGGGTTACTGCATTGAATGGGACAAAATTCTAAAAAGAGAAGAACTATTCTAGAAACAAAAGTCCAAAATTTAATGGTTAAAAGAAGGGGACCACAACTCTTCCTTCTTCCATATCTCAGACCTCAAACATAGGAAAATAAACCAGATAAAGAAGCTAAAGGATTACCTGGGATTGGAAGCCACCACTCCTACCGAGATTGGTCAAGTGGCCTCCAGATATTTTCAACAATCCTTCTCTAAGATTTTTGTCATTCCTAACCCTGCTTTTAAATACCATTTACTAGATTTCATTCCACCAAGTGTAACCAAATTAGATAATGTTGCTATCCTCAAGGATGTCACTCTTGAGAAAGTCAGGTTGGCAGTTTTCAACATGGGTGCCTTCAAAGCCCCTGGACCGGATGGATTCCCTCTAGCCTTATTTCAGGAGTTTTGGGATATTGTGGGAGAGGATATCTTACTTGCTGCCAAGGACTTTTTCAAATTGGTCAAACTTTTAAAATAATTGAATCACACATTTTTGGCCCCTATTCCCAAAAATAATGACCCTCAAACCATGGCCGACTTTAGACCCATTAGATTGTGTAACACCATTTACAATATCTTCTCAAAACTCCTTGTTAACAGTTTGAAACCTCTCCTTGAGAAGATGATTAGTCCTTTCCAAAAAGGCTTTTTCCCTGGTCGCGACATTATGGATGTTTCCATTTCCACTCATGAAATTATTCACTACATGGATAGATGTAACAGTGCTGGTATGACCTTCAAACTGGACATATCCAAAGCTTATGATAAGGTTCTATGGAGTTTTCTTCTCAAAGTGCTTACCAGGTATGGATTCAATCATACTGTTGTTAATCTCATTTATGGATGCATATATACGGTCAAATATTTTGTTCTTGTTAATGGGGTTCCACATGGTTTTTTCAATGTTGGGAAAGGGACTAGACAAGGAGATCCCCTTTCTCCCTATACTTTCATTATGGTTGTTGATGTCTTAAGCAACAATATCTCTAGAATGTTAACTAATGGTACTATAAAAGGAGTCAAACCTGCTACTTCCCTTGATCCTTCAACTATCCAATAATTTTTAGATGAAACCAACCTATTTGGGAAAGCTTTGGTGGTGGAAGCTAGGAAATGGAAGAGCTATCTAAATAATTATGCTTTCAACTCTGGCCAATGCATAAAATACAATAAGAGCATGATGTACTTCTTTAAAAAATCTCAAACCCTTCAAGATAAAGTGATTGCTATTTTGGTTTGTAAGAGTGTTTCCCTTCCTATTGTGTATCTTGGCCTTTCTCTTATGGTTAAGGAAGTTACCCCTAACTTTTGGAACTCGGTCTTGGAAAGAATACAAAGGAAATTGGCTGGGTGGAAAGGCTTCATTCTTAGTCATGCTGGTAAATTGAAACTTCTGGTTGTTTTTCTTCAAGGGATGCCCATGTACTTTATATCTATTTTAAAAATTCCTAGATATATTGTAGAGAAATTTGAAATAATTCAAAGGAATTTTCTCTGGTCTAGTACTGAGGAAAATAAGAAGTTGTCTTTGTTGAATTGGGACACTGTTTTCCTTCCAAAAACTAGTGGTGGTATAGGTATAAGAAAAATCCAACCAACTAACAAGGCTCTTCTTGTGAAATTTGGTTGGTATATTTTGATAAATAAGGACTAATGCATAATTTTGAATGCATAGTACCTCAATAACTCCTCGTGATCAGATGTATCCCTAATGACCACCCCCGTAGATCCTTAATTTGGAACAATATATGTAAGGTTAATTGTTACTACACTGTATTATGAGATGGAAGCTTGGTAATGGAAACAAAATAAAGTTCTAGGAGGATCCCTGGCTGCTTGAAATACCCCTCAATCAATCTTACTTCAGTAATTTGATGGCCCCTACAGTTGACTATTTTGTTGGTCAACAAGGTTCTATGAAGTGGAAGGTTTTAGAGAGTTTTTCCACCACTCTTTGAAGTTAAGGCACCACACTAAGAATCTTTAGGATGTTCTCTCTCTAACTAGAATACCCATTTCCACTCAGGAGGATGAATCCTACTGGACCAAGGAAAGCGAGGGTAATATCTCAGTTAGGTCAGTTTACAGTCTGTTGTCTTTGCAAGGGACCCATAGTATTTTTTGGAAACACATTTGGAATAGGAAACTTATGCCAAAAATCAATTTCTTCTAGTGGACAATAGGTCATAACAAGATCCTCACCTAGGATAATTTAAGAAAATGGGGATTTTAAATCCCTAATAGATGTATACTATGCAAGAATGACGAGGAGTCTACCCCTCACCTGTTACTCCACTATCCCTTTACTATTGAAGTTTGGGAGTCTACCCTTAAAAAATTAGGTATTTGTTGGACCATGAATGTAGATCTTAAGAGCTTTGTGATAATTGGCTCTACCCCTATTATCACCCTCTACCCAAATAAATCTGGCAACAGGTCCTTCCCATTATCTATTGGTATTTATGGAAGGAAAGGAATAATAGGATATTCTAAAATATGGAAAAAATCCTAAAAGAGGTCTTTAATATTGGTTTCAAAATTCTTACTAAGAATATTTCCCTTTATGGTTGGAAACCTCTGAGAAAAACCCCCCGTTCCTTGGAAATCACTATGGAAAATTCCTAGAACTTGTCTCTGGATTCCAATTCCTTTGACAACACAAAAGCTTTAGCTAGGCTAAACACAAAATAAAAATCCCCTTCTGATGGTTGTAACAAACTCAAATTTGATGGTACTATGAAAGGAAACCCTGGCCTTACTAGCATCAGGGGCATCATCAGAGATCAAAATGGTAGAATGGCTGTTGGGTTTGCTGGTGGAAGTGGGATTCAAAATTTTATGACAATAGAGGCATGGGAACTACTGAGTGGTGTAAATATTGTTGTTTCTTTGGGGCTAAAGAATCTACATATTGAGGGGGATTCCAAATCTGTGATTGAATCCATCACTAATAATAATTTTTAGGGTTGGAATATTAGGGATATTTTGATTGATATCCAATTTATGCTTAGCAAATTTGAAAGGAAGAAACTAACTCACATCTTCAGAGAAGGTAATAATGTTGTCGAATCTTTAGCCAATGTTGGATCTTCTTGGGAATCTTCAAAATATTGGAGGAATCTTGAGGCCCTCCCCTTGAACGTTCAAGGATTTATCCTTGAGGGGGAAAAACACAATTGATAATGATGAAGGTTGACACCTCCCTTACAGGCTAGATGACATGTCCTTTTGCCATGGATATCAATATGATGTGGGTAATCTATGATGAGATGGATGGGAACCTAAGGGTGATTAGGATGTGGGTTGGATCATACTTTCTACCTAGCTAGATTTACTATTGGATCAATGGGTTTTCTTGTCATGATTATGAGGCTTTTCTTGATATTAATAGCCTCTTTAATATTTGGAACATGTCGATGGCTGATATATTTCATATAAGGGGTAAAAATTTATTCACTCAGAAGAAGCAAAGAGTACAAAGAACAATAATACAAGCATCCAAGGCCAAAAGGGCACACTCAACCACCAAAACCAAAGAACACAAGCCCCAGATGTAGGAAAACCAAAACCTGTTTAAAGGCCACATATATCCTTATCAATCAAAATACTCAATTTATCAACATAATCACTAGGAAGATGCTCCCACTCATTAATCTTCCAATCATACCTAAACTTTGAAACCCATTTAGAAATACAATCAGCCACATTGTTCCACTCCCTCGGGATATGAACAAAGGAAACCATCTCGAGCGACCTAAAAAGCTGGTGAATCTACTCAACCGTCATTTTCAATTTCCAATTCACCCCATCAAAACTCTACTTGTTTAACAAATTAATCACAATCTATGAATCTGATTCAAAAATAACCTTGTGTTAGCCAAGAGCGCAAGACTTTTCCAAGGAAATAAGAATAGTTAAGGCCTCCATAATATTATTAGACTGGTGACCTTGATACCTGGAAAAGAAAAAAAGGGTCACCCCAAAGCTATCTCTCCCAACTCCTCCCACACTAGCATGACCCAGATTTCCCCTCGAAGAACCATCAATATTGTTGTGCCTATAGCACACACATCCCATTCGGAATGGGGACCCTCTCTTTCCTTCACCTCGTCGGGTCACTTTTGTCATTGCCTCATTTTGCATGCCCCTATTTTGATGTCCTAGATGGTCAATGAATTATGAAGAATCATCTTAAATTGACAATATTTTGCTTCCCTCCCTCATTTTTTTTCAAAGTATGGAATCTTCATGAAGTCCCCTTGGTTGTTTTCCTTTATGTTTTAAAAAAACTAGCATCCTTGGGCCGGTGCGGGTTTTCCCCTGTGGGCCGCCCAATGTGGGTTTCCTTGATGTCCTCACTGTTCTGGATGACAGACACCCGATGTCCTCCCGCTTCGCGGGACCCGCACTCAGTTCTTCCCTTTTTCAATAGTTGTCATTTCAAGTGGCTATCAGCTAACTATCATCCGCTTAGCGGACTCCGTCAACCCAGACACTGCTCTAAGGTGATTGTTCACCAACCCAGATGATCATCGTACCAACATTTAATGCAAGCCTTTAATTCCGCATTTTCTATAAATACCTCGAGCTATCATTTTCAAACATTCTTTTGCAGAGCAAGTGTCAGAACCTCCAGTCGTTGCCATCGTCGCGCCCGCAAGCTTCCCCCATTGATTCAAGCATCTTTCGAAGGGTTTTCATCATTGTTCAATGTGGGATCATCAGGTAAGTTCACCATTTCCTCTCGTCATCTTGGTTTCTTCCTAAATTCAAAGGTGATTAAAGTATTCACTCAAAAAATGATGAATTTAGGTAAACAGGTGACCTCCCTACAAAACCCATGAATTAGAAATCCAAGAGAACCTTAGGGAGTATTGATTTGGGGATGGAGGAACTAGTTGCCATCACCATTATTCTTGACCACGATGACCATGCCCTTCGGTCCTGCATCACCCTCTCAGTTGTTCCTTTCTTGTGTAAACATAAACTTTCAAAATCAGTCGCTGTCCTTATTGGACCCGTTGTCGTGGGATGCCCCTTCCTCTTGGCCACTGTCAAAGTCCTCAAAATCCATGAGATCGAGAGAATGTCCATTGACCCCCGTGGGTCTGCCATCATGGACCTTCGCGTGCATTCCGCCTTTTGGCTTCACCATCTCTAGTGGCTATCTTATTGTGCCCTATCATCACGTGAGTCCCGCCTCTACGGTTGACAAAATTCAAACCTTGAAGGCTTCACAAGTTAAAATGTCATGTTCGTTGGTCTCATCGGGTTTGACTACTCAAGCTTCCACTTGCTAGTTGCTTTTAGGTTCCACTATTCCAAAATGGCTTCTCTGATTCATCTCTCCACCTACCAGGTCCCACCTCCACGTCGGTCATTTAGAGAAACTTGCAAAATTCATAAGTGAAAAGAATGATCATTCATCTCTCTCGGGCCCGCCGATGCACACCACCGTCTATTGTTGGTTGTTGCATCCTCGCCATTTCGAATGGCTATTGCACCTCATCCCTCTAACCATCGGATCCTGCTACCTAAAATTTCATCCAGGTTAAACATGAAAAAATGACTAAGACTTAGTCTTGCAGGCCGAGTCCTGCGGACTTTCGTTCGCGGGGCTCTGTTTGGGTTTCACCATTTCAAAATGGTGTTTGACCCCGCCTCCTTGTGCTATGGAACTTGATGTCCTCGCTGTTGGAATATCAAAGCAAGATTAAATGAACATAGATGGTCGTGGCCTTCTACAAACCCGACAGAGTTGGTTTCCCCTAGAGGGTTGTCATGCCCCCATTACCGTTCCAAGCAGCCTTTTCCTCGTGTCCTCTAGCCCACGTATCCTACTGTCATCTGACCCTATGGGTGCCGCATTGTGGGATGCCATCCATAGAGGTCCATCTTGCAAATGTTGTTTGTCTCTGCTGCCCCTAAAACGGCTTCCAACCTAGGGAAGTTTGCACCCCTGGGCCCGTATTGCCCAAATTCCTCCAAATGAGAGACAAAGGTAATGTTTAGAGTATTTTTATGATCTTTAGAGCATAAATTGTTTGATCTAACATTGTTTTGCAAGATTTTGGCTAACGTTCCTCGTATTTGATGCTTGAATCACTTACTGCTCCTTTGGTTGCAGGATATATGGAACCAGTTGCCGGATCCTCGAGGGCGGTCGCAAAGAAGGACAAAGGGAAGAAAATCACAAAATATCTTTGGGGCAAGGAAGACAAGGACCAGATGAAGTACAAGTTCCAAGGGGAGCCCCTTAAATCCAAGGTCATTACAAAATGGAAGGAGATCTGAGATACTAATTTGGGACACATAGATATAGATGAATTCAAACAAAGGGTCAGGCTCAATCCTAAAATAGAAAACACCAGGAAAATCAAAAGTAGTAGATTGGCCAAGGCTGTAGGATTCTCACCAACCATCATCACTCCCAAAATTGTGATGGCATGCAGAGAGGCATACCAGGAAGACACCAGAACAATAGTGGACAAGGATGGAAATATATTGGCTAACTTGTCTGCCAAGTCAATAGGGAAAACCTTTCACATTCCTACCTTCAGCGAGATGGAGAAAACTTACATGGAATACAAAAAATAGATGTGCGATGAACATCCCCTCAAATGTAAGAAGGTCATCAACCAATACTGGATGAAAGATAAGAGGGGCAACACCAATAAGGTGTTGCAAGAGCTCTTCTAGAGTGACTTTTTTGAAGATTACCACGAATTGGTAACTCTTCTAAGCAGAGTCACGGGCCTTCCGACTTCGGCCTTCTTTCAAGAATGGATGTTTTATTTCATTTGTGAAATAATCCAAGGAGACACATATTTCTATTGGGCTGGAATGATCAATGACTGCCTGCATGAGCAATTTGTACCAATGAAGAAAACTTCAAAGTTTTACATGACATCATACTTTATATACTTGCTTGCTGACCGTGCCCAATATAGGGGTTTATTTAAAACATCAAATCCATATCCACAAATGGTACTAAAGGTGTATGACAAGTAACCTCAATTACAGTAAAAAAATTTCAAGAGGGATTACTGCAGAGTTAATGACGCCTTCACAGGCTACATCATCAGATTGCTTGGGGGTGACCTCAAAAGGAGAGTCTCGCATAGTGCCAATGCTTTCATCCGCCAATTCAAATTCCTATTTATACAGTTTCCAAAATTCACTTACATATGAGCCAAGGGATTCTCTGATAAACCGTACAGGCTACCCTAGTACCCAAATGACCGGATAGTGTTGCTTGAGTTCTCATAGTAGCTATGACATGCACATGCCCTCTTGAGCAAAAATCATAAGGCAGGGATTCCTTATCCCCTTTCCTTCGGTTGGGGACAATATGAATTGCACACCTCTCAATGTGCAGATTATTCAGATAAGGAACTCACAGAGTATCACCTCAAACTCCATACTGCCCGACCACAGATGGATCCCTATGGAAAATTGAAGAAGATGGTCGCGGATGAGTATGCCCACCTACATGATGTTGAGGAATTTTGGGAAAATTGCAAGGATGACAAGGAGGTGCGTATGCGACAGTATATGCACATGACAACCTACTTCATCAAGGTGGTCAAGTTGTTTCCTATGCCGGATCAAGTGATTGAAGAAGAAGGCATAGTGATGGACCCAAGGTATAATTCTATCACCAAATTTCCATTGCCAGTGATAGATTGGAACGAAGAGGAGGTCAATGAACTCAATATTATTGCAAAGCCTATTGAGGCAAGAACTAAACAATGGATTGATGAGAAAATTTCTCAATTGAATCAACAAGGAGTAGAGCTAAAATTTGCACATACCAAGCATCCGTACGAGGGTGAAACTGATAATACCATTGCTGATGTCACCTTGATAGGAGAGACCTCGATAAGAGAGATCTTGACATCTCCCCCAAACACACGATCAAAGAAGAGAAAGGAGGTGGCTGAAAATTAGCCTAAATCTAAAGAGTCTTTGGGAAAGACTTCAGAGGTTGGAGCCTCAAAGAAGTCAAAGAGGTCGGGCAGTTTCATGGGGATTCCCACTATTCAAGAGGACTCGCTCCACAAGGGATAGGAGCAATTGAAGTCCCCACCTGTTACGTTTGTTGCCCCAGTCGCAACTACTACCACTGTTACTCCCTCGCTTATTGCACAAGCAACAGTTGCCACCTCTCTATCCACGATGGAAATATCCGTCCACCTTGCCTCTACCTCCCCTGTGGCACAAGTCATAGTTGTGGACTCCTCTTCTGCCACTACTTCCTCTCTATCTTCCTCATCCATGTCCCATCATTGTCTCTCCCGACTGCCACTACAACAACCACAATATCCGCTCTTGCCCTTCCAAAGGATTTTACTAAATATATGCAAAATATTCCATCTGAGCTTTTTGGAATGTTTGTGAACCCCGCAGTGTAGGATACCCTTTCCCATGCCATAACTGGTCTTCATGTTCCTCCTTCTCCTATTGATCCCCCTTCAATGGAAGCAACAATGCAAATTTCTGAAGAGTTGGACATGTAGTAGAAGGAAGTGGCCAAGAAATTGGAGGAGGAGGTGGATGACTACCATGAGCATCCTATATACCAACATCTTGTAATCAATGAGGTTGTCCATGGGGATGAGGAAGTGTTAATCCTCTGAGGAGGGTGATGAAGAGCTAGGCACCAAGTACATCATAAAGACTATTGATCTAGAGCTCGAGGAAGAGATAGCCCAACAACTCAAGAATGCTGGGGAGGAAATTGAAAAATAGACCACCAGGAGGAAGAAGAAAAGACTTTTGAAAAGGAAGACAAACCCAAAGAGCATATATTCATTGAATCCCCAAGGAAAGTGATGATAGTCATTTGGGATTTAGATGAAGAAGAAGGGGATATGCTAGAAAAAGAAGCCTCGGGTGAAAATACATTGCAAATCCAACATGCCCATGAGGAGGAAGGTGATCGCGAATCACCAAAGGGAGAAGCTCAGATGCCTGAGTGGCTCGAGAAGCAACTAGAAAAGAAGACCCCAACTCAAATGGATCCGAAGGTAAGGATAGAGGCCATCTTGGCTCAATCCCAAATCAACACCAAGAAGAAGAAGTTGAAGGTCAGATCCCAGCTAACTATGGATGTCTCAGGATCAAGAACGGTACAAATTTCCACTTTGGTAGTGGGTGAGGAAAGGTTTAGCTATAACATATCTACCAATGACCTGGGGATAGCGACAAGAGAACAAAATATTGATCATCTTCAAGGATTTTTTGCCACCATTGTGCACTAGATGAACAAAGATAAGACCTCCAAGGAGGAGCTCAAGGCACAGGTGGTGGATCTAACAACATACATTCAACAATGGTCTTCAATTGATGAGCTCCCTACCACATCAACGACTACCCCATTGTTGCTATTAGAAGAACACATCAATAAGCTGGAAAAAAGAAAGAACTGGACTAAGGCTATTGAGGACTAGTTTCGGTAGGTCCTCTATAATGGGAATATGGGCATTGGACATGTTGTTAGGAAAACAAAAAGGTTTCTAGATGTGCGGAAGTACCTTATGGATATAAGGAAAAATTGCACTGACTTCCCAGAGATATATAGGATCACGTATCCTAAGATTAAGGCAATCCTCAAAATTCCCAAGAAAATGGTGAAGAAGGAGCTTGCAATGGCGGAGAATGATTTCTGGCTCGTGGAGAATTGGAGATTGGGCCTCGACCACAAGAAAGGGATCTTAGAGAAAGTGCTTCATGAAGTGGAGTAGGATCTTGATTGTGTTAAATAAATAAGGATGACATGTGAAGAGAACCTCAAATTAATGATAGATTTTGACATGTTGTCTGCTAAGATGGATCTAGAGAAAATAAAGCCTCATTTTCATAGGAAAATGGAAAATGGAACCACGAGCGAGCTCACGACGGACTTTATGGGTTTTTTTGCTTGTGCCTTCGCCCAGTCAGAAAAAGTACTACAAAATACAACCAAGTGTGATGGATATTGGGAAACACTCACCCGTAGATCCAAGAAGTTGAACTTCTAGGATCTTCAATCTGATATATTGGAGTGGGATAAGCTTCATCCCTTGATCGAAAGATTTGTAGAGTATGCCACACTACAAAAGGAAGCTAGAAAGCCTATAATAGATGATGATTTTCTCAATGTGTAGCTGTAGCCAAAAGGGAAAAAAATAATCTACTAAATGACAAAGAGCTACAGTGTTTCCACAAGAAGACAAAATAGGCAAAAAGACAAAAATGTAATTTTAAATTTCTATATATTTGGGGGTAGGTGAAACCCTAGTGTAAAGTGAATCCTGGCCACACAATCAGAGTAAATCTTGGCCACTCATTTTTCTTTTTGAAAACTATAAATAGGGTTCTCCTCCTCTCATTTTAAAGAGAGTTGAGTTGTTGTAAAGGCATGCTACTGAAATATTAATAGAAGTTCATTGGATTTTGGTGCAATCTTGAGTTTCAATTGTATGTTACATGGTTCTTCTCCCATAGTTAGTTAATTTGAGTAGATTTAATTTTTTGTTTTCAGTTTTGTATGTTGTTGATAGATTAGTTAATGTTGTTCACTGGTTTTGAAGTATTCTACTATGTCGATGCCCTTCTTTGTCCATACTTTTGGTTGTTTATTGATGGTAAACAACTGTGTAAACTTAGTCTGGGCATAAACTAAAAGTTGCTCTAAATTTCATCTTTTGTTCATGCTTATGGTGAATAAACAAATATCTGCAATCCTTTGAAGCTTGCACAAATTTTATGATACTGTGATATAATTTGGTTAAGTGAAATTATGTTTTAGGAAGGTTGCCCATAGTAGAATACTCCATGATCATTGTTCACTGCTAGTTTCAGATCCAGGAAACTCTTCTCCTCCCTGCCTTTTTTTTTTAATTTAATAAATGACCTATGCTAAGGTTCATAGCACATTGTATAGCCAAATCCGAAGTTGAAATAGGAGTTCAAGACTGATGTTTGAACCTGTAGAAATTGTGCAAGTGAATTCCCATCTTAAGAACTCCTTTAATTGAACTGATTCTCCTCCAACCTAACTTTTGTAAGTCTGCCTTGTCATTCCCAACAAAATCACTTTTAAAAATACTGAGACATTCCAAGCAAGTCATGATCTGACACCTGAGAGACCTTGGGGAAATTTTCAGCAACTTGTTGTTGGAGATTTCCTTTCAAGAGAGGTGATGCACCTACGCATTACCTATGTTGAGAAAGTGATAAAACACCCATCAACAAGTATTAATTTTCAAAATCCCAGTAGGAGGCAACATCCACCTACCTTCTCTCTGGAATTATTTGGCAAGGCATCTCCTCCCTTTGGAACAGGACCACCTTAAGCCAAGACCATTCAAACCCAAATATTGAAGAACCACAACCTCCCCAAAATCCAAAGGGGATCCAACCTCACATCTATCTGAAATAATCTCCTAAACCATACCAAGAATCCTTTTTCAAACTTGCAGAACCGTCAACTTGGTATCCTGAAAAATCATGTGATTCCTTTCAAGCCGGAGCTACCAAAGAATGCACGATGGCCTAATAATCCACACCATCTAGAGAGGGAAATAATGATTCGAGGGCCTCCCCAAAGACCTCCAAAAATTAGTGAAGGAGAGAGCATGCACACAAGAGCATCTCCACACTACCCACCAAAAGTGTCAAATGAACTTGGATAAAGCACATTGGAAAAATAAGTGTGTAGAAGACTCCTCATTTCTATGAAAAAGGAAGCATATGGAGGGACCATGAAATCCCCTATTAAGAAGATTATCCCAAGTGAGGCACCTATTTTGAGTGACTAACCAAAGAAATAACACTTCGGCCACACAAATTTTTTCCAAATGTGTTTCCACCAAGGGGCTTCATCCTCTCCATATCTCCTCCTATCTAGCTCAAGATACCCAACAATGACCGAGTAAACTCCTTTAAGATAAGGAGCCCGAGCCAAGACATAAATTTTTTGTAAGGAGCTACAAGATCTCTCCTCTAAAATCTTATCCAACTTAGTGTGATCCTGATCTAAACCCCCTGGGGGCCAAAACTGAGAATTGTTCCACTTAAACACCTCCACCTGACCTAGACACACCATAGCTTTGAAATAACACACCCTTGTCCACCTAGCCTCCTAAAACTACAAGATTGGATTCAATAAATAAGGATGGGAGGACAATATTGGGGATGCCCATCCCCAGAATCAAGCCAGAAAAGAGTATCCTCAAGAATCAAGCTAGAAAAGAGTATCCTCCCCCCTTATGAAAAATATAAAATAAGTCTTTCTTGATTAGGCTAGCTCCTCTCTTAAGTGTATCCCAAATAATATACCCCCTACAATTCAAGGAGCATCTAGGAATATCTTTACAAGAAAAACCTCTCAAGTACTTAGCATTGAGTATTTTGACCTAGCATTGATCTTGATTAGAACACCACCACTGGAAGAGTTTGGCCACCAAATCCTCACCAGTCATATCTGCCTATCAAAAACCTAGATAACCTTATTGAATAGGCCTACAAAGAAAGTCCTACTTAACCAAACTCCACTTCTTGGAATCCAATCTACCAGCCCACATGAACTACCAAGAGAGAGCATCAAGCTATCTAATAAAACTAGTAGAAGCAACTTGAACCATACACCTATAGATAGGAAGGGCCTGAACCATAATATTTAGGAGCATGATCCTCCTAGAAAAAGATAACCACCCATAGTTCCAATGATTAACATAACCCCTAAACTCATCCAAAATACACTGCCATTTACCTCTTGGCAGAGGGGACATAGAAAGGGGAACACCCAAATACACAAAAGGGAGAGTAACAATATGAAATCTAAGAATTGAGCAATCCTAGATTGAATAAGCAAGGGAGTGTTGAAGAAGAAGATAGAAGATTTTCCTTCATTAATCCTTTGACCTGAGGCAACAAGATAAATGTTGAGAGCCTTTCTGAATTTGCATGCTTCCTATATTCTAGCAACACCCAAGAGCACAGTGTCATCCACAAACTGTAAGTGGGACTGAGGAGGAAAGCCTTCCCCCTAGCACCAACCATGAACAAGCCCCTAACAAAAATGGGATTTTAGAAGTATACCCAAGCCTTCAGCCATGATAATGAAAAGATAAGGATACAAGGGGTCACCCTACCTCAAGCCCCTAGAGGCCCCAAACAAAGAAGAAGGCACACCATTAATCAACATAGAATAAGATACCAACGTGACACAAACCATCACCCAATTAATACAACCCTCATCAAACCCAAAGGCATAAGAACCTGGTGAAGAAAGGACCATTTGACTCTATCATAAGACTTAGCCATATCTAATTTGATGAACACGACCTTGTCTTTGGAAACCTTCATGGAGTGAATAGCCTCAACAATGATAATAATACCATCTTGGATATGTCTGTCAACCATAAAACCTCCCTACTCCTCTGAAATAACTTTAGACAACCAGGGTTTAAATCTCTTAGCAATTAGCTTAGAGATGATCTTATGGATAACATTACAAAGAGAAATAGGTCGAAAAAGGTCCAGAGAATTCACACCTTCTCTCTTGGGGATAAAAGGAAAAAAAATAGAATTCATATCTTTCAGCACTTGTTTACTGTTTTTCAATTCCTACACAACCTCAAGGAGATCCCATTTGATAGTCTCCCAAAATTCCTAAAAGAATTTAGTAGGAAACCCATATGGGCTAGGTGTCTTACCTTTCTTCATACTAAAAACAACTTCCTCCAATTCATTCAGGGAGATGGGTTGGTCAATATAAACATTAGCTTCCAAGGGAACCATAGAATGAATACAATCCAAAACTTGGTTCACTTCCTCTAAAGCCTCAAGGGAGTCTTTCGTGAATAAGGAAGAAAAGCATTGAGTAGCCTCATTGAGTAGCCTCCTAATAGATATCCCAGAAACAAGATAACTGAGCACCCTGAGAGGACACAATAAAGGAAATTGAACTCCCTTGCCCCCTAACTTTGATAGAGTTATAAAAAAAGTGGTATTCTGAGCGACCTCTTGAACCTATTCAATCCTTGAATTTTGCTTCCAAAACAACTCTTCCTGTAGCTCCCATTCAAATAACACCTCCAAAGCTTCTGCTTCATATTTAAGGGAATATTGGGTAGACCCATGGTCTTTGTTTTGTCTAGTAATGAGATCCAAGAAATTTTGAGCTACTAATTTTTCCTTAAAGACATTCCCAAAGCAATCTTTATTCCACTTTTTAATCTGAAATTTCATAAACTGGAACATGTTGTGCCTTTTTTGCACACATGCCCCGTTCGGAACGGGGACCCTCTCTTCCCTCTTTTTCTTGTCAAGCCCTTTTTGGTTTGCCTCGTTCTACGTGCCCAATTTTGTGTCCTAAAAGGTTGGCATGTTTCCCAAAGTCATATTTTAAGCTTGACCAAAGTCGCCCCTTTAAAAAATGCTAAATCTAAGGCTAATTCGGGTTTCCCTTGTCAGAATGTCATTTTCTAGCGTCCGCTTGCCCTCTGGGCCTGGACACTCAGGTTTCCCCTACAGGATTTCTGCCCTGACTCTATCGTTTCGAACGCCAGTGACGCTACGTCTTTTTGGGACTTGGATCTCGAATCTCGGGTTTCCCCTCCCAGAATTCCTCTTGGACTTTACTGTTCTGACAGCCGTGGTGGGACAACTTCCTGGCCTTCAGACTCTGGGTCATCTGCCACCGTCTGTAATTTAAACTCACCAACCTTTTGCGCCGTACAAAGGAATTAATTGCAGCAATTAATGGCCGTTTTGGCTATTTAAGAAAATTTTCCGGCCATCATTATCAACCAATCGCGTGATAGAAAATTCGAGGAGCTCCAACACATCCGACATTTCTAGCCTCTGAATCTGAGCTCCATTTTCAAGCATTTTTCATGCGGCCATCAGAAATTTCTTTGGGATTTTAAGGTATGCCTACCATCCGTGCCCTTGTTCTTCATTTTGTCAATTTTCAAGCCTTAAATGAAGTAAAATGCAAAACCTTGTTAAAATTCGAAAGGAGAGGGCCTTCCCATTAAAACCCACATTTTAAAAATGTAAAAATCAATCGTTTAAATGGTTGAATTTCAATCCGGAGCTGGACCACGTCGCGACTGTTCTTTGAAACAGTCATCGATATCTCCCGGGCCTGAGCTCTCCCACGACCGTCCACTCAAACCTCATGCGGTAAACCCACCTCGGGCCCCGGCCTCCGGATTTCCCCTCTTGGGTTTTCATTGTGCCTCCATCATTTCAAATGGCCTGTCTCGACCAGCTTCCCAGACCTCGGTCCTTGGCCGCATGAAATGCACGTCAAAATTTAGTAAGTATCGAAAGATCGACGAACATAAATTTTGTCCTTGAGATTCTGTCCCCGGAATTCCATCTTGGTTTCACCGTTTCCAACGGCCTGTCTCGACCGGCTTTCCGGACCCCGGACTCCCATACTTTGAAAATCGACCCAAACCTTTTAGAGCAACTGAAATCACATTTCCTCCTGGACCCTGACGTCCAGAATTCTGTCTCGTGTTCGCCGTTCCAAACGGTTGTCCTGGGACGTCCTCCCGACTCCCGGACCCCGGTCCACTGCCCGTCGAAACCAAAATCCAAATAAACTTGAGGTCAAAGCGTCATCCACATCCCGACCACCGGAATTCCCCTTCCGGGATTCCGTTCCACTTGCATCATTTCCAACGGCGAATTCGGGACAACTTTCTGACCTCTGGGTCCCGATCCTCTGCTCATTGTCTGACTTCCACAAGTCTTTTAATTGTCTTCGAAAATTGTCCTCCGAAATTCCCCTCCCAGGATTCCACTTCCTTTTCGGCGTTTCCAATGGCTAACCCGTAGCCGCTTCCCAGGGACGGTAATCCGACACCTGGGGTTCTGTCTCCCCTATGTTGTTTCCAACGGCTGTCCTGCATCTGATGTCCAAACTCCCAAATGAAGGATCAAATGACCTCCAAATCCAAAATGGATTTTGACCCACTTGCTAAAATCAGGTTTTCCTTCATGACAACCTTTAATCGACCAAGTCCAACACTAGGAAACACCTTTGGGAATTCCATCCTCAATTTTCCCTTTCAAATGACATTTTGCTAAGGGCATTCCGGCCCTGGGAACTCGGTTTGTCTGCCTTGCTTTCTAACGATGAAATATCAAGTGTTATATGCTTATTTGATATGAATAATGATTGCAGGACTAATCTTGATGTGCAGGGATTTGCTTGGAGCCGTTTTGTCATGTTTATTATTACTGATTCACCTCCTTTGTGCAGGATTTATGGAATCCAGCGCATAAACTTCCGGTGCCTCCAAGGAGAAAGGGAAGGGAATAGCCAAGACACCTCGAGGCAAGGAGGACAAATATCTAATGAGGTACAAATTCCAAGGGGTCCCCATACGATCCAGAGTCATCTCTCTCTGGAGAGATGTCACAAATACCAACATCGGCCAGGTCGATGCTGACGAATTCATACAAAGGGTCAGGATGAACCCCAAGACAGATAATGCAAAATTGATAAAGAGCAACGGAATTGCCAAAGTTGTAGGCTTCTCGCTGGCCTTGGTGGCCCCAAAACTAGTGATGGAATGCATGGAAGCATATCAAGAGGAGACCCGAACTATAGTGGACCGAGATGGAAATATCCTTGCAGACATCTCCCCGTCGGGTATAACCGCAACTTTCCACATTCCTACCTACAAAAGCATGGAGACCCCCACCATGGAGGAGTGCAAGGAGCTGTGTGAGCAGGATCCCATGGGGTGCACAAATCTCATCAATTAGTATTGGTTAAAGGACAAGCGGGGTAGTGCTGGCAAGCTTCCTCAGGAGATTTATCACAGCGATTTCTTCGAGGATTACCATGACCTCGTAACTTTGCTAAGCCGAATCATGGGCCTTCCTGCTGCGGCCTTCTTCCAAGAATGGATGTTCTATTTCATAGAGCAGATTCTCCGCGGCAGTGGCGTCACCTTCTATTGGGGAGAGATAATCAATGACTACTTCCACAAGTAATTTATAACCATGAAGAAAACCTCTGAGTTCTTCATGACCTCCTACTTGGTGTATTCCCTCACTGATCAGTGACATTATTAGGGATTGACGGTGGTACCTAGTGATCCATCAGGGGTAGAGCTTAAACCTTATGATAAGTACCCTCAGTTGCAATTTCGAAATTTCAAAAGGGATTACTGTCAGGTGAATGATGCATTCATCGCCCACATCATCCGGTCCCTAGGAGGCAAATTTCAAAAGAGAGTTTCTCATAGTGCCAGAGCCCTCCTCAGGCAACATGCCTTCCTCTACATTCAATTTCTAAAGTTAACCTACATGCGCGCCCAAGGATTTACCGAAAGACCAAACAAGCTGCCCCGGTACCCAAATGACCAGATCATTCTATTGGAGCTAACCCAACAACTACGACATATTCATAGCATCCTGAGCGATAAGCATTTGGCGGGCCCATCCTATGCCATTAACCTTGGTCAAGGGATGTACAAGATTCATACCTCCTAGTGTGCAAGATATTCAGAGAGAGAGTTGGTCGAATACAACTTCCATCAATATACAACTTGACCTCGAATGGACCTGTACGGACACATCAGGAAGGCACTAGGATGAGAGTATGCCCACCTCCACAACGTCAAGGACTTTTGGGCCAACTGCAAGGATGATCTTGAGGTGCGGTTGAGGAACTACATGCGCATGACCAACATCTATATGCGAAGGATCAACCTATGCCCGGTTCCTAACCAGCTCAAAGAAGATGAGGACACGGTGATTGATCTAGGATACGATATCGTCGCCAATTTTCCGCTGCCTACGATTGATTGGAATGAACCGGAACTTGATGACATCAACATACTCACTGGGCTTGTCGAGATCCAAATGAGGGCATGGGTTGACCAACGGGTGGCCCAACTAAAACAAGGAGTCGCCTTGACATTCAAGGGATTAAGAAGTGAACCAAGTGGCTCTGATGGAGGGGTAGCTGCCACTGTAACTAGGGAAACATCTAATGTGCCATCATTGGTTAGGACCAAGAAGAGAAAGGAGGCCAGTGAGCAGCTGCCAAAACCAAAGGTCTATGCCCGCAAGGCTTCTAAGCCCGAACCTTCCAAGAAGAAGAGAAAGACAACTGGAGGAACGGGGACGACTGGGATGCCTAAGGGTCTGCCCCTTAGGATCAAGGAAGAAGGGTCTAGCTCGCTAAGGTCTCCACCTACTACGATCACTACTACTACCGCTATTGCCCCTACCTCGATTACTTCACATGCAGTTTCCGCTTCCTCCCTGCCTGCGGTGGACATCTTTGTCCACCTTGCCTCCACTTCTCCAGTCTTACAGATTATTCTCATGGATTCATCATCTGCCATGACCTCACCAGTCTCCTCTTCTTCTATGTCTCCTTTGCTCCCCTCTGCTTCCATTGCTACAATTTCGGCCCTTAGTCTCCCTGAGTCTTTTGTAAAATATATGCAAAATGTGCCATCCAAGCTCTCATGGATGCTCACTAATCCAATGGTCCAGGCTGCAATAGCCCAGGCTATGGCCCATGCTCTAGCTCCCCTTCCCTCTACCAAACCACTGAGGATGGAGGCAACAATGCAAATATCAGACGAGCTTGAGCGATGACAACTAGAGGCTGTAACGAGACCAGAGGATGAGGAATTTGAGTACCATGAACATCCATTGTTCGAACACCAGGAAATTGATGAGGTAGCTTATGAGTCCTCCAATGAGAGTAGCAAAGCACAGGACACTGAAATAATCCGAGAATCCAATGATCTCAAGCTCAATGCAGAGTGGGGAAAGCAACTCAAAGAGATTGAGGATAAAGAAGCCGAGGATTGGCTTGTGCGAGAAGAAGAGATTGCTGCTCAAGAGGTAGAGGGCACCAAGTCTCCTGCTGAGAGGTATGAATAGACCTTAGAGCATGACAAGGAAGCATCCCCTCATGAGGACGAGCAGGAAGAGAACCCCGAAAGGCATGAACATAATCAGAATGAAGAAGAGGAGGATGCTGAAAAAGAAGATCCACCCAAAGAGCAGTTGCATGCTGAATCCCCCACTAGACGGGAGACACTCGAACAAGACTCTGATGAGGAGAGAGAAGATGTAGGGACTAAAGAGAAGGCTCTTGTCATCAGAGCCATTGAACTTGAGAAAAGGGACAGCGACATCCAAAGTAAACAACCTAGGGAGGAGCCCCAAGTACCTAACTGACTGCAGAGGCAACTAAGGCAAAAGACTCCCACCTTGAAAGATCCCAAGGAAAGGCTGGAAGTCATCATGGCCAGAGCACAAATAAGCACCAAAAAGAAGGAGAAGAAACCAAAGATCAGATCAAAGATGACCATGGATGCCTTAGGATCAAGGGCGGTACAGATAGCAACACTAGTGGTTGGAGAACAGGGGATAATTTATAACCTCTCCACCATCGACTTGAGAGTGGCCACGAGGGAACAAAAGGTCGATCACCTCCAAGAGTTGGTTTCCACAGTGGTACAACTTATCCAATAGGATAAGATTTCAAAGGAGGAGCTCAAGGAACAAGTGGTCGATCTAATGACCTATATTCAGCAGTGGTCATCCCGGGATGAACAACCCACCACGTCATCGGATCCACCACAGTTGCTATCCCAAGAACATATCAACAAGTTAGAAAAGAGAATAAAATTAGACAAGATTATAGAAAACTGGTTCCGACAGGTCTTAGACATGGGAAACACAGGCATCAATTTGGCTGTCCGGACATCAAATAAGTTTCTTGAAGTGCAGAGAACTCTCGAAGGCACAAGGCAGATTTGTGAGGAATTCCCAAGAAAATATGAGATGCCCTACCCAAAGATTGAGGCCATACTTTCTTTGCCAAACGAGGTCTAGGAAAAGGACCTTGCTTTCAAGGATGAGGATCACTAGCTAGTGGATACATGGAGGCGTGACTTCAATCATAGGAAGAGGAAGTTGGAGTAGATACTGGAACATGTAGTTCCAGAAATTGAATGGGCCAGGGATTCTAGGGAGGAGTGCACTCAGTACCTCAAGGTCATGACGGGGTATGAAGTTCCCACTGTCATGATCAATCTCAAAAATATAAAGCCCCACTTCCTAAAGATCATGGAAGATGGGATGTCAATTGAAGTCAACATCGACTTCATGAGTTTTGCACCATGAGCCTATGCGCAGTCAGAAGCTTTCAGAGAGAACGCTACTAAGTATGATGATGACTGGAAAAATCTTGTCAGCAACTCCCAGGAATGGAGTTATCAGATCCTGCGCTCGGACATCATGGAATTGGACAAGTACTAGTCTCTAATCTTGAGCTTTATAGAGTATGCAGTGTTGATGAGGAGCAAAGGAAATCCTATTATCGATGAATAGTTCCTTAAAGAATAGCTACAACAGAGGGCAAACAGCTACAAGATGAAATTGCTACAGTGTTGTCACTAGATGACAAAATAGGAATAAGACAAAGAGTGTTTTAAAATGTAATATATTTGGGGGTAGGTGAAACCCTAATGCAAAGTGAATCTTGGCAACACAATAAAATCGAATCTTGGCCACTCATTTTGGATTTTTGAAACTATAAATAGGGCTCTCCTCCTCTCTTTTTAAGAGAGTTGAGTTGTTGTAAAGACATGCTGCTGAAATTATAATAGAAGATACAGTCATTTTCTAGTGTATTTCTAGGTTTCTCCACATGTTTCATGATTCTTCTCCCTTTAGTTAATAGTTTTCTTTAAGTTACTTTGCCGCTTTAGTTTCATTAGTTAGTTGTAGTGGATTTAGTATGTTGTCTTTGGTTGTGAAGATTACTGCTGTGTGTATGCTTTCCTGGTCCATACTTTTGGTTATTTGCTACTGGTAGATGACTATGTAAAGTTAGCCTAGACCTTAACCTCATTGATGCTCATTAAACTTTATCTTTATTCACATTTCCATGGTGAATGAATGATGAATATCTGCAGTCCCTAGAAGATAGCATAGATTTCATGATATTGTGAGAATTCAGATTTAGTGAAATTCTATTTAAGGAAATTGTCCACAGCAGGAACCTCCATGATCACTATTCATCAATAGTTGCAGGTTTAGGAACCATCCTTCTCCCTCACCCCTTTTTCCTTTTTTTGTTTAGAGACAACTTGTACTAAGGTTCATTGCACATTGTAAAGCCAAATCTGACAAAACAATGGAGTCCAGGACTGCCACCTAAACCTGCAGCACAATACAGTAATTCCATATCCATGAAACTCCATTGGTTGATCCAATTCTCCTATAGCTTTGACCATGTAAGACCGCCTTGTGATTCTAGAAAAATCACATCAAACAACTGATTTATCCCAAGCACTGTCATGACCTGACATCCGAGAGACCTTGGGATAGTGTTCTGCAACTTGAATGTGGAAGATTGTATTTCAAGAGAGGTGATGCACCTACGCATTACTTGTGTTGTGAAGTGCATAAAAACACCATCAACAAAACCTTTTGACAAAGGCATACAATATGGCAGTCTCATGCGAAGGTTTCCCTTGAAACCACCAATATTTCATAAAGTCCTGCAAAGAAGGCTCACATAACCAAATTAACTAGAATTTGAAGGATGGATTTTTAGTGCAGCCCCTACCAAGCGCATAAAATTCTATAGGCTAGTGGACCGAGCTCGTCCAATCAAGAATTTCTAAGCTAGAAAACCATAAACTACCTAACAAAAAACTGGAGACCAAGAACCTATCAAGTCTCTCAGATATAAAGTCCACCCCACATCTCTTGTTACTCCAAGTGAAGAGACCATTGAGAGGCTCAATATGAATCAAATTTAATAGGGCAATATTATCTCTGCACATTTAAAAAAGGGTCCAAACGATCCAACCCCCCCAAATTTTCATCAAGACTTAGAAAAGAATTAAAATCCCTAGCCAAAACCCAGGGAAATAGAGGAGTTAGGGATCACACATACCTTATATGATCCCACAAGTGAAGCTTACCAACCAATTTTTTAAGAGCGTAGACATTAGAGAACAACAAAATTTCTCCAATTTCAAAGCTATATGCAACCATGGTCAAGGAATGCCTACTTGACATCCACCATAAAGGAGAAACCCTTCACTTGTCCCAAAGACAAGCAATCCCACCAACACTATTGTAACATACCAATTTTTCACTCAAGTAAAATTTCCTAAGTTTTCACTTTCAAGTAAATAAACTATGTAACTTAAGCATTGCCATAAAAAAAAAAATTCTTAATAGAGAACAAATGAACATAGATGTCATAAAAAATCAACATTGATTCCATTCCAAAATAATATTTCACATATTACAATATTTCAAATTGTGTACAAAGTACATACATAGCTCAACTGAGCTTCAAAGTAATACATATAGATGGTCCAAGAATCTCCTTTTAAATCTTGGTCCTAGTCACCTGCTGAGGAGGAGAAGCATCACTCAAGTGCTTTTCCACCAACCATGAACTCATATGCGGTTCCCTACACATCTATCAATAGATAGATGGCCCTACCCTTCGACGAAGATATTGGTGGAGTAACCTCATAATGAAAACCATTCAAAGCTTAGTGTTGTGTCATATATGACTAGAACTTGTAACCCTACAATATTGAACTAGCATGCATAAATAGATCACGGTGAATTGATAGTGGATCCAAAGGCAATCACACTACTTTGGCCAAAATTTTCTCACTTAGTACTTCAAGTGACAATCATCCTACTCACATACACTACTCAAGATCAATTTTATTTTAGGCCATTATAAACTATACATAGGTATTTCCTTCTATAGGTAGTCTTTAACCTTAGAAACAACCTATTCCCTTTCCCCAAAACTCAATGGCATTTCTACCCACAAACCATAAACATAAGTTACCCTCCCTTCAGTGGATAATCAAATCCCAAGTGTAATTTATGAGCTATCTAAATAAATCAAATAAATTAGCAATGGATAAAATTTAAGCTATCCTTGTTTCATCATTCCTAGTATATTTATATTAATGATAAACAAACCCTCCTATTATGGAGTATATACAAACACTTTCATAGAAAAGAATAAAATAGCTTCTTTTCCTTTTCATAAGAAAATACTATGATTCACTAATGCAAAATTCTTAAGTAATTCTAATCAAAGCAATCAAGACTTTAATTCTTTCATAATAAAAGATAAATAAAAGAAGATTATATCCTCATGCCTATAATATGCTTGATCCAATTGACTAACTTGATTCTTAGCCTTCCAAAGACAACTTGCTAGGCTTCACTTCAACTACTTAATGCAATACTTCACAATATCCTCTTCCCCTTAAGTACACAAAATAACTCTATGCTCTCACAATGAAACTCTAAGCTCTCGCAAATTATAACTCTCAGAATATTTGTAGCAGAATGAAACTACAGAATTATGCGTCCCAAATGAGAGAGTTGGCTCATCTATTTATACAAAATATTGAGACATTAATGCCTAAGGAAAATATATGCCAGTCGACACCACTCAAGCATGCAGGTTGACTCATCTCTCACAACAAAAGCCTGGTATAATTCTAAGTGAAAACTCAGCTTGCTATTCTACAGATCGACCTCCTTTGCTCAACAACAACACAAGACTATTTCAAATATTCACATGCTCAAAAGATTAGAATCGAATTGAAAATATGATAGACTTCTACAAGAACAAAGTATTCATATAATGGTGTCATGTTTTAGCCATTTTATTATTCTTTTGGCACAGGTTTATCCATATAAATAGTCCATATTTAATAGGCAACACATACCTTGGTCAACTTAGACATAGACTATTCATTTGACAGGTAAAGGATGAATTAAGTCCTCTAAAATAGCGTTCAAACTATGCTTTGACCAAGTATGTTTATTGTTGTGGTTTATTTCTTTTTATCATGCATTTAATTCACTTTTCATAATAGGCTTTGATATTTAATATTTCCATCACCTTTTATCCTTTTGGATAAATGTGTTCCAATGTATAAGTAATGCGCTACTATAAAATAGTGATGCCTTCTATTTGATATTGACCATGGCTTATAAACTCCAAATCAGCCTTTATTACTTTCATATATGTTTATAAATATATATACATCTATATATATGTACATATTTATATATGTCAATGAATAGCCTCAACACACTACATATATATGTATATGTATTTATATATTCTAATATACATATATATTATAATATATAGATATTCCATGTCAACTAAATATGTATACATTTGATATTTAAATGAATAAGTCAAGTTAACATTTCACACACATAAATAATATCATTTCTATTATATATATATTCATCTATGTGCATGTATACATATGTATACATATATTGATATATCCGTATGGACATTTTCAATTGTCATTCATACGTATATATCGACACATGTATACATATGTATATATCTTATATATATACATCTGATTACACAATCAAACACACATACAATTACCATCTTATTGATAGGAAATATACATGCGATGCATATATACATATATACATACATGTCGTATTATCCCTTCAATAACACCATGCTCATAAGCAACCCATTCATAAGTGTGCATAGGTACATCTAACAATGTACTCTCATGTACGTTCTCCTCCATGCGTATGGTCTATCGTTGACATGCATATGCATACATATATACATTCAATGTATGTTCACCTCATCAATCAAGCATAGTAACATAAGGAAGAACTTATAACCTCCAAACATTTAAACATGATCCAATAATGCACTCAACAGTAATCAAGACCCTTACTAATGCAAACACATAATACTTAAGGATGACTTACCAATTCTCAACACTATGAATAGACTCAACCATTCTACTGTGAGTGTGTGTGTAAGCTCAATTAGATTTTGTTATTGGTTACCCAACCAAGTTCTTCTCCCTGAGTGATACTTCCCCTCGCTCTTGGAGAATTGAATATGAACTTGCACCCAACTTAACACATTCCCATGGTAGTCAGATGTTCATCAAAATATGCATTTACATAATAATTTTCCATAGTTAGAATATCCAATTCAATAACCATCTATTTCACATATATGCATTTCATCATGTATCATTAAATGAAATAAACATTCATTCATAACTCATTGATAACAAATTGTAAGCACATATATTCTCAATCAAAATTCCAAATAAATGCACACATGCAATAATTTACCCTAGCATAGTAATAGTAAGTAGATAAACACATAATGGAGTGTGACAACTTCCTACATCCCCAATGCACTGACACTGACTATGCCACCAAATTTTGGGGTAACCTTAACCATACTATGTGAAATGTTTTTACCCCATCTAAAATGAAAGAAATAAACTCAACCAAAAGGATAAAAACAAAACAAAACACTTGGATTAGGGCTTAAAGTTGAAACAAAAACTTACAAATAAAATACCAAAATATTACCTTGTTTGAGCTTGATGGGTTTGTTTGCCCCTTTTGATGGCTTGATATGTGTGGTCTATAATTATTTCAGCAGCATAACAACTTGTGTTTGCTTGATTTGGATGCAAAGTGAGGATAGATGATAATAGATGCAAGAATGGCTTAAGAGGTTGGGATGAATGAGTGTAGTTGAATGTGCTAGAATGGTTGTGTTAGAATGTGGTTATATGAAAAAATGACTAAGTGTTAGTCATTTAGCCAAGGGAGGTGGGAATGGATGGTGGAGATTGAAAGGGGGAAGAAGATCAAGGGTTGACCAAAGGAATTAAAAATCCATTTTTTAATGTGCATGGGAAGGATAAAAGGAGTTTAATATTCCTTGGAGAAAGATAAAAGGAATTTAAAATTATTTGGGAGATGTGGGGAGGAATTGAAAATTCCTCTAGAGACATTGGATAAATAAATGGAATTTAAAATTCCATTTGGGGATGTGGGGAGATAAAAAAGGAATTTAATATTCCTTGGGGAAAGGGGTGAGGAATTAAAAAGTCCTCAAAAGGTGTTGGGTGAATAAAATGGAATTAAAATTCCATTGGGTTATGGGATAGCATTTATTAGAGGGGTTGACCATGGGTTAGACTAGGCTAATTAATCAACTATTAAGATGTGCAAGCGATGAATTAATGGGGGAATTAGGCTAATGAAGGAAGATTAGGGATAACTTGCATTTTATGGAGGATGTGACACCTCCCTAATTGAGGATTGGGACTATGCACATCCTTAATCCAATGCTATGAAAATTAATTATGATTAGAAGAAGGTTATGGAGGATGTGATATGAGAGGACTTAAATAAATAAATTATTTATTTTATTTTTTTGGAGGAAAGGGATAAGTGATGGGAGTAAATAATTAAAGGTAATTATTTACTTTAGTCTAGGATTTAAAGATGATAGAAGAAATAGATTAAGATGACTTGGCATAGTGGATAATGAATATTAATTAAATAATAGGGTATTGTTTAATTAATATAGAGGATATGAAATTAGTCAAAATAGTGATAAATTGACCAAACAAAAGTGATCAATTTTTAGTGTCTATATTTTTCCCTCTTTGAGATGGTGTTACAAAGTAGCATCATTTCAAAGAAGATTAAAACATAGCACCTAGAAGAAGATGGTTGGATTGTAAAAGATGCCCCAGTCATTGAAATGAATGACTAGGAAGAAAGATGATGGGAGTGAAGATGAATATTAAGGATTGAGGATGTCCCCTTGAGAGGGCATGCGGGTTCAAGAGAACATGGGTGTGCTCTCGAAATGGATGAGATGATGCAAGGGTAGATGGCCAAGATGAAAAATGATGGATAGAATGTGGGATGGGAGGAGGAAGAAATAATGGGAGAAGATTATAATTAAGCAAGCACAAATGGATTCAAGGACAAATGTGATGTTGCCCTAGTCAAACTACAATCCAAGATGGATTGATGATGGATGGAGTGTTGTTGATGAGGGAACGATATATCCCAAAACAACACAAGAGGATAGGGAAGGATACATCTCACTGATGATGATGATGAGGGAATGATATATCTCAAAATAACACAAGGATAGGGAAGGATACATCCCAATGATGATGATAGTTTTTTTTATGAAGGAACAATATATCCCGAAACAACACAAAAGGATAGGGAATGATACATCTTGATGATGATGATGAGAGTTTTGTTGATGACGAAATGATATATCCAAAAAAAACACAAGGATAGGGAAGGATACATCCCAATGATGACGATGATGAGAGGATTAAGGCTTGTAGCAAAGCTAGGAACAAGATCAAATATGTGAGTAGATGATTTGTGCTAGGTTAAATGGATTAGGATTGGATTGAGATGTGAGATTGTTGAAATGAATGAAGATGATGGAGGAAAGGATGCTTAGAATAAAAAATCTATATTATCCTAAGAATATTGAAGAGATGATGAAATGATGAAGATGGATGAAAATATTCTTAGAATATCAAATCTATACTATCCAAAGAAGATTTAAGAGATAATGAAATGATGAAGATGGATGAAAAGATGCTTAGAGTAAAAAATCTATATTATCTTAATAATATTGAAGATATGATGATATGATGAGGAGGAAGGAAGTGGAGGGATGAAAACATATAGGATAGATAGATGAGGAGGAGTGATAAAGATGAATAGATGAGAAAGATGTAGGGTGAGTGGATGGGAAGATGGATTAGGAGTGTCGCATAAAAACTACCATGTAGTGAGCACTTAATTTGATATAGCATGGGATACTATGCACCAAGGTATGAGGAACTAGGGTGATGTTGTACCACATGCATAGGACTAACACAACAAACAAAAATACATCTTGCAAAGTCATGAAGGGATTTGGTGGGACCGATGTTAGAAAACCACAAACAAAAGAGGTTGCCCCAACATAACACAAGACCACAAAGTATTTTGGTGGGTACTACATGGGACAACCAAGAAAAAAATATCACACAAAAAACCAAGATGCCCCTATTTCTACTAGTCAAAGAACACCATGATATGATGGATTGTGGCAACCTTGAGTAGGTATAGTAGGAAGCTCAAATGATAAAAAAAATACAAAAGCACCAAGAAATCACAATAAATCTCAAATATCCTTTACCATGAGGACAATAGGTGGATGGATTGATGCGGTCTGATGTGAGGAATGATGTATCCTACTAAGAACAAGGATGGTTGGGGTAGATTATAGGACTAACATGGCAATGGGTACCTAAGACAAATTGAAGCTTCTTGGTACTAGTGAATTTCATTGTTAGGAAGCAGCTGGATAGAGGCTCTTGGTGACATGATAGACACAAGGAAACACCCTAAAGAATAGAATTATACCTGAGGGGGCTCATTGATGATGGCCTTGCCTACGTGAAAGTGCAGAATCAACATAGTTTGATAAAAAGACCAAATATGAATGATGGACGAAAGATGGAGGGATGACGATGACACACTCGAAGGGATTGACTAAAGCCTCGGGGGATCATTTATGATAGCCTTACCTACATGAAAGCAAAAATACAACGTAGTTCGATAAAAGACCAACGAAAGACAATGGATGATAGATGATGCAAGGTGGGACCTAATGATGGGTAGATATAATGATGGAACCTGTATGATGACACAATATTGACCTCATGAATAGGGAAATGGTGATCATGTGAAGCTCAATAATGGGAGAGTTATCCAAATCATAAAAATATGAATGGGAAGGATGATATAATGGATAGATAAGGGATGCAAATCAATAGGATATTAGCAAGATGTGTGAATGAGGTGGGATTGATGATAGTGAGATGGAGGGAATTGGATTGCATGGGGGTTAGCCTATAGCTAGGTACCAATGACAAGGGATTATGATATGGAATGAGGATAGAGATAAATGGAGGGATAGATAAATATGGGGAGATGGAAAGATGATAGGATGGATGGATGGTGGATAGATAAAGATGTGGAGAATGATAGGATGAATGGATAGGAGATAAGGATGGGGAGATGAAAAGGATTTCTGGATGGATGGATAGGGAAATAGAAGGGATTAGGGGATAAATGGATGGGAAGACAAGAATTAGAAGATAGAAAAGGATTAGCGGATGGATGGTTGGGAAGATGAGGATTGGAATGATGAAAGGGATCTTTATTTTTTTGGATGGAGGGATGGGAAGATAAGGATTTGGAAGATCGAAGGGATTTTTTTTACAGACGAATGATACATAATGAAATCTCCAAGGACTATGTCACAAAGGAAGCAAAATCCCCACTCTGGATATGTCATGTGTGATGAGGTAAGAGGGATGATAGATAGCAGAAAGACTAGATAGTGAAAGGAGATGGATTGTAGGATGATGGATGGATAAGGGAGATGGATGATAGCAGAATGGGTGGACAAGGAATATGATAGTGTGTGGATAGAGGGTATGTATGCCAAGAGGTGTCCAAATCATGTATATATACATATATATTTTCCCTTGTATTTATCAAGACCACAAGGAAGATGGATGGATTGAGATAAATGGGATATGATGGGTAGGATGGGCATGATATACGAGATGGAGAAAAGTGAGGCATAGCATGAAGTTTCTCCCAAGTGGAAGTAAAATAGATGAGGGATTTACACATGATGCTTGTTTGCTAGGTTTTCATCATGGTACTTACCAAGGTGCTTTTTTGCCAAGTTTTCACCATTGGATGAATTATTTCTCTTTACTATTTTTTTTTTTACTTTTTTTTTTGGATTCTCGGAGAGTGTGTGAATGGAGATGGATGAGGATAGGGATGTGGATACATGAATTTGTAATGCATGTGATAAGGTAATGGATGAAGGACTCAAACATCAAGTTTCACATGAGGTAATAAGAGCCCATGTTTTAAGTGACTATTGGATGTTGGTACAACCTTATTAGGATGGATGGATTATGCAAGGGAATAGATTAAAGGGATCGAATGGGGGAGATATGTGGGATAATGGATGGTATGTTGGAAAGTGTATGGATGGAATGACGGAGTAGATGTGTGATGGGGGAATGTTTTCAAGACCAACATTGGCACATATGGTGGGGGATGTGGAATGGTAAGAGGATTATTGAATGGAGAATGTTGGGATGGTGGAGGAGTTGGGATAGTGAATTTTGGTACATAAGGACCCAAAATATATTTAGGAGATGGAGGATGTGAATTATTTGTTTTTGGATTAGAAACTTTGGATGTTGTTATGGATTTTTCATGTGAATTCACTGCATCTTTTTTCTTTGGGATCCACATGGTTTTGATTTTTTCTTGAATAGGCTTGTGTAGCCCTTGGGATTGATTGAGATTTTGGATTGGTTTTTTCTTTTCTTCAACATGTCCTTTTAAGAGGACATGGGGGGCTTTAGATTCATGTGGATGTTTGGGTTTATGCATTTTTACTTTGGCATACAAAGTGCTTGTAATAGAAATGGGACGGGTGTGAGGAAATGGATGATATGAAGAGAATATGTCTAGAGTGATGGAGGTAGGATTTTGGAGTGGATGGAGGTATAGTTATGTGCCTTTTTTTATCCTGATTAGGGATTATGAGAGTGGTTTTTGTATGATGGGTGTTAGGGATAGGTGATTGATGGATGAGGGGATGAGTAGGATGGAATGGAGGAGTTTATTTTAGGGTATAAGGCCCTAAAATGGAATTAGTACATGGAGGATGTGTGATGGTAGATGGAGGGACATAAGGACCCAAAATGGATTTGGAGGACGAAGGAGGAATATGGATGGTTGTTTTGAGGTGATATGATGCAGGAGGGGGGATGGAAATAAATGGTTTAGTGGAGTGATGGTAAGAGCCTATTGTTCTTTTGGAAGAGGCTCGCTTAGGATGTACAAAGGTTGTACCAACATTTTTGGATTGTGAGTCTTGAGATATATATCCAAGACCTTGTGCACGTGGATTTTCTTTGACATGGATGAACTCTAAAATACCTTGCTCATGAATGCCTAAGCCTTTTCCTTGATAGTTAATGGTATTGAGCATTCAATTTATGGTAGGATGCTTGTTATTTTGGAAGAATTATGTGAATCCATTATTATGTGGAGGAGGATGGGTGGTGTATATCCTTTTCTCTTCTTCTACAAGAAATACACCATGGATGAATGTAAGAGGACCAAGGAGATATGGAGGTGGTGATAAAGGATCATGAGATGGAGATGATGGGATGGTAGGATCTTGATTTGGAGGAGCGAGTGATAAGGGATCCTGAGAAGGATCATGGGATGGAATGAATGAGATGGTAGGATACTCATTTGGAGGAGGAGGTGATCATGGGATGGAGTGGATGAAATGGTAGGATCTTGATGTAAATGAGGGGATATGTTGGTATGATTTGGATCAAAATCTTGGCATGTTTTAACTTGTGTAGATGGCATGATGATAAAGGAGTGTTAGATGGGATCCTCAGATGGGGGATACAGAAGGATGGAGGATTCATGAATTTCATGGGAGTGGATTTTTGTGATACTAGGAGTAGGGGGAGTGGATTATATTTGGGTGTATTCAATGGGTTGGGTGGCTCTAGGAGTAGAAGATGGGTATTCAATGGATTCAATGGGTCTAATAGGTTCGATACTCTAGATGGTGTTAGGGATGGTAATCGGGGTGTTAGATGTAAGATGTAGAAGGGCCTCATCACTAATTACTGTACATGATAGAGTGGGATGGTATATCTCTATGACTTTAGGATGTAGATTTTGGGATGTCTTCTTTGTCATGAGTCCTTGGATGAAATATAGAATGAGATAATTGTGTATTGTAGACTTATATGGGGTGGTGGAAATAGATGAAGGATTATGAATGGGTGGAAGATTATGATTATGGATTGGTGGATTAGGATTAGATGGATGGATGGGATTAGATGAATGAATAAGAGTAGGTGGATGATTAGCATTGGTGGGTGAATCAAGATTGGATAGAGGATTAGGATATGATGGGGTGAAATATTGAGTGACATAGGAGGATATGGATAGTGGATTAGGATCATGGAGTAGAAGATTATGATAATGGATTGTGAGAAGGTTTGGAGAACAATGAGATGATGGATTGGGATTAGATGGATTAGAGGGAGAATTAAGATATGAGGGAGTGGAAGGTGGTGTGATAGAGGAGGATGAGGATGGTGGATAGTTATAGGAGGTTGTGGATGCTTGATTAAGGTAGGAGGGTGTGGATGGTGAAGTGAGATATGAAGATGTGAGTGATGGAATAAGATAGGAGGATGTGGATGGTGGATTAAGATAGGAGGATGTGGATGGTGGATTGAGATAGGAAATGGATGGGGGATTAAAATAATTGGGATCATGGATAGGAGGATTAGGATTATGGATTGGGATATGGTTTAGACAATACTGACATGGTGAGTTTGGACTTAGGATGGAGGTGATAGTGTTATTGTGTGAAGATGGAGGTTGAGATATGGATAGAGGAGAAGATGGAGCTATGGATATGGAATGAGAGGGATATGTGGGGGATAAATAAGAGAGATATGTGGATGAAGGATATGATGGATATGTGTATGGGGAAGTTAATGGATATCCCTTGTCAAAGGTAGCATAAGGATTGCTAGTAGGTGTGGATGAAGGCATGGTGGGATATATTGGATGAGTGATTGGATTTTGGATGAAACTGGGGGAGATATGGCTAGTAACGATAGCATCAAGGGGATATATATCATACTCATCTTGATCAATAGGAATTTCATTATCATCATCAACGTAATTGGTATCTCCCTTGACTACTATTTTTGGTTGTGCGGGAGGAGGATAAGGATTCATGATGTTGGATTGGATGGATATGAATTGAAAAGGTGGGAATACATGATTAGAAGAAAAAGAGAGATGATGAAAAGATAAATAGAATGGATTAGAAGAACATGCAATACGGGGTATTAATATCTTTTTCAATATAAAAAGATCTCGGATGTGGATGGACTAAAGGTCAAATTGGGATGTAGATTAAGATCATATTGGGATTTGATTTAAGCTCGGGTAAGGATGGGATTTAAGCTCAGATTGGGATGATTGGAAGATATGGTGTGAGGGGATCCTAAGTTCAAGGATGCAACTAAAATTATGGGATGATTGTTGGATGGATGGAGGATAGGTTTAGCTGACTCCTTGCTCAAAGGGGATGAAGTTGTGGACAAGATTTATAGTGGTTGATAAGATGAAAGTGATAATTTGGAGATGGATATTAAGAGGAAAAATGATTAGATTACAATTTTGGACTGAGGAAGATATATGCTAATTGTGATAGGACAAATTGACTCTCTAGATTTTGTATGGGAAGTGGATTCACCCAAGAATAGAGCACAATCACCTCTATAGGTAGCGAGAACACTAAAGTGCGGAAACGCCTATCAAAGTAATGGATTCACCTATGAGGGAATGGCCTGAATAGTGCATTGACATGGACAATGAGATCACACAAGAAGAGCATGAATTCACCTATGTAGGATGACCAAGTGTACAAACAAGAACAACATAACCGCCCAAGAATAGAGAAAATCTGCCTAAGAGGGTGATCGATGTGTATGGATGGATAGCGTATACGCCTATGAGCTTAGCACAAACACCTATGAGGGATGACTAGGTGTATGGATTGAAAGTGGAATCGCCCAAGATAAAAGCATATTCTCTTATCTAGGGAGGACTATATGGATGAGAAAAGATAATTCACCCCTGAAGGGAGCAAGATCGCCTATCCGGGGGATGACAGTATGGATGAGAAAGGCATATTTGCCCCTAAAGAGAGTGATATCTCCTATCTAAGATGACTGACCAAAATGACTGAACTAGATGAGGGAACATGAATGCACTTTAAAGAGTGAATTTGCCTTTGTAGAGAGTGGATAAACCTCTGTAGGACAGAGGGGCTCGATTGCAAAGGACATATAGAAAAATCAAACAGTCAGACACAAACTAGGATGAAAAAAATATAACCACTGGTATGCACAAGAAGACACGCTAGGTAGCACAAGCCTATAATTAGTCAAGAGGTTTTACAAACTTGATGTAGGCCCACCACCCTGAGGGGTTAATACTTTGTGATACTTGGGTGGAGCACCCTTTCTTGCAAAGGCAGATAGGAAGAGATCCAGTGACATATGGTTGTCAATGGATGCCATGGGCACACCTTCTCTCTCTCCTCAATAACTGTTATAGTTCACCTAAGGATTTATATCTCAACCTAAGGGAGTACGTGGTGATTAGCTTCAAGCTACGATCTGCACCCCCTACACTACACCAAGCCACAAATAAACACGAGTCTTAAACTAGGCTGAAACAAGGTAATCTAGGGAGTCCTCTATACACCAGGAGGGTGCATAAAGCACGTATGTGAACAAAAACCCATAAAAAGCATGGGTCGGTAACTTCAATGAAGTTATTAAAATCTCGAACCAACCCTTCACACCTAACTAGGAATCACCCTAGTATTAGTGCTCCGCTAGACACGATGCGACTAGATTGGGGTACAAATTTTGTTCTCCCCCCTTTATATACCCCACTGATTCACGTGGGTTAGGTCATCCCTTGGGGTGATGAAATCCATAAGCAAACCTCCTAAAGAGAAGGATGTGCTAGGAATTATGGATCCCCAGGCTCACACATAGCACAAGGGGAGAGCATACATGCAAGCTAGCACTCCTAGGTAGACTCATACATGGACTTGGATTGATTCATGGTTTCTGATCCCCAAGCTTGCACGTAGCATAAGGGGAGAGCATACACCAATGAACCAATACCAAAAATAGAAAAAATATTAATTGAACCCTTAAGAAAACCAAGTGTGGGTAGATTAGTATGAAAAATATACTCATACTTTTCTTCGATCAATCGTCCTACAGAGGATAAGTTAGTAGTTTTTTTTCATCGGTCTTTGATAAACGAGAGAAAGCTACACAAAAGGATGATTAGATGCAAAATAAAATTATTGTTATCCCAAGGGGTGGAACACCCGACCCAATGAAAAGGGGGGTGCAAGGGGATGATCCAATCCCTTGCATGAGGGGTTTGAGGGCGAAGCCCCCAAAGACATTTTTTTGAAAGGGAAAGTATAAAGTGTTATAAAGATTTTACTGAAAATTGATATTTTTATACCTTTTGTAGACCACACAAATTCACCCTTTTAAGCCACTAGAAGATTCACCTCTGAAGGTTGTGTGTTTGCATATTGGTATAGGTCGGTTCAGGTGCTTGTAGAATCACCCTTGTAGAAGAATCTCTCGTGTAATAGGATTGCCCTTGTAGCGGGATCGCCTATGTAGCGATATCGTCCTTTTAGAGCTAGTAACAAAGGTTAAGCACACTATTGCCCATGTAGCGAGCGAAATCACCCATTAAGGAGGTGGAATCACCCATCTAGTGGATTCACTTGTGTAGCGATATTCCCTTTGCAGAGCCATTGACAAAGGCCAAGCGTGCTATCACCCATTTAGTGAGCGAAATCACCCATTTTGGTGGATTCACCTATGTAGCGGAATCGCCTATGTAGTGATATCACCCTTGTGAGCCAATGACAAAGGTTGAGCACACTATCACCTGTGTAGTGAGTGGAATCACCCGTTAAGGAGGTAGAATTGCCTATTTGGCGGATTCGCCTCTGTGTCTTGAAAAGTCTGAATCCTACAAAATTCAAACAACTGAAAACATAAAATGGACTTGTGACATGGGTCCCACCTGGCATGCCAGAAATGTGTTCAATGTTTTTACCCCATCTAAAATGCAAGAAATAAACTCAAACAAAAAGATTAAAAAAAAAAAAAACACTCAGATTAGGGCTTAAAGTTGACACTCAAACTTACAAATAAAATACCAAAATATTACCTTGTTTGAGCTTGATGAGTTTTTTTCCCCCTTTTGATGGCTTGATATGTGTGCTCTATATCGATTTCAACAACATAACAACTTGTTTTTCCTTGATTTGGATGCAAAGATGGTGGATGCAAAGTGAGAATAGATGATAATGGATGCAAGAATGGCTTAAGAGATTGGGATGAATGAGTGTAGTTGAATGTGCTAGAATGGTTGTGTTAGAATGTGGTTGTATGCCAAAATGACTAAGTTTTATAGTCATTTAGCCAAGGGAGATGGGAATGGATGGTAGAGATTGAAAGGGGGAAGAAGATCAAGGGTTGACCAAAGAAATTAAAAATTCTTTTTTTAATGTGCATGGGAAGGATAAAAATAATTTAATATTTCTTGGGGAAAGATAAAAGGAATTTAAAATTCCTTGGGAGATGTGGGGAGGAATTAAAAATTCCTCTAGAGACATTGGATAAATAAATAGAATTTAAAATTCCATTCAGGGATGTGGGGAGATTAAAAAGGAATTTAATATTCCTTGGGGAAAGGGGCGAGGAATTAAAAATTCCATTGGGGTATGGGCTAGCATTTATTAGGGGGGTTGACCATGGGTTAAACTAGGCTAATTAATCAAGGATTAAGATGTTTAAGTGAGGAATTAATGGGAGAATTAGGCTAATGGAGGAAGATTAGGGACAACTTGCATTTTATGGAGGATGTGACACCTCCTTAATCAAGGATTAGGAATGTGCACATCCTTAATCCAAGGTTATGCAGATTAATTATTATTAGAAGAAGGTTATGGAGGATGTGACATGAGGGGAATTAAATAAATAGATTATTTATTTAATTTTTTGGAGGAAAGGGATAAGTGATGGGCATAAATAATTAAAGGTAATTATTTACTTTAGTCTAGGATTTAAAGATGATAGAAGAAATAGATTAAGATGAAGGGATAATGGATAATGAATATTAATTAAATAATACGGTATTATTTAATTAACATAGAGGATATGAAATTGGTCAAAATAAAGATAAATTGACCAAATGAAAATGGTCAATTTTTCAGTGTCTACAGATACCTTCCATAGATAACTTAGTTTCTTGGATAAACATAACATCAAGGAAATGAGTCTCGATCAATTCTCGAACAAACTTTTGTCAAGGGTTGTTGTTCAAACCCCTCAAATTCCAAGAGAGAACAATCACTTTTGGAGGTTAGGAAAGGGTAAAAGCACAAACCTGTGTCACACTTTATAAAAAATGTAGAACTTTTGATGAAGTTTATTCTTGTAATTTTTCATATTTTTTCAAAAGTGTTTTCATTATTTTTTTATCAATTTAAGAACATATTTTGGAATGCTGAAAATTTCAGAAAAAAGTGATGTTCACGAGACGTAAAGAAACAAATTGGAAAATTTTCATTTTTCCCTTAATTTTTTTCTCCAAATAGGTAACTTCAATATCTAATGCATGAATTTATTTTTTTCAAATTTTGATGTATATTTTTCTCGTAATAATGTTTTAAAGTCAAACTTGTCAAAATTTGACACTTTTCATGGGATGTCAACTATTGTCTATTTTTTTAATCATTTTCAAAAAATAAATTATACCCTTTTGAAGAGGACTCTCTCCTCTAGTGCACCACATATATATATTTTAAATTATTATCTTTTACTATTTTTTAAATTTCTAATCAACCTCTTTTTTAACTTTAACAACCTACTTACATTATTTTAAAAATAAAATATATTAAAACTAATCAAAAAATTTAAAAAATTACATATTTGGATTCACCACTCTGAGCTCTAAAAAAGGGTATTTTTCTTCTTTTTTAAAATATCATTCTGATTGAAGAAATACTTAGTTGAAGTTGAAAGTTTCAAAAAAATTTGGAAAAAGTTGAGTTGACTACCAACTAGGATGCCACATAGACAGTTTCGATAGAAAGGGTTTTGACCGATACCCTTTCTATAGAAATCTCACACATAAAATAAGTCAATTTCAAAGTGACAAAGGGAAAATTTTATTTTTTTTGGATTCGGCTGAAACATATTCGGTTCAAACCCTGTGTGCCATGTATAGGCCACATGGTTTCAGTCAAAACCTATTTGACCGAAACTTTTCCGACTGAAAATGTTTCACTTAAAACCATTTATTTAGCTAAAAGTGTGACACAACTTTGTGCTTTTTCCTAAAAGTGGGAGTCAAGAGGCTTAACTAAACCCGAATCCACCAAATTCTCCCCCATTAGCTTTATCTTATCCTGGTCTTTCTTCCTCCCAACCTTGGAGGGCTTCTGCAAGTTCCCCTTCTTGAAATTCTTTTGGTGTAACCCCAATATAGATGAAACCTTGGATCCCTTGTCAGGATCTAGAATCCCAACCCTAGGTTGTGAATCCAAATAGACCATGGAAGTCCCAACATCCATCTAAATTCCCACTAGAATATTCGGCAAAGCAAGAGCCTCTGAAATAAGATTATAACCCATCAAAGACTTAGTACTTGTATCCTCTAAAAAATTATCACTCCCTTCCTTGTTGAAGGCCATATTCCCCTCCTCTAAGAAATAACTCACATTTGTACCCTTATCGAGGGCATCCATATGCTGATCCAAGTCTTGTAGGGCCTCAAAACGGTTAAAACAAGCATCCTCTTGCCTATCTTTAAGAGTTCTTTTTTGGTATCTTCCCTTATTGCAATGTTTCAGTGCAACAAAACCCTCCTTATCAATATCCCCTTCAAACATTGGGGATTTCCCTTTATCCCTCGAAGGTGCAAAGTGAGGAGGCATCCTAGTTGGATCCCTACCAGAAGAAGAACCTGGGGCATTAAGTTTGTGAAATTTACACTGTAGGTGACCTTATTCATGGTAGATTCGACATTGAAAGCATAGAGTCTCATAGTCCAACTATTGAATCCATGAAGTGAACCCAAATTGAAGTTCCAAAGAATCGAACATTATGTTATTTAGATCAATGTCCACACAAATACATGCCAAAGAGAGAGCCTTCTTCTCCAGAGTTTGTTGTGAAGGCCCTACTGGCTTGCCCAATGCAATCATGTGCAATATGTCATTCCTCTAAAACTCAACTGGGAGCCAAGGAAGCCGAACCCAGACCGGAACCCTAGACGAAAGTTCCTAAACTAAATTAAAACCAATGTGTCAGGGTTTGATAAAAAAATCACCACCTAATTGTAGAAGTAAGGAACCCCTTCAAAATATTTATTGTGGTCTACCATTCATGAAAATACTACCATAAAATAACCATTCGCCACTTGCAAAAATTTCATGTCACCCTCCAAGTTCCAAGTCTGATGAGCCCAAGATTCAAGAAACGAGAGAGAAACCCTGACACCCATGAACTTACAAATTAAAAAATGATTTTTCCAACACTCCACATCATCCACAATGGAATCCTTCTAGATAACCAACATCAAGAAATTTTCACTCTTGAGCAAGCATCCATTCATATTTGGGATTCGAGAAAATCCACCCTGAGAAGACCCCACTCCAATTAGGGCATTACCCATAAACTTTGCAGCCTTCACATGATTAGATGAGGAAAAAACAACCCCTATAACAACATAAAAGAAAATACATTATATTTGGACGAATAGGAGCCACCTTAGGCTCCATGCAAACTAAAATAGTACAAATAAAATAACAAAAAGAAAACGGACCCCCACTTCAAGAAACAACCCAAAAAATCAAAGAAACCGACCCCAAAGCATAAAGAAAACCCCACCCTCAATAGCAATCTAAACAAACAGCACAAAGACCTCTAGAGACGGTGCATACAAAAAAAGAGAAGGCCCTACAGGTTGCGAGCCTACAACAGTGCCCCTCCAAAACTTGTCACCATCCTCCCCTCAATTTTTTGTGTTCAATCATCCCGGTGGTTGATATATTTCTACACTATTCCAAACTATTGTTTTATCATGACTTGATAATAATTATTTTTGGTATCATGATGGCTATTTACTTTGCCTCAAAGTACTATATCACTCCTCGTGATTGCTTCGTTATCTTAAGTCCTTTGGAAAATCCTTATTGTACGTGGGAGGATCCTATTGACTTAATTAGGTAGGATATGAAGATCTAAATGATAGTTTATCTTTCGATAATATTTCATTTTTCCTACCCCTTCTGTAGTTTGAAAAAGAAAAATCTCACCATTGTTATCGTTCACTCCTCTCCGTGTTTGAAAATGGGTGGTAATCGTGTGAGAACCGAATGGAACTCCTGCAAGGAATTCCATCATGATGCTCTATCATGTCACATCTATGTGGAAGGTGGTTTGGATCCCCTAATGGAAAATATAGAAGGCCATGACAAGAAGCTTTCCGCTCAATTTTCTAGTAGATAGTGCAAAAAAAGGGTTATAGTGAGTGGTGTTTTGTTTGAGGTGATTGAATATGTTATTGCCAATGCCACGAGGCTTTCATCCATAGGGTAGAAACTTAAGAAACACACTAATATGAAATATATGGATAGTATGCAAACCTTCTTCAAGGAGAATGAACATCCCATTAAACTCCATGCTAGATACCACCAAAGAAAACTACCTGCACCTTGGGACCAGGTTTTCCTTATTCTTATGAAATAAATCACTTTAGAAGGCCACATTAAGTGTTATTATTTTTACCATATATCAATTTTGAATCATCTCTTCCATAGGCTCCTCATTAGCTTCCTATTTTTTTTCTTTAATCTCTTGAAATCTCTATCAAGGAAACCCTACATCTTGCCACCAAGAATCCTAAGAAACCCCCTACCCCTTCACCAAGGACTCATCCTCTGCCTTTACCATTTTCACCTAGCCATTTTCCCTCCAAAATCCACATCCGCCACTAGGGTTGAGGAGCCTGTGGCCTCGAATTCTCCTCTTTCAAAACCCTCCCTTGCTATTTTTGTGGGTCTAAGAGGAAACCCCCCATTACCAACCAAACCCCAAAAGATCCTAAACCCAAACCTCCCACTAAAAAGAAAAAGGGAGTTGCTAGGAAACCTCAAACCATTGTCGCCACTGGTCTATGTGAACTAAAGAAAACCCCTACTAAGAAAGGGGGAAAAAGCCTACCAAAACCAATGCCAAACAAATAAAAAAGAAAAGAAAAAAGGGCATAACATTCTATATTGAAGAACCACCCACTGAAAATGATGAGGATGATGTTGGGTCTAAATATTCTAAGGAGGAAATTGTGGTGGCCATGAGTATGGACACTTGTGTGGAACCTTCCAGCATCAAAAGGTCTAACCACCCAGCTAAACATAAGCAGGAGGTCATGGTTGATGATATTTCTAGTAGCTCGGAACATGGAAAGGATTGTGATGACAACAAGCATGATACCGTGGAGGAAATAGAGGAGTAAAAGGAGGGAACCAATCACTTCCCAGAGCTTAATCAGATGATCCTGGAGGATTCCACTCCAGTCTCCTCCAATCATCAAGCTCTAGATGAAGAGACTAACAAGTTGAATGATGTAAAGGAGGAAGACATCAATGGCATGTTGTCTCATGTTTGCAGCCTGGAAAGGAAGCTTGATAGACTAACCTGGTTTACTATAAAGATCATTCATCACTTAGTTGTCACTCTATTTTTGGTGCTAAAGGATGAAGTTAAAAATAATGTTACGAAGTCTGGTCCCAGTACCGGTCTAGCCATTGGGGATGTGTTTAAATTCCTCATGGAGGAATTGGAGAATCTTGCTCGATGATGGTCTAGGTTTTGTTTATTTTCTAGGGGGTCTTTTATTATGCTATCTTTGTGTTCTTTCTACAAACTATCTATCTGTTGTAACTGGTTATGTTTTGTTATTTTGAACTGATGAAGTCTAGTTTGTAGGGATTTTCGTGTTAAGGGTACTACACCCTATAAATACAACTTATATTATCAAAAACATCAATTATCATTTGTTGAAAACAAATGAACATTATTGTCAAAGTCTTCATTGATTGGTGCATCTATCCTTGCATTATTTATTGTTATTAGCAAATTCCAATCATCTATTATAAGGTTTACATATTTAATATTTTTAAGAAGTTGACGAAATCTTTGTTGTTCATTGTTGGATCCATCTTGTCTAAAAATATGATTTAAAGTATGATAATTTTTAATTCTCCCATAGAAGTTTAGCTCATCTTTTGATTACATTTGGTGGTCTATCATTAACAGGAGGTAATTGTCTGAGATCTCCAACCAATATGATTGATATTCCTACAAGTAATATATAAATGTTATATTCAAATGCAAAATTTATAAATAAGGATATGCAATAGATTTCAATCAAGTTTGTTAAGATTAATCATATATGATTATTAATATTTGAATGAGACACATACCTACAAAAGGTTGATTTGCATTTTGTGGAAAAGCTTGACATAGTCGAGAATCTATGCTTTCAATCAATATTTCACCAAGAAAACTCATTTCATCAATTAATATGTATCTGATATGCGCTAATTCCTCTTGAAAAGTTGTTAATCTTGTCCCTTCCAACTCTTTGAAGTTTTTGATTGGAATTTTCAATTTTGAATGAATAGTTGATGCACCTATAATGAATGTTGCAACTCTTGTCAATGGACCCTTGGTTTGCTAGTGAAGTTGAATGGTTATAAATGAGCCCACCAGGGATCAAGTCTTGTTGAGTGCAAGGCTCTGACATCATAAGGGATGAGGCTGGGATGATTCCCTAGGAGAATTTGGTGGAATGGATACCCCTCAGTCCTTGGGTCTTTATTTAAAAAAAAATGTTGCAACTCCAGTTGGTACAAGTAGAAGTAGGGGATAGTTATTTGATATTGAAGCATTTTTAAGTGCTTTGGTTATGGCACCTATAACATATGAATTTCCTATTCTTGTTGTACCTTTAATTATCATGAACAACAAATATTCAATTTGATTTATTTGGTAGTGTGCAATTATCATCTTAACTACTTTTTCTTGTTTTTTCCTAAGGTTTTCATAGTTGATAGAGTTATGTATATCATACTGAATGAGATGGTCATTTATTTTCATGGTGGAAATGAAATTGATAGCTTTATTTGTGTATTGTTCACTTTCAATACCATTAGACCAATTAGTTTTTTTGTTGAAATCTCTCTTATCCAACATATCCATTTTTAAAATTTGCATAGCTTGACCATGATGAAGGTTAGATATAATTTCCCATTCATTAGATTTTTTAATAAAAGTGGTAGAGCTACAAACAATTTCCCATTCATTATTTGTAGTAGTATCTCAGACACTTTCCATGTCTTCAATTCGAGAATCGGTAATATCTTCAATAATGTCAGTCAATATTCCTCATTCTACATGTCATGGATTGTACTTGAAGTTAATCCAATTTTAAGCTATTGTATTATTGTTTTGATTAGAGGTAAAAAATGGGTTTTGAAGGGGCCTGAAACCCTTTACACCAAAAAGCAACTAAAACAAAAGATAACTACAATAAGAAAAAATCAGCCCAAACACAACACGTCATCAACAAAAAGTTAGCAAAACAGGAGGAGCACAACCAAAAAAATTACATATTCTTCATAATATCAATAGCCTCCACATCACACATTGCATCCTTCAAATCCTTGTCCATTGCATCAGAAAAATATTAAACATAATCCCCAACCTGATCCTTAGTCTTGATGTGGTTCCTCACTCCAGGCCCACCCAAATTAACCTCATTAATCAAAACATAATTCTTTTCAACACCCTTCTCAGTAGACACCTCACCCACCAGCAGCTTACCATCAACATCAATGTCATCAGAATGAGTAACCTCCTTTCGTTTCTTGACATTGTCAACAGGAGAGGTTATACCATAGACTCCAAATTAACCCCATACTTAGTCCCCTCCCCACCTTTATCCAAGTAAGCATAAATCCTCTCCAGTTGGTTTTCAAGGGTGAGAACTCTCCCTTCTAGATTCTGCTTAATATTGAGTGTTTCCTCTGCCACAATTTTTAGAGAATTCATCACATCATCAATTTGGTCTTGGACAGGCGACTCATCAACCTTACTCACCACACCACGAACTTTCACACTGGTCATATTGAGTTCATGGAACATCCATTTGAAAAGCTTATAAAAAATTATGGAGCCCTCTCTAGAAGCTCCCAAAACATCAACAAAATTATCCTTAGCAAATTTGAAATTTTCCATACCCTCTTCACCATCCTCATGAGAGGAGCTTACCTTATCTTGACTGGCCGCAACATCCTTCCTCTTCTCAGCAGAAATCGACGTTTTGATTCTTTGAATAGATTCCACAATCTTCGCAGCAACCACCATTCTTTTCTTCTTCCTATCTAGGACCCCACCAGGAGAATCATCAGCATCCTGCCCCACCTCAACCATAACCTTCAAAACTAGTGTCCCAAACAAAGGATCCATAGCACCTTGTATGCCAACAATTTTAAGTGGGGAATTGATCCCCAATAGTTTGCTCGCCGATTTAATAACCATATTCTTATTACTTCCCAAATCCAGGTCCTTATTTTGTTTCAACCCCAAAATAGGGGGGTGAAGATACCTCACCAGCCACATCCTTCTTCTCCTTAGTGCATCTACTCATCATTTCATCATCTGACACCTCACTGCAAGTTTGATAACCCTTATTAGGGCTCGACACATCTTTTTTAGACTTCCCTATTGTAGAAGGTTGAATATCCACATCCATGGTAGCAAGAGAGTCTGGAACATAGTCAACATCCTCCTCAGAAGCCAACTCCTTTTCCAAGATGAGCTTCCTCTTCTTACTTTTCTTAATAGCCATCTCCTCCTCAAAGACCGTCTCATAACCCTCCTCTGACTTTTTTTGCTTACCCTTAGGGGTAGCAAGCGGCTTAACCACTTCAAAATATTTAGCATAGTCAAAAATTAAAAGGATAATCCCCACATGTCAAACAAGATTCCTTGGGTTTTTATTATGGTCCATGATACCGACATCCAAAGAATCCAAAAGATAATAGGGAAAATAAATATTTTTCGTATGGCATAAGTGATTAAGAAAAACAAAATGGTAAGAATTTACCGCCAAGAAATTCCCTTCAAGGGAAATGAAGCGCATGAGATCCTTGACCACATCCCCTCACATCGCCTTAAGATACTTTATTTTGTAACCACCACTCCTCACCATTCACAGGTCTTGAGCTTCATTGTCTTTGAAAAATATTTGCATGGTGGTTTGAGAATCCTTTTTGTCTCTGTAAAATTTATTTCCCTTCATCAAAAACCCCGTGATGGCTATGAAATCTTCAGTCACATCAAACTCCATTCCACCCAACTTCAAAACCTTATTTTTCCAGCCTTTATCAACCATAGCAGTGGTTTGTGGATTGTTACCATGTAGCCTCTCCAAGTACGAAGTCAACCCGCCTTTCTCCAGGATCCTCCAAACCTCTGGCTTCTTCTTAATAACATCACACAAGAAAGGTTCAACATGGTTCCTATCTCCTCCCATGGCTTCAGGAATTATATAAACTTTGAAAGCTTTGAAAGCAATAAGAAAAATTTGTGAGTAAGCAATGCAAAAAATTCCCATAAAACATGTGACAATAGAAAAATGGCAGGAGTGATAAAAGATGCTAGTGTTCTATTCCCTACGGATATTATCCCTCATACAATCAGCTTGATCCAAATCTTGTTTACCACCCTTTAACATCATAGCCTGCCAGGTAAAGAAATTCATGCATGCCCCAAGGCTAAAGAGATCATCAATCACATTACACTTAATCATCATGATTTAAAATTGCAATTGCTTCTATAGGGAGGGTGTTGTTCAATCCCCATTGCCTAGCACCTCTAACTCCAATATTAGCGAAAATGTCAGCAAGACCATTTCCCTCCCTCAATATATAAGAAATGTAATAATCATCAAAGGATTTAATAATCTCAATAGCATCTCTAATCAAATTTTCAATTGTCCATGAAGGAGCAACACAATTCTTCAAATTGTTAATGATATGGAGAGAGTCCCTCTCAAGCCATACTTTCTTGTACCCTTTAGATTGTGCCAATTTGAGATCATGATAGGCTGCAGTCGCAAGCTATTGTATTATTGTTATGACCAATATCTCTTTAAATATCACAAAATGATTGATAGAGTAACAATTTTGAGAAGAAAAAATCAAACCATTTTTCTAGTCACATGTAGGCATAGCTATAAATCTAGGAAATACTCTCACAATAGCTATTGTCTTTCTTATATTCTATTTGTTATCTATTTTTCATTGAGGATTATATATCCATGATTTTTCCACATCAATTGGTGAGATATATTCCATACCAATAGGCATATTTATGCATGCATGAAAGATATTGTTTGTTGTTCATTGTTATTTTTAGCGCACAACAATACACGTTTGAAAGCCTTAGTTGATACATTTAGATTCTACTACTTTCAAACCAACGAAAGTTATAACAATGAGCTTTGATATCTCTTTCTATTATTGTTTTAGTTAGTAGCTTTCTATAAGCTTTTTTTGATAGATCATTAATATTTTCAATGTTTGCTAGACATATTGTAGACACATAAAATATACAATTGATCCTACACACCTGATCTTGATCTTACTAACACCGTTTCTTCTTGAGTTATCCCCTTTACTAATTAATTTAATTAAATAATTTTTATTTGATTAAATTCATCACGTTTCATCTCTTAATTAAAATCAAATTTATCTGATTAAGTCATTCTCTTCCATTAATTAAATAAATCATTTTTTTTAATTAATCCTATAATCTCTCTTCTAATTAAATAATTCACTTTATTTAATTAAATCTCTAAATTCATCTCTTTGAATTAAATAAATTAATCTTTATTTGATTTAATCTAACACCACCTTCTTTAATTAAATAAATCAATCTTTATTTAATTAAATCTAAAATTCATTATTCCTCTCAACTTTGATTTATTTAAATCCTAAAATCTAAGTCAAAATTGTCAAATCACCTAATTTCTATTTAAATTGATCAAATCATGATTAATCTTAATCCTAATCACTCCAATCCTCTAGATTTTGCAACTTGCACCAATAAAACAATTTAATTGATTTATTAATTCATCTATTTTCCCTCAACTTGGCATCAAAAGGGAATATCCTTCAAATTTTAAAATCCCTCCAAAAGGGATGAGTACATCCAACAAAGCATTTATCTCCTCTTACATGTCCTTGTGCCTTGAGCCAAGTAACATTTACTCCATTCCTCTCTCCCTCCAACTTGTCATTTCACCAAATTCAAATTTGAATCTAATATCATTTATTGGCTCATTCATCAAAATGTGTTCATTCCTCCTCCAATCACATGTGGACAAGTGGCCTTCTCTCATTGGCTGGTATTTTTTCCCACATTCATCATTTTTTCTTGTTCTTCCATTCTTCAAATCTATAAATATAGGGCCACTCCTATTGAATTGATCATCCACAATTTGAGTAAACTCACTATACTCAATTTCATCTTCAAGCATATCTATTTTCATCCATTTTATCAAGATCTTAGCTAGGTTATGCAGATTTTTCATCATGGAGCTCAATTGAATCTTCATCAAAGTGCATCACTCATCAACATTTCATCATAGGACTTGGGAAAGGGCCAATTTCCACATCAAATTGGCACCAACTCCCCCATGGATCAAGAGTTTGATTTACATTGAATAGGATTTGATAGCTTATATTTATGTTTGCTTATGTTCTTCATCTCATTTCTTGTTCTTTACATTTTAAATGGATTTCATGGGGAATCTTGATTCTCACTTGCATTTGATCTAATTATGTGTTTGTTTGCTATGTTTGTGCAGGTAGATAGGATTGGGGTTCCACACATATTAACATTTGTTGGTAAGTTTTAGATCTTTTCTCTGATTTGGATGCATACTTAGTAATATATTTAATTACATGTTTTGATATAATAGGTTTCCAATCTATATTTTCTCTCCACAGTTGCAAAATATATCGATTGTGTGAATTAAATCTATCATCGTTTCTAGCAGGTTCAATTTTTTTCACCAGTGTCCATTTCTTCATTTAATTTCACTCCTTGCAAATTTAACAACCATGGAGCATTGTACCTACAAGTAATATTATTAACATAAATTTATATTTAATTAATGCATTTTTTAAGTACATATGTTAAATAATAAATTTACTAAGGTTTGTAAAAATGATTGGCTACAAACTAGTTGTCCTCCTTTTTCCATAGACATGCACCCTCTCTACACATTGTATGTATTTGTATTGTGTTTGCTATCTCCTCATAGTCTTCTTGAAGATCTATTTGTTCAAGTTGTCTCATGCTTTTAAGATATGGATTCATAGTACAATTTTGGAATGCATGTAATATTAATTGCAAATGATTAATTGTTTGTATTTATTGGAATCAAAAAAATATTTGTAGTTATCGTAATCATATGAAAAATGGTTCTTTTACCTATAGATTGTGTTCATGTGGTTACCATGTCTCGGATTCCATGCATGGATAATTAAGTTGAAATTTCTTTAATATCAATTCGTTGTTCTTCATTTGACCAATCAATAGTATACATGTTTGGTGCTCCATTTATCCATAAAAATCCATGTACATGTGTTGATCCTCTATGTTGCCACTCATATATGCACCAAAAGTCTTAAGCATTCATTAATTTTTTAAGGATTTATTTTTTGAACTGAGAGTGGCATAAGTGCATGTACTATGCAACTATATGTGGGTAGTCAATCACATTTTGTTTTCACCACAGTTGTGCTTCTCTTGGAGTTGTTGGTGATGCACCTAGCATTAGTGCATGTAAGTTTGGCCAATATAGGTGTAACAACCCCAGTGTACTACTTAGTAAAATTCCAAAAAAATTACAATAAGTGAATATTTTATGATTCCATGACATAGCAATTAAAAAAATTATTTCCATAATGTAAATTACATGCACAATTGAGATAACACTAATTTCAAACTTTATTGCATTCCATTGTAATTTTATAAATATTCCCATAACATAGATGTCATATTGATTGAACTCAAGTATATCTTTCATTATTACATCCTTTCATATAAATGGGTACATGATACATACATAGCTCTTCTGAGATTCATCTAGGAATAGATATACAAACTAGTCCTAATGTCACCGCATCGGCGCATACATTTTGAATGTCCTTACTCATTGGTGCAAACACTCAAGTTGTCCCCGATACTAGCACAAAAATCTGCAAACCTCAGCTACCGATTAATGAGGAGAAGCATCACTTAAGCGCTTTTCTGCCAACCACAGACTTAAATGCGGTCCCCTGCACATCTACCTTGCAAGTTAGATTGGTTGGGAAACCTCATAAAAAATGCTTATTTGAGCTTACTTTTGTGTCCTACAAACCATAACCTAATCATACGGTACCTACTCCTACAAGTATGAAAATCCTGAACTAGAATGCATAAAAGGAGTACAATGAAATGACAATGTAAACAGTGGCAACTTATACTACTTTGGCCAAAGTATTCTCACTCAGTACTTTGAGTGGCATACCTCACATTCACATACACTACTACGACTCGGTTTGGATTATGATCGTTCTTATATTATACCTATATAATTTCCTCCAATAGGTAATATTTAACCCATAAATAACCTACTCCCCTTTTTTCCCAGAAACAATGGCAACTCCAACAATTAAGCCTAAGCACTAGTTACCCCTTCAATGGATATTCCTATCCCAGGTAAAACATATGAGCTTATCTTTGCATAAACAAGCTATTATCTTCAATATACAAGCTAGTCTTAAGTATAAATTTATAATCTAGAGTATAGCTACATAAGCTTTATCTAATCATAGATTCATAAATAACCGACTCCATTCAGTAATATTACACACAAATAAGTGGTTCTCATCAAGAGTATAGCCACATCAATTAATGAACTCAATCAAATAATAACCATATTAATAGATGATTCCATTCAAGAGTGCATTCTCCTTAGTTAAGAGGGATGATTCTAGAGTAGAATCTTGTCAACATTATGACTTTATAACAAGAGTACAAAGAAACTACCCAAGTAGCAACTCCTACTCAATAGGTAATCCCACCTACGTCTCTATACATATAGTATCTCATAAGCTCACATGATTTACTTAATCACATTGGTGAGTCTCAACCTCAGTATACCCTAATCTTAGTATAAAGTCGTCAACCAATGACTAGTATGTTTATATAGGTAACTCTAACCCTATATGTTCCAATCAAGACCAAATGTACAACCCAACCAAATAAATCATTCCCAACCTAAAGGTATCAATAAGTAGTCAAGTGCATATCCCAACCCAGTAGGTAAATCTTAACCTAAGGTTTCACTCTTTAATCTAATGAACTTCCCAACCCAAATAAGTTATTCTAAACCTAGGGTTCCATTCAAGAGTAAGGTATGATCAAGTGATCAATCAAGTAAAGATAATCGATGTGGTTGTATAGCATCATATCTTGCCTTATATTTCATACCATATCTATGGATTTATAGCTAAACCTTATCATCCCCAAGGTTTTCTATCATAGTTAGATAATATTGCCAAGTCACTTCATGACATCAACATATTTCACATTATACACATAGTCTAACTATCTATGAATATATCAACATAGCTACTTCCCATATAGGGGAAATAGGAGTAGTAAGACACTTTCTTAAAGCTAATCCCATTTCATCATTCTTGGTATAAAATACCAAAGATAGACAATCCCTCCTATTATGGAGTAATTACAAGCACTTCATAAAATAGCATAAAAAACTTCTATTTTCCTTTCAAATCAAATGTTCTATTTCCATAGTACAAGTAATCTCAACATATCAAATAAAGAACTCATGAATCAATCTGTCATAAATAAAGACAAATAAAGGAAGATGTATCCTCGTGCATGATTACACTTGTCTAATTGATTGTTATTACACATCTATCCAATAATAGCAACTAGATTTACTTTGATCCCACTAGAAAAGCCTCAATAAAACCTCTCTCTCAAGTGAATAATATGCTTCTCTCAAATTAATAATATGCTCTCCCAAAAATGCTCAAGCTCTCTCAGTATACTAAGAATGATTTTGCAGAATAATGCAAAATAGAAAGGAAAAATAGAAAGCAATAAAATGTGTTCCAAATGAGAGCTCTACCTCTCTATTTATACAACAGATAGGAGACTCCACAACCTACATAATAGGCATGTAAATTGACAACAACATCCATGTAGTCGACTCACTCCACTTAGCTCAAAAGGTGGTAACAATCAAAGAGTTTACTCAACACAAGAAGATATAGGTCAACCTCTACATTTTCACAACAATTTGAAGACTATTTCAATCTACACATGATCAAATGGTGACAATAAAATTATTCCCAAAATGGACTTCTACAACATTTATAACTTCATAATATGGTGCCAAGCAAGCAGCCTTCTCCCTATTGTTTTGGCATGGCTTACTTATTGAACCAGTCTACATTCACAATGCAACACATGCACAAGGTCAACTAAGTCTATGCTTAGTAGAAACAAAGGAATGAAGAGTCTCCTTGGCACATAAATATGCTTTGACCAATTCTCTGCCTATTTGTAGCTCTTCCTATTATCATGCATTTAATGCTTTACTATGCTATTGGTATGTATTTCATCGCTATATAATAAGGTGTCCAGTAGTAAATTACAGTTTACTAAGTCAAAGTTGTCATTCCATAGCATCGATTATGGTTTATTCTCTATATCGACTTAATTGTTTTATTTACATAGAATATAAGTTGAGCTTTCCTCCATGCACATATATATAATATTCGGTCTTTAATATTGTGTATATGTTTTATACAACCGACCTATGTTTATGTTAATAAATCGGCCTCTATGCATAACATATGCTAATTGATCTCCAAGCATATATATATATATATATATATATATATGTATGTATAATCATATATGTATGTATATTAACTCACATACATATATGTTATTATATATATATATATCTTATGTCAATAAAGTATGTATATATTTGATATACAATGAATACAAACAAGTTAACATTATTATAGTAATAATAATCACATCGACTATGTACATATATATTCCTCTATGTACATGTATATGTATGTGTACATATATTAATACATTCATATGGGCACATCCTTTTGCCAAACATACATGTGTATTGAGACAAGTATACATATGGATACATGTCTATATTATGTATACATATATATGTACACATTCGATTGCACACCAAGCATACACACAATTACTATTATATTGATAGGTTCCTACATGTGATATATTTATACATATACATATACATACATCCCACATGTTTTCAACTCATCAATACAAACATAGTAATACAAGGAAGAACTCGCAAGCTCAAATAGATAAACATCACCCAATAATGCACTCAATAGTAATCAATACCCTTACTAATGCAGACACACCAAACTAAGGATGACTTACCTATTCCCAACATAATAACTTGACTCAATCATTTTACTATGAGTGTGTGTAAGCTTAGATAGGTTATATTACTGGTTACCTGACCAAGATCTTCTCCTGAGTGATTCTTCCCCTCCACCCGGAGGAATGAACATATACCTACATCAACTAACACATTCCCATGATAGTCAACTATTCAAAAAAATATGCATTACATATAATACATCTTCATAGTTAGAATACACAATTTAATAACTATTCATTTCACATTTATGCATTTCTTCACATATCACTAAATGAGATAACAATCATTCATAATTCATTGATAACAAAGTGCAAGAATAATTTATTCACCTTCAGAATTAAAATTACATTCACATTTACCCTACATATTAATATTAAATAGTAAGTAAACAATTGGGGTGTAACACTAAGTCAATTGCATTCAATGTAAATAAAATGGTGGGTGTACTAATCTGAAATAACATGTCTGTTAATTTTGCATGATATTTTTGTTACCTAATTTCACTACTAGCTCAATCAGGTAGAGCTTTTGAAAATTTCAAATGAAAGATAAGGTACATTTTATTTCTGCTAAATTACATTCATGTGCATAAACAAAATTAGAAGCTTACATTACCAGATTGCATTCATGCAGATGCATATAACATAGGAGAAGATTGCTCAATCTTTTCAAGAAAAGAAATCTTTATTGATGATGTAGGCAAATAATATCTCACACAAGTCGTGAGACTAACTCTTCTAATGCAAATAAAGGAAAAACTATACGTTTGTAGATAAAGAAATGCACATATAAGGAAAGGTGGCCCGTCATTTCCTGAATGACAAGTCTTGGTCTTGGTTGAGTTTCCTTGCATCATCTTTGGTCCTCTCACTTGTCTTGCATCCAATTGAAATCCTTTGTCGCTCCTAATTGTTTGCATCTGAGAGTGAGAGTTTTGTTAGAGAAATGAAGGATCACAAATCAGTATATGCACAAACATTTGAAAACATATAACTTGACCTTAATTTGCATTAAAATAGTGTGCATATCATGTATGTCCAAGAAAACAACAAAATTATCAAACACATCCAACATATGCTTGTTTTATCTAACATGTTCGCTTCCTGTATAGGTATAGGAAAAATAATGTTTCAATTCATTTGATTACAACATGTGGAGTGAAATGGGCTCCCACAAGGGTTGATCCTAGCATGTTGTCTAAAGGTTCTTTAAAGGGGTATAGAAAGGTATTTCATATCCTTATGGTTTATTCGAACAATCATACATCATTTATGATAGTGAGATGTTTGTCATTGTCATAAGTGGAATATGATTGTTCAATAAAATCATTAAGTATGCATACAATATCATTGTATTAAAACAGATTGCAAAGTATAGCGTGACACATGTGTTTCTAATAGTCATCATGATATGAGGGGGCGGTTATTAATGACAAGTGAAGTTCAAAGTCATTATGCCAACATGTTGTTCCAAACGATAATAGTTGAGTTAAAAATAATAATGCATCAAAAATATTGCTTTAGAAAAGATATTGGTCAAAACATCATGAGATGGCCTTTACATAAGCATTAATTAATTGTCCTAAGTTACAAGAGATCAACACTTTGAGAGCAGTGAAAATTTGAAAAGGGATAGACAGTATATTGGTAACTGTCATGAAGTAGTGCATGATAAGGAAGCCTCACATTTGGACTTTGTGAGGAGACAATATAAAGTGTCACAATCTACAAAGATGTCATTTCACAAGTCTCGTGGGGTTTCTAAGAAGTCAAATTACTTAGCAATTGAGTATGCCCTTAAACAAAAGGTCCTAGGCTTGTCTAGTGCCTCTTACCAATGATTTTTCAGCACTGGAGCAAATCTTTTAAGTTTTTGATTTAGTTTTGAGCTCCTATCCAGTCTTTAAGCTAAAAAATCTACAGGAGAAAGTGATGTGGGATTATTAGAGTTACTCTTCAAAAGGGTAGAATATGAAGGTGCACGTTTGTGTTTGATAGTAAGAGGTTTTCTCAATGTAAAATGTAAGTTTATAACAAAAAAGGTGGCCAAAATAGAAGGATAGGTGCAAATATTTTTCATGGAAATGACACAATACTTTACACTTCATAAATTGCTTGAGTTGCTTAGCGAATTTCTTGATGCAAGTTCTTACGAAAAGGAGATTTATGTTTCAAATACTAGGGGCAACCTTCAGTAGGTTTGCTGGGAACACATAGAATATAGCCAACTAAAGAGCATTTTTGTTACATATCAGTGAATTCTACAAACCATCCAACAATGTCATATTGACAACATATTCACGAAGATTTTTATTTTTGCAAGAATATTCCTTATTGAAATTGGCAAAGACCCTCATTTAAGGACAGTGATCGAGTGGTTTAGGGTTCCAAACCCTCATGTGATATACAAAGGTTTTCAGAATAAGTGAGTACCCTACAACATATGAGCTTGTGATCACAAAGTATTAAGGGTTTTCTTTTATTATATCAAGGAGGGAAATGTTTGAGCTTTTCTACAAGAAATGATTGAAAAAAGCATAGAATGTTAAATATATTCATTTTTTCTGCAAATGGAGCTTGAGCATGCATAAATTCAATAGAAGAAATGATAAGGTCGCAACATTCTTTTATTTTTCTTTACAGTAAAATGCATGAATATTCAAATAATCTAATTTTTGTTCTCATTTTCTGCATTTTGGGGCTCAAGTTAAGTTTTACCCATAGGGAGATTCAAAGTCCTCAATAATATCATAGAATAAACCCAGATTGCTTAGTTCCAATATAAGATGCAAAAGAATAAGATACATTTTGGGTTCCCATGGCCGCAGCCTCAGAACCTTTATTTTCTCACATACATCCTAAACCCATTTGGAGTTTGTCTCAAAACTAGAATGCCCACATGGAGGAAAGTCCTCGAGCACCTTCAATGGAGAAATTTCAAAGACATAACAGATGTATAGAAGTATGAGGTGAATGGAGGTAGGGGTTTTGATAACCCAGAATCAAGTCTTAGTATCTAAAATAGAAGGATATGGCCACAATGTTCTTCTATTATTTTCTACACAACTCAAATGGAGCAATTTTATAGACGAAGATGCAAATGAAAACCCTATGTCATAGCGAGAAATTTCATTATAAAACACCCAGATGCATGAAATGTTTAGAATCATGAAGAATATACAAGAAAAAGCAAACATAAAGGAAAGAACATTCATTTTTCCACAATTAGAACTCGGGTTCGAGCCTTCATATTTTCATAAATGATTAAGCTAGCAAAAAATACTTACAAAAGGCTTATTTCAAGCCTGATTGTGACGTCACTACCTGAATATGAAGTTGGAGAAGCCTCTTTTGTTCCAAAATCCGCCATTGAAAACCCTCTATTTTGCAAGTTTCCACCATGAATCATGTTGAAACCCTCATTGTGTCGGCATAGCTTCCTCTAGAAGCTTCGTGCAAAATGAAATGAATGTTCATTTTTTGCCTTGCTTTTTGTTTTAGGATTTGTGAAACCTAAAAGACCGATGGCATCATATTTTTTGCCTTATGTTTTAAAAATTGCAAGGTTAACTAATGTCTATCGAGGGCTAAGACTATATGTCTTATGACTTAGGTAAAATAAACCTTGTTTATGTTTGAAAACTATGATGTGCCATGAAATTTGCCTTAAGTCTGGTGACTTATTGATTACCTTTGACCATGTACAGAACCAAAACCATAGCCTACCTTTTGTTCTTGTATTGGAATATAAACATAAAACATATGATTTTTTATGATGATATTATAAATCATGTGTTATTATGGAAAGATAGGGTACATACCCCTTTTTTGGCCTTTATGAGTATGGTTGAAGATTTAATGCCTTTTGAAAGAATATAGGGAGGTTGAAGGAGGTTTGCAAACATGAGGAAAGCATATAAGGAGCATTTAATTGATTTTTGGAGCAAATAGGAGCTTTTAGTGGACAGTTTCATGTGTCATCATGTTTGGCATGGTCAAATTTAACTTTTTCACCCTTTTGGAGCTCATTTTGGAGAAAAACTAGTTGCTAGATTTTAGGCTTTTGGGGGGCATCCGACCCAAGGAAGCTTCTAGCTCCTTCTTTGGTGCAACTGCTAGGGAGTTGATGGATATAGTCACTTGTGTGACTTATTTGTAAGCAATTTTGACTTGTTCTTTTCCTTGCTTTGTGACTTCTTTGAGTCCTTTAGAGAATAATAGAGTATTGTAACTCACTTACATGCATGTATTGTAGAATTATACCTTGGAGGTTCAATTAACTATAGTTATTTTTACCTTCTCAACGTTGTTTATTGTGTGTAGCTAAGTGATTGATGTATGTTTTTTTTATTTACACTCTAATCCTTGAATGTATGTCTCATTTTTAACACCTCTGGACAAAAAATGCATGGTTTGTGTAGGTTGTAGGTTGTGTCATAGTGTTAATCAATAATTAGTTGTGAGAATTTTTTTTTTTCCTTCTAATTCTACAAACACTAAATCTTTCCTATGAAATATTGATATATGAACATGATAAAGGTGTGAGTTGTGTCTTGAAAAAAGTTGTTTTACTGAGCTCATTATGTATGTTATGCAGTAGTGCATGTCACAAAAATTTGGTGTATCACCATAGGGTTAATGTTTCATTTTCACATTTCCTCCTAACCCTTTTCTCTGCAAAAGCTTTAGTTTAGGTGATTCAGCAAAAAGGAAGTCAACCTTCTTCAGAGGTTGATCTCTATTTTTCAAATCCCACTCTTTGAGAGATCTTCCAATGTTTCACTGAGTGGTTGAATAGGGTTCAACAAAGGGTGCACATTCAGGAGATAACAATTTTGTCCAATATGATCTTGTACCCCTTAAATTAGTTCCAAACCACATCAATCTATCAATAAGTTGTGAATGTGGTATATTGTGCATATGTTCACAAAGCTCATTTATTATGATATGCATGTCGTGGAGATTTATTTTCATAAAATTGTAGTTGATGTATGTGCACAATATCTCATTATCATATTTGTCATATAATATTGAAATATTGGATGTTCTCTAAAGTGATTGTCTCTATAATGATATAGGTGCCTCACATATTCATGTAGATCAACTTTCCTGATTCATGGTTCTAACCAATCACATATAGAAATAAGGTTGGAAATGTCATAACAAGCAATCCTAATGTAACGTATTCATTTATTGGAGATTCAACAATTGTTGGCCAGTCAATTAATGTCATTGAATATGTGCTTGGGTTGTTCATCCATGCATGAATAAGGTCCATCTATTTTGTGCATTGGGTCGTTGAGCAACCATAGATGTAGTGTGTTTAATGATGTTACCTTCATTATTCTCTATTACTGGTTTGACATAAAATATATCATTTGTATTTGATTGAAATTGTATTTGTATTGGTCCTAAGTTCGAAAATATTTTGATCAAAATTTATAGGTAAAGTGTCAAGAGAATTTTCATCGATTGTGAGGTCTAACTAAAAAATTTCATGGATGGTTTTGTACTTGAGTGTTGTATAAACATGGTCCTTATTCATTGCAAAGTGGTAATGTGTGCCACATTGATCTTTCCTTCGGACTATAATAATTGGAAAAAATTTAATGCAATGTGGCAATGTGTTTGATATTTGTTCAATATGTTGTGGAAAGCTTATCATGTGTCCTCTATATTTATATTGACCACCTCTTGCATGAGTGACTTGTAAAATCAGACTTACCCGTGTATCAACATTTCTTCTACTTGTGTGAGGTTTTTTTGTTCAAATGGTTGGGGAACACAATTTATTTTATTTATAGTTGAGAATATATTTATTCCTCACTCATTTTTTTCTTTGTTCATCCCCTTTTGCATCTATCATTTGCTCCCTCTATCTTTTTTTATATTCTCTTTGGTATTCTCTTTGATATTCTTTCCTTTGTTCACTAGATTCAGAGTTTCTTTTTGGTCTGTCCATAGCTACAAAGAAAAATATTATTGTCAAGTTAAATGATTAAAATGTATCATTAGATTTTAGAAAATATTGTTTGAAAAAAGGTAAATAATTGTTTGAAATATCTATGTCAACAATATTCATAAGTGTATTATAGTAATGTGAAAATGGAAACCTATAATGTATCATAATTTTGTTTTTAATTATGTTTTAAAATAATATGTATATATTTTTGTTATATAATTATAATTATATTTTGATTCTAATGACTTTTTCATATGATTAAATTATTATATTATGTTATATTATTAAATGATAGTATTATGATATTTGTATGACTGAATGCTTATTTTTATGAAATTATTTGATTATTGTTTATTTATATTTTATAATGGAATCAATGTGATTAGAATATAGTATGATTACTTATATATTATCATAAGTTAAGTATGAGTATTCGATTACTGTTATTAGACTAATTTGATTTACCCATTACAAAATTATTCATATGTATATATTTTTATTATATGAGTATAATACTATTGTAAGTGTGGAATAAGGTAAATAACATAATACACTTCTTAATAAGACATTATACCAAAGATAACTCAAATTGAACTAAATCAAAGCAGCAATCAAATGAAAGCGTCATATTGTTCTCTATCCTCAAAGATTTATTAAATCAAAATTGCTCTCAAATTGTTAAAATGACTATCTGAAGAACGAGATGATACTAATGCAATGATAAATGAATTAAACTAGCATGATATGGACATGAAACAGATAATTGCAGCTACAGGAGGCAACCATTGATGTGAAGCTTGATTTGTTGAATTGCTTGAATGTTGATACTTGATATTTGATATCTGGATACCTACAGAGTAAGGGTGCAAAAGCTTGATTATCTGGATCCCTTTTCTTGGTTCAATGAGGTTGTATTTATAGATTTCCTGGCTGTAGAAATGCACAGGGAAAGCTTTGAGAGGCTTGGATTCAATCTGGAGGATTGAATGGTGAGAGATGGAGGAGATTGAGAGAAAGATGGAGATTGTCTCTACACATGAAAACACCAGTCAAAAGAAGAGGAAGGATTGATGGAAGAGGATTGAGAGATCAAATTCCAAATTTGTCTCCAATTTGTCTCCAAAACTTCCTGTGAAGTTTCAAAGCATTAATTGTGACAAATTTAGACATAGATTAGACATAGGAAATCTAATTCATTTTTTGAGGAAATGTAGATTGGAATATTCCTTATGCTCTAATTCAAATATTTTTGATTTATTTAAATTAGAAAAGGGAGATAAATAATTTAATAAAAGAAACTATAGGATAGTTATTTATTAAATTAAACAGGAGAATATGGTATTTAATTAATAAAGTATTTTGATCTTTATTTAATTAATTTGAGAATGATGTGATAGAATAAAATAGGGATTTTATAATTAAATTAAACAAAGTATTTAATTTTGTTTATTTAATTAAGATGAATTTAAATGTGAACTATATAAATAAATATTTCTATTTATTCAATAGTAGAGGAAATTAGGATAATTAATCAAATAATTCATTTTTAATTAATCAGATGCTCCCGACCAATTTTAGGTGTATACAACTATTATTAGTATAATGATGTTTAAAATATATTTTTTAAACATTCCTATATTGTGATATTATGTTATATAACTAAATGATCTTAGTATTCTATTAGTATTAGTTATTTCTACTTTTATTCAAATTAGTACATTATTATTTATTTATATTGCATAATGGCATAAATGTGATTAGAAAATTGTATGATTAATTATATAGTATATTGTCTAACGGAATAAATTTTATTACAAAATTGTATGATTAGTTATATATTGTCATAATTGAAGCATGAGTATTATATTAATATTATTATTTTAATATAATTTAATAATTATTATGGCAACGTTGATTAAATAATTATAAAATTATTTATATGATATTATTATATTGAAGTTTAGAGTTTTATTCTATTCTATTTTATATTGGATTGTATTAGAAAACTTAATAATCTATATATGAATGTATTACTTGTATCTAGTAAGAATATGAAGACTTTTGATTTTATATTACTATTATATGTAAGCATTATATTACTATTATATGTTTTTTTTATTTAATGATACAATATCATGAATATATTGATATATTATTATATTAAATCATAACATGACATGAGAGTAGTTTGTAGTATTTTTTTTTTTACTACAGGAATCGATCGGGTATCCGTCCCCCTATAGATATTCATGTATATGTATGCCATATTTACCATATGATATGCTCACGTATATGATATATTTACTCGTGTGAGTTATTGTAAACCCATATGTTTATACATATATAAATTCTATTGGCAAGAGACACTACGAGGTTCACTTGGTGTTGTCATTGATGGCAACCATAATCGTCTATCAGGTCCGCACTCCATAATTTGTTCCTACTCGCAAAAAGTCTCAAAATTGTCAAGCGAGAACAGAGTATCTGATAACATAGTGTTCTTCGATCTGTAAGATCATTTCTGGTTATTATTTTTCTTTGTGCATCCAAGGGAACATTTGTTGGCATATTATCTATATTTCTTCTGAAGCGCAGCAGCTCATACCAGATCGTGTGAAATTTAGACGATTCGGTTGTCGTGTTCTTAGTTTTTCTTGTATTGAGGCTGACCTCATGAATGTATTAAGTCATGAATGTATGGGAACAAATTAATTAAGTATATCTATGTTTGTATGTCATTTTTTGGGTCCTAGCCAAGTTGTGGCCAACCTTTGAGGGTACGCATTGTATGTTTCTCATAATGTGAACCAACAATTATAATTTTCTTATGTTTTGTTGAAGCCGACAGAATGTAAATAAATCCTATGTTTCGAATATATATACTTCATCTTTCATATCATTTTGTATGAAGGAAGAGTTGTGTTGATGTTCGAACAACGAGTTAGAGCAAAGAAGAGGTGCGATATTGCATAGTTTCACTTGCGCATAGAAGATTTGTGTTGTGTGCATGAGCATAGCAGAGCATAATTGCAGATTCAGTCTATAGAAGAACAAATCCATTGTTGTGCTTAATCTGGAAATGTAATCGAGCATTTTAGATGCTATCATCTCAGTTAAAATCTTCAGATGGTTTTAATCTGAACTCTTGGGCAACAATCCCTTTCTTTCTTGAACGGTGAGCTCTAGGTAGTGCGCATGAATGCAAGTGAATTCCCTTGTAATCTTCACTTTTGAGTATACTCAGAATCATACTTGTGGATTGGCCATCCACCATGGTTTTTCCCTTGACAGGGTTTCCACGTAAAAATATTGGTGTTATGGTGTTGTGTTTACTTTGTTGCTTATTCATTATAGTGCTTTGAAGTTAAAGATTACTAAGGCTAATTTTTGCACAACACTGATTCACCCCCCCTCTCAGTGTGGCTTGTTTCCAACAATTGGTATCCGAGCTATTTCCTCAAAAGAAGAAGTTTAACAACTTGGGAGATCTTGGAAGAAATTTCAAATAGATTTAAGTAATCTTGAACAACATCTTATGGTGGCCCTAGATGACCTTGATCAGTCAAAAGTTGAAGTCCAAAAACTACAAGAGAATCTCAAGGATGTAGAGAAATTTATTGAGTCTCTAAAAGACAAAATCAATAAATAAAGAAAGAAGAGAAAGGAACTTTGTGATCAAATTCAATAGAATGATAACAAGAGCATTGAAGATGATCAAACCAAAAAAGCCCTAAAAGAGAAGACAGAAGAATGTGAAAAGCTTACCCAAGAGAATACAATTCTAAAGCTTGAAATAGAATTCATCATGATGAAGATGACAAAAGAGATTGAAGACAGAAAGAAGAATGAAGAAAGTCTGGCTCAATCCCTAAAATAAAAAATTTAGGTATGTAGTCGATTGGATGAAGAATTGGAAGTATCTAGAAATGGTGAAAAGCACTTGAAAGACAGCTGGATGATCTCAAAAATGAACTTGCCACTACAAATGAATACAAAGAAAAGTTCAAATCTAGTTTTCTATGCTTGATGAGCTAATTGATAATCAGAGGACTCACGATGACAAAAGAGGTCTTGGATATGAAGAGGGAGAAAGTTCAAAATCTAGACAAAGGAATTAAGGACCAAGGCAATTCAAGCAAGGAAACCAAATGAACAAACCTAGAAGGTATCCGGTAAGACAACCTAATGCTCAGAAATTTAGTGGATATTGTTTCAAATGCAATACATTTGGACATATGGCTTCTTAGTGTAGAAATAGGATGAATCAAAGTGGTCCACATTTTTCAGCTCAATGTTTCAATTGTCATAAGATAGGTCATAAGTCAAATGAATGAAAAAGTATGATGAATCAATTTTATAGAAGTGTTAGATGTTACACATGTAATAGACTTGGCCATATTGCTAACCATTGCAGATAAGGAGGAAATCAATGGAAAAAATTATCTATAAAAAGAGATTTTGTATGCTACAACTACAGAAAATTTGGTCATATAGCAACATATTGTTGGAACAAAAAAGGTCTGGTAAACCAAAAGAAAAATGTGCAGAAAGACATCAAAGGAAAAGGGAACATCATTGCAAATATAGTGAGGCAACAAATGTAGAAGAAATGGGTAAAGAAAGAACCTTCTACTAAAGAGAGTGTGCCAGCACCAGAACTTGCTTCTAGTAATTCCTCTGAGAATTAGTCTCAAGCCTATGGCCTAGGGGGAGTTGTCAAAGAAAATCAGATGAACCCTTAACCAAAAAGTGACATAGGATGCGAATGTGTTTAGTAGATGCATAATCAATAAACAAATGTTATTCAACTCATTAGAGGAATTGATATGTCAAATTAGAGGTCCACATATACTTTGTTTTCCACTGTGTATAGATACAGTATAACCTGATGTATTAGGGTTACAACATTTATTGTGACAAAAGTGTTAGGTGCGGAAAAGGATAAAAAGTCATTTCACACTTCATTTCTCACCTTGAATTTCAAAGAGAAGAAGTTTGGAGAGCTCATAAGTGATCTTTGGCAATTTGAGGCGAGACCCAAGCATCGGAAGTGATTCGAAATTCAAGTTGTGATCGGACGAAAAAGGGATTTTATAGAAACTCAGAAAGTTTGTGATTTTGGGAAAATGAGTACTCCTTTGGTAGTTGAAATCAAGGATCGTCCTAGATCCAAATTCAAATGGCATCCTTATAAATCTCTTGAGACTAATCCTTTAGGAGCCTTTTCATTGGTCCCGCATGGATTTTTGCATACAGAAGATATTAGGGTTTATATTCATGTGAATATTGAAGAACTGGGTAGCTCCCTACTTTTGAATCTGTATAATCACCACATTGTTGATGAAAAATTCCATGTAAATCCAAAGCATAAAATTTTGGAAACAAAGAAATTTGTACAAATGGTTAAATTCCTCATGTTTCTTGAAATGCAATGGGTCTAATATGTCTTAAGTTGAGTGCATGATGAATTCATGTGGCTTACCATTCCATTCAAAATTAGTAAGGAAGCCATCAGTGTCGTAACTAGTTTGAATTCTTCCGATGGGTTGCCCATTCTCAAATCTATGAAAAATCAAATTGTCACAAATGCAACAGGATCAACTTACGACATAAGGGAAATGACCATAGACAACATCATTGATATGGATGTAAAATTTTCATCCATGGTCATAGGTTACAAAATCTACCATTCTAGCTGAGAAAACACTATATCCAGGACAAAAATTTATGTAGCCTACCAGATGGCTAAAGAAAATGTTGACTACGACCTATGAGAGTTGTTGAGGATTCAACTAATGGAAAATCTAGCCAAAATAAAGAAGGATAAGGAAAACTCATTCAAATATGTTACCCAACTTTTATGCTTGTTCTATTATTTCATGGATGAGATTCCAGAAGTTGGTAAAGTTCAGTGGAGAAAGGACACTCTGGTAGCCAAACAAATCAGATATATGTTATATGATACCGAGAACATGAAATCAAGGAATGCTTCTATGTGGGGGTATTTCAAGGATTTCCAGGCTATGATGCAAGCAAGAGAGAGGATTCCTACCTCTATTGTGGAAAAATACAAATATTCTATTTGTTTTATGGTGATCATTGATCAATGCATGATGGAGGCCGCTTATCCCAGAACAATCTGGATTATGCATATGGGTTATGAATTCGATGGAGCAATCTTGGACATGTATGCTCAACACATTCTAAGAAAACCAATTGATCTGGTAGAAGAGAGGTTTAGAACATATGCTGAAAAGGATAAATAGGTGCATAGTGAGTTGAGAAATCTTGTTGGTACTAAGTGATTGTGAAAAGAAGTTGAGATTCTTGCAGATAGCTTGGGAATATCTCCAGATCTGCTCAAAGAAGCTAGACATAAAAGAGTTGAAGATGAAGCAACAAGACAAGCTACTAAGGAGGCATCAAAAGCAAAGTCAATTGGTTCGGCAATGCCATCCGACCGAGCTAGGACTACAAGAAGTTTTATATCTCAGTCAATCCCTATAGAAAAGGTCACTCCCATAAAAACTGAGCCCAAAAGATCCGGAAAGGAAGGAAAGAAGAAAATCAAAAGAATATATATGGCTATCTCAGATGATGAGGAGACAAAATTTGTTGAAGAAATCAAAGAGATCTAGGATTGAGGTACTAAATCAGCTGCAATCACACAAAGCAATCCTTCCAATGAAGGTGATCAAGCCAAGAATAAAGCAAAGACAAATAAATTAGGTATGTTTGTGCAAGCTATTGAGAAAGCTATGGTTCAGGATGGAAATTTAAAACCACTTCTAAAATGGTATGAATCTTTCAATTTTTTTGATAAGAGAATTCTGTAAGAGGCAACTATAAAACACATGAATGCTTTCAATAAATTTTTGATTGAAATAATAGATAGTTTTCCAAAAAATTTATATGACATTCTAGAAGCTAGGAGGTTAAGTGATAGAAATGAATAAGAGAAAATGAGAGAAAGGATTCTAGTTGAACTATGTCCAACTATGTCTCTAGATGAAATAAAGGCACTCCTGAACAAAGCTCAAAAGAAGTTCAAGAGTAAAATAAGGGTCAAAAAACTTATGATTGGTGAAACATATGAAGTCACAAAGGAAACTGAGAAAATTCTAAAAGAAATATTGTTAAATGAAAGAGTTGATATTGTGACTGAGGAAACCCATGTTGATAATGTTTTACCTAATCCGGTGAATGAAGTAGAAGAAGGAAATGTTGATGATAATGTTGGTACTGATGCTAACACTGAAATTCCTATGGAAGTGGAGGCACTTGAAAATATTTCAGTTGAAAAGGTAGAAATATCTGAAGTCAAACCCACACCTTTAGCTGAGGAAAAACTTGTTGAGGAGAAGGAAGCAGTTTTGGTTGCTACAAGAGACACTGTTGAAATTATAAAGCAATTTTTGGTTGCACAAAAAGAATAATTGGATCCAGAATTAATCAAAGGTCCTATTCACCTGTCTACCTTAAGCCCAGTTCAAAAGATGAGAGTAGCTACATTCGCTCAAGCTCATGCAAGAGAGGAGCTACTAAAATCTCACATTGAGGACAACGAACTATTAAATCTAGCATTCGGGGTATTGGATAAATTAATGCCATCTTATGTTAAAGATTTGGCTACCTCATTCTCCTATGAGCTAAAAAGGTTAATCAACTTTTGTTGACACTAATTTTGAGTCATTTGAAAAATCAGCCATGACAAAAGTGAAGGGAAAAAAGGAGGATCAACTAGTGACCCAACAGTGCAGAAACTTTCCCTTAACACTAATACAACAGAGGAGGAGAGCTTAAAAAACAAGTTCCAATAGCATCTAAGACTACTGAGATAAATACAAGTAGCACAAAGGGAGATTACAAAATTTAGCATTCACAGATAGACACAAGATATTCATGGGAAAACCTTTTCAGGTAAAAAACCCACCACACAAAGTCAAGACTATTGTATTACAGTAATGAAGAATTACATACAATGTTCAATATTCTCTCTAATCAGCTCACAATAGCTTAGAGTTGTCTCTAACTATTACAATGAATCTCTTATGAAAAACATACAGTTCAAAAAATTACATCATATTCATCAACTCTCTTTTTCCTACATATATTTGGTTGATATATAAACAATCATGTACTCGACTGAGAAAGTCATACACTACATTCAATTCTATCAACCAATCACTGACCATCAAGTTCATGAATTAGACATCCAATCACACAATCGATTAGCCCAAGTCGATCTCCTTGAATCGAGTCGCCCAGGCATTAACTTCTTTACCCAAATCGGGTCCTATCCACCACCCTGAGATGACCTGCAATAATTGCTATTACTTCATTGGCCTTTAGCCAATCATTGCTCTAAAACTAAGCCATGTGTCTGCATCCCATTCATCTATCGCTCTTTGAATTTGAGTCCAACTCGGTCAAAACTGGCCCTGAGCTCGTCTGAGCTCTCCAAGTCCTTACCACTCTACCGTCGAGCTCGTTCAACTTGCTCGCGGTATGGTGGTGAGATCGTTTGAGCTCACCCCGATCATACCCGTGCTACCATGGTCCCAACTGAGTCGACCTATGGTATAGCGGTGAGCTCATCTGAGCTCAATGAGCCCAACCCATTTCCCCACCTAAACTCCACCACGCTACTGTTGCTAGGTCGAAGATGACCCACGGTGTGGTGGTAACCACTAGGATGGCCGTTAGCAGTCATACCGTGCTACCGCAGGAGCCGCCAGGTCACCCCGCGATAGGGTGATAACTGCCAGATGGACCATAGGCGGGCTCACCACAGTCATCACAGTGAGTGGACCCACCGCTCACGGTATGGCGGTAACCATCAAGACCACCACAGGCGGCTTCACCACAGCCATCACGGTGAAGGAATTCATCGATTGCTATAAGGCGGTAACCGCCAAACGGACCATTGGAGGGCTCACCGCGATCACTGTGGTGAGTGGACCCACCGCCCACAGTATGGTGGTAACCATCAATCCTATCACCGTGGTACCACTAGGGGCAGACTAGGTCATCGTGGTAATGCGGTAAGGGTAGACATAAGCTAGGCACAGTATGGCGGTAAAGGGAAAAAACACCAAATTTTTTCCAAGGCATGAAAAATAGGGGATTCAAGTTGGAAGTTGAGACACTTTTCTCAACAATCTCCCACTTGGCGAACACTTCCAACTCCCTCATCACTACAAAAAATTACTGTTTGTCATAGGCCCATCGATTTTGCGCACCATCTAAACTTGTATGTGCTAACTGGCTTCGTCAAAGTGCCTCCAACATTCTTCAAGGTGTCAAACTTTTCCAAACTGACCTTGTCATCTTCAGCCATATCCCTCATGAAGTGATATTGCACATCCATGTGCTTGGTCCTGGCATGAAAGGTCGGGTTCTTTGCCAAACAAATGGCACTTTGACTGTCACAGCAAATTGAAATCTGCCGAACATTAAATCCAATGTCTGAACACAAATGGTTTAACCAAACACCTTCTTTACAGGCATGAGTTGCAACCATGTATTCTACCTCGATCATGGATAAAGCAACTACAACCTATCGCTTTCTCATCCAACTTATTGCTCCACCATTAAGCATGAAAGTGTATCCACTGGTGGATCACCTGTTGTCAATGTCCCCTGCCCAATCTGAATCAACATAACCTTGGATGTTGAAAGATTTATGTGATGCAACCAAACTGCCATGGTAACACAATGCATAATCTGAAGTCCCCTTCAAATACCTAAAAAATCTCTTCATAGCATCCCAATGTGATCTTCCCAGATTTTCCATGAAACGGCTTAGAACTCCCATTACTTGGGCAATGTCTGGTCTTGTACAGACCATAGCATACATCAAACTACCAACAACACTTGCATAAGGCACACTGGTCATGTCCTCTATCTCAGTAGCATACTTTGGATAGTCTTCAATAGATAGATTCATTTCCTACATGATTGGAACAACTAGCTGCTTGCAATCATCCATGCAAAACCTCTCCAGAATTGTTTTCACATACTTACTCTGATTGAACCAAAGATTTCTGCTTTTTTTGTCCTTGGTTATCTCCATTCCAAGAATGTAACTTGTTGCACCAAGATCTTTCATTTCAAACTTTGCAGACAACTGAGATTTAAGATCATAAATCATAGACTTGCTATTACCAATGAATAACATGTCATCCACGTACAGAGTAATAACAAGAACACGATCATTCTCAAATTTATAATAAATGTAATGATCAGATTTTGATCTCACAAATCCAATTGACAACACAAACACGTCAAATTTCTAGTACCACATTCTAGGAGATTGTTTTAAACCATAGAGAGATTTATTTAACTTACAGACCAGATTTTGTTTACCTCTTTCAACAAAATGCTCAAGCTAGGACATTTAGATTTCTTCTTCCAACTCACCATGGAGAAACATTGTCTTCACATCCATCTTCTCAATTTCAAAATAATACATAGCTTCCAATGACAACAAAAATCTGATGGATGTCAGCTTTGCTACAGGGGAAAAAATTTCTCCATAATCAATTCCCTCAATTTGGGAAAATCCCTTTGCAACCAGTTGTGCCTTATACTTCTCAACACTACCATCAAGGCCTATCTTCTTTTTGAATATCCACTTATAGCCAACAGGCTTTCGCCCTTTAGGCAGTGGCACCAAATTCTAGGTTTCATTCTTTTTCAAAGAATCCATCTCTTCATTCATGGCTCCCAGCCAAGAATTCGAATCAACCATGTTGATTGCTTCTTTCATAGTCCTAGGCTCATCAGTATTGGTAATTAAAGCATAGACATAGTTCGAATCTAACATAGAGAAACCATACCTTTTTGGTTGCCTTTTTTCTCGTGTAGATCTTCTTACAGGCTAAGGTTGTTCTTCATCATCAGAACTTCCAGAGCTGCTTGAACTCTCCTTATTTTCAGGTATATCATGCAGCTCTTCCCTTTTTGGAGTTTTTGGGATTTCAACTACATCCTTCTTCTTGTCAATCTGATCTGTCTCAAGCTGTTGATGACTTACTGAAGGTTTTAGGTCTTGAAATATCACACTTCTATTGTATATAACCTTCTCAGTAATAGGGTTCCAAAGCTTGTATCCCTTCACACCAACTCCATAGTCGATGAGAATACACTTGACAACCTTGTTATCCAATTTTGATCTCTTTTCATTTGGAACATAAACGTATGCCTTGTAGCCAAAGACACGAACATGCCTTAGAGAGGGCTTCTTACCAAACCATGCTTCAAAAGGCGTTTTATCAACAAGAGCATAGCAAGGAGATCTATTTATTAGATAACATGTTATAGCCATGGCCTCATCCTAGAACTTCTGCTCTAGACCAACACCACTCAACATACTCCTTGCATTTTCCATCAGCATCCTTTTCAACCTTTCAGCAATTCCATTCTATTGTGGAGTGTAAGGCGTTGTCTTATGCCTTTTAATTCCATGATCAGTGCAATACCTTTCAAAATTTGTAGAACAAAATTCATCGCCATTGTCTGTCCTCAAACATTTAATTTCTCTTCCAGTCTGATTCTCAACCAAATATTTAAACTCTTTAAATTGACTGAACACTTCTGATTTACTTTTAAGGAAGTATACAAATGCCCTTCTTGAACAATCATCAATAAAAGAAACATAATATCTAGACTTTGATAACGAAGGAACATTAACTAGACCAAACACATCAGAATGAATATAATCTAGTATACCAGAAGATTTATGAGGACTGGAATAAAATGAAACACGATATTGTTTTCCATAGATACAATGTTCACAAAAATCGAACTCAAGGTTACAATCATCAAGCCCTTCTACAAGATTTTTATTCTTCAAGGTTTTTAAACCTTTCTCTCCTATGTGACCTAGTATATTATGCCACAACATAGTTTTCTCAGTTGGGAGTTTTACCTCCAAAGCATTTGCAGACAGAGAAGAGTCTTCATCTTTCTCTATAGGGACTAAATTGCTTGACTTTGCAGAGGCACTATTACATTGAACAAGACGTCCATCCAGCTTATACAGAGTGCTAGTATGAACACCCTTAGCCAACACCATTGCACCTCTAGCCATTTTACATCCTCTACTAGAGAAAGAGACTTCTACACTAGCATCATTTAACTTATTGACAGAAAAAATATTTTGAGCCAAACCTGGAATGTGTAGTACGCCACCAATCCCTTTGACTCTCCCGTCAGGAAACTAAATTCCGACTCTCCCTCTGCCAACTATCTCCAACATTGAATCACTTTTCAAGTACACCTTTCCAGCATCATAATCCTCGTATTTAGAAAACCATTCTCTATTGGACATCATGTGAAAGGACGCACCTGATTCAACCAGCCAGACATCATCTGATGTCTAAGTTGTCAAGGCTACTGCAATGAAGGCGTCTGCATCACTTTGAGAAGATTCATTGTCAGAATCATTCTTCTTCTTCTCCTTGTAATCTATTATGCCTTGCATAACCACCCCATCTTTTGCCTTCATCAAAATGGGTCCCCTTTATGTTTCTTTGTCCTTGGTTTTTTTTCAAGAAAAATTTGGAGGCTTTCTTTTCCAACACTTTTTTTTTCTTTGGTTTATTTTGTCGAAACCGGAACTGGAACCGAATTGGGTTTTGAAAATTGCTTCAAAGATCGATTATGATCCCCATCCCGATAATCTTATTTTTCCTTTTTTGTTTTGTCTTTATTGGAGTCGGAGCCAGAGTGGGAGTTAAAGTCTGAATTTATTCAAGGTTTCAAAATCAAATCTCATTCCGCCTCCGCTTTTTGGTCTTTCATTTTTAACTTAGGTTTTGTGTTACGTGTTTCTCATTTTGATCTTTATGTTTTACTTTGATGTTTGTTTCTCTTTCTTCTTTATTGGTGGAACCGGAACCGGAATGGGAACCGAATTAGAAAATTGGACAAGTTTCTAAATCATTTTTCATCCCGATTTTGCTCCCGCCATTTTTTTTGGTCATTGACTTTACTGAGACTGCACCACAATAATGTGCCAGTTCCCTCTGAAGTTCTGACTCTGATCTGCCACATTTATGGCATTAATTATAGGAGCTCTGCACATATGAAACTGTGAATTTTTGCCTTAATTAGGGATTAACTGGTTGCTATCCTCATTGTTTAAAAGATCAAGAGTGAACTAGAGTTTTTGTGGAGAATTTGTGCGTGTGAGTCAATCAAAAGGGAGATAATCACACGCGGAATCTTGTCAGCGGGCTAACCTATTTATTTGGTGTTTGAGGTAGGGTTTTATGTTCTTCTCTTTCATCTTGTTTCGTGTTTTCATTTTTTTGGTCATTGTTTTTGCACGAATTCGTGATTCTCGGTTCTATTGTAAGATCATGTGATTCATTTTTATGCTTTTGGTTTGTTTGTTTGTTTGTTTGTTTTCGTTTTTGTTTTTTTGTTGTTTGTTTTTATTTATTTGTCTTTCCTCACGGTCGTTTTCATGTTTTAATTGTGATCGTATCGTGATGCCCTAGTTGTTAAAATGCATAGATTAGTTACTGTTTTACATTGGTAGGGTTTGATAAATAATGGTTTTTACTTAAGAATCTTGTTACGCATTGATCTGTTTAGTTTAAAAGGGGTTAAATTTTGTGCCCTAATTTTTTGAAATTGACGGTTTTTAATTTAGGGTTTTGACGTGTTTTTGTTTTAAATATGATGCCCTAATTAGTACAGTTGCCTCTTGGTCATATGGGGATGGTCTTGTATAGTTTATTTTTAAGCCCCTTTCCTTTTGATATGACATATTCCTTAAATAATGAAGTTATTTATCGGCCTGTTAAAATCACTTATGACGTCATGGTTATTTTAGGTGGAAGCGGGATCGGAATCGATTTAGACTTTTAACCATGTTTTGTAGAAAGTATCGATTCTATTTCCATCTTGTCTCCAACTCCGCTTACAAGAAGAAGCAAGCTCTCAAAATGTTGGTAACTCAGGAGAAAGCGGAATTGGAACCGAAACTGAATATGAAATTAGAAAATCTTCATGAAACCGAATTGGTTTTCATTCCGATTTCGGTTACCATTCCAACTCCGACTCCGATCCCACCTTGTTATTATTACATGCTCAATAATTGTTTTGGCTCTGATCCCGACAATTTTTTAAAAGAGACTGTTTAGAATCTTTTATACTTGGTTCTACCTCTGGTATATATATGAAGGGTGAGATTTTAAAGCGTATTTTGTTATATTTGTTCAAAAATCTAATTTGAGGTTTTGTTGCAAGAAGTTAAAGAATGTCAGGAGTATCAGGAGAAGCTTCCCAAAGGAATCGGCCTACAAAAACTTCAAAAGTAGCAACTAAGCCTAAGAAGATTAAGCCAGAGCAACTACCTTATACCTTGAGGTATAACCATAGGGGTCCTGATGTCATTGAAAGCAAGGTGGAATTAGATTGGGCTGATGTAACTAATACCAATTTAGGCCCATTCAATTTTGAGGAGTTATACTCATAAACATTCATTGAGGATGTAACAGAAAGGACTAGAAGAATAGTTGAGTCTAGTTTGGCTCACATCTTTGTATTTCCTTTATCCATCCAATGCCTGGAACTGATCATGACAACAGCGGGAGCCTATAACCTAGCCACCAAACAATGTATGGATTCATAGGACAATGTGATTATAGATCTAACTCCTCAAATGTTTCAGCATATGTTTAGTGTCCCTGATCCTAAGAACTTGGTGTAGTTGAATGAGGCAGATGCTTTAGGGATATATAGCAAACACAAGGAGGCCAACAAGGCTCATTTTAACAAGAAGTGATTGAGAGCGGAGAAGTCCCTGGAAAAGCTCTTAGATTAGCCAAAGAGGGAAGAATTTTACAAAGAGGTATCGGACTTGATAATGATGTTGTCTAGAGTCTTTGGGAAGAGGGATGATTTCATTTCAAGGAATGGATGTTTCCTTTCATTCAGACAATCTTTAATGGCAAGTAATAGTTTGACTGGCCCATGATTCTCTCGGATACCATTCATGATCAATTAACTAGAATAAGGGAAACCAAGAGCTTTTTCATGACTTCTTATGTTGTCTATGCAGTAGCCAGAGGCGACATCTTTCCAGGTTTTAACAGAGTGGGAATATTAGCAGAGGTTGATGGACAAAAAAGAGTATGGGATCATTATGACCAGCTATCCCTACAGGTTTTTGAAGCACAATTTAGAAGAGTTAATGATGCATTCTTATATGTAGTCATTAACCAACTTAATGGAGATGCAGGATACAGATTGATCCAAGAGGCCATGGCCTTTATCACGGAATGGGGATGTTGGTATATCCAATACCCCAAGTTCAATTATTTCAAATTGGCAGGACTTGAGGGTCATCCCCACTTACTTCCAAGGTGTTGCAGCAACATGATGGTTCTGATGGAATTTGTTTACCAAGCTTTGGGGGTTAATGCCCGATTTGGGATGAAGCACAAACCAGGTTGTCACAAGTTCCCCATGCAATTGGGTGAATACAACTCCCCACACCTTGTGGGAGCTAAGGTGGTTTGCAGTGAATTGATACACTTAAATTTGGGCTTGGATATTGCCTAAAAGCACTTTGACCCAAATATGAAAATGATTGCTTTGTTGGCTTCGATCTTTGACAAACATTTCAACCTGCTAGAGGACTTCTGAAGTGATCTTCAGGATGAATATGACCTTAGGAAAATGAATTATGAGAGGTTTCATGTTTCACTCATGGTAGAATTCAAGGTCAAAGATGATATTCCTAATACATTAGTAAATGATGGATTTGTGTTGGATCCATCATATGAAGCATTGAACATTTGTACCAAAATTTTGGATCTAGTAAATTGGTATAGTGAGGAGACCATCGACATCAAGCAAATAGGGAGACCGGTCTTGGATAGGAGTATCCACTAGGTTGTTCTCAGAGCCAAAACTCCTGGGGGTCCAGCTCCTAATAAAGGGAAAGGATATAAGATGATCAAGAGTAAATTGCCTCCCAAGGAGCCTTTGGAGTTCTTCTCTCCTAATATTGAAGAGATTGATTTGGAAGCTTCAACTCAAGATGAACCAGAGGCACAGGGGGAGGATGCCCAAATAGGACCTCTGGCTTCAACACCAGCAATACGGGAGTCATCTGCTCAAGTCCCTCTTACAGAGAAACAAAGTAGAGAGACGCCTAAGGGAACTCTTCATGGCATCGCTGAAAAATTGAAGGGAAAAGGAGTAGAGCTGGAGATCCATGATGTTGAAATGGACTCTGATGAGACCTTGTCAGAGAAGGATGCACAAGAAAATATACCTCTAGAAGAGGAAACTAAACATGTGCTAATGGAGGAGGATCAATGGGAACTATTTTAGGAAGCAAAGAAAGCTTTGGATGATCAAGAACATGCAGAGGCAATGGAGAAGCAAAAGGCAATAGATGCTAAGTTAAAAGCAGATGCCTTACTTCAACAAAAATAGATGGAAGCCAAGCGAAGAGCTGATGAAATGCCAAAACAACAAAGGCAAAAGGAACAGGAGCTCAAAACCAAAGAAGAAAATGACAAGCTCAAGATGGTACAGAAGATCCATGAGCTGGAAGAGGAAAAGGCTAGGCAGTGGAGAGAAAGAGAAGCCCTTGAGGCTAAATTGAAACTAGTTGAGGAAGCTTACAAGAAAAGGGAAGAGGCAAAATGCATACAAAAGGAGAAAGATGTTGAGGAACTTTCCAAGTAGCTACAAAGGAAAAGAAAGCCTCAGATAGACTTAAAGTGTTGGAAGAAGAGAGGAACAAGTTGCTTGAGGAGAAGAGATTGGAAGACTAAAAAGTTAAGAAGGAACAAGAAGACAAGAGGGTGCAAGAGTAGAATGATAAAGAAGTTGAAAAGTTTGCACAAGAAAATGTAGGGCAAGAATAATAGAATGTACAAGAGGTTGACTCTCAACCTAAGGTTAATATGCTACAACCCTCTACAACTGTTGCTTCTTCTTCAACTGTAATGGCCACTACTCCAAGTGCTCCCTCTTGGCTAAAACTTGATTTGCAAAAGAGGCCAGTAATGTCCTCACAACCTCTTAATTGGGATGATATGATGAAGGAGATTGGAAAAGAAAGGCCCAAGAAGAAGGCTAAAATTTTGCATTCCACTAGACTCAGTGAAGGAGGAGAAATTCTTGTTGAATGTGAAATACCAGTGGTGGACAAGGATGTGGGAGAGATGCAGCTAACTGATTACCAATTGGGCACAATTAATTTGGGAAGACCCATAAGGAATCAACAAATGAACTTGATTGATGTGGTAGCATCATCCACCAAATCAAGGATGTCAAAGGATAAACAGAGAAAGGATGAGCTTAAGGCTCAACTAGATCAATTGCACAATTTCTTGAAGAATGTTTCTACTCCGAGGTCACAGCAAATTACCAACATTGAGACACCAATTTTTCTTAGCAAGAAAGAGGTGGATGATTTGGTGCAGGTAAGAAGTAAGGCAGGGATGATGGATAGATGAACTGACAAGCTAAATAAGGAAATAGGTGAGGTGTTGGGAAACAGATTTGAGATTCACAAGATGACATTGGAGTTAATAGAAGAGATGAATCAGCATGCTAAGGAGTTGGGAGAACAAGAAGAGGAGTATAGAGGGTATATCCAGAAGCTGAAAGAAATCAATAAATTGCCAAAATCCACTCTTCTAGAAACATCAATCCTTGAAGAGGATAACAAAGATTTCTTGGAAAAGACCTCAAGCATAATCCAGTTTAGATCTGAATTTTTGTATAAACATAAGAGTGAATTTCAAGATTCTAGCAAGGATCTAAATGAACAGGTTGATGAGTTAGAGGCAGTTATTGCTATTATAGTAAATGTTGATATATTGGTAAAGGAAGGCCTACCTTTAAGTCAATTAAAAGAGAAATGGGATGATAGACTTAAGGAGGTTGTGGAAAAGGGAGATGATGGAGAGGATCTATTGTTGGACCGGTTAATGGATATTAAAGAAGAGGTGAGGGCTTCTAGAAGGGAGTTGAAAAAGTTAAAAGACATGAGGAATTTTGTTGCTATTGAATTGAAGAGGATCAAGTTCGAAGACATTTGGATTGATGGACCAGATTTGGATATAATTTAGGAAGTCTTCTCCAGTTACGATGAGTACACTTCAGAGCAAACTCTGGATGCATAACTAACAGTTCTATGAGCGCATGGCTTTCTTTTCTCCTCTATCTTCTTCTCTCAAGTTTAACTAGATGATCAATGTGGGAACTAGAGATCAATTGATTTGAGTTTCGAAGAAAATTTAAGTTCCTAAAAAGGTGGATCTCGACTTAAGATAGAAAGGACTTCATATTTTTGTACATCTTAAAATACCTTTGGGGTATCATATTGTAAGGGTCGGCTGATGAGAATAAGATTAGCCACCTAATAGTAGCAAATAGAATTTTTCATAGCTTTTACAGAGATACTTTGCTTTTTTTTGTTACAATTGAATACAAAATATAGGTTTTTACACAATATGGTGTTAGAATGGAGTTTATTCGATAAGGTTAATGAATTATAGTCTATTTGTATGCCATTGATTGTGTTGAAGCATAAGTATTTATTATGTGATGAAAATCATTAGAAGAAACCATACTTAAGGATTATTTCATTAAATTATCTGTGGATTGAATTTTTGAATGTCTGTTGATCTATGATTTTAGCAACGAATGAGAAGTTTTGTTCTTTTGGAATCTGTTGGGTATTATGATATGTGATTGTGATGGTTAAATTAAGCACCATATATGCATGCAATAGTATGGATTGTTCTATAAATTGCATTATATTATGGTTTTATTGATCTATTAGAATAACATTCGTTGTTGAAGATATATGTCTAGATATTAGATAAGTTTTATTCATGTTTCACTAATGTACGTCCCGATCTATCTTTTTCTTTTGTTTAAAACCCCCTTTTCGTTAAGAACAGTTTGATGAATCAGTCATTGCTTGCATTCCTTATTACCAGCAAAGGCCCCTTGAATATTACAATTGCATGGACCACTTGAGTGACACCAGACAGTTGAACCCCAAATACCAAGACCTTGGAAGTTAGGCTACTATATATTGTCCTTTTTTTTTTAGGATAAATAGAGTAGAGATATTGTGTTTAAACGTTGTTTGTGTCATTTTCACCATCAACAAATCTGGTGCTAGAAGGAGGTCCTGAAGGAACAAGTTGGCTTGCATTGGTTCATTTTCACCGGAGAAATACGGGAGGATTCTCAGATCCTCTACTAATCCTGAACCATTAGAAAAACTCCAAACCTCGATTAGACCTAGACCCCATGCTCGTAGAATTTTGATTCCTACATTTCTGCCACTGGTTACTCCACCTAGATTTCAACCAAATCCACCTACACCACCACTAGTTCAACCTACATCACCACCACTAGCTCGGCCAGTATCGCCACCACCGGTTAGGCTTGTGTCACCACCAATCTAGCCTATATCACCACCACCTGTTCAACCAATCCTACTCATGGCTTACTTTTTGAATAATCCCTCTCTGTTAGGGACTATTCCAGGGGGAATATATGATCTACCGAAGAACCCAAAAATTTGTTGTCCCAAGTACATGCATGGTGAGTCAAGAAGTGTTGAGGAACATATACAAGCATTCAAGGATGCTTGTACCCATGCTCAAGTTGTTCATCAAGATGTGGTATGTAGATTGTTTCCTTATTGTTTGAGGGACATGGCGTATAACTGGTACCTAAATCTGCCTCGGGGATCTATTCTAGGTTGGACAGATTTAGAAAAAGCTTTCATTAATCAATTCAGGGTCTATGTAGACCCTGCCATCTTGTATCACCAGTTCACCACCATAAGAAAGGAACATCATGAGCCACTGCCTCTATTCAACACTAGATTCCGAAGGATGTTTCGTAGGCTGCAAGATCCTTACTTAGTGGCGCAATAAAACTGACTCTTTGTCTAAGGTCTATCATTTGGCCATCAAACTACAACAAAAAATAAGTCTACAATCAGGAGGTTTAGGAGCACCTCTTCCTCCCATGAGTTATCAGATGCCTAACCCACCATTGTACAACACTATCCCAGGGATGTCTTACTCCCAATACGGACCTGTTTCTGAATTACAAGCCCCACCTACCATGTCTTTTGTTGGCAATGGCATGCAAGATTCTTCCCAACAACCTCAAAATAAACAACAATAGGCGAGAGGATCAATGCATGTTCATTTCCCATCCATAGTGCAAAATGTGCAAAATGAACAAATTGTTCAACTAACCAGTGAGCTAGAAACTCTTAAAAAGACTCTATCTCAAATTTCTAATGATATGGCATAGCTTAGGCAAAACCCTCCCCACAACCAAAACCAAAATTATCAGAACCAAGGAGGTTACAACAACCAGGAGAATTACTCCAATCAGAACGGGAATCAGAACACCAACTGGAACTTTCAGAATCAGAATTCCTCTAACCAAAATTACCAAAATCAGAATAGAGGATATAACCAAAGGTCTAACAACAACAATAGGCAATGGAATACTAGACCTAACAATGGGGGAGTTTCCCATAATTATCAGTCAGGTGAGGAGAGATCACATACTGCTAATGTGGCTGACCTTAATTTCATGACTAATTGGTGCAAGCTACATGATACTACAACACAAGCTGAGGTTAATTGCCTAGAAATGGAGAAAATGGTAAAGATTGCACAAGCCAATGCCCATCCTCTAGCAAGAAATTTCAATCAGGATAATGGGCTAGTAAGTACTGCTATGACTTATGAGACTATTGAAGAGAAATATAAATTTCTCATGCAGGGAGATAATGAGCCAGAGGAGGATGTGGATGATGCCTGAGCCTTTCAGTCCAAAGGTGGTCACTTTCTGGGAAATCAAAATAAGGGCCCATTTACTACATTTGCACCCCCAAACAACATGGTCCCACCTAACCAGAATGCAAATAATAACCCACTGCCACCAAAGGGACCTTTTGACCCTCAGAATAGAGGTAATCTACCTCCTTTTCCCAAATATCAAGTGAGGAATGATTCTGAATTTGATTTTATTGCATAACTACAAAGGCATAAGACATCATTGTCATTTTTTGACATCATGAAGTGGTGCCCAACTCAACGTGAAGTAGTATTGAAGGCCCCGGAAGAGGAAAACCACTTAAAGGGAAAAGGTAAAGTGACTCTAGTGAAGGAGACAAATGCAACCATCTATAAAGGTAAGACCAATACCCCACCTTTTCTTTTAAGTTTGAGGATTTTTGGAAAGAATTTGCATAACTATTTATTAGACACTAGAGCATCGGGAAATGTTATGCCCTTTTCAATATGTAAGAAGTTAGGATTAAGTCCTATCCCGACCAATAAGAAGGTAATCCAATTAGATAAAACTGAGGTCAATGTTGTAGGAGAATTAAGAAACATGCATGTATAGGTTGGATCGGATCCAAGGATCCAGACCTACATAGATATCCAAGTGGCTAATATCCTAGAGGCATATGGTATGCTCCTAAGTTGGAAGCTAATGAAAAGTATTGGGGGATATTTTTCTTTGGATTTCTCTCACATGTGGCTACCCTGGAAGGGGGTAGCAAGGAAATAAGGATTGAGAGTGAACCAAGACTCAAGCATATGATTACATAATATGATGCTTCAAATGAAGTAACATATTTTGAGACTAAAATAGGAGTTTACAAACAAGAGGAATTCCTTACTTTCTCTGCACTCAATCTTGGGGATACATTGCCCCTAGAACATGGTAACCCAATTATTTACATCAACTAGCAAGTTCTAATAAGGAAATTACAACAAGATAGGATGGTATTAGGAGAAGGAACTGATTTGAGTAGTTTGTTGCTTCCTAATTGGTGTAGGATTCATTATCACAATCACTCAGAGTTAACATGCCAATCATGCATATATATCTTAAGTCATGTAGACCAGCCTCAACAAATGTGTCAAGAGAAACCCTAGACCCCTATCAATGAGTTTTCTTTCCAAGTTAAGGATGCTGCCATTCTCACTAGGACTAGTTTTTCTCAGGAGGAGGGTTCTTCACCAGTGGAAAAGACTCAGGTTCTAGGCTCCAAAATTCAAGAAGAAACTAAGGTGTCTCGGTTCCTTTTCAATACACCTACCCCAGATACTCTACCAATGCCTAAGGTATTGATAAAAGATGAATTGGATTGCAATTTAACCCAAGAAGTTGTTCAGGAAGTGATTGTTGAGAAAGTTGAAAACATAGAAAAACCTTCAAGTGAGCCTTGCCTCAATTTAATTTTTCATGACCAACAAAAGTCTGAGCTGCCACACATCCTGGCAGGGTGATCCCACAATAGTGGTTTATAATTTTTGGCCAAACTGGACACTCCAATTATTATTTTTAACTAAATCTTCATATTCGGGCACCTATAGCAACTAAACCGTGAGGAATTTGAAAATGATACAAACTAGATTCTCATCACATTTTTTCTGTAGATTCTTAAAATATTTTTTTCAAAATTTTTGGAATCAGATTACACTTTTTTTTCCATCTCGCATGAAAACTAGTATTTTTTTTTAAAACAACATTTTTAAAAAGTGATGCTCACCATATACAACATAACTTTTTTTGTATGAAGGATAAAATTATAAAATTTTCGAATTTAGATTTGCAACTACGATATCTAGCACTTTCATTTTGTCTCATAGTTTTTTATTGAATATTTTTTCCTTAATCAAGTTTCAAAGTCAAACCAATTGCAATTCAGACATAGGCAGACTATATACAACATAATTTTTTTTGTATGAATTGAAATTCATTTTTTTATTTTTTAATGGATCAAGGACATCAATACCCAACCTCAATGTATTTTTAAAATTTTTATTTTGATAATATGCTATTTTTCCACATGTGCAGACCAAATATTTTAATTTTCAGTGAAAAACCTATGTTTAATAAAACTAAAAAATAAAATACATAATAAAAGAAAACCATATTAACATTATATTCGACAGATAGCTCATTTCGAGGACTATTATTATCTAGTTGGGTTTCTAAAGTTTTTTGCATTTTCATTTTCAAATTGAGCTTCGAAAGACAATTTTTTACAAAAAAATCGATTGTTTGGGGAGATAGGGGAAAAAGGGTGTTCGGTCGAACATATGTTTGGCCGAACCTATGTTCGATCGAACCACTTTAAAATAATAAGCAAAATTATTTTAAAGGGGTTCGTTCGAACCCCACAAAATCGGTTCGGTCGAACCCCCCTCAATATACATACGAAAGTCAAACAACTTTTCGAGAGTTTGTTTGAGTTTTTTCGAGCTCCTATGTAAACGGCGATTTTCAAGCGACCCTCGTGCTTCCAAGCGTGTCGGCTGAAAAAGACATTTCACAGGTAAAAAAAATGATGAATTTTTTGATAATGTTTTATATTTTATTTGTTATTGTTGCATTTGTTTTTACTGTTGTAAGTTTTTTCAATTTTTTTGTGACAATTTTTTTGCATTTTGGAGGAAAATTTGTTAGCTTAAATCAATCATTTGTATTTTGAAGAAGAAAATGGGGCAAAAAGAAAAAAGAAAAAACAAAGCTCAACGAAAATTTTCAAAAGATAAAGAAGAAAATAGATGCAAAAAAAACTTGACAAATTATCATAGAAGGAAACAAGGTACGTGTTTATTTCTTCTCTTTCTCGTCAAATATGGGTAAATTTATTTATTTACAATTTAGTGGGTTTATCATATATTTTATCTAGCAACAAGGAAAAATGCATCAAATAATTGATATCTAAGAAAATTGAAGGTTCCTCATTTCAATTTTTTGAAACTGAAAACTCAAATGCACATCATCAATGAGTTCTATAAAACTAAAATCTGCAAGTTATCACTAGATTTTATGAATCCTTATACTAAATATTTTAATAGTTTTGATCTACAATATATTCTCTTTATTTGTTTTTTTTTTTGTAGCACCCAATTTTGCATCTATCTATGTTTATGTCCTTCTTTAAATTCTTATATTTATTTCATCCAATTGTGCATCATCAATTATATAGATATGGTAGAAACACCATCTTTCACCAATATTTCCTCCTCTATCTTGGTATCTCCCTTTGTATCAATACATGAAAATCAATAGTAGGGAAATCATTATGTATAACCAAATTGGATAAAAGAAGATGACACAAGATAATTCAACAAAAGAGAATTTCTAAACTCGTCTAAAAAACCTAAATAGTGATAATTAGTTGAGAAGGTGGGGATAGCTCAAACACCCCACAAACACACAAAAATTGGTAAAAATTATAAGTATTATAATAAATAGAATCATGTTAGTTAACAATAAATATTTTTGGATTGGGATAGATTTAACAACAAGTACGATGGATATACACATAAAACATACATTAACTAAATAAGTTTATATGTGAGGAACATATAATGTAGAAGTATGTATCTAAAATAATATTTTCTAAATTTTCAAACACAAAATCTAACATAGAATTAGAATATTCTTCATAACAATGAAATAATTCATAAAGAAATAAACATATTGATAGTAAAAAGAAAAATGTATTGAATTTGATTACCTAAATAAAAAGTTGAAAGTTTTAATTAACTTTATTCCTAGATAAGATTAATAACACAAAAATACTATACAAAATAGATAAATCAACAAGTGTAAATGGTCTTATCTAAATTGGTTTCACCTATATAAACTATGCAAGCTTATTTTTCCTATAAAAAAAAGTACTATGTTTTTATTAAACAAAATATTAAAAATGGGATTTAATTATAAACAAAGAAAAACCTAGAATGAGAGTTGAGAAATAGATATCTCATCATGTGATAGGAATCTAGAATATGAATCAATAGAAGATAATAAAAATTACATCATGTTTCCTAGATGGTAGCATGACTACATTAAGGTCTATATGACTACATAGATTTTTGTTGTACATAAAAAATACCAGTTTATACAAAAAATTGAAATTCTATAAAATAAGAATAAAATACACAACCAATAACAAGAAACTAAATAGTAGAATAACACATAAATTTTGTAAAATAAATTAAATGATATAAAATGGTCATAATTTTATTTAAACTGAGCTCTAAGATAATATAATTATGATAGATAGGAAAAGACAAAAAACCTTCATATGAAGAGATTTCCAAGAATACATGTAGTTAGTGCCACAAAGGGAAAGGGGTGAATTTTGGTTATCTTACCAATATTGTCAAATCCCTAATTTGGTATTTTTACCTCCACAAATAATCAAATAAAAAGACATTAGATTAATATGGTTGCGCTCTTATCCTATGTGCATCTAGAACTAAGATGAGTACAACATAAAAAATATATATAATCTATAGCAATAAGTGTATCCCTTAGATATATGAAGAAAAGAAAATTTGAGAAAATGGATCAACAAGCATTTCCAAGAGAGATATGAATCTACAAGAAGAAATATGAAAATTTGTGATTATGATATTTTCTTAGGTAGCTTCCTCAATGAATATAGCCATCTAAATATGTCATCTTCTTCTACATCTCTTTCTTATACTATCTTCTTGTCATAATCTTAATCTATATTCATATTCAAAGATATATGCACTATCTAGCCCTCCATGTATAAAATGTTAATTCTTCTTTTTGGGAATCAAAGATTTCATTACATTCTACATGAACCAATTTGAGATTAAACAAAATTTTAAAAGCACCAAAGATTCCTTTTGAATCTCAAACACCGCAAAATTTATTTTTCCTTTAAACCCAATAGGTTGACCTTTATATTAGATACCATATGCTAGTGAAAATTTTGGATCTTCTCCCTCATCTAGTACTATATCATAGGGAGTATCATGTAAATTTGGTTTCCCAAGCTCCTCCCAATTTATTTTAAGAATAATTTTAACATCTACTCCCAAGTTTATTAATATATTTTTCATCCATAAAAATGAGTTCTATATGATTGTGCCCATTTAAAAATATTAATATGTGAAAGAGATGCATTTTGTTGTAATTATCATGTTCTTAGAATTAATGTCTATTCTAACATGTTCCAAGCTAAAAATTAAATTATGAGTGTTGAAATTTATATATATTTGTTGTTTTATAACTTGAAAATTAGATTTTGTGCAGTATTAATAGATAGGGATTGAAGGTTGAGACACAAATCCTAACAATCTCTCGTAATGGGATACCTTATCTAAGAAAAATAAAATATTTAAATTTACTAGATCTTGACTATCTACTTAGGTACAAAGAGGCTCTTAGACTTACCACACTATCTAATAACATGCTATTTTTTATGGAAACCATAACATTCTTATGTTATATAACATGATTGAATTATAGAACTTATAGTAACAAGTCTAAAGCTTAGTTACTAGCTTGCATAAATTCAATTGCATTAAAACATGAAAATATAATAGTTCAAGCTATCATGTTGTAACACACTCATATTTTTGATGAAAAATAGTCATGAGTAATGTGTGTTATTTTCTTCATGTAATACGTGATAAAATTAATGTGTACTATAAAGAGTATTTTTATTGATTTGGGGTAATTTTAATTTAATGAATCATTTATCTATAAGATGGGAGGGGCAAGTTTCTTTCATTTTTTAGCAATTTGAGTTCAAAATTAAATTTTATTTTCATTTAAATGTTGAATCATTTTTTTAATTATAATCTAAAATTTGAATCTGTTGACACCTCCAAACACTCATCTGTTTGTGCTACTAGTTTGTTTGTTTTAGCATGTGTCCAGCTGGAATTAGCTAAATGTTATTTTAATTATTTTTTTCTTTACAACTTTCATTTTACATGCATTGGTTAAAAAAGAACAGACATGCAAATGCATATGGGTTAAAAAGAACAACACACTTTGTTTTCCATTGGGTTTAAAATTAACTCTTAGATAGAAAACACTACAAATGGTTAAAATTAACCCCTTTGCTTGACAAACACTACAAATGGATAAAATGAACCTTGTGCATTATCTGTTTGTTCATATTTTGATTTTGGTTTACAAAGAACACCATGTGAGTGTGATCTGAAATATTCATGTGCTCTCTCTTTGTTTTTAAACAAAGATCGATTGAACTATGAATATTTTGGTTCTCTTTTGTTAAGCCTTAGATCTTGGGCCTACTTTGGTGGGAAAAAGTACTCACCTGAAAGCGACTCAAATCGGGAACGAGCTAAAGCCAAGTGATGCCCAACCGGTATATAAATTTGAATGTTAGGGAAAGCTTAGCATTACAGAACTTCCTGCAGACCAGCAATTGACTCCCCAGTACCCTTGTGGTGCGTCAAAACCTGAGGAGCCTAACCTCTGCAGACTGGGATGATAATTCCTCTCACGTGGCCTTCTGAACGGGTGCCCGAAATAAATCCTTTGTTTTAGAAAACCACAAACCTTCTATTCTTTGGTGCAGCAACGGTTGTTGCCAAGGCACCCGCACCTGCGCAGTTCTTAGTAGAAATGATCAATTTGCCATGGGAGTTTCATGGAGATTGGAAGCTCGGTTGCCTTGAGAAGTGAGTGCACTGTAAGGGGGAGCCTATGGGGCCAAGCTTCTCAAATTCATTCGCTAAGGATATGCGGTTCGTGGGATCCATAAGAATATTTTACTTGGAGCCTTAGGATTTTTTTTGTAAATGTCTTCTATGTGGTTGATTTTCATTCTTTACAACACCACATGTTTGCCAACTATTTTTAGACAACATGAACAAATGAACATCATCCTCCAAATCTAAATCAACACAATCAAACTGAAATAAATTCCTTGCAATCTGCTTGAAATTTTGTCAAATCACTTCCTACAATGCATTTTCCATCATGAACCACATTTGTCAAATCAAGTCCTCAATTTTGCACACTTTGGGATAGGAAAACTTTCCTTGCTTTGTCAAACCATTGTCTCAAAAATTAAATTGTCATTGGACCAAATCAAACAAGTCCTTAGTCATTATCCTCTTGTGAGCTATTTCCAACTCATAAGTCTAGTGTGGAAATCTCACCTTGTCATTTTGTCATCTTGTCCTTCAAACCAATCCTTTGACAATCCAAATTGAGACATTGGCCAAACTTTGATTGGTTAGTAAGCCTTTCCTAGGAATCATTTGACATAAGGCTCTCATTTTTCATTTTACCACTTCACATTTGACGTTCCTTTTATCCTCATTACCACTTTGCATAGTCTTAGTCTCATTTCATCCACCACCATGTCTTCAAGTCACTATGACATACTTTCTAGTCAAATTGAATGCCAATTTATTAGTAATGGTCAAGCACAACTGGCTAGGGACTTCAAAACACTATACATCCAATCCAAGTCCAAATTTACAACCCCTAGCCCTCCATCCATCTATCCATCTTACCAACAATCCAGGAGTCCTGGTCCTCTATCCAGCTACTATCAAGAGTCCCCTAACACCACCCATGACACTAAGTCACAAAAACCTTACATTAGTCATACCCACCCTAACCTTGACAAGGGAAACCAACCATCCACATCATATCCTAGTCCTCCAATCATGTCATATCCTAATCCTCCATCCACGTCATATCCTAGTCCTCCATCCATGTCATATCCTTATCATGCATTCATGTCCTATCCTAGCCCATCATCCCTCAACCAAGTCCACACCTCCATGTCATATCCTAGTCCATCATACACCAATCCATTCCAAGACACTCCAACACAAAATACATTTGGTCATGAAATCATATCTAGTCATGGTCTCCAAAGTCCCATCCCATTTCATAAACTTGAGGATACATGTCAAGAGGCAAGTCCAAAGCACGACATCATAACATCACCATCATGTCAAGATATAAGTAGTCCATCCCATGACCCTATCTTTACGTCCATTCAAGAAGTCCTCCTAGACAACCATGGTTAACTAAATAAAATACCTATCATTTGACATTTCCCTCTTTTTAAATAAAATAATTTATTTAAAAATGTCTGACCTGGTTAACTGCTTCTTCTTTTAGTAATTAATTTTAAATCAATTAATTACTATTTAAAATGGTATTATTCCTCTACTAAATAAGTAATTTCCAAAATTATTTATTTACTAATTTCATCTTTCAGTTCAAACATTATCTTCTTGAATCCTACTAATTTCATCTTGTAGACATGGAAAATGTACAAGCTTGTCTTGGCACACCTGATCCCAATTACTAACAACATTTCCTCTTAAATCACATTCTCAACATTTCATCACATTCTATCTCTTAATCTAATGAATCATTATTCATTTAATTAAGTCATTCTCACCTCCTTTGATTAAATTAATCAATTTAATTTAATTAACCCTACATTGCTGTTTAATTAAATAAATCATTTTATTTAATTAAAATCTCTAAAGTCCTCCTATTAAATTAAATAAATTAAACCTTATTTGATTTAATCTAACACATTCCTTCTTTATTAAATAAATCAAATCATTTATTTAATGAATCATTTCCTCTCAATTTCTGATTTAAATCGATTCATAAATCTAAGTCTAAATTGTCACATCACCTAATTCTTCATTAAATTAATCAAATCCATGATTAACTTAATCCTTCTCACTAAAATCCTCTAGAAAATGCAACTTGCACAATAAATCAATTACTTTGATTTATTAATTCTCTTATTTTCCCTCACAAAGCATCAAAAAGGGAATATTCCTCTTTTGAATTCAAAAAGTCCAAGTGGACTTGGTCCTTCCAACAAGGCATTAAAATCCTCTTACATATCCTTGACCTTGAGCCAAGTGACATTAACTTCATTTCTTTTCCCTCTTCAACATGTCATTTCTCAAGTTTGAAATGCCACCTAATTGCATTTATTGGCACATTGGCCAAAACATGCACATTCCTCACCCAATCACATTTGGACAAGTGGCACAATGCCATTGGACTATCTTTTGTCCCACATTGCTTGATTCCACTATCTCTTCCAAGATTTGAATCTATAAATTGGAGACTGTTCTCCTCAATCTTCATCCACAACTCATATGCAAAGTTACTCTCTCCACATTGAGAGCTAATTTTGCCAATTTCATCCAATCATCCACCATATTTGAGATTTTGCAACAAGGTTATGCTCAAATCTCTTTGGAGATTTGAACATTTCTCTCATTTAATCAAACATTGCAATTAGGAATTGGGAAAGGGCCAATTGCAACATACCATTGGCACCAATTCCCCCATGGAATCAACATGCTATTTGCTTAATTAGGATTTACATAAGTTTTCATTTCTCATTGTGTTCTTCATTTCCTAATATAAGTTTTAGATAGATGGATTTCATGGGGAATCTCTCATGCTTGTTTCAATGTATTTGATCTAACATACTAATCATGTTTTTTGTTCATGTGCATTTGCAGGTTTAGGGGTTCACATTTTTGGTGCTAGAAGGAGGGCAGCAAGTTGAAAAATCAAATCACATTTTCAAATTCTGCGGTTTCTAATTTTTTTTGTTGCAAACACAGGAAAACTAGCCCGCGCGACACCATATCGCGCCGCACTCAGTTCTGTGGTACAATATCCTACTACTTTCAGTTCTGCGGCTCCCTATCGACCCGTGGTTACATTGTCCAAACTACGCCATGGGAATTCCCACCTGTCTGTTTTAAAATTTCTTAACCTCGCCGCGCAGGTCTTAACTCCGCCACCTTCACCACCATGGCTCTGTTTTGAACCGTGCTTTCTCCAAACTCCACCGCACCATTGTTCCCACCTATAAATTTTAAATTTCTAAAGTAGGCCGCTTCTAAACTGCACCGTGGACCTCTGTCTCACCGCTTTTGTGCCCTTTGTCTGTGCAGAGTGCTTCCCAAATTCTCCTGCGTGGTGCTATATAGTTTCGCCTATCTTCCAAACTCCGCCGCTTCTCCAAACTTCACCGCCTTTCCAAACTATTTCATGGGAAGACAATAAAATTTAAATTAACATGTGCTTTCTAAGTTCAGGATTTTTTTTTTTTAAACGTTTCAATTTAATTTCCTATCTTTATAGCTCTCTATTTTACTGTCATTTTGTAGGTTGGAGCAAAGGAAGGAGTCATTATGACATCATGTTTACAAAACCAAAGTGTTTCTAAACACTAAAAGTGTTCTTTAACACTTCTTGAGAAAATTTGTTAAAACCTTTGGCCTTAGGAAAACTAATCTTACTTTGAGCCTTAAAAAAAAAAAAACGTTCAAATTTTCTTTTATATCATGTTCATTTTGTGCAAAGTGTTTCTAAACACTTAAGTGTTCTTCAACACTTTTTAAGGAACTTGTTAAAATCTTTGACCTTAGAATACTAAATTTTCATTGGGATCTAAAAAGAACAAACAAACTTTGTTTCTTTTTTTTAAGTTGCCAAGGGGCTAAAAAGAATTTTAGGCAAATACACTAGAGTTGGTTTGAAAGGTAATAATTGAACAAGGCAATTTCACACTTCATTTGGTGCTTTTAAAAATAATTCATCATTGCTTTGAAGGTTAAAATGAACAAGTGTCTTTTATGTTTTACAAACTTTTTTACAAATTAACATCATTAAAATGCGTATGTGCTTCTTTCGCACTTTATAGTGATTTTGAGAATCAAAAGCATTTTTGTGATATTAATTTGTCAAAAAGATTTCCTCCACATTTCAATTTGGGCACTTAAAATTGAACAAAGCATGCGAGTGTGAGCACGATATATTGCGAAGGTTCTCCCCTTTGCTTTTCAATGAAGGTTGTGTGAACGACGCGATATGTTAGCTCACTTTTGTTTATCTTAGAGGGCCTGCCTTGTGGGAAAAAGTAATCACCCAAGGGAATGACCCAATCGAGAACACGCTAAAGCCAAGCAACTTCCAACCGGTATATAAGTGTGGATATTGGAACAAAGGCCAATATCACGAGGATTATTCTGACAAGATGGGCAGCAATGGATTCTCGCCAATGTTGGATAATCCCCCACGAACAGAATGCCCAAATTAGAACCCCTTGTTTAGAAAAAGGCCAGAACCTTGCCTATCTTGTTGGTGCAAAAGGTCATATCCTTTGAAGCCGCCCCACATTATACATGCGGTCTTGTTGTGGAAATGGAAAGTATGTCATGGGAGATTCATGGGTACTAATGCTTGGCTTACCCGAATAAGTGAGTGTCATGGAGGGGAACTAGTGTGGTCAAGCATTTAGCCATTCGCACAAGATATGCGCAGCTGGATTTTTCCAAGTGGGAACCCAACAAGATATTGCCTCATCAACCTAGGAGTGTAAAAGTGCTTGAAAAGAACACATTGCTTGATTTTGAAAACATTTGAAAAATGAACATACACAAAAAACCTTGAAATTTCAAACACCTTGTGGGAAACAAATACCTATTGACGAACTTGCCCACTCTTGCTTTCCCTAGGAATCACATTCCTAGAGGTTTCTAAGTGTACAAGTTCTACCATCATTTGTTTCCAATAAGGATAAACATAAGGAAACTTTTGCCCTATTTTCCTCGATTTCCACACAAAGGACCTTGTGGGATGAGAAAGAGAATGGGACACTAGACATATAGTTTGAAAACCTAAGCAAGCAAGTGTCTTGGATAAAAAGAACCTCATCTAACCAAGATAAAGAGACAAATTGAATTACACATGTGTTGTTGACAATGATTTCCCGCAAGATTAAAATCCCAAAGCCAAAGTTCAAAAAAGTGAGTCTAAAAATCCGTGAGCAACGTCTTGAGATGCTCCTTGAAGTAAGGGAGAGACTTGTATACAATTTCTACAAAAAAGCCTCAAGGAACAATCCCGTATTGTATGCATTTTATTGCCAACAAAATCCTGAACTTTTTCAAAGGTTTGCATTTCTCCCATAGGAAGTCTAGCATGTTCTTCAATACCGAGGTTTGGTAGAAAGAGTCGCATCTAGATTAAGGTTCAAGATCAAATTTGTCATTCCCATTCATTCCTCCATCAAATCAAGTCTCATTTCATCATCAAACCTTTTGAGAAACTCTAGAATCAATCATCCCACTAAACTTTGAAGGCTAAATGAACATCATCATATCTTGGCTTAAACACACTTAGCCAACATAGTCTTAAACCATTGGACAAATTTTCTTTGAGATAACACAACTTCTTAAAGTCTATTAGTTCTCAAACGCATTGGCATAACACACTTTGTCAATTCATCCATTTGTGCAAGTTCCCTTAGGATAACACAACTTCCTAGGGAAAACAACTTCACAACAATCTTGTTTGACTTAACGCATCTAGTCAAATTATCAAAATCAATCAAATCAAGAGCCCTTACAAAGTTTAGCATACCTTCAAAATTTCTCCAAAGGTTTCACTCACTCATCCCATCCATTTAACCCATCACCATTATCACCATCTTTGATCTTTTAGCTTCCCTAGTTCTTCTCTTTTGGACCTAAAGGATTAGGATCGAACAAATCCCTATTTTTTATGGTCCAAACAAGATCTCAACACAAGGACATGGAGAATATTAGAGAAATATCAGCTTCTATGGACATAAGTCATCTAAACACCGAAGTGAACCTAGCGGGATCAAGCAATCCCCCAAGCAACTCTCCCTTATCATCACAAAATCCTCAAGAGGAGAGTCATCAAGAGGACAACACAAATGAAGACATGGGGATGACACCAAATGAAATCATGGAAATGGTTCAAAATATAGAGAACCGCAAAATTATTAGTGCTATGTTCAAATACCTAAATACGATAGCAAGAGGAGGGGTCATGCCCCCTCCCAACCTTAACATAAGCACTAGTACAGATGCATCCCCATTGTCAAACATCAATCAAGAAGTACCTTGCACCACATCAGTCATCACACCAACCTCCCCGAACATGAACAAGGGGAGTACCATGTTCTAGGAATTGCAAAAACACCGCCTTGTGGCTAATAAAGAAGTAATCATCACCCCCACACTGGCTACATCTATTCCAGAAAACCCATCTCACCCTTACGTCCCACTCACATTTCATAATCCCATTGGTTCATACTCATTTCACACCACACCAACCTATCAATTGAACATACCAATTGCCCCACCACATGAAGAAGTTGGCTTGTTTGGAATGACGGAAGCTATCAATCCTTTCTCTTTCCAAAGTGGTGCATCATCCTTTCCCTCGCTTCCTTTCGCATCCGCATCACCTCTTGGAATAGGTCTTCCACCTTTACCCATCGAAAATTTTTCCAATCCAAGCAATCCGACCACCACTTTGAACCCACTTCTTTTGCCCATATCCTCACAACAAATCGCAACTATTCCTGTCACCACGGTTAATGCATCTATTGGTCCTCAAGTCTCCCAAAGCATGCCTCATCAAGGACCAATCATCTCAAACACCCCTCCAACAACCCAAATCATAATCACCACCACAATCTCTCCACCCGCCATGACAGTTGGCATGATTCCTGCTCCACCACCAATCCCAGCAAAAGCCAACACAACAAATTCATTCACCACTCTAATCCAAACCCTCCAAAAGGCCAACCAACAAAGAGTACTCTAGCAAACGCAGCAAGCCCAAGCGCAAGCTCAAGCCCAAGCTCAAGCCCAAGTGCAAGCCCAAGCTCAAGCCCAAGCGCAAGCCCAAGTTCAAGCACAAGCTCAAGCTCAAGCCCAACAACAGGCACAAGCTCAATACCAAGCGCAATTGCAAGCAATCCACCTACAAGCCTACCAACAAGCCCTGCAAGACTTTCAGGCACAACACCAAGCTAAACAACAAGCTTTATTGGCACAACAGCAGCTCGACCAACAACAAGCATTGTTGGCACAATAGCAACTAGACCAACAACAAGCGTTACTAGCTCAACAACAGATTGACCAACAACAGTCTTCATGGGAACAATAGCAGATGGACCAACAACAAGCGCTATTGGAACAACAACAACAAGATCAACAACAGGCATTGTTGGCACAAATGCAGGCTTACCGACAAGCCTTAAACACACAGCCAAGCTCGCAGCAAACGTTGACCAGTACTCTCCCCACCCATCAAACACCTCCAGCACCTCACCACTCATTCATCCCACCTCCCGATCCAAGCAAGGATGTCGCAACACAAATCAAACTGCTTTCGCAGTAGGTGTTGGACTTGCAAGCAGGAAAAACCACAAGGACACCAGGCAACTTGTGCCCTTATCCATTCAATAGAAGTCTCACCATGGTACCATTCCCAAAGGGATTCGAGATCCCCAAATTTGATAAATACAATGGAACGAGCAACCCTGAAAACCACGTCAGGGAATTTCAAGTGCACTACATGGAAGTCACATATGATGACATGTATCTAATGCGCCTCTTCCCTGAAGCCTGACTAGTCCAGCTATGGAATGGTTTTCTTTCCTACCCACGGGCATTAAAACATTTGAAGAAATAGTGGAGGCTTTCCTTAAAAATTACACTTTTAATATGGGTGTGGATGTCAGTTTAGAAGAACTATCTGCACTCAAACAAAGAAAAGGAGAGCTATTCACATCCTTCTTGTAAATATGGCGATCCAAGGCCAATCAGAGTAAGCGGACCATGCCAGAGGAACAACAAGTTTGCACCATCATAGCCAATCTAGATGAAAACTTGGCGTTCTACCTAAAAATGTAGTGCATCACATCTTACGATCAACTAATTCCAAAGGCGCTCAACATCAAAAGAGCCCTTACTGTGCGAGGAGGCGCACCAACATTCACTCCACCGCAGGATAACTGCCCATCTAACAACTAAAATGATAAACCTCGAACATGGTCAAGGAATAAAAATATCATGAATGACGGTGTGGTCAATGCTAAGGTGGTCATTAGTGCCCCTAAGTAGAACATCCCGAATCATCAACCGCAAAATCATAATCGCAACAATGTGCAAACTAATGCGGTAGTAGCATAGTCACAACCACCTTACACCAGTCAAGTCAACAATGTGGGTAATCAAGGAGGACCACCTCCCTACAATAAGTTTCCCCCCAAGAGGAAGTTCACAGCCCTTGGCGAATCGATTGAGTCTGTCATGAAGAAACTGGTCAAAGAGAACCTAATCAAAATCTCTCGATTGAGTCTGTCATGAAGAAACTGGTCAAAGAGAACCTAATCAAAATCTCTAACTCCGAACAATACACGGAGCCCATGACCAAACTGCCATGGTACAATGAGAATCTCCTATGTGACTTTCACAAAGTCAAAGGACACACCACCGCCAACTGCATGAGACTCAAAAATATCATTCAAGACCTCATTGAGGATAAGGTCATCAACATCGAGTAGTCGGCCAAAAACCAAGACCTAAAAATCTACACGAATCCGATGCCGAATCATAACCAAGGGAACAATCAGGGAAATAATCTAGGGAATAATAAGGGTAAACCAAAGTATCCTAGTGCTAATCTAGTATACAAAGAGATAGTAGGATGTGTCGACGAGACGGTCACCATCATAAATATCAAGGGAGCCAACAATGACTGTGGAGTCACCACACGAGGCGGAAAGCTTACCATTGCTGGGGCACCTGCTAAGACCCCCATTACCAACACAAAGGCCATCCCTTATGATTACAATGTAATTGACCAACTGAAAAGAACACCTGCACAAATCTCCATCATGGAACTACTAAAAATCTCCGCCGCCCATAGATAGATCCTGGATGAAGCACTAGCCGCGTCTACCGTTGCTGCCACCCTTGACACAGAGCAATTTCAGGCTATGGTGGGTAACATCGTTACCCCAAATCTCATCACATTTTCAAATCAAGACTTCCCTCCGCAGCCATCTCACAATCATGCACTCCACCTCCAAGTCCTAATCCACAAAAAGAAATTCAAACAGGTCCTAGTAGATGGAGGTGCAGGCCTTAATATTTGTTCTCTAAAACTTATGAAGAAATTGGGATTCACTGAGGATTCCATCAATAAGAACAAAAGCATCACCATAAGAGCATATGATGACCAGGAAAGAGTGTCTCAAGGCACTATCAAGATCCCCATCCAAGTGGGGCCAGCAACCATGGAAACCACTTGTCAGGTCCTTGACCTTGACTTACCATATAACATCCTCCTAGGACACCCATGGATACATGGAATGAAGGCAGTGGCCTCAACCTATCACCAGTGCATTAAGTTCTCATATCAAAATGAGGAGGTTACTATACATGGGGATTCTGAACCTTTCGCCTATTGCAAAAAATTGGAAGCCAAGTTTTACAAGATCCCTCAAGTACCTAAAAATGATGAAGGACCATCCACTTCATACATAGACCCGGCTAATCTCGCCTCCACTTCTGCAACAAAGACACCCGCCATCCCCGACATATCCGAGATCAAAAAAATGATACAAGACAACAGATGTGGTGATTATAGAATGAAGAGAAATGCTTTTGTTGTAGGAGAGTTACCACAATCTCCTAGGTCACATGGGCAACCACAATTGATTCAAACACCTGTTCACACTAGAACGGAACCCTCTAGATTCCACCATTGGGGGGACCTCAGTCGGGAGAATGTGGATGAGGAGGACATCACAAACACTTTGTACCAAGATGAAAGACCCACTCCCACCCTACCCATGGAGGAAACAAACAGAGGGTTACAAATGATGTTTGGCATGGGCTATAATAGGAATGAAAGCCTAGGAAGAAACAGTGATGGACGGTTGGAGCCCATCATTGTGGAAAGAAGAACGCAGAACCTTGGACTTAGGTATACTCCTCCAAGTATAACTATACGTGGCAGAGGTACTCCCAGAAGAGCAGTCCAGTCCTCTCCTCGGGTAACAACAGCCACTCCTAGACCACCCGTTTGCTTAGGTATCCCGCTCGATAATTACACCTTTGATGTCACTAATGTTCCTAGTAGTGATGATGATGATGATACTATAGCGAGTCTCCCTAGGCTTTTCAAGGATTCCACTTTGCTCATGATTAGTGACTCACCCGCTAATTCAAACTGACCAACCCACCAAATCACCTTAGTGCACCCCCAACTCATCGATCACGACCAACAGGGACCACTGATTCTAGACTCGTTTGAAAACGATGAGGCCCTCTCAGAATTCATGGGACTAAGGGATATAGTTTCATGCAGAGATCACAAGGCTGGATTCAACATCACACTAGACACACAAGCATACTATGGGGAGATGATTGAGTCCTTCAGTCGCAAAAGAAAAAGATCAAGAATAAGCTCAGAGTTATTGAGTGAAAACAACACTGTGGCAGTCTCTAACCATAAAATAGTAAAAATAAAGGATGCATCCAATGGCGAAAACCTCTCTGAGGCGCCAGAGGATGAAGGGTTCAATCTCCCCCCTATTGCTCTACATCAAGAGAAATCAACAGTACTGGCAGAACAGTGCAACCTAGTCAACTTAGGAATAGAAACAGAACCACAAATTACCTTCTATGCAGAATCCCTCCTAGTAGAAGAATAGGAACTATTGGCAGCATTCCTAAAGGAGAGAAAGGTAAATTTTGTGTGGACCTATGCAGACATGCCAGGCTTGGACCCTGAAGTAGTAGTTCATCATTTGCCCATTTACCCTGGAGCAAAACCAGTCAGACAAAACCTAAAGAAGATGCACCCACAAATAGCCTTGCTTGTAAAGATTGAGCTACAGAAACTTCTAGATGTTGGCTTCATATGCCCGACCGACTATCTAGAATGGGTATCAAATCTTGTATCGGTCTCAAAACCGAAAGGGGGCATTCACATCTGCACTGATTTCAGAGACCTAAACAAAGCATTTCCCAAGGATGACTTTCCACTACCCAACATTGACATGATAGTGGATATGACGGTCGGACATGAGATGCTTTCCCTAATGGATGGCTTCTTGGGGTACAATCAGATAATGATCGCAAAAGAAAACCAACACAAGACAACATTCACATGTCCTTGGGGCACCTACTGCTAGAATGTAATGCCATTTGGATTGAAAAATGCAGGAGCTACATACCAAAGAGCCATGAAATTAATCTTCCACGACATGATCCATAAAATAGTCAAAGATTATGTAGATGACATACTAGCTAAATCAAATAAGAGATAAGACCGTATAGCAACTCTAAGTGCTATCTTTGATAGGCTCGAACAATATAAGGTTAGACTCAACCCGAAGAAGTGTGTCTTTGGGGTACAATTGGGAAAGCTGATAGGATACATAGTTTCAATGAGAGGAATAGAGGTGGACCCTACAAAGGTAAAAGCAATCCTTGAAATGGAAGCACCAAGAACATTAAAACAACTAAGAGGATTGCAAGGTATACTCCAATCCATCCAGAGATTCATAGCACAATTGACAAATAAAAAGATTGCCTATTCACACCTACTTCACAAGGGAGTAGCTTTCAGATGGGATGACAAATGCGAGCGAGCATTTAGCAAAATAAAAGAATATCTACTTACACCACCTATGTTGATGCCACCAATTATGGGGAAACCATTAATCCTATACATCTCAGCAACAACAGCCACCCTGGGGGCCCTTTTAGCCCAACATGATGAAAAGGAAACCGAGCGGGCTATCTACTACATTAGCAGAACAATGGTGGGACACGAGCTCAATTACACATCAATAGAAAAAGCTTGCCTAGCACTGGTATTTGCAGCTCAGAAATTTAGACACTACATGCTAACACACCAAATCAAGTTGATTTCCAAAATAGACCCTCTAAAGTACCTATTGTCAAAAGCAACACTTACAGGTAGAATGGCTAAGTGGGTAATGATATAATCTGAACATGATATCGAATATGTAGAATGAAAAGCCATAAAAGGACAAGTCATTGTGGATCAGCTGGCAGAAGCTCCCCTCTACATAGATAACCCACTCATATCAGAATTCCCAAATGAGTCCCTTTTTAACATTGGTGTAGCAGACCACTGGAAGTTATACTTTGATGGCTCTCACACGCAACATGGATCAAGAGCTAGTGTGTTCTTCATCACCCCGCAAGGAGACTATATACCTAGATCATACAAGTTGGCATTCCCTTGTACTAACAATATTGTAGAATACGAGGCTTTGACCATAGGCCTCAAAATTGCAGCACAATGGCGAATCATGGCATTAAAAGTCTGCGGGGACTCGCAACTTATCATCAACCAAGTCAATGGTGAATACCAAACGAAGGATGATAAGCTTGCACCATACAAGAAGGTGGTAGAAAGCCTAAAAGAATCATTCATTAACATCACCTTTGATTAGATACCAAGGACAAACAACAGAGCGGCCGATGCAATGGCGACAATTGGATCCTTACTAGACATCCCTCGCAACGTCTCAAAACACGAATTCCTTGTAGAATAGCTTCTCGTACCCCCATTCGAGGTACCAGAGTTAGAATATGTGTGTGAACTCGTTGGTCCCGGCGATCTTTGGTATCATGATATATACACCTACCTAAATTTAGGAATCCTCCCCACTGACATCACTTTGAACCTAAAATGCACTTTTGTCAAAAGGATTTCACGATTCATCATCCTAGGAGAAACCCTCTTTTGTAGAAGTACTGATGGAACCTTGCTACATTGTTTAAAACCCAAGGAAGCCTTGATTACTCTAACTAAGGTACATAATGGCACATGCAGGTCACACTCAAGTGGTATGACCTTGGCCAAGAAGTTGTTGAGAACAAGGTACTACTGGCCGATGATGGAAAGAGAGGCACACAACTTTGTCAGAAAATGCCTACAATGTCAACAGCATGGAGATCTTATTCGTGCACCAGCTCAATAATTGCATCCCATTGTTACACCTTGGCCCTTTTTACAATGGGGGCTCGATCTCATTGGTAAAATATCGCCCACCTCATCCAATGGCCACAAATTCATCGTCACCACCACTAAATATTTCACAAAGTGGGTCGAAGCAATTCCCATGACCTACATCACGAGGAAACATATATCTAAATTCATCCTAAACTACCTCATTTGTCGATACGGGGTCCCCCAATCCATTATCTCTGATAATGGGACACCTTTCAAGAATCAGGATGTCCGTGATTTATGTGAAAAATTTAAAATCCAACACCGCTTTTCCACTCCATACTATCCACAAGGCAATGGCCAAGCAGAAGCTACAAATAAAACCATTCTAAAAATCCTCAAGAAAACAGTCAATGACTCTGGTCGTGACTGGCATCTGCAGCTAAATCCTACCTTATGGGCCTACTGCACCAGCATCCCCATGCCAACAGGTGCCACCCCATTCTCCCTGGTCTACGGGTCAGAAGCCATCCTCCCCATCGAGATCGAGCTCCTGTCACTGAGGATATCATTGCAAAACCTCATCACATATGAGGAATACAGGGTCACAAGACTCAATGAGCTAGAATTACTAGATGAAAGGTGCATGGATTCCCTTAATCATCTACAAGTGTACCAGAATCGCCTAAAAAGGAGCTACAACAAGAAGATCAGACAATGCACTTTCCAAGTTGGTGACCTTGTGTTGAAAGAAAATTGAAAGAACATGCCAAATCTAGATACAAAGGGAAAGTTTGAACCCAACTGGCTGGGACCTTTTGTCATCACCGCAAGTTACAAATCGGGGGCATATCAATTGTCGACACCGGAAGGTGAACCCCTGTAGGAGCCCATGAATAGCTCGCACCTCAAAAAAATTTACGCCTAAATCTTACAAGATGTAGAACTAGAAAATACAAAAATGATCGAAAAAAGTCCTGAAAAAATGGTCACCTTGATGAAAACCTGGCAAATAGGCATCTTGGCGACAACAAAAAAATAAAAAAATCAAAAGATCAAAAAATCCAAAAAAAAAAAATAGAAAAGGATTGAAAGCAGTAAAGAAAAAAATCGTCCTCTAGTGAAAACCACTTCGGTGGCGCTTTGGGCAAGTACCTTGGTGAAAACCTGGAAAACAGGTGTCAAGTGTAAATAAAGCACCTTCCCCATCTACTAGGATCTGCATGACTCATCCATTCCACTCACCCGCTCGCATCTGTACCATAGTCTGCGTTGGTGTCTACACCATATTCCACCATGGAACTACTTGGCATTTCTAAGGTCAGTCTGTCCTGCCTTTATCGAAGTAGTTTATCACACCACACTGGGGGCACGTTCTCAAAACATCGAATCAGATTCGTGTACGTTCTCGTGATCTTTTTCAAAAATCCATCAAAAATTCAAAAACATCCAAATCATCCAAAATCCAAAAACATGTCGAAACATTCAGAAAATCTTCAAAAAATTCATCATTGAGTCTTGTCAGTCTTCCACCTTGTCGAACTACGTCATCTCTAAGCTTGAACATAGGTAAGGTTGATCTTTGATCATCCCCCAAGACAGTAAGAGTCAGTCCTTAGGCATCTGTCACATTGGCAATCCGTTTGCCCATCTAGTCTGCATCTGAAGTCAGTCCTTTAAGCAATAAAATGGCAATTTATTTGTCCATCTTATCATCAAGTCAAGTCTGTTGTCAGTCGAACTATGTGGTCTCTGTGTGTATAATGTAGGCAAGGCTAATCTATGGATCAGCTCCCGAGACCCCTAGGATAAGTCTTTAAGTTAGTATGTTCGTCAAAATCTCGAAAATACCAAAAACAGCCTCAAAATATCTGAAAAATCCAAAATGGTGCATCCATCTCATCTCGCTTTCACCCGTAATTTTCATCACTCATAATAAAATCAATCGTCGCTTTCACCTTTCGGTGGGTCAGTCAAAAGCAAGTCTAGCACGTTCAGAAGAGAACACCTTAATCGACAAAGTCTCGAAAGTCTAAGTCAGTAAGTCAGCAAGTTGGTCAACTCAGAGTATCAATAGCTTATCACGCAATCAGTCTCACCCAAACCCTGATCACTACATGTCCTAGGATGAAGCTTTCCTACGATGGACATAAGCATCAGGTACCCCTCACAGTAGTTAGTCTTGGCTAGCGGTACGAAGAACATTAACTTGTTTATTTACTTTATCTTGGTCTTGTTTAGACTTATCTTATTGCCCATTCCAAGGACCTCTCGATGATGCCTAAACAAAACAAGTTTAGAGAGAAAGGAATGGGGCAATGATCATTATCTTTTATCTACTATGCTTGTGGGATATGCTTGTAAAATAACTTAGCTATGCATGTTTTGTTTGGTTTGTAGGGAGGATATTTTAAGTATCTTGTTGACCACATAGGAAAGCTTGTTTTTCTGTGTTTTGGTCCGAGATATTTAGAATGTCTGAACTATATCCTGAATAAAGTATGAATGCTAAGTGTGAGCAAGAATACTCCTATCTGATTTTCAAGTCAAAGTCCATCACACTAGTTACCACGCCATCCTAGTTCTTAATACCTCGATGCATCATACCTATGTGTGTTATCAAACATAACGCAATTGACCCTTTGAAAATCCTGATTCCTAGCAATACAAATCATCATCATGACTAACTCATTAACTCTGCAATTCTTCTATCTTCTTTCCACACTAATAGGGTATCATAACAGGAATCAAAAATATCGCTCATACATACATCTTGCATCCACTAGATAGTTAACATCAGAAGAGCATTATATCATATCAATATCTTAAGTTATGAGGAATAATATAAATTCATTATTCTAAACATCTCAAGACATCATTACATCATACATTATCATCTACAACCATTACCATTACCATTTGCATCCATTACCATCATTAATATGCATTACATCATTTAAAGCACGGAAAATACAAAAAAAAATACATTCATTATATACACTGCATCGCATGAACAATAAGGATAGAAACATCCCATAACATCACATATCTGCATTCACATATTTGCATGTACGTCAGAAATGGGTAAATCATCTCATATATACATCATCAAAAATACTGTTATGATAGAAATTGGATCAGGTGTCCATCAAATACATAATACAATAAGGCCAAATACTGCAGCCCGTATATCAAAAATGAAGTACAAAACTGTCCTGTGATCAAAAAGGGGGCGGGCCATGTTGGCTGCTGCCCTCCCCATCCTGTCTCTCACCATGTGCCTCTGCTAGTTGCCTCCCTATCTGCTGAGAAAAGATGAGCACTTTGCGGTCTGATGACACTACCTGTAGATAATGATGCCGATAGTACTCAGCCACTCTGATGGCATCCCTATAATCATGGATATCGACTGATCGGCCCCAGGATGTTGAAGCAACACTCTCTAGCTGTCTTCACCGACCTATCTCCTGATCCCTCTCGGATCGTGTCTGGTCTCTCTCTGTTGTCAGTATGGCAACCCATTGTCGGGCCTCATCCCGCTCAGCTGTCAAAACCTGTGCCTGCCCTTATAACTGTTGAATCAATATGTCAGGGGCATCTGGCTACCCACCCTGCCCTGCTAGCTGCCCACCATGTCCTGCTAGCTACCCATCCTGTCCTATCAGCTGTACTACTAGCTGCTGTTGTGCTGGCACATGGGGCTGCCCATCCTGTCCTACTGCATGCTGCATGAGATCCCTCGGAGGTGACTGCTGAGGAGGAGGTACACCTCCCCGACCCCTGCCTGCTGACCTATCTCTCGGTCTATGACGTGGAGGCACTGTCCCCGAAACTATCAATCTCACTAGTGGCCTAAACCAGGCCCTGAACACCGAAGTCACCCCTGCATCTGCTGGCCCCTAATCGTATGCCCAAGGCCGAGCCACCAACTGCCTAAAAGAGGTCACTGCCTCATCTGCTAGAATAGGTTGTCCCTAGGCTATCTCCCTGGCCGAACGAGCAAAGATAGCTATGTACTGAGCATCAGATACATCCTGCACCTCCCCGAACTATCTGACCACTCTATCTGGAAGATATCTCTCTATCAACGTATGCTCTCGACCCTACATAAGTCTATCCTGATGAGCAAAGAAAATTTGCTCTACATCATCCATCAATGGGCCCCTACCCATATACAGCCTCCAGATAAATACTGTCATCTCATCGAGAACCCGATGCCAGTGAGCTATGTCGTCGGTACCCATGTGAGTGAAACGAATCATCGCCTCACCATACCGCCACACTAAAGGATCATCAATCTCTAAGGCAACTGGTGAAACAAATGGACGAAGCACTAGAATACGCTCAAATACCCAAACATGAAGAAGAGTCAATCCGGCCCCTAGAGCTCGACCCTCCAAGTAAGCAAACTCATGTAGGTCCCTATATAGGGAGGCCAATAGGATTGGTCCCTAAGCATAGCACACTTGGCGAGTGCACATCTGCTGCCATGCTAACCCCCAACTTGGACTGAAATATCGATCGCGCCGATTAGGAGCTACAAGGCCAAAAATAATGGCGGCCATAATCAGGCTGTAAGTAGGGGCTATACCCCAGTACTGCTCCAAATCTATCTGATCATCATAGAGCATAAGCTCCTCCACACCCATGACACTGAAGTAGGCATTCCTCCCCTCCTCCATATCGCAAATCACCTGCTCTCCATGAATAGGTAATCGCAAGATACGCCAGACATCCTCGAGGGTGATAGTGGCCTCGCCAGTGGGAAGATGAAAAGAGGAAGTCTCGCTATGCCACCACTCGGCCAAAGTGTGCATCATACCTAGGTGTGCCCGAACGGGGGGGACAAAGGCAATGAACCACAGACCTAGCATCCCAAGCTGCTCTTGAAGGAATATGTGCATGCCTTGCAATCTCTCAAGTACTAGCCATCGGTGCTCCCTCGAATGAATAACCTCGAGTGTCTCCTGCACAAGGAAAGTACCGCATCAATTCCCTAAAAAAATTATGGTGTTTGTGTTACCTTTCGCTTTTGAAATAGCAAAAGCAACGTTGTTTGCAAAGGCAGGGCAGTTTGGAAGTCTCCAAACTGCGTCGCGCGGCTAAGTTAGATAGCAAATATTTTCAAAGTGCACCGCACGGTGGAGTTAGAGAGTTCCTGACCCGCGCGGCGTTGTTTGAGCGGGCGGCCAACTTAAGAAATTGAAATTCCATAGTTCTTAAACTCCACCGCGCGGTGATCAATGCACCCACGGCCCTATATAGGACCGTGTGGGCTAGTTTGGAGAGCTCTCGCGGTGCAATATCGCACCGCGCTGACTCGACCGTACCTAAATGCTATTAAATGTGCGTAAAATGAGAAAATAAAAAGTGGGATAGGGGTACATACCGTGGGTCCTACGGCAACTGGTCGCTGAAATACTCGTACTCGCTCTAACACATGTAGGGGAAGCTTTCGTTGCACCATGGTGTCTAGAACTCAGAGCTCAAATGTCAAAATCTTCAAAGGTAGGAGTGCAAATGTTTTGAAAATGACCCCTTAGGGTCTATTTAAGCTCAAAAATTAGGGTTCCTTTTGACCTAATTTGACTTTCCAAAGGGGGTTTCTTGCCCTAATCCCGTTTTTGCCTAACCGAAGGTCATTCTTCATCCCTTCTAGCATTTTAGTGCATTTTCAAGCATTCTGGGGCATTTCTGGCCTGTCGGGCACCTTGTTATCTTTTTTCACGAGATCACCCAAAAATTCAAAATTTTCATCTGATCTCTCGAGGGGGCAATATCCACCAATATCCTTTCGTTGGGGCAGTAGTGGGGCATCTAAAAATTAGGAAATTTTGAACTTTGATCACAACATTTTATTCTTTGAATCAATGCAACAAGTACATTGCTTCAAAGAGGGGCAAAATGTAGACATGGAAAATGTACAAGCTCGTCTTGGCACACCTGATCCCAATTACTAACAACATTTCCTCTTAAATCACATTCTCAACATTTCATCACATTCTATCTCTTAATCTAATGAATCATTATTCATTTAATTAAGTCATTCTCACCTCCTTTGATTAAATTAATCAGTTTAATTTAATTAACCCTACATTGTTGTTTAATTAAATAAATCATTTTATTTAATTAAAATCTCTAAAATCCTCCTATTAAATTAAATAAATTAAACCTTATTTGATTTAATCTAACACATTCCTTCTTTATTAAATAAATCAAATCATTTATTTAATGAATCATTTCCTCTCAATTTTTGACTTAAATCAATTCATAAATCTGAGTCTAAATTGTCACATCACCTAATTCTTCATTAAATTAATCAAATCCATGATTAACTTAATCCTTCTCACTAAAATCCTCTAGAGAATGCAACTTGCACAATAAATCAATTACTTTGATTTATTAATTCTCCTATTTTCCCTCACAAAGCATCAAAAAAGGAATATTCCTCTTTTGAATTCAAAAAGTCCAAGTGGACTTGGTCCTTCCAACAAGGCATTAAAAGCCTCTTACATGTCCTTGACCTTGAGCCAAGTGACATTAACTTCATTTTTTTTCCCTCTTCAACATGTCATTTCTCAAGTTTGAAATGCCACCTAATTGCATTTATTAGCACATTGGCCAAAACTTGCACATTCCTCACCCAATCACATTTGGACAAGTGGCACAATTCCATTGGACTATCTTTTGTCCCACATTGCTTGATTCCACTATCTCTTCCAATATTTTAATCTATAAATTGGAGACTCTTCTCCTCAATCTTCATCCACAACTCATATGCAAAGTTACTCTCTCCACATTGAGAGCTAATTTTGCCAATTTCATCCAATCATCCACCATATTTGAGATTTTGCAACAAAGTTATGTTCAAATCTCTTTGGAGATTTGACCATTTCTCTCATTTAATCAAACATTGCAATTAGGAATTGGGAAAGGGCCAATTGCAACATACCATTGGCACCAATTCCCCCATGGAATCAACATGTTATTTGCTTAATTAGGATTTACATAAATTTTCATTTCTCATTTTGTTCTTCATTTCCTAATATAAGTTTTAGATAGATGGATTTCATGGGGAATCTCTCATACTTGTTTCAATGTATTTGATCTAACATACTAATCATGTTTGTTGTTCATGTGCATTTGCAGGTTTAGGGGTTCACACATCTCACTGTCACATTCATTCTCTATCCTTGATTTAATTTCTTAAATTAAATCTTGTCCACTCATTTGAGAATTTTACCCTAACCCTAATTGAGAGTTTTCATTTTGAATCTTGACCATTGATTCTAGGGCATTTCTCAATCTTCAATCTTGTAATGCCCAAAATTTTACACCAAAATGTAGTTAAGGACAAAACACAAATTCCAAATTTCGTTCACTTACACTCACAAAACTCTTAAATTTTGCTACCAAAGAAGACACTACAAGAAGGAATACAAATTTTGACTAATTATAAACTATAATTCTTTTAGTTAGATAACTAAATTGTTTAGACCATCATAGTCAGTTCGATAGGAGACATGGAATCCACATCTCCAAGGTAGACTTAAATAGTTCAACCAAACCAAATTGAATCGGAAACATTATATAAGTCACATGTCAATAATAACATATATATATATATCAATAGTAATCACAAGAATAATAAGAGAACAAATCCTAGGGGCCAGACCAAGTCCTCGGGGGCTCATCTCAGACAGCTTCGCCTACGTATATATTTTACAAAGGCATCATAGTTCGACAATTAGACTTCAACCATCTCCCACATGGTTGGATAACAAAAGGAATAAAATCACAAGGTTAAGAAGATAGATCAACATCAACTTCAAACTCAAACCACGAACACCTCCCCACATTGTAATAATAGGTAGTATTAGTTCAAGGTCAAGGATTGTGCCTAGACCCACATAAATAATCTCCCAAAAATTCTCTAAAACAACTAAGTAACACATGCAATCCCCATGAACAACCAAACTCAATCTTAGTTTAACCATTCTAATAAACAGTTGCTATGATAATAAGTTGGTCACAACAAAACCCCACTTATAATGTGCTATGGACATCAGTTTCAACCTTAAACATAAATACATACCATATATACATTATAATCCTTAAGAGTAAAATAACCACATATATGTACTTTCATAATACTACGAGTTTACATAATAATAAAATAATATTTTTAATCAATTAATAATCTAGCAAGACAATGCTAAGTTTAGAAGAGAGGAACTAATTATTCTAACAAGTCTATAATGTCTACTTCCAACATTGGTAATCACACAATGTAACAACACACATCACCCCTAATAGGATTAGGAATCCCTTTCCCTCCAATCTATTCAGATTTTACCATTTACAAGCTTGGGCTAAGTCTTCCCATTGAATCGCCTGGGAATGATTGTCTATCTCTAATCAACAGTCAGTGTTTCTCTCATAGCTAGGACTGAGTCTCCTCATTGTCCCCCACTGACCCCCATCCAAAGAAAATTTAATCCAACCCCCTAGTCAAATTGTACACAATATTTTTATTGAAGGTCTACCTGACCTATCCAGCTACCCTCGCCAACATCAGAAATGACAACTACTACACTTGATAAAACAAAATAAATAAAAATAAGTATTTTGAATAGTAGTTAATTTTCATCTACCGGAATAGCAAGTATATATATATATTATTATTATTTTATAGCATAGATAGCAAGCAATAAGTTTAAAATAGGATTCACTATTACTGCATGAATTTTTTGACAATGTAACCGATTTTTGCGCTAGAACTAGATTAGTTTAAATATTTCCAAATAAAATCTTTGAATGATTTCATAGCTTCTCATACAAGCAAGTTGTTTCCCCAAAAGTTTGGGGCATCTTTGATAACCATATCCATTTGTTCACATCACAATGGCATTGTTTTCATGAGAATATCACCTCATTCTTTGTCAATAAGATTCATCAAATCCTCCCCTTATCCCAAGGTAAATCAGATCACAGATAAACCATCCACATCTATTGAATTCTCATTGTGCACATCTACACAACCATTAATGGGATTTCCCAAGAAAAGACCTTTTATATAAGAGTGTGTGAATGGTGCATGCAATTAAAACTACACGCGTATTGGAATTTAACTTTCCTGACATGCTCTACTCTGACCTAAATCTACATAACGTGTCTTCAACAATAAGCTAGTCTGGTGATAGGGAGGGGTTGGTGGATTCAATGAACCATATCCTTATGATCATCTGTAATATTTACTGTACCCATTCAATGTAACCAAGCATATCAACGCACCTACAGTTGTAATGAATAAATGACCTTTCTCTTTATTCTTTCCCAAGTTATTTTGGAGAAATTATGTATTGTTTGCTTCTAGATATTCATTTCTAGAATAATGCAAGGACAATGGTAATTCTATTATTTTATAAAATATTCTTTAGTTTTCCCGGTTAATTAATAGGATGCCAAAAATCAATAATAATAATAATATTATCACCAAACTAATTACACGTTATAAATGTCATCGATTATTTATTTATTGAACCCTGTAAATAATATTATTATATTTTGATTAACTCGTAAACCTTAATGATATTGGTATTGTTAAATCAACCCTTTTGAGAATTTTATAATATAATATATATATATGTGTGTGTGTGTTTGTGTGTTTAATTAACAATTTCACTAC
>CM021107.1:120255803-120744398 GCA_007115665.2 Sequoiadendron giganteum | reverse complement strand
TTACCCATCAAAAATTTTGCCAATTTCATCCAATCATCCACCATATTTGAGATTTTGCAACAAGGTTATGCTCAAATCTCTTTGGAGATTTGACCATTTCTCTCATTTAATCAAACATTGCAATTAGGAATTGGGAAAGGGCCAATCACAACATACCATTGGCACCAATTCCCCCATGGAATCAACATGCTATTTGCTTAATTAGGATCTACATAAGTTTTCATTTCTCATTGTGTTCTTCATTTCCTAATATAAGTTTTAGATAGATGGATTTTATGGGGAATCTCTCATGCTTGTTTCAATGTATTTGATCTAACATACTAATCATGTTTGTTGTTCATGTGCATTTGCAGGTTTAGGGGTTCACATTTTGCACTAGAAGGAAAATGTACAAGCTCATCTTGGCGCACCTGCAAATGCACATGAACAACAAACATGATTAGTATGTTAGATAAAATACATTGAAACAAGCATGAGAGATTCCCCATGAAATCCATCTATCTAAAACTTATATTAGGAAATGAAGAACACAATGAGAAATGAAAACTTATGTAAATCCTAATTAAGCAAATAGCATGTTGATTCTATGGGGGAATGCTGCCAATGGTATGCTGCAATTGGCCCTTTCCCAATTCCTAATTGCAATGTTTGATTAAATGAGAGAAATGGTCAAATCTCCACAGAGACTTAAGCATAACCTTGTTGCAAAATTAGCTCTCAATGTGGAGAGAGTAACTTTGCATATGAGTTGTGGATGAAGATTGAGGAGAAGAGTCTCCAATTTATAGATTCAAATCTTGGAAGAGATAGTGGAAGCAAAAAATGTGGGACAAAAGATAGTCCAATGGCATTGTGCCACTTGTCCAAATGTGATTGGATGAGGAATGTGCAAGTTTTGGCCAATGTGCCAATAAATGCAATTAGGTGGCATTTCAAACTTGAGAAATGACATGTTGAAGAGGGAAAAGGAATGAAGTTAATGTCACTTGGCTTAAGGTCAAGGACATGTAAGAGGATTTTAATGCCTTGTTGGAAGGACCAAGTCCACTTGGACTTTTTGAATTCAAAAGAGGAATATTCCCTTTTTGATGCTTTGTAAGGGAAAATAAGAGAATTAATAAATCAAAGTAATTGATTTATTGTGCAAGCTGCATTCTCTAGAGGATTTTAGTGAGAAGGATTAGGTTAATCATGGATTTGATTAATTTAATGAAGAATTAGGTGATGTGACAATTTAGACTCAGATTTATGAATTGATTTAAGTCAGAAATTGAGAGGAAATGATTCATTAAATAAATGATTTGATATATTTAATAAAGCAGGAATGTGTTAGATTAAATCAAATAAGGTTTAATTGAATTAATTTAATAGGAAGACTTTAGAAATTTTAATTAAATAAAATGATTTATTTAATTAAATAGCAATGTAGGGTTAATTAAATTAAACTGATTAATTTAAACAAAGGAGGTGAGAATGACTTAATTAAATGAATAATGATTCATTAGATTAAGAGATAGAATGTGATGAAATGCTTAAGAGGAAACATTGTTAGTAATCGGGATCAGGTGCGCCAAGACGAGCTTGTACATTTTCCATGTGTACATTTTCCATGTCTACAAAAAAAAGGAGAGCTATTCGCATCCTTCTTGCAAAGATGGTGATCCAAGGCCAATCAGAGCGAGTGGACCATGCCAGAGGAACAAGAAGTTTGTACCATCATAGCCAATCTAGATGAAAACTTGGCATTCTACCTAAAAATGCAGTGCATCACATATTACGATCAACTAATTCCAAAGGCGCTCAACATCGAAAGAGCCCTTATTGCGCGAGGAGGCGCACCAACATTCACTCCACCGCAGGATAACCACTCGTCTAACAACTACAATGATAAACCTCGAACATGGTCGAGGAAAAAAAATATCATGAACAACGGCATGGTTGATGCTAAGGTGGTCATTAGTGCCCCTAAGCAGAACATCCTGAATCATCAACTGCAAAATCATAATCACAACAATGTGCAAACTAATGCAGTAGTAGCACAGTCACAACCACCTTCCACCAGTCAAGTCAACAATGCGGTAATCAAGGAGGACCACCTCCCAACAATAAGTTTCCCCCCAAGAGGAATTTCACTGCCCTTGGCGAATCGATTGAGTCTGTCATGAAGAAACTGGTCAAAGAGAACCTAATCAAAATCTCTAAATCCGAACAATACACGGAGCCCATGACCAAACCGTCGTGGTACAATGAGAATCTCCTATGTGACTTTCACAAATTCAAATGACACACCACCACCAACTGCATGAGACTCAAAAATATCATTCAAGACCTCATTGAGGATAAGGTCATCATTATCGAGCAGCTGGCCAGAAACCAAGACCTGAAAATCTACACGAATCTGATGCCAAATCATAACCAAGGGAACAATCAGGGAAATAACCAAGGGAATAATAAGGGTAAACAAAATTATGCTAGTTCTAATCTAGTATACAAGGATATAGTAGGATGTGTCGATGAGATGGTCACTGTCATAAATATCAAGGGAGCCAACAATGACTATGGAGTCACCACACGAGGCGGAAAGGCTACCATTGCTAGGGCACCTGCTAAGACCCCCATTACCAACACAAAGGCCATCCCATATGATTACAATGTAATTGACCAGCTGAAGAGAAAATCCGCACAAATCTCCATCATGGAACTACTAAAAATCTCCGCCGCCCATAGATAGATCCTGGATGAAGCACTAGCCGTGTCTACCGTTGCTGCCACCCTTGACACAAAACAATTTCAGGCTATGGTGGGTAACATCGTTACCCCAAATCTCATCACATTTTTGGATCAAGACATCCCTCCACAACCATCTCATAATCGTGCACTCCACCTCCAAGTCCTAATCCACAAAAAGAAAGTCAAACGGGTCCTGGTAGATGGAGGTGCAGGCCCTAATATTTGTTCTCTGAAACTTATAAAGAAACTGGGATTCCCTTAGGATTCCATCAATAAGAACAAAAACATCACCATAAGAGCATATGATGACCAGGAAAGAGTGTCTCAAGGCACTATCAAGATCCCCATCCAAGTGGGGCCAGCAACCATGGAAACCACCTGTCAGGTCCTTGACCTCGACTTACCATACAACATCCTCCTGGGACGCCCATGGATACATGGAATGAAGGCAGTGGCCTCAACCTATCACCAGTGCATTAAGTTCTCATATCAAAACAAGGAGGTTACTATACATGGGGATCCTAAACCTTTCGCCTATTGCAAAAACTTGGAAGCCAAGTTTTACAAGATCCCTCAAGTACCTAAAAATGATGAAGGACCATCCACTTCATGCATAGACCCAACTAATATCGCCTCCACTTCTGTGACAGAGACACCCGCCATCCCCAACATATCTGAGATCAAAAACATGATACAGGACAATGGATGTGGTGATTATAGAATGAAGAGAAATGATTTTGTTGTAGGAGAGTTACCACAATCTCCTAGGTCACATGGGCAACCACAATTGATTCAAACACCTGTTCACACTAGAACGGAACCCTCTAGATTCCACCATTGGGGGGATCTCAATTGAGAGAATGTGGACAAGGAGGACATCACAAACAATCTATACCAAGATGAAAGACCCACTCCCACCCTACCCAGGGAGGAAACAAACAAAGGGTTACAAATGATGTTCGACATGGGGTATAACAGAAATGAAAGCCTAGGAAGAAACAATGATGGAAAGTTGGAGCCCATCATTGTGGAAAGAAGAATGTGGAACCTTGGCCTTGGGTATACTCCTCCAAGTATAACCGTACGTGGCAGAGGTACTCCCAAAAGAGCAATCTGGTCCTCTCCTCGGGTAACAACAGCCACTCCTAGACCACCCGTTTGCTTAGGTATCCCGCTCGATAATTACACCTTTGACATCACTAATGTTCCTAGTAGTGACAATAATGATACTATAGCGAGTCTCCCTAGGCTTTTTGAGGATTCCACTTTGCTCATTATTAGTGCCTCACTTGCTGAGTCAAACAAACCAACCCACCAAATCACCTTAGTGCACCCCCAACTCATCGATCATGACCAACGAGGACCACCGATTCTAGGCTCATTCGAAAAGGATGAGGCCCTCTCGGAATTCACGGGACTAAGGAATATAGTTCTATGCAGAGATCACAAGGCTAGATTCAACATCACACTGGACACACAATCATACTATGGGGAGATGATTGAGTCCTTCAATCGTAAAAGAAAAAGATCAAGAATAAGCTCGAAGTTATTGAGTGAAAACCACACTGTGGCACTCTCTAACCATAAAACAGTAAAAATAAAGGACACATCCAATGGTGAAAACCTCTCTGAGGCACCGGAGGATGAAGGGTTCAATCTCCCCTCTACTGCTCTACATCAGGAGAAATCAACAATATTGGCAGAATAGTGCAACCCGGTCAACTTAGGAACAGAATCAGAACCACAAATTACCTTCTATGCAAAATCCCTCCTAGTACAAGAACAAGAACTATTGGCAGCATTCCTAAAGGAGAGGAAGGTAAAGTTTACATGGACCTATGCAGACATGCCAGGCTTGGACCCTACAGTAGTAGTTCATCATTTGGCCATTTACCCCGGAGCAAAACCAATCAGACAAAAGCTAAGGAAGATGCACCCACAAATAGCCTTGCTTGTAAAGATTGAGCTATAGAAACTTCTGGATGTTGGCTACATACGCCCGATCAACTATCCATAATGGGTATCAAATCTTGTACCAGTCTCACAATCGAAAGGGGGCATCCACACATGCACTGATTTCAGAGACCTAAACAAAGCATGTCCCAAGGATGACTTTCCACTACCCAACATTGACATGATAGTGGATATGATGGCCGGACATGAGATGCTTTCCCTAATGGATGGCTTCTTGGGGTACAATCAGATAATGATCGCAAAAGAAGACCAACACAAGACAGCATTCACATGTCCTTGGGGCACCTACTGCTAGAATGTAATGCCATTTGGGTTGAAAAATGCAGGAGCTACATACCAAAGAGCCATGACATTAATCTTCCATGACATGATCCATAAAATAGTCAAAGATTATGTAGATGACATACTAGCTAAATCAAATAAGAGACAAGACCATATAGCAACTCTAAGTGCTATCTTTGACAGGCTCGAACAATATAAGGTTAGACTCAACCCGAAGAAGTGTGTCTTTGGGGTACAATCAGGAAAGCTGCTAGGATACATAGTTTCAATGAGAGGAATAGAGGTGGACCCTACAAAGGTAAAAGAAATCCTTGAAATGGAAGCACCAAGAACATTAAAACAAGTAAGAGGATTGCAGGGTAGACTCCAGTCCATCTGGAGATTCATAGCACAACTAGCAGATAAACAAATTGCGTATTCACACCTACTTCACAAGGGAGTAGCTTTCAGATGGGATGAGAAATATGAGCAAGCATTCAGCAAAATAAAAGAATATCTACTTACACCACCTATGCTGATGCCACCAATTGTGGGGAAACCATTAATTCTATAAATCTCAGCAACAACAGCTGCCTTGGGGGCCCTTTTAGCCCAACATGATGAAAAGGGAATCGAGCGGGCTATCTACTACATCAGCAGAACAATGGTGGGACACGAGCTCAATTACATGTCAATAGAAAAAGCTTTCCTAGCACTAGTATTTGTGGCTCATAAATTTAGACACTACATGCTAGCACACCAAATCAAGTTGATTGCCAAAATAGACCCTCTAAAGTACCTATTGTCAAAAATAATGCTTACAGGTAGAATGGCTAAGTAGGTAATGATATTATCTGAACATGATATCGAATATGTAGAATGAAAAGCCTTAAAAGGACAAGTCATTGCAGATCAGTTGGCAGAAGCTCCCCTCTACACAGATAACCCACTCATATCAGAATTCCCAGATGAGTCCCTTTTTAACCTTGGTGTAGCAGACCATTGGAAGTTATACTTTGATGGCTCTCACACACATGGATTAGGAGCTAGTGTGTTCTTCATCACCCCGCAAGGAGATTGTATACCTAGATCATATAAGCTGGCATTCCCTTGTACTAACAATATTGTAGAATACAAGGCTTTGACCATAGGCCTCAAAATTGTAGCACAATGGCAAATCATGGCATTAAAAGTCTACGGGGACTCACAACTTATCATCAACCAAGTCAATGGTGAATACCAAACGAAGGATGATAAGCTCGCACCATACAAGAAGGTGGTAGAAAGCCTAAAAGAATCATTCATTGACATCACCTTTGAGTAGATACCAAGCACAAACAATAGAGCGGCCGATGCAATGGCAACAATTGGATTCTTACTAGACATCCCTCGCAATGTCTCAAAACATGAATTCCTTGTAGAATAGCTTCTCGTACCCACATTTGAGGTACCAGAGTCAGAATACGTGTGTGAACTCGTTGGTCCCGACGATCTTTGCTATCATGATATATACACCTACGTAAAGTTAGGAATCCTCCCCACTGACATCACTCCGAACCTAAAACGCACTTTTTTCAAAAGGACTTCATGATTCACCATCCTAGGATAGACCCTCTTTCATAGAAGTACTGACGGAACCTTGCTACATTGTTTAAAACCCAAGGAAGCCTTGACTGCTCTAACTGAGGTACACAATGGCACATGCGGGTCACACTCAAGTGGTATGACTTTCACCAAGAATTTGTTGAGAATAGGGTACTACTGGCCGATGATGGAAAGAGAGGCACACAACTTTGTCAAAAAATTCCTACAATGTCAACAACATGGAGATCTTATTCATGCACTAGCTCAAGAACTGCATCCCATTGTTACACATTGGCCCTTTTCACAATGGGGGCTCGATCTCATTGATAAAATATCGCCCACCTCATCCAATGGCCACAAATTCATCATCACTGCCACTAAATATTTTACAAAGTGGGTCGAAGCAATTCCCATGACCTACATCACAGGGAAACAAATATCTAAATTCATCCTGAACTACCTCATTTGTCGATACGGGGTCCCCCAATCCATTATCTCTAATAATGGGACACCTTTCAATAATCAGGATGTCCATGATTTATGTGAAAAATTTAAAATCCAACACTGCTTTTCCACTCCATACTATCCACAAGGCAATGGCCAAGCAGAAGCTACAAATAAAACCATTCTGAAAAATCCTCAAGAAAACAGTCAATGACTCTGGTCATGATTGGAATCTATAGCTAAATCCCACCTTATGGGCTTACCACATCAGCATCTGCATGCCAACAGGCACCACCCCATTCTCCCTGGTCTATGGGTTAGAAGCCATCCTCCCCATCGAGATCAAGCTCTCGTCACTGAGGATATCACTGCAAAACCTCATCACAGATGAGGAATACAGGGTCACAAGACTCAATGAGCTAGAATTACTAGATGAAAGGTGCATGGATGCCCTTAACTACAAGTGTACCAGAATCACCTAAAAAGGAGCTACAACAAGAAGATCAGACAACGCACTTTCCAAGTTGGTGACCTCGTGCTAAAAGAAAACCAAAAGAACATGCCAAATCCAGATACAAAGGGAAAGTTTGAGCCCAACTAGCTGGGACCTTTTGTCATCAATGCAAGTTACAAATCCAGGGCATATCAGTTGTTGACATCGGAAGGTGAACCCCTGCAGGAGCCCATGAACAGCTCGCACCTCAAAAAGTTTTATGCCTAAATCTTACAAGGTGTAGAACCAAAAAATACAAAAACAATCAAAAAAAGTCCTGAAAAAATAGTCACCTTGATGAAAGCCTGGCAAACAGGTGTCTTGGCAACAACAAAAAAATCAAAAGATCAAAAAATCCAAAAAAAATCAAAAAAAGATTGAAAACAGTAAAGAAAAAAAATCGTCCTCTAGTGAGAACCACTTTGGTGGCTCTTTGGACAAGTACCTTAGTGAAAACCTGGCAAATAGGTGTCAAGTGTAAATAAAGCACCTTCCCCATCTACCAAGATCTGCACAACTCATCCATTCCACTCATCCGCTCGCATCCGTACCATAGCCTGCGTTGGTGTCTACACCATATTCCACCATGGAACTACTTGGCATTTCTAAGGTCAGTCTGTCCTGCCTTTATCGAAGTAGTTTATCGCACCACATTGGGGGCACGTTCTCACAACATCGGATAGGATTCGTGCACATTCTCATGATCTTTTTCAAAATTTCATCAGAAAAAACCAAAAACATTCAAAAAATCCATCAAAAATTCAAAAACATCCAAATCATCCAAAATCCAAAAACTTGTCGAAACATTCAGAAAATCTTCAAAAACTTCATCATTGAGTCTTATCAGTCTTCCACCTTGGTGAACTACATTGTCTCTAAGCTTGAACGTAGGCAAGGTTGATCTTTGATCATCCCCCGAGATAGTAAGAGTCAGTCCTTAGGCGTCCGTTGAATTGGTAATCCGTTTTCCCATCTAGTCTGCATCTTAAGTCAGTCCTTTAAGCAATAAAATGGCAATCCATTTGTCCATCTTATCATCAAGTCAAGTTTGTCGTCAATTGAACTACGTGGTCTCTACGTGTATAACGTAAACAAGGCTAATCTATGGATCAGCTCCCGAGACCCCTAGGATAAGTCTTTAAGTTAGTTCGTTCGTCAAAATCTCAAAAATACCAAAAATAGCCTCAAAATATTTGAAAATTCCAAAATGGTGCATCCATCTCATCTCGCTTTCACCCGTAATTTTCATCACTCATAATAAAATCAATCATCGCTTTCACCCTTTGGTGATTCAGTTAGAAGCAAGTCTAGCACGTTTGAAAGAGAACACCTTAATCGTCAAAGTCTCAAAAGTCTAAGTCAGTAAGTCAGCAAGTTGGTCAACTCAGAGTATCAATAGTTTATCACGCAATCAGTCTCACCAAAACCTTGATCACTACATGTCCTAGGATAAAGCTTTCCTATGATGGACATACGCATTAGGCACCCCTCATAGTAGTTAGTCTTGGCTAGCGGTATGAAGAACATTAACTTGTTTATTTACTTTATCTTGGTCTTGTTTAGACTTATCTTATTGCTCATTCCAAGGACCTCTCAATGATGCCTAAACAAAATAGGTTTAGAGAGAAAGGAATGGGACAATGATCATTATCTTTTATCTGCTATGCTTGTGGGATACGCTTGTAAGATAACTTAGTTATACATGTTTTGTTTGGCTTTTAGAAAGGATATTTTAAGTATCTTGTTGACCACATAGGAAAGTTTGCTTTTATGTGTTTTGGTCCAAGATATTTAGAATGTCTGAACTACATCTTGAATAAAGTATGAATGCTAAGTGTGAGCAAGAATACTCCTATCTGATTTTCAATTCAAAGTCAATCGCACTAGGTACCACACCATCCTAGTTCTTAATACCTCGATGCATCGTACCTATGTGTGTTATCAAACATAATGCAATTGTCCCTTTGAAAATCCTGATTCCTAGCAATGCAAATCATCATCATCATGATTAACTCATTAACTCTGCAATTCTTCTATCTTCTTTCCACACTAATAGGGTATCATAATAGTAATCAAAAACATTGCTCATGCATACATCCTACATCCACTAGATAGTTAACATCAAAAAAGAATTATATCATATCAATATCTTAAGTTATGAGGAATAATATAAATTCGTTATTCTAAACATCTTAAGACATCATTAAATCATACATTATCATCTACAACCATTACCATTACCATCATTAATATGCATTACATCATTTAAAGCACAGAAAATACAGAAAGAAATGCATTCATTATATACACTGCATCACATGAACAATAAGGATAGAAACATCCCATAACATCACATATCTACATTCACATATTTGCATGTACGTCATAAATGGGTAAATCATCTCATATATACATCATCAAAATAACTGTTATGATACAAACCGGATCAGGTGTCCATTAGATACATAATACAATAAGGCCAAAAACTATAGCCTGTATATCAAAATTGAAGTACAAAACTGTCCTGTGATAAAAAAGGGGGTGGGCCATGCTAGCTGCTGCCCTCCCCATCCTGTCTCTCACCATGTGCCTCTGTTGGTCACCTCCTTGTTTGCTGAGAAAAGTCGGGCACTCTGCAGTATGATGGCACTACCTATAGATAATGATACTGATAGTACTCAGCCTCTCTGATGGCATCCCTATAATCGTGGATATCGATTGATTGGCCCTGAGATGTGGAAGCAACACTCTCTAGCTATCTCCACTGACCTATCTCCTGATCCCTCTTGGATCATACCTGGTCTCTCTCTGCTATTAGTATGGCAACCCGCTACCGGGCCTCATCTCGCTCAGCTATCAGAACCTGTGCCTGCCCCTGTAACCGCTGAATCAATATGTCACGGGCATCTAGCTGCCCACCCTGCCCTGCTAGCTGCCCTGTTGGTATCCCACCATGCCCTTTTGGTTGCCCATCCTGTCCTACCGGCTGTACTACTAGCTGCTGCTATGCTGGCACATGTGGCTATCCATCCTATCCTGCCACATGGGGATGCCCATCCTGTCCTGCAATATGGGGCTGCCCTTCATGTCCTACTGCATGCTATGTGGGATCCCTCAGAGGTGACTGCTGAGGAGGAGGTACACCTCCCTGACCCCTACCTATTGACCTACCTCTCGATCTACAACGTGGAAGCACTATCCCCAGAACTGTCAATCTCACTGGTGGCCTGAATCAGGCCTTGAACGCCGGAGTCACCCCTGTATCTGCTGGTCCCTGATCGTGTGCCCAAGCCGATCCACCAATTGCCTAAAAGAGGTCACTTCCTCATCTGCTAGAATAGGCTGTCCCCAGGCTGTCTCCCTAGTTGAATGGGAAAAGATAGTTGTGTATTGAGCATCAGGTACATCCTGCACCTCCCCAAACTATCTAACCACTCTATCTGGAAGATATCTCTCTATCAATGTATGCTCTCGACCCTGCATAAGTCTATCCTGATGAGCAAAGAAAAGCTTCTCTGCATCATCCATCCATGGGCCCATACCCATATATGGCCTCCAGATAAATATTGTCATCTCATCGACAACCCGATGCCAGTGAGCTATGCCATCGGTACCCATGTGAGTGAAATGAATCATCGCCTCACCATACCGCCACACAAAAGGATCATCAATATCTAAGGCAAATAGTGAAACAAATGGAAGAAGGACTGGAATACGCTCAAATACCCAAACATGAAGAAGAGTCAATCCAGCCCCCAAAGCCCAACCCTCCAAGTAAGCAAACTCATGCAGGTCCCTATATAGGGAGGCCAATAGCATTGGTCCCCAAGCATAGCACACTCGGCGAGCGCACATCTATTGCCATGCTAACCCCTAACCTGGAATGAAATATTGGCCACACCGATTAGGAGCTACAAGGCCAAAAATAATGGCTACCACAATCAAGCTGTAAGTAGGGGCTATACCCCAGTACTGCTCCAAATCTATCTGATCATCATAGAGCATAAGCTCCTCCACACCCATGACACTGAAGTAGGCATTCCTCCCCTCCTCCATATCGCAAATCACCTGCTCTCCATGAATAGGTAATCGCAAGATACGCCAGACATCCTCGAGGGTGATAGTGGCCTCGCCAGTGGGAAGATGAAAAGAGGAAGTCTCGCTATGCCACCACTCGGCCAAAGTGTGCATCATACCTAGGTGTGCCCGAACGGGGGGGACAAAGGCAATGAACCACAGACCTAGCATCCCAAGCTGCTCTTGAAGGAATATGTGCATGCCTTGCAATCTCTCAAGTACTAGCCATCGGTGCTCCCTCGAATGAATAACCTCGAGTGTCTCCTGCACAAGGAAAGTACCGCATCAATTCCCTAAAAAAATTATGGTGTTTGTGTTACCTTTCGCTTTTGAAATAGCAAAAGCAACGTTGTTTGCAAAGGCAGGGCAGTTTGGAAGTCTCCAAACTGCGTCGCGCGGCTAAGTTAGATAGCAAATATTTTCAAAGTGCACCGCACGGTGGAGTTAGAGAGTTCCTGACCCGCGCGGCGTTGTTTGAGCGGGCGGCCAACTTAAGAAATTGAAATTCCATAGTTCTTAAACTCCACCGCGCGGTGATCAATGCACCCACGGCCCTATATAGGACCGTGTGGGCTAGTTTGGAGAGCTCTCGCGGTGCAATATCGCACCGCGCTGACTCGACCGTACCTAAATGCTATTAAATGTGCGTAAAATGAGAAAATAAAAAGTGGGATAGGGGTACATACCGTGGGTCCTACGGCAACTGGTCGCTGAAATACTCGTACTCGCTCTAACACATGTAGGGGAAGCTTTCGTTGCACCATGGTGTCTAGAACTCAGAGCTCAAATGTCAAAATCTTCAAAGGTAGGAGTGCAAATGTTTTGAAAATGACCCCTTAGGGTCTATTTAAGCTCAAAAATTAGGGTTCCTTTTGACCTAATTTGACTTTCCAAAGGGGGTTTCTTGCCCTAATCCCGTTTTTGCCTAACCGAAGGTCATTCTTCATCCCTTCTAGCATTTTAGTGCATTTTCAAGCATTCTGGGGCATTTCTGGCCTGTCGGGCACCTTGTTATCTTTTTTCACGAGATCACCCAAAAATTCAAAATTTTCATCTGATCTCTCGAGGGGGCAATATCCACCAATATCCTTTCGTTGGGGCAGTAGTGGGGCATCTAAAAATTAGGAAATTTTGAACTTTGATCACAACATTTTATTCTTTGAATCAATGCAACAAGTACATTGCTTCAAAGAGGGGCAAAATGTAGACATGGAAAATGTACAAGCTCGTCTTGGCACACCTGATCCCAATTACTAACAACATTTCCTCTTAAATCACATTCTCAACATTTCATCACATTCTATCTCTTAATCTAATGAATCATTATTCATTTAATTAAGTCATTCTCACCTCCTTTGATTAAATTAATCAGTTTAATTTAATTAACCCTACATTGTTGTTTAATTAAATAAATCATTTTATTTAATTAAAATCTCTAAAATCCTCCTATTAAATTAAATAAATTAAACCTTATTTGATTTAATCTAACACATTCCTTCTTTATTAAATAAATCAAATCATTTATTTAATGAATCATTTCCTCTCAATTTTTGACTTAAATCAATTCATAAATCTGAGTCTAAATTGTCACATCACCTAATTCTTCATTAAATTAATCAAATCCATGATTAACTTAATCCTTCTCACTAAAATCCTCTAGAGAATGCAACTTGCACAATAAATCAATTACTTTGATTTATTAATTCTCCTATTTTCCCTCACAAAGCATCAAAAAAGGAATATTCCTCTTTTGAATTCAAAAAGTCCAAGTGGACTTGGTCCTTCCAACAAGGCATTAAAAGCCTCTTACATGTCCTTGACCTTGAGCCAAGTGACATTAACTTCATTTTTTTTCCCTCTTCAACATGTCATTTCTCAAGTTTGAAATGCCACCTAATTGCATTTATTAGCACATTGGCCAAAACTTGCACATTCCTCACCCAATCACATTTGGACAAGTGGCACAATTCCATTGGACTATCTTTTGTCCCACATTGCTTGATTCCACTATCTCTTCCAATATTTTAATCTATAAATTGGAGACTCTTCTCCTCAATCTTCATCCACAACTCATATGCAAAGTTACTCTCTCCACATTGAGAGCTAATTTTGCCAATTTCATCCAATCATCCACCATATTTGAGATTTTGCAACAAAGTTATGTTCAAATCTCTTTGGAGATTTGACCATTTCTCTCATTTAATCAAACATTGCAATTAGGAATTGGGAAAGGGCCAATTGCAACATACCATTGGCACCAATTCCCCCATGGAATCAACATGTTATTTGCTTAATTAGGATTTACATAAATTTTCATTTCTCATTTTGTTCTTCATTTCCTAATATAAGTTTTAGATAGATGGATTTCATGGGGAATCTCTCATACTTGTTTCAATGTATTTGATCTAACATACTAATCATGTTTGTTGTTCATGTGCATTTGCAGGTTTAGGGGTTCACACATCTCACTGTCACATTCATTCTCTATCCTTGATTTAATTTCTTAAATTAAATCTTGTCCACTCATTTGAGAATTTTACCCTAACCCTAATTGAGAGTTTTCATTTTGAATCTTGACCATTGATTCTAGGGCATTTCTCAATCTTCAATCTTGTAATGCCCAAAATTTTACACCAAAATGTAGTTAAGGACAAAACACAAATTCCAAATTTCGTTCACTTACACTCACAAAACTCTTAAATTTTGCTACCAAAGAAGACACTACAAGAAGGAATACAAATTTTGACTAATTATAAACTATAATTCTTTTAGTTAGATAACTAAATTGTTTAGACCATCATAGTCAGTTCGATAGGAGACATGGAATCCACATCTCCAAGGTAGACTTAAATAGTTCAACCAAACCAAATTGAATCGGAAACATTATATAAGTCACATGTCAATAATAACATATATATATATATCAATAGTAATCACAAGAATAATAAGAGAACAAATCCTAGGGGCCAGACCAAGTCCTCGGGGGCTCATCTCAGACAGCTTCGCCTACGTATATATTTTACAAAGGCATCATAGTTCGACAATTAGACTTCAACCATCTCCCACATGGTTGGATAACAAAAGGAATAAAATCACAAGGTTAAGAAGATAGATCAACATCAACTTCAAACTCAAACCACGAACACCTCCCCACATTGTAATAATAGGTAGTATTAGTTCAAGGTCAAGGATTGTGCCTAGACCCACATAAATAATCTCCCAAAAATTCTCTAAAACAACTAAGTAACACATGCAATCCCCATGAACAACCAAACTCAATCTTAGTTTAACCATTCTAATAAACAGTTGCTATGATAATAAGTTGGTCACAACAAAACCCCACTTATAATGTGCTATGGACATCAGTTTCAACCTTAAACATAAATACATACCATATATACATTATAATCCTTAAGAGTAAAATAACCACATATATGTACTTTCATAATACTACGAGTTTACATAATAATAAAATAATATTTTTAATCAATTAATAATCTAGCAAGACAATGCTAAGTTTAGAAGAGAGGAACTAATTATTCTAACAAGTCTATAATGTCTACTTCCAACATTGGTAATCACACAATGTAACAACACACATCACCCCTAATAGGATTAGGAATCCCTTTCCCTCCAATCTATTCAGATTTTACCATTTACAAGCTTGGGCTAAGTCTTCCCATTGAATCGCCTGGGAATGATTGTCTATCTCTAATCAACAGTCAGTGTTTCTCTCATAGCTAGGACTGAGTCTCCTCATTGTCCCCCACTGACCCCCATCCAAAGAAAATTTAATCCAACCCCCTAGTCAAATTGTACACAATATTTTTATTGAAGGTCTACCTGACCTATCCAGCTACCCTCGCCAACATCAGAAATGACAACTACTACACTTGATAAAACAAAATAAATAAAAATAAGTATTTTGAATAGTAGTTAATTTTCATCTACCGGAATAGCAAGTATATATATATATTATTATTATTTTATAGCATAGATAGCAAGCAATAAGTTTAAAATAGGATTCACTATTACTGCATGAATTTTTTGACAATGTAACCGATTTTTGCGCTAGAACTAGATTAGTTTAAATATTTCCAAATAAAATCTTTGAATGATTTCATAGCTTCTCATACAAGCAAGTTGTTTCCCCAAAAGTTTGGGGCATCTTTGATAACCATATCCATTTGTTCACATCACAATGGCATTGTTTTCATGAGAATATCACCTCATTCTTTGTCAATAAGATTCATCAAATCCTCCCCTTATCCCAAGGTAAATCAGATCACAGATAAACCATCCACATCTATTGAATTCTCATTGTGCACATCTACACAACCATTAATGGGATTTCCCAAGAAAAGACCTTTTATATAAGAGTGTGTGAATGGTGCATGCAATTAAAACTACACGCGTATTGGAATTTAACTTTCCTGACATGCTCTACTCTGACCTAAATCTACATAACGTGTCTTCAACAATAAGCTAGTCTGGTGATAGGGAGGGGTTGGTGGATTCAATGAACCATATCCTTATGATCATCTGTAATATTTACTGTACCCATTCAATGTAACCAAGCATATCAACGCACCTACAGTTGTAATGAATAAATGACCTTTCTCTTTATTCTTTCCCAAGTTATTTTGGAGAAATTATGTATTGTTTGCTTCTAGATATTCATTTCTAGAATAATGCAAGGACAATGGTAATTCTATTATTTTATAAAATATTCTTTAGTTTTCCCGGTTAATTAATAGGATGCCAAAAATCAATAATAATAATAATATTATCACCAAACTAATTACACGTTATAAATGTCATCGATTATTTATTTATTGAACCCTGTAAATAATATTATTATATTTTGATTAACTCGTAAACCTTAATGATATTGGTATTGTTAAATCAACCCTTTTGAGAATTTTATAATATAATATATATATATGTGTGTGTGTGTTTGTGTGTTTAATTAACAATTTCACTACATAATATTATTATTTACTCCGCCAAATGATCTACCGGTAATAATGGTGTTTTCATAAAATAATTAAGTGAATGTTAACAGTATTCTTGTTTAACCAACACTCACACCTCTATCTAAGTATATATATATATATCCAACACAATTACTTTTCATCAAACATATCCTATTGTTAATCTGATAGGGTTAACATCCTCCTTCGCTTCCCATTTAAAATTTCAATCCATTTTTTGTTTCCAATTTACAACTGCATATGCCTATATGGTAATGATAATAAAATATAGGGTAATAAATGATATACAATATTTTTGCTATGTAAAATCACCTAATTTATCACTTTCAATAAATTTAGCTATCTATTTAGGTAAAGTACGCAAAAAATTATGATTGTACTGATTACATGCGGTTGTGGGGCCTTACAAATCTCATCCATCCATCCAAAATTGCATTTTCTATAAAATATCAATTTTGTTCTCATTTCGACACCTCTTAATTTGATCTCTTAATATCTCTTGAATCTCTTAATTTTTAGACTTCTTCTCCTTCATGCATTCTTGCATTTCTTTATTAAAATCCTTTGAAATTTGCTAGGTCATGTCATGAATTTAATTTGCTCATCAAATCTGAGGGCATCCATCATATTGCAGCAAATAGAGAAGGTGCAAGGAAGGTGATTCATGGAGGTTGAATGCATTTGGTGAGATCTTCCCTTTTGTTTTGTTTTTTCTTCCTTTGTTCTTTCTTGAATACTTAGGTTTATTGTTTATGCATTTAATCGTGCTAACTTGAATACTTACCCTATGTTACAAGAACATACCATTATCCTTGCTCATCTAGAGAAATCCTTTTGGAGTCCATCATCTCCTACATATCCTCTCTTGGTCATTGGTCCCTTGTGTTTATCCATCATAATACAAGTCAAGCCTTGCATCGTAGCCAAATTTGGACCTAGAGTTGCATTTGACCTCTTGCATTCTTAACTTATCACATCATATCATACCATTTTCATATATCCCATCTTAGAATCATATCATTTTCATTGCATCCTAGTCCTTACATATTCCTACTCTTGTATACATAGATCACATTACATAGTCCTTGTATACATATATATCATTTCACCTAGTTCTTGCATGTACAACCCCTTGCATATATAAATATCATATTGTGCCTAAGTTCCAAGTTTCATACATTCCATGAATTTAGTCCTTTGCATATTCATCATTGATCAAATATAACCCTTAGCTCTTGCACAAGTTCCACTACTCTTCATAGGTCTCAAAACCAATCCATTTTTTTATCTATCGCCCACATCACTTAAGGTTTATCATGGACTTTCAAGTTAGGGAACATACCATTATCCTTGCCAATCTAGGGAAATCCTTTTGGATTCCATCATCTCTTGCATACCCTCTCTTGATCATTGGTCCCTTGTGTTTATCCATCATAACACAAGTCAAGCCTTGCATCGTAACCAAATTTGGACCTAGAGTTGTATTCGACCTCTTGCATTCTTAGCTTATCACATCATATATCATACCATTTTCATATATCCCATCTTAGAATCATATCCTTTTCAAATGCATTTTTTCCATGGAATTCTTAAGTTCAAGAATCTTTGATTTCATTTGATTTCATATGGTCAACTCCACTTATATATCATCATCTCTCACTTTCTTTGCACAATATTTTGTGACATGTACAAATGGTTCAACAAGTAGGAAGTTCTCAAGCATAAGTCGAGCCCAATCTAGATATTGGACCAAATGAATCAGTTGAAGAACACATGGACCTTAAAGATAGGGAGGAGGCCCGAGTTCAAAAAATGTATGTTGGAGAGGGGTCGGGATCACTTCCTTCTACACCAATGGATGAGCATATAAAAGTAGCTGAAACAGTGGGGAAACAAATTTCTTATAGAAATTTAGATCATTTACTTGAAATGGATATGGAGAAACTGAAATGTTATGCCGACCAACCTAAAAATACAAGTAATAGGTCAATGACTAAATTTGTAAATAGAATAATCCATGATCATTTCAATCATCTTGAAACACTTGAAAAAACCCAATTTTTATCACATTTACTTCTTCGTGATGAGCTGAAAGAGTCATTACAATTGTTGAGTGTAGATTCTACATCAAATAAGAGGAAACACATGAGACTACAAAAAGATATTGTTGAAAATGTTAAAAAAGGTTTAGATTCCATTGGGAAAGGATCTCGATCAGTGGATAGGGCCATTGCAAGAAAGGTGATTTTGACATCTGTTTTAAATAAAGAAATATCCAGAAAAAGAAAAATGTCAGCACTTTCCACTGAATTTGGTTATAGTAGAACCACACTAATAAAATATGAGAAAAAGAGAAAGGTTTTAGATGATAGTTCTAAAGGCAATTGGGCAATTATGTGTAGAGCTCCCCATTCTGACAGGATTGAAGATGTTGTTAGGAACTTGATCTCAAGTTTTTGGAATGATTAGACCCGTCCGTCATCAAATACTAGAGATGTTATGAGGCACAGGATTGGACCTGGTATTTATGAAGAACATATTAAACATTGGCTAGACATAACACAGCTTGAGATGTATATGAATTTTTGTAATATGTATCCTCATATAAAGATTGGGAAAACAATGTTTGAAAGGTTAAAGCCATATTATGTGAAGATAAACAAGTTTTTTGAAACTTTTTGTTGTCGTTATCACATTGAATTTGATCTCTACTATCAGGTGTTTCGAAAGATGAGAGAAGAAAGATATGGTTTTCAAAATTCACCTCCTAAATAGGTAAGTTTTTTCATAAAGGATCTATTATGTGATCATGAAAATGGACCTCAACTAAAATGCATAAAAGGACTCTATGAAACATGTGGAAATTTGGCTAACTTTCCTTCAACAAATGAAAATGCTGACCTAACAAAGATAGTAAATTGAAAAAGTTACAAGTATGTAAAGTTTCAAACAAATTTTGGGAAAGAATCCACAAGGTTAAACTATGTAGAAGAGGAGATACCTATTGAGAAATTTATGGAAGATTTTCAAAAATTGATACAATCATACATACATCATTCCTTTTATGCTAAGTGGAAAGCACATCAATTTCAAAAATTAAGAGATACTTTCCCACTTGGAACAGTTTTATCAGTAGTTGACTTTGCAGAAAATTACTCTTTTGTACATCAAAAAGAGATTCAATCAGAATATTACTTTTCAAAGCAGGTCACTATTATGGTTCATGTGTGTTATCGACATGCACAATTGGAATTGGATGGTGTTGAGAGTATAGATGAACAACGAGCCATCAAGAAAGAATATCACTTTTATATTATTGATGATAAAGAGCATGACACACTTTTTGTACAAAATTGTTTGACAAAATGTTTTTTGAGAATTTGAGAAGTAAGGGTGTAAAATTTGAAAAAAAAATTATATGGTCAGATGGATGTGCGACACAATTCAAATCATCATGGCCATTTTATGCACTTTCTAGATATCATAAAATTTACAACATACCACATGTTTGGAGTTTCTTTGAGAGTGGACATGGAAAGGGTGAGCATGATGGCGCAGGAGCTTGCATCAAACGTGCTTTAAGAAAGCATCAAATGAGTTATTCAGAAGATCATATAGACGATGCACATGATGTTGTTGAATGGTGCAAGAAACACTTTGCATCAAATGAGTTTGGCACATCTTCAAGAACAAACCGAAACATTCCACATAGAGTGTTTTGGGAGATATCGGGTATGTATAAATTACATTTAAAATAAATAAATTTATTTAAATTTTAAATTTACATATATACATATATACACACATGTTCAAGTTCACATAAGTTTTTTGCAATTACATTTATCTAGGTGTGGATAGAAGATCGATGCATGGATGCAAGAGGGTAGAAAAAATAAGATCTTTGCATTGTGTTATGAGTTCATATAGTCACCCTGGATGGATAGTATACACGAGGGCTTACTCTTGTTTCTACACTGAGTGCATTGCGGGAAACTCTCATGCATGCAACTATGAAGAACTTGAATATGTTAGTAAATGGGATATGGTGAGACTATTTGTTTCAAACACATATGATGAAAATGCGGATGAAATATTTCAAGACATTTCTTTGATTTCAATTGATTGTGACCATAGTTCAGGATTGTTTAGAAAAGGTACATGTGTAAGTTTTCAATAATTTAAATATTATATAAATTGAATGATCTTTAACTTGTCTAGAGACAATTCTATTTCTTTTAGAATTTTATTGTGTAAATTTGGTGTACAGGAGATGTTTTTGCAGTTATAGCAGAGCCTGAAAACATAGAAGGTGTTAGCTATTATTTAATATGTTGCACAGAAGAGAGGAATAAGCTAACACGGCCTAAAACAAATGATGAAATGTTATTTTCCACATGTGAGTTTGAATTTAAAATTATATATATACATTGTGTACATGTGTACATTACCTTAAAAACATTAAATATATATTGTAGAAACCTTGAGCACGCAAATGTTGTACACATGCACATGTATTACCTCAGGTTCATGTTTACCGTGCAATTTTTGTTGTTGTGCAAGGGATATATCTAAAACAAGTCAAATTTGTTCAACATGGAATTCATTTTGTGGACTATCAAGTTGATAACAAGGTATATCAATTTAGTCACCTTATAATTGCTACCACCCTACATCTTCATGCAGTTCCACATGCACGTGGACGAAAAAAATAGAGACTAGATAGTGATGACCATCAAAAAAATTTACATGTTATTCAAGAGCAGGTTGAACAAGAATGTTTGAGTTAGATTATATCCATGATTTTCAAGTTCACTTGTACATGTACATACATGTTCAAGACAAGAACTTGTAGTAACTTGTTTGAACTCTGGATTGTTTTAGTTACTTATAATATATGTTGATGGCAAGTGTTTTAAATTTGGTTGGACACAAATTAGGGGTTGAAATACATTGAGAACCTTAAATTGAGTAGATATTTCCAATTATATATTTGTTCCATGGAATTCAAGTACTTTTTATGTACATAATGTGCAAACCTTGTCATAAAAAAATTCATTGGAAGAGTGATGGTGGGAGTAGAAGAAAATTTAGTGTTAGTTTCAATGATCCCCCAAATCTAGCATGTTTATTTATTTATATCTTCAATAATGTTGTATTTATGTATATATTTAATCAAGACGGTTAGTATTATAGTTAATTAATTTTTTCTCATGCCCTAAAAAAATTAGCAAGTGATTGCATGTCCCCTTAAAATCCATCCTCTCAGGCCCCTTCACTCATCTCCTACATACATTTTAAAAATTTAGGCAAGTTTAATTTATTTTAGGTAGACCTTGCAACTACTTGGCATGATTGTGACTACTTGGGCATTTAACATGTGACAACATATTAAACACCATAAACACCCTAGGATAATAAATATGAAAATAATTAGGTTTTAAATCCAATTCAAACTCTATTTCAAGTGGATTGAGGGAGTGGAGGGGTTTTGAGGTGGGGGTTGAATATTTTATAAAAAATATTCTAATAAAAATGTATACTCTAGTAATTTCTCTATTGAAATGTAACATGTTAAATATTATTGCAATTATCTAAATTTAAATAATTTTTTAATTTAAATTATGAACTTTATTGAATCATTGCATCATATTGGAGATTATTGTCAAGTCATAACATGGACACGTGATTTCATCTTCCTATTTCCTATTAGTTATATTCCTAGTACAAAACCCTATATTTATATAGATCAATTTGAGGCTTCTCTTGTGAAAAATATATATTTATCTAGATATATATTAATAAGGAAGAGGGCTTTGATCATTTACAACAACTTTCATGTTAGTGATGATAAGAATAGGAATTTGGAACTCCTTAAGAAAGATACCAATTGTTTACCATAGTTCTTATTCATGTTCCCTAAATACTAGTTCTTTACCACAGTTCTTATTCATGTTCCCTAAATACTAGTTTAAATGAATCAAGCGGTAATCAAACAAGTTATTTCATTGTGGAGTTTGTTGTTATTTAATGTATAGATATGCAACATATCTAGTAATTTTAGAATTTTGTTACAAGTCAAAAAGATAATAGAGGTACAATTTGAATTGAATTTTCTTAATGTTTCAAAGAATAAAATTTATTTGTTTATTTTTTCTTACTTTCTATCAACATTTTAATTTCATCATTTTTATCAAATTTTAAAACTAGAAGAACATGTCCTTGAAATTAATATATTATAGGTTCAATTAAATACACTCATTTATAAATTATCATTAGTTTACTTGAGCTTGGGAGTCATTTATTTTATAATTTTTGACTGCTTACTATAATGCAAAGACTTCTGGATTTGATTGTGTTTAGTTTTTTCCATCAATGTTTCAGATCACACTTCGTGATCCAGCATCAGGATTTGATATCATTAATTGCTTACTATAATTTATTCAATGGGCATGCGTGTGCAAAATATTTATTGTGATTAACATGAATGAACTTAATTATAAAGTGGCATTCATTTCCTAAAATTCTACTCTAGAGAGATCAAATGTATATATCATATAAGGAAATGTAAGTTGTAAGAGATCATCAACTAAGCAAATGTATGTATATTGAATATAAGAAAATGTATACATATATCATATAAACATGTTAACATATCAATATTGATCAATGTATAAACATGTAACATGTTATAAGAAAAGTGCCAAATGTATGTATATCATAAAAGCAAATGTAAGTTAGAGATCATCAAATGTGGAATACTAAAGATCGTCATATAAGATCATCATATAAGGAAATGTCAAATACTAAAAATCATCATATATAGAAAATGCAAGTTAGAGATAATGAAATTTCAAATACTAGATAGATCATCATATAAGCAAATACATGTAGTAACGATCATAAATCTAATGCAGGGCCTAATATGAATGTCGACTCCTAGTCGAACGACCATCTGAATGAGAACGGCCCTGCTCTAATGGATGTGTTGAGCCCTACAAATAAAATGGTGTACAAAATTTGTTAAATACATATAATTTATATTAAATATGTATCTAGATCTATGCATACATATTCATGTACATATACACATGTATATATAAAAATTTAAAACTCACATGTCCACTAGCATCAGATTCATCCACAGAGTCACGTCGATGTGCACGATCTGGAACAAGGCTAGGAGTGACATTAGGTATGTCTACCTACAAATATATAAATTCATATATATCAGTACATGAATATCTAGTTATTAAAACTAAAATTTAAAAATAATTATAAAGGAATTGAAACATGCACATGCATACATGCACACATACATTCACATCATCTGATATCGGATGACCCGAGTCCTCTGAAACGGTTGCCTCCACCATATCAACTATACGGTCAAGCGACAAACCAATATCTAGATCCATCTGATCTATCTCATGTCATACCAGAAATGATGAGTGGAGAGGACTATGTAGGTGAGATGGCATTAATGATAATGAACCGACACCAACCAAGTAAAACCCATAGTCTATGCAGCTATCGAATGATCAGATGGTGGATCTTGACGTGCACTAGTGCTGGGTTGAGAGTGATGGGATCCTAGAAGTGAACGACCTCCATGTGCCAAGCGATCTCTAACATGCTCTATATTGATCCCATAGTTTGATGCAATGAAGGCATATGCCTCCAAGAGTTCCTCGGCTAAACAATGCAGAGTCCTGCATGCCATATCTCATGTAAGTGCCTCAAGCTCTATGGGAGTTGGGATGCCTGATACTGTGAAAGGATCCATGGTGGTCCACTATGTTGAAGATGGCATGGGTCGAGGACGTCTAGACATCAAATATTGACCTACACAATCAGCAGATATCCTAGTGGTGGCAACTGCAATGTCACCTACAGTATCAATTGCTTCCTTTTGGGAAGCAACGAAAACCTCATCTGTTATGGGGGCTAGAGCTGGGGTGAGAGAAGGAAACCTCTCACCAACCAATACCCTAAACACTAGGGTTGGTCTATCTACTTGACAATAAGTGGGTCTGTCAGCAATCCTGCCATGCCCCTGACTAGCATATGGTGGAATGTCCAGGTAGTTGACTTTGAGGCCCAAATGGACCTTAGCATACAACTGCTAAACAAAATATAATGGAATTTGGTCATTGTTTGGGTATTGACCATGTGCTACGATAAATTATGGGTAGATCAATGAGGCCATAGCACGATCGACACATCTAGTGACCTGGTATCCCCTAACCTTACGTACACTTTGATAAAATGGAAAACAATTGGTTTTTATCATTTCTTTGGTCACACTATCATGTATTTTTTTAAGGGGAACCTCACCATTTACTTCCTCCCACATGTAGGAAAGAATGGCAGCTACTCTATCTGGAGAAAATGCACTAGTCCTCTCAAGTTCATCTCTTAGTTTTTCAAGACTATGCAATATTGACATGCATGGTTCATAATATATCCCTGGGTTTGCACTTTTCTCTAATGAGTCTTTCAATTTATTAATCTCATTAGTGGTATTTGCAAACAAAGATTCCAAAGGTGGAACATCTGCATTATCCATGTTATGTATGTATGTATGTGTACCTAAAGGAGCAATGAGACCTTAGTTTAAATAATATGTCTAGATATAAGGAATAGAAATCTAAAATAGTTCTAATAATTCATCTACTCATCAATAATGTTTCCATACCATTAACAAAAAACATGTTCAACATCTATCATAGTTTTTAATAATCAAAACATTCACATTACTAGATTGCACAAAAAAATATAATCTAAAACAATTCTAAAATTTAAATTTACAAGTGTGTGTTAGAGTAAAGGTTTTAACTTAATTGTGTTAATTAAGTTACCTTTATTCCCTTCTTAAGATTTCACTTTAGTTTGCATAAAGTGACATTTAATAATTATATTAATTATTAAATGTTCTCCTTTTAGGGTTTCCCTTTTAGGGTTACACTTTAGGGTTTCTCGATCTCCTTGTATAAGGATTGATCTCATTGTATTAACACATCAATTCATTCTCTCATTCTCTCTGATATATACATTTTCAGTTTTCAGAGAACCCTTGCTTGTTTGTCTCCATCTCTTCTTTTGTGACAGGTTATTTGCATGCAGGTGATCTTCAGGGTTTGTGGTGTTAGAGTAAAGGTTTTAACTTAATTATGTTGATTAAATTACCTTTATTCCCTTCTTAATATTTCACTTTAGTTTGCATAAAGTGACATTTAATAATTATATTAATTATTAAATGTTCTCCTTTTAGGGTTTCTTTTAGGGTTACACTTTAGGGTTTCTCGATCTCCTTTTATAAGGATTGATCTCATTGTATTATCACATCAATTCATTCTCTCATTCTCTTTGATATATACATTTTCAGTTTTTAGAGAACCCTTGCTTGTTTGTCTCCATCTCTTCTTTTGTGACAAGTTATTTGCATGCAGGTGATCTTCGGGGTTTGTGGTGTTGTATTTTCTCAACTCCTACAGTGTGCGTGTGCACTCTAGTACAAAATGTGTCATTAAAGATAGTTTAAAAAACATTGATAAAGGTTGCATCTAAGATTTATTTCCTACAAGTAGTAATAAAGGGAAAATGTCATTACTTAACATTGGTGGTCATGTAAAATCAATTTAGTCATTATCGAAGGCACAAATAAGAGAAGAAAATGATACAAATGATAGGCTTGTAAATATGATTTCTAAACTATGGAAGAACAACATTAGTGCTTCCCAAAAAAAATCTACTTCATGAAAATATAATCGTTTGAAATTGGATGGAAGAATCTTAATGCTTAAAGCTATGATCTAATACATTCTAATCTATATGATGTCATGTTTATTGATCCTCTTGAAGATCTCTCAAAATTTAGATAAAACAATAAAGAAATTATTATGGGGTGGTTCGAATGAAAGTAAGTGTATTCCTCTTATTAAATGGGACACTATATGTCTTCCCGAAGGTCTTGATGGCTCATGAATTAAAGTCTTATCAAAATGGTAATATATATTTAATTACCTATTTAGAATTATATGAATGTAAATATATCATAGAAGATATCTAGGGTGGTTATATGCTTAATTATTTGAACCATGTGGATTATCCAAGTGGCTTATAGTGGACTTGGAATAATTTTGATTTGGCTCCCATTCCACATAAAATCAAAAGGATTTTAACATGGATGAACTTCACAAGTAAAAAATTATATACCACATCGGACAATTATTTAATATTATATAAACTATTTAGCCATAATAAAAATAAAAATGTTGAACATGAAAGGGAAAATGTTGCAAAATGTTATGAAACACCTATTGAAAAGAGTAACATCATAGAAAAATAAGAATTCAAATTTAGAAATATTTTTGAATAATGTAGAAATGAACCCCATGATATTAAAATTATACTCCATGATCCAATTGTTGATAATATTAATAAAATTGATAACACGCATAAAAAAATGAAAATCATTGTATCTCCAAGTTACTTAAGAAGAGAGAGGACCTTTCCGAATAAGAATGATATCCCATATTCAAAATTTTCTAATGAGCTTGATAAAATTGTAATAATTTTGGAACCCAAAAATGGTTACTTAAAATTGATGAGAACATAAGATAAAGTCTTAAATGAAAGAGATCATCATGAACCATTCAATTTTGAGCTTCAAAATTTTTCAATGAATACTTTTGTAAAATTACTAAAGTTGTAAAAAATAAGACCTTTACAAAATAAATTAAATATTTAGGCAATCAAAATTTCTAATTAAAATAAAATTATTATTAAAATATTTTTTAATTCTCTCAATTCTATTAGGATTACTAGTAAGTAGAAAGATAAAAGAGCTACTTGTAGAGTAATAAAAACCTCAATAGTAAGAAATAAATTAAGAAAGGTTTGATTAATGAGGCAAACTCATCTTCACTTAAGCATAAATTGTAAAATATTGTGAAAAGCACTAGCAATAAGATTAAGACTAGATAGTCCTATTGAAAATGGTACTTGAGATTTTAATGGTAGGATTCCATGAGTTCATAGAAAGCTAATTAATAACACAAATGATGAAATTGAATGATTTAGGCACTTTAAATCTAGAGTATCACTCAATGTAAAAGATGTTTTAAAATAAAAGAATTGGTGATCAAGACCACACACCACATATTAAACATTAATTGGAATGTAGCCAAACAAAATTGTGTAAAATTTCTTGAAAAATATATTCATTTAAAAATGTCACAAAGGGAATTTGAATCTTCTAAGCTTTTTTATTGTATGCCTCTTAAAATTTCTAATACATATTGTAAATATGACATGTAGTTTTTATCTATCATGAACTATTATGTAATATTAATTATACTTTGTATACTAACCAAATTTTACAAGAGTGTCATACAATTAAAATACCAAATTTATCCAAGGACTTATTAGATTTATTTTAATGTGTTAGATAAAATGATTGTAGTTTTTGTAAAAATATGTTTAAATGAGAAGCGTTTACAATGCGGTGGGTTATCAAAGTTTATATCATGTACCCATGATGGAAGAAAAATGATCTTGGAAATAAAATGTTTGAGAAAAAGAGATATGAGATAGTAAGATACAATTTGAAGAGTGGAGGTGAAGATTCTAGATGTGAGTTGGTCACAAGAGAAGCACTGCTAATTTTATTTCTTTGTGGAGACATATGATATAGTTCTTAAGGTGGCATCTAATATAATTTATATAATTTTAAGTAGTGATTCTTAATCTTCCAATATATTTTTTGTAATAAATGTTAAGTTGTAGTTGATGTCAATTTTATTTTGCTTAACGTTGTTTAATATTTAAATGTAGGTGTTTTGGAGAATTTAAATATATTGTATATGAGGATTGTGATCAAGAGGTTAAATAATTTATCTTTCATCATGGATAATTTCAATATAATTTAGATACAATTTTAAAACATCTATTAAATCAACATTTTGAGGAGATATTGTATTTTTTATATTTAATTTTTAAAAAGTGTGTTTCTTGGAAATTTTAAAATTTGGTAATGATGTTACCAAAATATCTATGAAATATGTTTGCGAATTAAAATTGTGCTATTGAGGCCTTGATAAATAAATGGTATTCTTGTATTATCAATATTTGATGTTTAAAATTTTGGTCAAGCTATATTTGATTGATAAGGTTGTGAGAAGATCTTGCTTATGCTTGAATACAAAAATGGATTGTATACCTTCCTTGTTTAACTCTCTTTTCCTTCTTTGTCCATTGGAATTCCATATGGAATTTTTTCATGTGATTTTATGGTTATTTGATTGGTGTGTCCCATCCACTTTGTTTGTGGTTTTCTTATGGGCACTATTGCATTACTATTCAATCAAATCAGGTTATCAAATGGAAAAATTAATACTAAATTCCTTAGGTTGGATTTCTAGATTGTGTTGGGGAAATCATGCCTCCCAAAAGCTAGTGCATTTTCCTTAGATGAAATTTCACATGAGAATACTTATAGGATATAGACAAGTCACACATTTGTCTTTACATATCTATCTCTAAGGTTTCTACTATGCATGTCTACTAAATAATCTTCCAATCACCTATTACTCAACTATTCATATTCTTCTAAGTTCTAGAATTAGCATTGTTGTGAGTTAGAATGGTCTAATTCCCTCTCACAATATCTCTTATCTCTATTTATCTATTGGGAATTTATGTTTATCATATAATTACACTTGGGATAGAATATGGAAGGCTAGCCCATTTAAGATGAGTTAGAATTTATGGAAAGAAATAAATTGATGAATATTTAATGATAGGGACATCCCATTCAATTATTTACATAATAAAATTGAAATCATCATTTATGAGAATATTTCAACCAAATTTAGAATGGTTTCACATAGAGCAATTGAGTTCACTAGCTAGGACAATAGGATGACAAATAACTAGTTAGGTTTCAGTCTCCTATTGGGTTTCTCCTATTGCTTGAGAAAGGTGAGTATGATGGAAATCAGATGGTTGGAACCTCATTTTGGAAGATAATAAATAAATTTGGATGGGGCTTGCAAAGGTAATTGAACTCCAATTTGGGTTGGTTCTATAATAAAAAAATGACAAAGGTAATCTCCTTTGAGTTGTATCTAAGATACTCCACCCATCCACACATAATGAGGTTGAGTTAGATGACTTATTTGAGGGGATAATATTGTGCCAACATATCATTAAAGTTGTGGGTATTAAAGGAAAACCCCAAATTCTAATTAATTTTTCTCTTTTAAAAGATCACCAATTATAGGCTTAGCTCAAAGTTACAAAAAAATACTGTTATTTTTGGATTGTATGAGGCCCTTCTTGATTAGTAAAATATGCAAAGAGGTCAATATACATAGGTGTAACACATGATCTATCAAAATGATATGTGAAGTAAGTGAAATATTTTTTTGGATCAATCAAAGTGATATATGTAAATCACTTTTTTCAATGTGAAAACATATTCATATTTATATGCTATATTTTTCAACCAACCAAAAAATTTATGAAATAGAATTTACTTCATTACCTAGACCAATTATAGAGTTAAACACTATTGTATAATTGGTGTTTCATCTATCAACTTTGCACTAGATCTAAAGTATATTTCATCTAAATTCTCATGCATCCTAATAAGCTCCATATATATTGAACACCACTCTTTTTATGCATCCTAATTAGCCAATAAAATATATGTGAATTTTAAAATTTTGATACACAATTATTTGAAGATATGTAATATGCTAACCAAATATGATGCTCCTACTACTTCCATATATAATCTAAAATTAACATTGCACAACTCTCTAGAATAAGTGCATGATCATCACTAGTTTAAAATAATACGAAGTTTCAAGGTCTTTCTATCTTCCTTTGTATTTTTGGTTGGATAAATGAATGTTATATGTACATAAATATTTCAATTTGAGTGGAGTTATAGTATTGTGATTCAATTTCTTAACTACATGAAGTTTTACATTTTCCCTTTTTTTCTCCAAATTCTTCTTAAATGCATACCTTGAATAAATGTTTCATGATCTAATTAAATTGGAAAAGATGATATATCTTCATCTATGGAGTTCAATTTCTTAGTTTCATGAAGTTGTATCATTTATTATCTTTTCTTTGAATTCTCAACTTCATACTCTTTTGATATTTGAGTCTTTGATTATTTTCTTGGTGTTATGTTGAATTCTATACCGATCAAATACAATTATTCAAAATAATCAAAACAAAATTATTTTCAATTATCAAAAACAAATTAAAAACATGGAATCAATTATTCAAATTATTAAAAATGTAGTATAACAAGAAAGTTAGATTAGAAACCAACTTTGGTATATCAAAAATTATGGTTAAGACATGGTGATTAGATGATGATGGAAAAAATGGGGGTTTTGGAACAGGGTATGGATACCCATCAAAGCATTTAAATTCAACAGAAAATGCAATTAGAAAATCGTTTAACTATGTAAATGGATTTGTTGAAAATGTTTTAGAAACTTTCAAACAAATGCAATTCATGCAAAGCCAAATTCCATGAATTTTGCGCCAAAATTCTAGCTATGGAATAGTGCAACCAACCTAGGAGGACGCGTTGGAGGGTGATGGAGGTTGCTCGAAGGTGAAGGTGTGTGTGGGTCATGTTTGTGCTTGCTTCTTCATGGGTTCACTACACGGACTGCACTGTTCGTCGCCTTTGTCACTGTTCACTGTGAAAATGACAAGCTTTTTTTTTTAAATCCCTATTAAGGGGGTTCAACCGAACCCTAGTTCGCTCGAACCCCTTTATTTTAATATTTTCGCTCATATGTCAGTGGGGTTCAAGCAAACATATGGTTCGTTTGAACCCTATGGTTTGACCGAACCAATATAAAGGTTTGGGCAAACACTTTGGTTCGGCCGAACCCCTTCACTTTGTATAGAGGGAAAAAATGGCATTTCCCTTCCTCCACAAAAGTGTTCACCACTTATGTGGGTTCATCCCCCAAGTAAGTCATCTCCCGTTAAACCTAAAAAGAAAGAGCTCCCATCCAAAGACCAATTGTGGAGTCTTAAATTTGATGGTTCCAAATCCAAAGCAGGAAGTGGAGCAAGGATTGAACTAACCAACCCGAAAGGGAAGACTTACTTTGCTTCTTATAGATTGCAGTTTGGTTGCACAAACAACATGGTTGAGTATGAAGCACTTGCTAGGGGACTCATGTTTTCTCATAAGAAGAAGGTTACTGCTCTCACGGTTATGGGGGATTCTGAAGTGATTGTAAAATAGGTACGTAGATAGTATACATGTCATAACAAAAGATTGGTTGTGTACATAAACAGAGTTTGGAACTTAATTGAAGACTTTGATGCTTTTGGGATTACTCTGATCCCTAGAGAAGCTAATCAAATTACAGATGCTCTTGTCTTTGTTGCTAGAACTTTGGAACCCATGCAAGACTCTAATCTAAAGAGATTTTCAGTTGAATTAATTTCAGTCCCAGTTGTTCCTGATAATGTCCGACATTTTCAAGTTTTTGATGACAATCAGCATATATTGGCCTTTTTGGAAAGTTATGATGTTTTTGAAGGATAGATAATAGATGAGTCTAAAAGAGATCAGGGAGATTGGGATCTGGAGAATGGTAGTCCAGAAGGGATATTGGATTTGAAAATTAATAGCATTCCAAAAGGGATGGTAGCTTTGGAGAGAATATTTGATTCTAACCCACGAACTCATCAAAGGGTGCCAACAGAGAGTGAAGGAGGGAAATATGAATCTGTTAATCTAGCTCACTCAGGCCCCAAAAGGAATGTTCTTATAGGAAAGACTTGTCCTCAAGAAATTAAGGACAAGATAGTCAAAGTTTTGGAGCAGAATATTGAAGCCATTGCTTGGAGTTATGATGATCTAAAAACTTTTGACACTTCGGTGATCACACATACCATACCTCTCTAGCCAGAAGCCAAGCCCTTCCATCATAAACAACACCCGATCAATGCTTTAATTGAGCCCCTGATCCAGAAAGAGGTGAAAAAGCTCCTAGCTGCAAGAATAATCTTTCCTGTTAGGCATTCTACCTAGGTGGAAAATTTAGTTCATGTATGCAAAACGAATGGTGAAATCAGATTATGTGTTGATTTCAGGAATTTAAACAAAGCCTCTAAGAAAGATAACTATCCACTACCTTCTCTTGATAAAGTGCTACAAAAGGATAATGGGTCTCAGATGATGTCATTCTTAGATGGTTATTCTAGATACAATCGGGTCCTTATTAGTCATGAGGATAGAATGAATATAACTTTCACTACCAAATGGGGCACATTTGCCTACCGGAGGATGCCTTTCAGTCTTATCAACGTTGGAGCAACCTTTCAACAGGAAATGGACGTGGCTTTCAAAGATTTGATAGGGAAGTGTATTATTATTTATGTGGATGATTTAACCATCTTCTCTAGGAATAGAGAAGACCATGTTGCTGATCTGGAAAAAGTTCTCAAGAAATGCATAAGTTATGGTGTCTCCCTCAGTCCAAAGAAATGTGTGTTTGGAGTATCTAAAGGGAAAATCTTAGGTCACCTCATATCAGAGGAAGGGATATCTATAGACCCTGATCGAGTGGAGGCTATCTTGAAATTGACAAGGCCAAGCAGTAAGAAAGAAATGAGATCCTTCTTTGGAAGGATCAATTTTGTTAGAAAGTTTATAACAGGGTTTGCAGAGATCATCAAACCTCTAAATGAAATAATGAACAAAGAGGAAAAGATTGAGTAGAGTAATGAGGCTAAATATGCTATCTCGTAGATCAAATAGTCAATATTTGAGGCGCTTGTTTTGAAAATCCCAGATTATTTAAAACCTTCTTATATCTATTCTTTTGCATCTGACCATTCATGTGCAGCTGTGTTAACACAACGAAGAGGAGAGGGAGAAGAAAGACCTATTGCCTTCATGAGCTCTCCATTCAAGAATGAAGAAGTTAGATACCCACCACTAGAGAAACAAGCCTTTGCATTGGTACGAGCAGTAAATAATTTCAGGCATTACATTCTTCGAAGTCAAGTAATGGCCATAGTTCTAGATCCAGTCGTAAAGTCTTTTTTGATGCAAAGTGAGTTAGGAGAGCGAAGAGGAAAGTGGATGGAAATTCTACAAGAATTTGACTTAGAGATTCATCTGATGAAGCTTGTTTGAGGGCAAGGTTTATCAAAAGCAATGGCAGATGTGGACAAAAACATCACTTGTCAGCAGTACACCATCTAGTCATTTACTAAGGATCCCTGGTACACAGACTTGATTTTCTTCCTCCTCAATAACAGATGTCCAGAAGGAATGGATGCTACTCAAAGGAGAGCATTGAGGATGAAGAGTGCTCACTACATGCTTAAAGGAGGATCCATCTATAGAAATAATTTTCAAGGAATTTACTTACATTGTTTAGATCAGCAAGAGGCTAAACATGTTATTTATGAGTTCCATGGAAGGCATGGAACGGGATATGGATCTACGGATGCTTTGGCTCATCAGATTCTTAGATCAAGCTATTATTAGCCTTGTGTATTTTGAGATGCAAACCAACATGTCAGAACCTATCATGTATGTTAAACTTCTGCACCAAGGAAATAAATCATGCAATTCCTTTGCAACTAGTGTACGAAGTAAAGTCGTTTGCTCAATGGGCTCTAGATTTTTTAGGTGTTATTAATCCTAATTCTTTTGTAGGACACAAGTTTATTTTGACTACAACTGACTATTGTACACACTGGACAAAGGCCCAGCCCTGCAAAAATAGCACCACAGAGATGGTCATCAAATTTTTGACTGAGAACATCACAACCAGGTTTGGAGTTCCATTTGCTCTGGTATGTGATAATGGCCCTACTTTTTCTTCTATTAAATTCATTCAATGGGCTTATGAACATAAAATAATTTTGAAATATTCATCCAATTACTACCCTCGGGGAAATGGAGTGGTTGAGTCCACTAATAAAAGCTTGTTGGAAGTAATAAGAAAGTTGTTAGAAAACAATCCTAGGGATTGGCACATCTAGTTGAGATTTTCCCTATGGGTAGATCAAACCCATATTAAAGTAGCTCTAGGAAATTTTCCTTTTAAGTTAGTCTATGGCCAAGACCCAGTCTTCCCAATCCATTTACAAATACCTATTCTTAAGTTTATGCGGGAATTTTATTCCAAGGATGATAGTGATGAGCCCAGAATATGGTTATAAATTGGATATCATGTTATAAGTTTTAAAACTCTTACTCTCTTTTTATGAATGTTTTAAACTCTATGGTTATGAACTTTTAATTTTAATGGGTAGTATTCAATGACAAGCACTCCTAAATTTGCAGCATAAATATCTTAGTATATCTATGATCATTACCCTGTTTTGACTTCCCAATTGACTGATAGGATATGTGTGATTTTTGGATAAGTAAAATGAACTGGATGCGTGTGATTAATGAGGAATGTCGTGCTATTATGAGTGCATGCATTCTTTTGCTTCTATTGCCATGTGTTCTATAGGTTGTTGAAGCTGGTATGAACAAGTTAATGCACAGCAAAACGCGGCCTCACGGAATAAGTCATTTCCAACGCACCATTGAAGGAGTCGTTTCAAGCAAGACTTCTTTGTCCGGGTCTTTGGGAAGAAACCGAATGGATCATCAATCTAGGAAGAGTGGAGCTCTAGATTTCCTCTAAATCTATTGTGCGGATAGACTTGCATTTATGAAGTATGTTCCTCAGTCTCAGGCGACATTTATATCCGCGTCTTCCTCTGTTAGTTGGTTAGTTAGTTAGTTGTTTCTCTTTAAATAAAGGTTCCTCCTGTGCGAGTGAACGGGGTTGATTAAGAAGATATTAGACTAGAAAGTAGAGATAAAACAAAATGTAATGAGTTTACAGTTATAATGAAAGACAAAGCTTTGTATTAAGCTTTCTTACAAGCAAACAACCATGTATGTGATTTTGAGTTATGAATAAGAAACGGATGAAGATTTGAGTTCCATTCTTGCATAATTGGTTGATGCTTGCTAAGGGGGCCCACTTACTAAGTATTTGTAGTTAGCTATTTGCTTTCTGTTATTTACCTTTTAGAATTTCATTCTAGTAAGTTTTAGTGCAAACTCAGTCTTAAACTGTTCCTGTAGCATAAGGAATCCATCCCTATGTCTGTTCCTACAGCATAAGGCCAGTTCATGGTTTGTTTCCCAATAATTGTTATCGTGATTCCTACTTTAGTTAAGTGATGCTTCAGTTAGTAAGACTTTATTTCATGTCCTTGCATTAGAGTTAGAATTCCTTTCAAGCATTTACTTCTAGAAAGTTATGGCTAAAATCGGTTCTTAGTGCACATACAGTGCCACTCCATTTCAAGTATACGTTCCCTGGTTTGACAATTAAATGAATGACCATGAGAAGATGTTAGTCACCTGCTGGAATGTCCAATTCCCAGGTTAATATTTACTGTGACTTCTATATCCTTTTGTGGCCGCGACCATTTTTTGGCGCCATTGTCGGGGATGGTGACAAGCTAAGAACCTGTCCTAACCATTTTTAGAAATAGTTTTAGTGTTCAAAATTTTAGAAATTCTTCATTTCAGTTAAGTTTGTTACATGCATAGAAGAAGAGACACTCTAGGAAGATTCCTACCAAATCCTCTATTCGCCAACAACGATTTTGAACCAGCTTACAATCTATTTGAGGAAGAAGGAAACCAAGATACCAATCCATTTGCTGAAGACCCACTTGTTGAATTTCCCTTTGACCTTGCCGAAGAGGAACCTCCAAAAAATCCATTTGCTTTGATACTTCATCGGGCCAATATGGCACAAAATCCACCTAATGTTCCTCCTGCCTTTGAATTCCCTATCATTGACTAGCAAGGTAATGATAACCTCAAAAATATTTCTTCCTCATTACTTCCCAAGTTCTATGGACTGGTTACTAAAGACCCAGACACTTTCCTATTTGAGTTTGACATCCTTTGTCAAAGTTATGATTATACCATGGATCCTCATAAGCTTAAGTTGTTTCCCGCCACTTTGAAAGAGGGTGCTTTAAGATGGTTCATGAGTTTGGGGAGAAATGTTGTTGATAGTTGGGCACTCATGCAAACCAAGTTTCTTGAGAAATATAAGGAATATTGCAAGAGTGGTAATAAAGGTGATGATATATTCCGAAATTCAGAAGAAGGAGGATGAAAACTTGGAAGACTATGTCTCAAGGTTTTTGTTTTCCTTGAAAAAGAATTCAGACCATACTCTCAATGAAGAATCTCAGAAATTACTTTTTTTTAGGGGAATCAATGATTCATGTATTGATGCTCTGGATCTAATGGGAGGAGGCGATATAACCCAAGTGCCTTGGGGTGATATTAAGGACATATGCCGCAATTACTCTCGAGCAAGTGTTAAGAAAGGAAGAGGTCATCAAGCCACAATGGGAAAATCTTCTAATAATGGAGTTTCACAGATGGATATTTCACACTTGTTGTATGATTTCAAGCAAGATATCATTAATAATATGGCTACACAGTTGGATACTATGCAAGCTCGGAAGAAGCATGAGGAAGCTGAAGCAATCTTGGCCGAGTTCTATCCGCATTGCCGACAAAAGAAGCGCAACTGTAGATGCAAGACGGTGGCTAATATGGAGGATAAGCACTTACCTACTAACTTTAGGCCAGTTGAGGGTGATGAAGACCAAGTATTCTATGTTGCACAAAGACACCCATGGGCTCAAAGACAAGGTATGCCTCAAGATCCTTTGACTTTTGGTAATTCTTACTCTAATTATAATAACCAATGGCAACCTACATATGGCCCACCACCACCTTGGAATACCTCTCAATCTCAATGGCCTAGCCATCAGAGTCAACAATGGCAATCTCCTCAAGGAGGTTGGCAACAACCACAAGGACAATGGACTCCACCCCAAGGTAACTGGCAGCAGAATCCTTAATGGAGAAGCCCTCAACAATGGCAGAACCAATCCCCAGGATTCATTCAGCCACAACCTCCGGCTCTCATGCCACCTCCTGCAGCATCTCCTACAAATACTGGCCCTCCAAAACAAACACCTATGCCTACTCAACCATTGCCAAATCCTAATAATAAGCAGCAGCAGCAGCAGCCTATATATTTTGTAGAAGCCAATCATTATCCAGCTTACACCTTGCATATTAATGACATCCATCTAAGATCTGGAACAACCCTTCCTACTCCACAGCCACTAGTAATTACTGAGATTCCAGATTTTGTTACTGAATAACCCACTGATCCTGCAGCCAATACACCTATGTCAGATACTGCTTCTAAAGAGCCTATCCTACAGCATCAAGCCAAACCACCTTTTCCTTAGAGATTGCAAGATACTACACCCAAGCCTTCGGGAGAGCCTACCTTTGATATTTTGGATCAGCTAAAGAATGTACACATCCAAATCCCACTCTTCCAAGCCAGAAAAGATGTCCCACTTTATGGAAAAGCCATTAAGGAAGCCTATTTAAAGAAACTAGGAAGGAAGAAAAAAGATCCCAAAACTATCCATGTTCTTGGGAAGCTGACATATATTATGCTAGGAAAGGTAGTTATGCCAAAATATGTTGACCCTGGTAGTCGTGTGGTACAAATCAATATTAATGGCCAGCTAGTAAAAAATATTTTGATTGACCTTGGTGCAGCCATCAATGTAATGACCCAGCATACTATGAAGTATTTGAATATCCTTACCATTAGGTCTACACCTACCGTCCTGCAACTTGCTGATAGTTCCACTGTAACACCTGATGGTATGGTAGAAGATATTATTGTCAACCTGGAGTCTTGGGAATACCCAGCAGATTTCACCATATTGTCCACTAAGGCAACTTTGGGGGGATATCCTATTATCCTAGGTAGACCATGGTTAGCCACTGTTGATGCATTTATAGGATGTCGTTCAGGGGACATGACGATCTCTAATGGTCAGTCAACAAAGAAATTGGCCTTATACCCACCTGCCCAGCCTTAGCCAGACCTGTCTAAACCAATTTGGCCAGACTTAGGAGAAGAAACAGAAGATGTTAACTCATTGGTCTAGCTAATGATGTTGCAAACTAATCCGTTCTCAAAACTTCAGAGTGAGGATGACCTGCTTTTCCAAATGTTGCAGTCCAAATCTGATATGAGTGGCCAATCTGTTAATGAGCAACCTTTCCTGCAGCAGCTGAACCCTGAGAGTCTATCATTTAAAGCCCCTACAGTTTTTCAACATTTGTTTCCTCAAGAAATATAGACACCACCTTTTTCAGTAAATTCCATGAATGATCTTACCAAGAAAATTGAGCTGTCTCCAGGCCACTGTCTAAATATCAATAGTAATTTGTTTCAACCTCAACAAACTACCCTAGTCACAATGCTTCAAGATTAACACAAAGCTTTTGCATGGGACTATGGGGATATGAAGGGAATAGATCCTCAGCTCTGTACTCATAGGATCTACATTAAGGAGGATTGTTCACCTATTAGGCAGCCCCAAAGAATGATAAACCCAACACTCAGGGAAATAGTTAAAAATGAGCTCCAAAAATTACTTGATGCTGGTTTCATCTACCCTATTTCAGACAGTCAATGGGTATCTCCGCTGGTAATTGTTCCTAAAAAAAATGGAAAATGGAGAGTTTGTGTAGACTACAAGGAGTTGAATACTGCAACTAAAAAGGATCACTTTCCACTACCATTTGTTGATCAAGTGTTGGACTCATTGTCTGGTAAGAAGTATTTCTCCTTTTTGGATGGATATAGTGGTACAACCAAATCAAGATTACCCCTGCTGACCAGAACAAAACAACGTTTACCTATCCATGGGGGACTTTTGCTTACTATGTCCTATCTTTTGGCCTGTGCAATGCTCCCGCCACATTTCAAAGAGCAGTCATTAGTATCTTTGCTGACATCTCCAATGACTCCATGGAGATTTACATAGATGACTTCACCACATATGGAATAACCTATGAAGAAGCATTAGCAAATTTAGAAAAGGTGTTGAAATGGTGTAAGGAGCATAATTTATCCTTGAATAGTGAAAAGTGTTTCATGATGATGCAAGAAGGCATCATTTTGGGCCATCACATCTCTCAGACTGGAATCCAAGTAGATCCTGCAAAAATTGAAGTTATTCTAACTTTTCCAGCACCTATAAAATAGAAATATGTTAGAAGCTTCTTAGGACATGCTGGATATTATAGGAGATTTATAAAGGATTTCACTAAAATAGCCAGTCCATTGTATGCCTTATTAACTAAGGACTCTGAATTTCACTGGACTGAGGCCTGTAACAAGTCTTTCCTACAACTGAAGGACCTACTTACTAAAGCACCTATTCTTCAAGGACCAAAGTGGAGTCTGTCTTTTCACATACATATAGATGCATCTGATTATGCCATAGGGGTTGTGTTAGGACAGAAGGAGAATTCCATTGAGCATGCTATCTATTTCATCAGCAAGAATCTACAAGGCCCATAATTGAATTACACTATCACAGAGAAGGAGTTGCTAGCAGTAGTGTATGCTCTGAATAAGTTTAGGCATTATGTAATTGGCTACCAAGTGTTTGTTCACACTAACCATGCAGCAATACACCTTATGAATAAACCTGCCATTTCTGGAAGGTTAGCAAGGTGGCTACTGTTGTTACAAGAGTTTGATATAATAGTTATTGACAAGCCAGGCAGGGCCAATGTGGTGGCTAATTTCCTATCAAGAATTCAAACAGCTACACCTGCCACATCTGAGGTAATTGATGATACTTTTCCTGATGAACATCTATTTTATATTGTTGCTCGCATTCCATGGTATGCAAATATTGCAAACTACTTGGCAACTAATAGGATTCCAGCTCACTTCTCCCCAAAAAAAAGAAAGTTGTTGATTGAGAAGAGTTTCAACTTTTCCTAGATAGCAGATTGTTTTTTTTATATTGGACCAGATCAAGTCATGCGTAGATGTGTGAGGGGAGATGAGACATATGACATACTGCATGCTTGTCATGACGAGCCATGTGGTGGGCATTTTTCCTCTAAAAGAACAGCAATGAAGGTGCTTAACACCGAGTATTATTGGCCCACTTTACATAAAGATGCAGTAGCATATACCAGGAAATGTGACAGATGCCAGCAAATGGGACGACCAACAAAGATAGATGAAATGCCTTTGCATCCTCAGGTGGTAGTCACCCCCTTTGATAAGTGGGGTATGGATTTTGTTGGTCCTATCGACCCACCATCCAATGGAAAGTCCTACATTTTGGTGTGCACTGACTATGTAACCAAATGGGTGGAGGTAAAGGCAATGACACATGCAAGGGACAACAAAGTAGTTGAATTCCTGTATGAACAATTTTTTACTAGATTTGGAGTTCCAAGGGAACTCATCACTAACCAGGGAGCTCAAATCACATCAACACTGATCACAGCATTGATGAATGATTATAAGATCAGACATAGGAAATCAAGCCCATATCACCCTCAAGCCAATGGCCAAGCGGAGGTGACTAACAGAGAGTTGGAAGCAATCCTCACCAAAATAGTGCAGCTACATAAAAAGGATTGGAGCAGCCATCTTCTAGAAGCAGTTTGGGCCTACAGAACAACCTAGAAGACCACTATAGGGTTCACACCTTTTGAGCTCCTTTATGGCAAGACTATTATGTTGCCAATCGAATTTGAACATAAAACTTTAAGGACTGCTCTGCAGCTACAGATTGATCTTTCTGAAGTGCAAAAGGAATGCCTCCTCTAATTGAATGCATTGGATGAGATGCGGAAGGTTGCCCTGCAGCATATGGAAGCAGTGCAACAACAAAAGAAGAAGTGGCATGATCACCATATCAAGACAAAGCAATTTTCTGCTAGTGATTGGGCCCTACTCTACGACTCCAGATATAAAGAAAATCAGGGTAAGCTTACAACAAGGTGGCTGGGTTCGTATGAAATTGAGAATGTATTTGAGAATGGTTCAGTATAGTTGGTGATAATTGATCATGTCCGCTTCAAACTATTGGTTAATGGACACCGTCTATGGTTGTACCATAAACTGGCTTCAAAAGAAGAGTTCATGCAGCAGTTTGTTTCACCTGCGGCCAGTGATCATCATGCAGCAAAGGGCTTCAATCATCTTCCTGCAGCATCTCTTTGATTTAGGTTGAACGCCCATAATAAAGGTTTTCCTTTTATGAAAGCCACTTTCTCTGTCACCATCCATCACCATCATCCATCCATTCCATTCTTCTATTCTATATCACCCATCCACGTCATCCATCTATCGTACCATATTCATTTTTGGTTTCTTTTCGAGCCGTCATTTCTGGTTGTGCTGTGAAATCTATCAATATCCACGGGCATTAATTAAAGGTACGCGACATTCTTTCTATTAGTCACATCATTCATTAATTTTATTTATTCATTTATTGCAATATATCTATCAGTCATTCTTGTCATTACTCCCCATACCTCGCCTATCATTTCCCACATGTGTGGACACATGTCAAATTTTAAGTAGGGGCAGGGATAATTTGCTATTGCCACATTTAGTAAAGAAAATTTTTATCGTACATGTCGCTAAATGAATGCATGCTTTTTCTAGATCAGCAAGTTAACTACTCAATTAAGTAGTTCCTAGAAATCATTGCATGCTACAATTGTCTTTTATATTTTTTCTGGTAAAGCAAAAAGGTGAAGAAGCCGAAAAAAAGAAGCAGAACAGAGAAAAAAGTTGTTAAAATATTCAAGAAGAGGTTGAGATTCTAGTTTTTTAACAGAAACATTTGAGAAAATGGGTGGTTAGCTTGTACGACACGAACCAGCAGCTCATAAAGCCTTAACATAGGACCCTCAGATAGTTCAAGCATTTAGTATATGCGGATGGTTGAACTACTTTTTGAGCATCAATTCTTTTAATGACGAAGTTGCTGGTGAATTCTTAAGAACTCTCTCTTAAGGAGAAGCTACAGTATGGGGCTTAGTAGTAGTAGTCACTGAGGAACGAATTGCTGAGATAACAGGGCTTCCTACAGCTAGAGAAAATTTTCTTTCAGGAAGGGATTTCATCTCTGCCAGGGTAGATTTCACATTGCCAACTGATGGACCCTTGGAAGTTTCAAAGAAAGGGTGCAAAAGGGTCTCACTACCATATCCCTACTCGGAATATGCCTCCATTATAATCAGGTACTTAACTTGTGAAGGACGCTTTTCTTACTTGCACTCTTATCATTTTAAGCTGCTAAGTCATTTAAGGCACAGGCTAGCTATCAATGTCCTGAACTTTCTGTTAAATCTTTTAGAACGCAGTGCCTATGAAACTCAGAAAGGAAAAGACAATTCAATTTTCCATCATGCCCTCATAAAACTACTGACTGAACGTTCCCTGAGGGATGTATCACCCATTTCCTGGCAAGAATTTGTTGCCTAGAAAGGGCTACAGCCTCCTGAACCTCCAAGAACATTGCCTGCACGACCCAAGAAAAAGAGAAAACAAGTAGAGTCTTCAAGTAGAGAAGCTGAAAAAAGAATCCCCTGCTTCTCCTGTAGCACCCAATTCTGCAGCCATTATAACTGAGCCCTCTACCCGAGTTAAAACCATGTCTATTACAAGGAGTGAAAAAGGGAAAACCAAGATAGCCAAACCATCTAGCATTGGGCATACCCTAGGAGAAAACCCTCAAACCAAGAAGAAAAAATGAGCTACCTGGCTTTCTCCTACAGCAACACCCGATGCAACCACAATTTCATCATCCTCTCCTACTGATTCTCAAACCCCCAGGAAATCTGAGAAGAGAAAAGCTGCCAATGAATCTCCTACCTCACTTGCATTACCTAAGAGAACTTTTGCAAGAAAATGAAGTCAAACTACTCCACCCTCTTCTATCCAACCTGAAATAATTGTCATTTCTGAGGAATCCGAGGAACTCATTCATGAAAGTTCTCAGAGTATATCTGAGAATTTTCCACTCGGCACCTCAGAAATTTCTGATGATATACAAGAAGAAACTGGGGGAATTGGGGAAAAACAACAAGATTGTAATAATGAGGGGAGAATGTCGAGTCTTGATGACTTGGTTGAGGCAGCTAAAAGAATTTCTGAGGAAGCACAGTCCCCTGTTGACAAGCAACAAGCGTTTGTCCTACAGCAAGAACAAGAGCAGCCAGAAACATCCCATGCAATTCCACTACCTTCTGAAACATGCCAGGCATTAGTTGTATATAAGAGACCACTGCTAAATGAGTGCTTAGAACACCTTCAAGAAACCTGGAATCCTATGACACTTCAGACCTTGAGTTTTTGCCTTCTAGCTAAAACCCAAATGCAGCAGAGTCTGTGGGAGGAAGAAAAAAGAAATTAAAGAAAGAGATTGAAAATCAGAAACAGGAATTTCAGGAGATGAAGGAAAAGATAAATGAAATGATGAAGGTGGCAGGGCAGATCATGGAATGTAGGCCACCACCTAGAGTATATGCAATGTGCTTCAAAGAGTAGTTTATGTGGTTTCAATTGATTTGGATTTCTAAAAACCTTGACCCTGTTCCTAATACTGCTAAAAAATTCTATAATGTTTATCAAATGGCACCTGATTGGCTAAGGAATTCCATGTGTGAGTTTTATTTGCATGGCTTATTAATTCCTTGTAAAACTGAGTGGAATCCACTTCTATTTATTGGTGACATACATTTGAGATCACTGATGTCTTGGGAAACAAATGAAATTAATTATGGGAGACAATCTGAGGACTATGAGGAGGCCGAGAGAAGAGAACCTATTCCACTAAGATCAGAAAGCACAGACCCCCAAGAATTTCTGAGGGCTTGGTTTTCTGTAGCATATGGTTTTTATGACCCTGCAGCAAGGGTAAGGATATTTGATCTTAGAAAACAAGTCTATGACAAGTTCAAAAGCCAACCATATTTGTTCTGGAAGCTTTCAGCTTCTAGAAGCAAAACAAGATGAGAAAAGCTAACAGTTGGTTTAAAGAAGTCTGAACCCCATAGTCCCTTAAACTTAAGAGCAGTTATCAAGAGGTCAGAGAGATATATGCAGATAGGTCTTCAAAAAAGGTTTGAATTATGGTTGCCTCTGACATTTAGGCCTCCTGCCTTTATATGGCCACTATATCCTTATCAGGCCACAGATATCAATGAAGATACAGAAGCCCGAAGATATGAAAGATGGCAAAACTGCAGGGGTTTCTACTATAGGTTTGGGACTACATTACAGGGCCATGTGACTCCTACTGATTTCAGAGACACAACCAGAAAGATTAATGCTAGAGGACCAGCATTAAATAAAGTAGGGGGCAAATGATGAGCCCAGAATATGGTTATAAATTGGATATCATGTTATAAGTTTTAAAACTCTTGCTCTCTTTTTATGAATGTTTTAAACTTTATGGTTATGAACTTTTAATGTTAATGGGTAGTATTCAATGACAAGCACTCCTAAACTTGCAGCATAAATATCTTAGTATATCTATGATCATTACCCTGTTTTGAATTCCCAATTGACTGATAGGATATGTGTGATTTTTGGATAAGTAAAATGAATTGGATGCGTATGATTAATGAGGAATGTCGTGCTATTATGGGTGCATGCCTTCTTTTGCTTATATTGCCATGTGTTCTATAGGTTGTTGAAGCTGGTATGAACAAGTTAATGCACAGCAAAACGCGGCCTCGCGGAATAAGTCATTTCCAATGCACCATTGAAGGAGTCGTTTCAAGCAAGACTTCTTTGTCTGGGTCTTTGGGAAGAAACCGAATGGATCATCAATCTAGGAAGAGTGGAGCTCTAGATTTCCTCTGAATCTATTGTGTGGATAGACTTGCATTTATGAAGTTTGTTCCTCAGTCTTAGGCAACATTTATATCCACGTCTTCCTCTGTTAGTTGGTTAGTTAGTTAGTTGTTTCTTTTTAAATAAAGGTTCCTCCTACACGAGTGAACGGGGTTGATTAAGAAGAGATTAAACTAGAAAGTAGAGATAGAACAACATGTAATGAGTTTACAGTTATAATGAAAGACAGAGCTTTGTATTAAGCTTTCTTACAAGCAAACAACCATGTATGTGATTCTGAGTTATGAATAAGAAACGGATGAAGATTTGAGTTCCATTCTTGCATAATTGGTTGATGCTTGCTAAGGGGGCCCACTTAGTAAGTATCTATAGTTAGCTATTTTCTTTCTGTTATTTACCTTTTAGAATTTCATTCCAATAATTTTTAGTGCAAACTAAGTCTTAAACTGTTCCTGCAGCATAAGGAATCCATCCCTGTGTCTGTTCCTGCAGCATAAGGCCAGTTCATGGTTTGTTTCCCAGTAATTGTTATCATGATTCCTACTTTAGTTAAGTGATGCTTCAGTTAGTAAGACTTTATTTCATGTCCTTGCATCAGAGTTAGAATTCCTTTCAAGCATTTACTTCTAGAAAGTTATGGCTAAAACCAGTTCTTAGTGCACATACAGTGCCACTCCATTTCAAGTATACGTTCTCTGGTTTGACAAGTAAATGAACAACCATGAGAAGATGTTAGTCACCTGCTGGAATATCCAATTCCCAGGTTAGGATTTACTGTGACTTCTATATCCTTTTGTGGGCACGACTAGATAGGATCGAAGTTAGATTACTTAATTTGTTTAATATGGAAGAGTAAAGAGATACTACTTTGCAACAATTCTCTAAGCATCAGGTTGTCGTCAAATGTTGGTTTGACAAAAGAGCCAAGATAAAAGCCTTTAGGATATCAGATCTTGTATTACTATGGGATAAAGCTAGAGAAAAGAAGGGAGATCACCAGAAGTTTGATAGACTCTGGTTAGGTTTGTATCAAGTGGTTGAGATACTAGGTGAAAATTTTTTTCATTTAAGTACCTTAACAGGAGAACCTGTTCCTTTACTAGTTAATGGTCATTTTATCAAGCACTATTTTGGTTCATGAAAGGTCTAATGTTTTAAAGAGTATGTATTAAACTGTATCATATGTAATTAAGTTTTTTTTTTTTTGTTCTTTTGTTTGTTCTTTTCTTTGTTTTTGTTTGTTTTGTTTGTCTTGTTTCATTGGGGATCTTCATTTTTGTCCATCCAAGACAAGGGGTTGTTATTCAAAGTATGCTACTGGTACTAGGAGATAAATTGGTTTAGGTATTTTCATCATCATCTTTTGAAAAGGATTTCGTTCGAAAACTTATGTTTTATGACCATTCTAATTTTGGCTTGAAAGGTTATTTAAGGATAGAAGGTACATTGGAATATCTCATGAATTATGATCAAAAATTTATCACCAAATTAGAAAACATTTGCCTAAGTAAACGCCTATTTGTTTTAGAGTGGTTCTATCTTTGATTCAAGTGAAAAATCCGATTCCAAGGCTATCATGAAATCCATTGTAGTTCTCAACCCACATTTCAGATCCATTGTATCTGAGTATTGAGGAAGGTGCATAAAAGATTTCCACAAGTAAAGCTTGAAAAAAAAAATGAAAAAAAAGAAAGAAAAGGCAAGCTCAATATCAAATGGGTAATAAAGTATCTCTATCGGGGCTATGGATGCCTGGTTGGCAGTAGAGCAATGCTTTGAGAGAACTAGAGGTATCTTTGTCGGGGCTATGGACGCATGTCTAGTAGTGGAGCAATATCCAGGATTTTATTGCACGATAGTTAAAGGACTCAACCTATGTAGCTTGAATCTTAGGTGTAGTTGTTCAGGAGCAGAGAAAGTATCTATAAACAATGATGCACAATATACGCACACACTCAGATTTAGAAATAACTCATGACCACATACATTTGAGATTCCAGCTCAACCTTATCCTATATATATATCTGATCTTATTCAAGTTAATGTGCTTCATAAGCCAAGTAGTTTTAGGGTGATTCAATTTTTTCTTGGGTGTCTTGAAAATGGGTAAACCATTTTTCCAGTTGAGTCGCCATTTGTTATGCTTTGCATAACCACCCCATCTTTTGCCTTGGTCAAAATGGGTCCCCTTTATGTTTCTTTGTCCTTGGTTGTTTTTCAAGCAAAGTTTGGAGTCTTTATTTTCCAACACTTTGTTTTTCTTTGGTTTATTCTATCGAAACCGGAACCGGAACCGAATCGGGTTTTGAAACTTGTTTCAAAGATCGATTTTGATCCCCGTCCCGACAGTCTTCTTTTTCCTTTTTTGTTTTGTCTTTATCAGAGCTGGAGCCGGAATGCGAGTTAAAGTCTGAATTTATTCAAGGTTTCAAAATCAAATCTCGTTCTACCTCTACCTCTGATTTTTGGTCTTTCATTTTTAACTTAGGTTTTGTGTTAGGTGTTTCTCGTTTTGGTCTTTATGTTCTACTTTGATGTTTGTTTTGCTTTCTTCTTTGTTGGCGGAACAGGAACCAGAATCAGAACCGAGTTGGAAAATTGGACAAGTTTCTAAATCATTTTTCATCTTGATTTTGCTCCCACAATTTTTTTTGGTCATTGACTTCACTGAGACTGCACCGCAGTAATGTGCCAGTTCCCTTTGTAGTTCTAACTCTGATCTGTCACATTTATGGCATTAATTACAGGAGTTGTGCACGTATGAAACTGTGATTTTTTGCCTTAATTAGGGATTAACTGGTAGTTATCCTCATTGTTTAAAAGATCAAGAGCGAACCAAAGTAGCAGTGGAGCATTTGTGTGTGTGAGTTGATCTAAAGGGAGATAATCACATGTGGAATCTTCTTAGAGGGCTAACCTATTTATTTGGTGTTTAAGGTAGGATTTTTTGTTCTTCTCTTTCATCTTGTTTCGCGTTTTCATTTTTTCGATCGTTGTTTTTGCGTGAATTCGTGATTCTCGGTTCTATTGTAAGATCATGCAATTCATTTTTCTGCTTTTGGTTTGTTTGTTGGTTTGTTTCATTTTTGCTTTTCTTTTGTTTATTTTTATTTATTTGTCTTTCCTCACAGTCATTTTTACGTTTTAATTGTGACCGTATAGTGATGCCCTAGTTGTTAAAATGCATAGATTAGTTACTGTTTTACATTGGTAGGGTTTGATAAATAATGGTTTTTACTTAGGAATCATGTTACGCATTGATCTGTTTAGTTTAAAAGGGGTTAAATTTTGTGCCCTAAGTTTTTGAAATCGATGGTTTTTAATTTTGGGTTTTGACGTGTTTTTTGTTTTAAATATGAAGCCCTAATTAGTACGGTTGCCTCTCAATCATATGGGGATGGTCTTGTATAGGTTATTTTTAAGCCCCTTTCATTTTGATATGACCTAGTCCTTAAATCATGAATTTATTTATCGGCCTGTTAAAATCACTTATTACATCATGGTTATTTTAGGCGGAAGCAGGATCAGAATCGATTTAGACATTGAACCATGTTTTGTAGAAAGTATCGATTCCATTTCCATCTCGTCTCTAACTCCGCTTACAAGAAGAAGCAAGATCTCAAAATTTTGGTAACTCAGGCGGAACTGGAACCGGAACCGGAACTAAATATGAAATTAGAAAATCTTCATGAAATTGAATCGGTTTTCATTCTGATTTCGGTTACCATTCTAACTCTGACTTCGGTCTCGCCTTGTTATTATTACATGCTCAATAACTATTTTGGCTCTGATATTGGTAGTGTTTTAAAAGAGACTATTTAGAATGTTTTTTGCCTGGTTCTACCTCCAGTATATATATGAAGGGTGAGATTTTAAAGCGTATTTTGTTATATTTGTTCAAAAATCTAATTTGAGGTTTTTTTGCAAGAAGTTAAAGAATGTCAAGAGTATCATGAGAAGCTTCCCAAAGGAATTGACCTGCAAAAACTTCAAAAGAAGAAACTAAGCCGGAGCAACTACCTTATACCTTGAGGTATAACCATAGGGATCTCGTTGCCATTGCAAGCAAGGTGGAATCAGATTGGGCTGATGTAACTAATACCAATTTAGGCCCATTCAATTTTGAGGAGTTATACTCAGAAACATTCACTAAGGATGTAAAAGGGACAACTGGAAGAATAGTTGAGTATGGTTTGGCTCACATCAATATATTTCCTTTATCCATCCAATGCCCAGAATTGATCATGACAGTAGCAAGAGCCTATAACCTGGCCACCAGACAATGTATGGATTCACAGGACAATGTGATTATAGATCTAACTCCTCAAATGTTTCAACATATGTTTAGTGTCCCTGATCCTAAGAACCTGGTGCAGTTGAATGAGCTAGATGCTCTAGGGATATATAGCAAACACAAGGAGGCCAACAAGGCTCATTTTAACAAAAAGTGGTTCAGAGCGGAGAATAAGTCCCTGGAAAAGCTATCAAATCAGCCAAAGAGGGTAGAATTTTTCAAAGAGGTATCGGACCTGATAATGATGTTTTCTAGAGTCTTTGGGAAGAGGGATGCATTTCATTTCAAGGAATGGATGTTTCCTTTCATTCAGACAATCTTTAATGGCAAGCAACAGTTTGATTGGCCCATGATTGTCTCAGATACCATTCATGATAAGTTAACTAGAATAAGGGAAACCAAGAGCTTTTCCATGACTTCTTATGTTGTTTATGCAGCAACCAGAGGCAGCATCTTTCCAAGTTTTAACAGAGTGGGAATATTAGGAGAGGCTGATGGAGAAAAAAGATTGTGGGATCATTATGACCAGCTATCCCTACAGGTTTTTGAAGCACAATTTAGAAGAGTTAATGATGCATTCTTATATGTAGTCATTAACCAGCCTAATGGAGATGCAGGATACAAATTGAGCCAAGAGGCCATGGCCTTTATCATGGAATGGGGATGTTGGTATATCCAATACCCCAAGTTCACTTATTTTAGATTGGCAGGATTTGAGGGTCATCCCCACTTACTTCCAAGGTGTTGTAGCAACAAGATGGTTCTGATGGAGTTTGTTTACCAAGCTCTGGGGGTTAATGCTCGATTTGGGATGAAGCACAAACTAGGTTGTCACAAGTTCCCCATGCAATTGGGTGAATATAGCTACCCACACCTTGTGGGAGCTAAGGTGGTTTGCAGTGAATTGATACACTTAAATTTGGGCTTGTATACTGCTTGAAAACACTTTGACCCAAAGAAGAAAATCAATTCTTTGTTGGCTTTGGTCTTTGACAAACATTTCAACCTACTAGAGGACTTCTAGAGTGATCTTCAGGATGAATATGACCTCAAGAAAAGGAATTATGATAGGTTGCATGTTTCACTCATGGTAGAATTCAATGTCAAAGATGATATTCCTAATACATTAGTAGATGATGGAGTTGTGTTGGATCCATCATATGAATAATTGAACATTGCTACCAAAATTTTGGATCCGGTAAATTGGGATAGTGAGGATACCATCGATATCAAGAAAATAGGGAGACCGATCTTGGATAGGAGTATCCACTGGGCTGTTCTCAGAACCAAAAGTCTTGGGGGTCCAGCTCCTAAGGAAGGGAAAGGATATAAAAGGATCAAGAGGAAATTGCCTCCCAAGGAGCCTTTGGAGTTCTTCCCTCCCGATATTGAAGAGATTGAGTTGGAAGCTTCAGCTCAAGATGAACTGGAGGCACAAGGGGAGGATGCCCAAATAGGACATGTGGCTTCAACACCAGCAATAGGGGAGTCATCTGCTCAAGTCCCTCTTATAGAGCAGCAAAGTATAGAGATGCCTAAGGGAACTCTTCATGGAATAACTGAAACATTGAAGGGAAAAGGAGTAGAGCTAGAGATCCATGATGTTGAAATGGACTCTGATGAGACCTTGTCAGAGAAGGATGCACAAGAAAATATGCCTCTAGAAGAGGAAACTGAACATGTGCTAATGGAGGAGGATCAATGGGCACTATTTGAGGAAGCAAAGAAATCTTCCAATGCTCAAGCACATGCAGAGGAAATGGAGAAGAAAAAGGCAATAGATGCTAAGGCACAAGCAGATGCCTTACTTCAACAACAACAAATGGAAGCCAAGTGAAGAACTGATGAAATGAAAAAATAGAAAAGGCAAAAGGAACAGGAGCTCAAAACCAAAGAATAAAATGACAAGCTCGAGATGGTGTAGAAGATCCATGAGCTAGAAGAGGAAAGGATAGGCAGCGAAGAGAAATAGAAGCCCTTGAGGCTAAATTGAAACTATTTGAGGAAGCTTACAAGAAAAGGGAAGAGGCAGAACACATACAAAAGGAGAAAGATGTTGAGGAACTTGCCAAGTAGCTACAAAAGGAAAAGGAAGCCTCAGAAAAAATTAAAGTGTTGGAAGAAGAGAGGAACAAGTTTCTTGAGGAGAATAGATTGGAAGAGGAAAAACTAAAGAAGGAACAAGAAGACAAGAGGGTGCAAGAGCAGAATGATAAAGAAGAAGTTGAAAAATTTGCACAAGAAAATGTAGGTCAAGAATAACAAAATGTACCAAGAGGTTGACTCTCAACCTAAGGTTAATATGCTACAACCCTCTATAATTGTTGCTTCTTCAACTATAATGGCCACTATTCCAAGTGATCCCACTTGGCTAAAACTTGATTTGCAAAAGAGGCCAGTAACATCCTCACAGCCTCTTAATTGGGATGATATGATGAAGGAGATTGAAAAAGAAAGGCCCAAGAAGAAGGCTAAAATTTTGCATTCCACTAGACTCGTTGAAGGAGGATAAATTATTGTTGAATGTGCAATACTAGTGGTGGAAAAGGATGTGGGAGGGATGCAGTTGACTGATTACTAGTTGGGCACGGTTAATTTGGGAAGACCCACAAGGAATCAACAAATGAACTTGATTGTTGTGGTAGCATCATCCACCAAATCAAGAATTTTAAAGGATAAATAGAGAAAGGATGAGCTTAAGGCTCAACTGGATCAATTGCACACTTTCTTGAAGAATGTACTCCGAGGTCACAGCAAATTACCACCATTGAGACACCAATTTTTCTTAGCAAGAAAGAGGTGGATGATTTGGTGCATGTAAGAAGTAAAGCAGGGATGATGGATAGATGGACTGACAGGCTAAATCAGGAAATAGGTGAGGTGTTGGGAAACAGTTCTGAGATTCACAAGATGACATTCGAGTTAATAGAAGAGATGAATCAGCATGCTAAGGAGTTGGGAGAACAAGAAGAGGAGTATAGAGGGTATATCCAGAAGCTGAAAGAAATCAATAAATTTCCAAAATCCACTCTTCTAGAAATGTCAATTCTTGAAGAGGATAACACAGATTTCTTGGAAAAGACCTCAAGCATAATCCGGTTTAGATCTGAATTTTTGTATAAACATAAGAGTGAATTTCAAGATTCTAGCAAGGATCTAATTGAATAGGTTGATGAGTTAGAGGCGGTTATTGCTATTATAGTAAATGTTGATATACCGGTAAAGGAAGGCCTACCTTTAAGTCAATTAAAAGAGAAATGGGATGATAGACTTAAGGAGGTTGTGGAAAAGGGAGATGATGGAGAGGATCTATTGTTGGACCAATTAATGGATATTAAAGAAGAGGTGAGGGCTGCTAGAAGGGAGTTGACAAAGTTAAAAGACATGAGGAAGTTTGTTGCTACTGAATTGAAGAGGATCAAGTTTGAAGACAATTGGATTGATGGACCAGATTTGGATATACTTCAGCAAGTCTTCTCCAGTTACGATGAGTACACTTTAGAGCAAACTCTGCATGCATAACTGACAGTTCTATGAGAGCATGGCTTTCTTTTCTCCTCTATCTTCTTCTCTTGAGTTTAACTAGATTATCAATGTGGGAACTAGAGATCAATTGATCTGAGTTTCCAAGAAAATTTAAGTTCTTGAAAAGGTGGATCTCGACTTAAGATAGAAAGGACTTCATATTTTTGTACATCTATAAATACCTTTGGGGTATCATATTGTAAGGGTCGGCTGATGAGAATAAGATTAGCCACCTAATAGTAGCAGATAGAATTTTTCATAGATTTTACAGAGATACTTTGTTATTTTTTTGTTACAATTGATTACAAAATACAAGTTTTTATGCAATATGGTGTTAGAATGGAGTTTATTCGATAAGGTTAATGAATTATAGTCTTTCTGTATGCCAGTGATTGTGCTGAAGCATAAGTGTTTCTTATGTGATGAAAATCATTAGAAGAAACCAGATTTAAGGATTATTTCGTTAAATTATCTATGGATTGAATTTTTGAATGTTTGTTGATCTATGATTTTAGCAACGAATGAGAAGGTTTGTTCTTTTGGAATTTTTTGGGTATTGTGATATGTGATTATGATGGTTAAATTAAGGGTGAAAGCACGAAGTTGGATCCATGAAACGTGGAAGTTTTTTCCTTAGCCAAAAAAATGAAATCGGCTAAGCAAAAACGAGATCTTGATTTTTAAAAATGGGATCCCGAGTTATACAAATCAGGATCCCGTTCTGGTTCAGGATCCTGAGCCTGAATCGCAAACAGGATCCCACTGTTTAACAAACGGGATCTCGTTTGCTAGAGGGTCCCGAACCGGCGAAGCGAAAACGGGATCCCGGTTTGTAAAGAACGGGATCCTGATTTTTAAGAATCGGGATCCCATTTTTTACAAACCGGGATCCCGTTTTGTAAGACTATTTTTTTTTTTTTAAATGAAGAAAACTTCATTTTCGCCTGCGTGCATAGGATCTCGGTTTGTGAGCGACAGTGTCTGCCAGAAGACCTCCAGGTACCCGCATTCTTCCTCTCTTTTTTTCGTTTTTACATTCGAAATTGAAATTGTTGTTAAATTTAATGTTTGTAGCATGTTTATTTCAAATTTTATTTCCATTTTAAGCATTTTATTTCATGTTATTTTTGAAATAAGAAATTTTAGAAATAGATTAAAAAATACGTCAAATTGTGAAGATTTTCAATAGAAACAAAAAAATAAAACTTGAATTGTATTTTAGAAACAAAATTTAACTTTTGAAACTTGAATTATTTGATGAAACAAAAAAAAAAACCCTAATTGAAACGAAACAAAAAAAATTGCATTTCAAAACCCTAGAAATTGAAATAAACTGAAAATTTTCCATCAACTATTTTAATTCTTTTGCATTGCTTAAATGTTTTAAATTTGATTTGCATTATATGGATAAAATGATATGTTAAATTTTAGTTTCAATATCAAATTATAATTAGATTAGAAAAACTTTCCATTTTTTGTGAAATGAGTTAATTATTGCTATATGAATTTTCATTTAGAACTATCTTTTATATGAATTTTGATAATTAATTTTGGGTCAAATAATCACTCTATTCTAAATCTAGCTTCATCTAGGGTCTATTCAAAACCTTAAGTGAGGATTAAATTAAAAATCTAGCTTCATCTAGGGATCTAGGGTTCTTGAATTGAATTTGAACTACTTAAGAAGAAATGTGGTATTTCGATGAAACCTTTTGTGAATAATGGTCAAGTGAAATTAAATGATAAAATAAAGACAATTGAATGCCTTTGAATACTAAGCAAGTTCAGTTGGCTCATAATGTTTTAGTAAATATGTAAGGGATGGAAAATTTTGAATTTAAATTTTAAAATTTTAATGATTAAATCCATGGTTTAGGATTTACCATATGTACTTAGAGTATTGGTCTAGGATTTAAATTTTTGCACTAGTTACCTAGACACTAAATAATCTAAATATTTTTGTTTTCTAAGTTCTTATAGGTTCTTTCAATTACAAACAATCTAAAATAAAATACTTTCAATTCAACATTAACTAATTTTATATTATACATGTTTTATATCATAAAATTCATTTAAGTGAGTTCAATATTAATGAAAAAAATATTAAATAAAATAATCTTATATTCAATTAAAAAAACATCCAATTAAAATATATATCAAACTCAATCTTAATCACACATAATTATGTGTTTCTATTACGGAAATAGTCAATCTATTCATAAACTAGGCACTAACTTGCAAGTCCATTATTCCAAGGGCCACCCAAACTTCACCCTAAGTTCGTTAAACCCTAAGCCCTGAACTCTAAAATCTAAACCCTCAACACTAAAGCATCCATTTTGTCTTAGGACCTTATAATCAAATTTGGTTGCCTTAGGCAACTCCACCAAATTAGATTCCCTTAAGCCATGTCATTTTGTCGTAGAACCTTACTACAAAGATCCCCTTAAGCCAAATTTGATTCCCTTAAGCCATGTCATTTTGTAGTAGAACCTTACTACAAAGATCCCCTTAAGCCATTGTATTACCGTAAACCCTAAACTCAAAACTATAAACCATAAACAGGCTAAAGACATCATTTTTTCACCAAATTTTATTCACTTGAGCCATGTCATTTTGTCCTAGGACCTCACTAGACATAGATATCTTTAAGCCATCCTATCACCCTAAATCGTAAATCAATGTCTTAAGGGGTCCTAATATGACATTTCTCAATGGGATGAAAGAAGTTCTAAAAATTTGGTGAAGTTGCTCGAGGCAACCAAATTTAACAATAACAAGATTGATCTAGATTATAATATGGATGATATTTGAAACAAGACCTATCTCAATCAATTGTTCCACAAGAAAATGTTCTTCACTAAAGCATTCATTTTGTCTTAGGACCTTAAAATCAAATTTGGTTGCCTTAGGCAACTCCACCAAATTTGATCCCCTTAAGCCATGTTATTTTGTCATGATCTAGGTTGATTAATTTACGGTTTAGGGTGGTAGGATGGCTTAAGGGGATCTATGTTAAACTCTAAACCGTAAACCCTATAACATTCATAAATTGTCTAATATTAATAGTTAATTGTATTTTCATTCAAGTAACTTGCCTTAGACATAAATGAGGCTTAAAAGTTTATTTTATCATATGTATTCAATTAGGCCATTTATGTTGAATGGTTTAAGGGTTAGATTATGTGGTTACTCATGAGGCCTCTGATTTTCAGGTTGGGCATCGGGAAAACATTATATTTTGCGGTTACTCGTGAGGCCTCTGATTTTCAGGTTGTTTAAATAAATTTCTACACAAAATGTGCAAACTTGAATATATATTTACCTAATTCAAGTATGTACATGCTTTAATTTTGATCTTGTAGGACTTTGTTAGTGCGACTTTCAGTCCTTACCCAGACATAGTTACACCTCCAGGAGGGCATGTAGAGCAGGCTCTCGATCAAATGGTAATTTAAATTTTTTATTATATTTAAATTCAATTATAAATTATATATTGTGAATATATAACTAAATAATTTTAAATTTCAAATTGAATATTAATATAATTTGAGCTAATACATGTTTTAAATTCTTTTTCTTTTATAGCATGTGACACATCTAGTAGTTGAGAATGTACAAACATGTCCTGCAGAAGAGGGTGCACAACCTATGGATATGGTACAATTAAAATATGATAAATTATAAATTAATTTCAATTAAATCATTTTTAATTGTAGACTTGTGCATCTAATTTCAACTTTTTTTGTTTTGTTTGTGTAGATTGATTCAGAGAATGTAGAGGTTGCTTCAGGTGCAGTAGAGCATCCAAACCCAGATATGACGGTAATTTAATTTTAATTTGATGAATTATAAATTAAATTGTCATTAAATTGTTTTTCATTTTCTTACATATGATTTCATATTTCTCTTGTACAGAGTGTTTCAGGTCATCTGCATAGTCTGCATGGCACGAAGAGGTCTCTTGATTATAGAGACAATACATGACCTAGAAACATGATTTTGTGGGTTATATTTGTTTATTTTGTGGACTATATTTTTGGTTTGTCACGTACTCTATTGGACTTTATAATTCATGGTTCTTGAGTACTTAGTTGGACTTTAGTTCATGGGTTGTACTATGATGGACTTTTTTTCATGCACTTAATATATTTACATAAATTATGGACTTTATTATTTTTTGAAATTTTAATTTACACATATACATCTATGCATTTTATGTTCATAGTCAAGATATTAATATAGGACATTAATGTGAAATTAAATATAAATATGAAATTAAAGTTGAAATTAATAGGACATTTTAATATTTATAGTTTACAAATTTAGTGATCTCATACATAATATGTACATTCAATAATTAGCTATAATTAGTCAATGAACTTATTCAATTCACGTCAATCAATAATTAGTCAATAAATCATAATTTACAAACCAAAGCAATTCGTTTATATACCAGAAAGGATAAAATTTTAAGAAATAAACAAAACCATACACGATTAGAGAACAAAAGCATTAATAAATTCTATAAATAATTAAATCCAACACTAATTTATAAGTTGTCAAAACAAATAATGGCATCCAATACTATTTTTTAAGTTGTCAACACAAATAATGGATTCCAATACTAAATTATAAGGCGTACATTGAAAACAAATAAGGGGACATCTTAAGGGGTCATAATACAACGTCTTAAAGGGACATCTTAAGGGATCATAATACGACGTCTTTAGGGGATGTCTTAAGGGTTAATAATAGAATGCCTTAAAAGGATGTCTTAAGGGTTCACAATAGAACATCTTAAGGGGTCATAATACAAAGTCTTAAGGGGATGTCTTAAGGGTTCATAATAGAACGTCTTAAGGGGATGTCTTAAGGGTTCATAATAGAATGTATTAAGGGTTCATAATAAAATGTATTAAGGGTTCATAATACAATGTATGCATGAAATTTAGTGATTTGAAGACATACAAGGACATATATGTACATATATGTCATCTCAAAATAATGTTTACAAAATTTGGATATGCCATCTCAAGAACATCTCAAACTCAGGCCCAGAATGTACTAGGTCTTCACATCGCCTAATATCAAAAAGGTACAAGCAATATCAATGCAATCATCAAAACATAAATAATTTAATTTATATAAAACTAACTATATGTACACAACTCAAGTACCTGCATTTAAAAGTATTCCACATGTGTGTAGGTTGAATCCATGCATCCTCTCCTTTTTGTTTCAAAGTATGAGATCAATGCAATGATGGCTTAAGGATACAAAAAAAGGATAATAAATCAATTTAAACTATTAATGTACAAGCAATATCAATATGTAATCAAAACACGTATTTAAATATATTTTTACTAATAATTACCTCTATTTAAAAAGACAATATAAAACTTAAACTATATTTACCTGTATTTACTTATTCCATTATACCATCTGCATCCTCTCTTTTTTGTAATGCATCTATGATTGTCTCATTCTCTTCCATAGAAATTGTCCATAACACTTTATTTGCAGGTCTTCCGCGATACCGATCTAGTTTTATCTTTGTTGCCACCACCAAAAGTGAATAATGTATAATTTTTTTATGTGGTTCATAATCTTTGAATGTAGGTAGACCATTCTTCCTTGCTAGGTATTTTCGTAGCCAAGTGCCAACAACCACAACCAATCCTATTGGAAAATATGAAAACAATAATCATATAAGTTCTCAATTTTTTCTTAATGAGATGAAAAACTTGTTCTAAAATATTGTTTAAGGGGATCAAAAAAATTGTTATCAAAATTTGCTTAAGGGGATATCTTAAGGGGATCATGGTACCTATTGGATAATGATAGCCATCATCATCATCTCGAGGTGATATTAACTTATGTTTACTCTCCACACAATGAGCCAACCAATATTCTGTTTGCTCTTCATTCCCCTCGGGTGCAACAACAGCATACACATGTCCTGCAAACAAAAATTGATTTAATAACTTGCGCATATCAATATAAAAAAATTAGTATTGCAAATAACTTAATAAAGCAAAATTAAATGAAATAAATTGAATTAAATTACCTTCTTGTACAAGGTATGAAACACGGTCATAGTCTTCAGATGCAAGCACTTGATCATTTTCTTCAATAGTTCTTTCATATTGATCATGTGCTTGTGAAGGTGTCAACGATCTTTGTTCCCACTTTTCAACCCATTTTGTATTTTCACATGCTTCCCAATCTCCTGAGATGCAAAACTGGAAAAAACATGCAAGCTCCCTTGTCCAGATAGTCCATGTGCTTGTTGTCGACCTCCTAAACGAATGCCATTTAGTAGATCCACTAATTGTCTCACAGTCAACTCTAGGTACAATGTTATCTTCTTCAACCAACCAAAAGAATCGATGAACTCTAGAGTACTCACTCAAACCAGGTGTAGATAATATTGTATTACACCAATCGACAATCCCACGTGCATCTTTAAATTTTATTGCATCTTCAAATTTTAATTGTTCTCTAGCAAGAATTCTTTTGACACACGCACCAGCTCCATCATGTTCTCCTTTACCATGTCGAGCTTCAAAAAAACTCCATATATGTTGGACATTAAATTCTTTGTGAATCCTACTTAACCAATAGAACATTCGAACATTTTTTAACTACCTCGTACAATTATCTGACCATATAAGGTGTTCTTTCATATGGATTCCTCTTTCTCTTAAATTTTTGTAAAATATACTGAAATAGTATTGAACAAACTCTGATGAATGTAATCGGTTGTCACTCAAATAAAAATGATACTCCCTCAGAACTTTTCTATCATCCTCAGTGCTATTATTTGCACATATATAAACAATATGGACAAACATAGCTACTTGCACTGAATTATAATACTGTGATTGAATTTCCTCTTGCGGAGCTAGAGTATAATTTTCTACAAAATCAACCACTGAAAGTATAGTACCAATTGGAAATGTGTTTCTACATGCGCAAAATTGGCCATCAAGCCATCGAGCATGTTGAGAGTGCATGATATATTTTTGTACTATCTTATTCTTAAATTCACTCATGAATGCGTGCACACTAACTTTTTCTGTAACTAAATCACAACACTTTCCTATTTTTCCATCTTTTAAAGAATAGTGAACATTCTTAAATCTTTTAAATTCTACTAATTTTTGTCCAAAATCATTATCAACACTTTCATGCATACAAATTCCTAAGAATGAAAGGTTTCCACAGTCAATGCATTGTCTAGAAATACAAGAACTTAAATAAAACAATTTACCATTAGATCTTTCACAAAACAAACTTGAAATAAACTCCCTTATTGCTTCAGGTGGCATATTAATACCACATTCCTGTATAATCATGTTAGTATGCAAGGTACAATGTATATATCGAAAAACATCATAAAAATAACGAAATTGAACATGTATTTTACAACAACAAGATATTTGTTGCTTATTAATTTTTACATACCACAATTTACATTTTTCAAAAGACCTTTGACTTATCTTAATATTACCAGGTAACACTAAATCACCACAAAATTTTCTATAAAATTCAGTTTATGTTGTATCTAATAAGTGTTTTGTGTGAGGATCGCAAACTTTAGACCCCACCCTTAATTTTAAAACATCTCTAGCATTAGATGAAACCCTAGTATTTTCATGCCAATATTTTTCAATCAAAGATTTAATTTCAACATTCAATTTCATATCAAACCTCGGGAGTCGACCACTGAAACTCCAATATTGGTTGATAGGATCATTTTCTATAATTATTCTTCTTTTTGCCGCTCTTAGCAATGTTTTAGGATATATTTTTAAAACTTCACTAATATTTCTTACCATTCTTTTATTCAAAGTTGCTTTATTAACTATAGCAGTTGTTATAGCTCTTCTTGCTGTATTTTTATCTTTAGATCGACTATTTTTTCCAATTGATTGAATGGCACTAGCAACAGTACACATAGCATGTTTCAATGATTGATCTTTTCTTTTTGGTTTAACAAAAAAGCCTAACATTTTCATTATTTTCCTCATTTTTTGCATTCTCATCAATTGCATCATTAGTTGACATTGAATTGTAAGTTTTTTATGATAAAATAATTTGTTGTATATTTTATTTGCATGTGTTCTTATCTGCCTCCAAGAAATTTGACGAGGAAGATTATCAAAAACACCACTTTCAATTTTTTAAAAAGTATTTTCATTAAATTCAACATCACATTCTAGATTTTCATCTTCATCTTCATTTTCATCTTCAATTTCATTTTCATTTTTAACTTCAAAATGATTTACATTTTCATCTTCATTTTCATTTTCATTTTCAACTTCAAAACCATTTACATTTTCATCTTCATTTTCATCAACAAAACGGTTTTCATTTTAATTTACATCAACAAAACGGTTTTTGTTTTCATTTTCAATAACAAGATTATTCTCAATTTCATTTTCAACAAAAAGATCATTCTCACTATCATTTTCAACCAATTCTATAAAAGTTTCATCTCTCTGAATATTATCAATGTCAACATCATTAAGTCCAGCATCTTGTAAAATTTCTACATACGAATTTACAAATTCACTAACATATGGATTTGAAGACGTACCTAGATTTGTGCATATTGAAGCATTATCCATAGCATTGAAAGAAGGATTTGAAGACATAGTAGGACTTGATTGTATAATCATATTCTTCTCCAAATTGACTTCTTGCAAATTTTCTTCATCTACAACCATGGTCTCCTCTATGTTTGCATCTTCAATAGTTGTGGAATTGGATGCTTCCCCATCATTCATTGATTTAATTCTCATTCTTCTTTCTCTTTGTCTCTATCTTTCCTTTTCTTTGTTTGCTTCAATTTATTCAGGAGTCAATGTCTTCCTCCTCTTATTATGAAATTTATTTCCCATGATTATAAAATTCTCAAGCACAAATGAATGTAAATAGAGAAATTCTTCAAAAAATCCGACTCAAATTGGAAGTTGAAGACCTAAAAGGACTAAATTCTTCCTCTTGTGTTCCTCAAAACAAGTAGAAAACTAGCACAATTTTACTTTAAAACTAATTTCTTCATGCCTCCTTTGAAAAAATTTATCAAAAAAGCAAGTCACCACCTGTAAAAAAAATGCTCAATGAAAAAAATAGAGAAATTTTACTGTTCTCGACCATACATGTGAAGTTGCAGACTTCACAATAAAAAATGAAAGTTATTTAAAAAAACACAGTTGACAGAGAAACGGGATCCCGTTTATAAATCGGGATCCCATATTTAAAGATATGGGATCTCGTTTTAAACTCAGGATCCCATTTCTTTTAATTAAATCTGGTGACCATTGACAGCGGAATGGGATCCCGAGTTTAAAACGGGATCCTGAGTATAAATCGGGATCCCATTTTTTTTTAATTTGAATTTGTTTTGGGCTTGTGGTCAGGTTTTTGCTTTGGATTTTGGTTCAGGAAAAGCGTTGGGAGTCTGAACCTAGGCCTTCAAGTTGGTTTGACCTGCAACTTGAAGGTTCTAACAATGTTAGAGAAAAAAATTGAGTTTGGACATATGGCTGACGACTTTTTTTGCAGAATTTTTTAACTAAATTAAAACCCATTTTAGATGAGACAATGCAGATTTCAAATATGTAATTTTTTTTACAATTGAATTATTTTTTATATTTTTCAATTAACTTATGATGAAATTGGTCCATAATCTTTAAATATCAATGTTTTTTACTATTTTAATAACTTTTGATCAACATAACATTTTGACGAACGGATTGCACAAGGGAAAACTTCAGACAATTCTTTTCAAATTTTTTTTAAAAAAAGATGCAAAAAATGATAACTTTAGGTCATCTTATGCGTATCGTACACAACGATTTTTCTAAACGTCAAATATGTCTGATTAAAAATTAACAAAAAAAAATATTCAACAAAAAATTTGGGGCACGCTTCAGTGAGTCACAAGTCTTTTCCCAAAAGGATTTAGAAAAATATGATAATTTAAGTCAAAATATCGATGTCGTACACGTGCGTGGTATGGTAAAAAAAAATGACTTTTTAATAGTGGTTTTTACAAAACCTATTGAAACTCAATTTGTACAATGTGGGTATTGAAATAAATTGCATATTTGGAAACTAGACTCTGAGTACTACATTTTATGATTAGTGACTTGTTTGAATATTTCATCTCTAAGTGCTTCAAATTTTAAGGTCAAATGCATCAAACTCTGAAAATCAGAGAAACCACTTTTTTGCCAAAAAGTGGACTCAACTTCATGTCAGCACCCGATGTATGCAATAGTATGGATTGTTCTGTAAATTGCATTATATTATGGTTTTCTTGATCTGTTAGAAGAACATTCGTTGTTGAAGATAAATGTTTGGATATTAGATAAGTTTTTTTCATGTTTCACTAATGTACGCCCTGATCTATCTTTTTTCTTTTGTTTAAAACCCCCTTTTCGTTAAGAGCAATTTGATGAATCAGCCATTGCTTGCATTCCTTATTACCAGCAAAGGCCCCTTGAATATTATAGTTGCATGGACCACTTGAGTGACACCAGACAGTTGAGAACCAACTACTAGGACCTTGGAAGTTAGGCTACTATATGTTGTCCTTTCTTTTTTAGGAGAAATAGAGTAGAGATATTGTGTTTAAAAATTGTTTGTGTCATTTTCACCATCAACACAATCCTTCTGGATGTGACCAGGTTTCCCATAGTCTAGCATTTCACCTTGAACTTTTTACCAGGAGACTTTGATCTCCCTGCAGATTTGTATTTTGACTTCTTGTCCTTCTTCTTGCCTTTCTCCTTTGGTCTACCTCAAACAGCAAGAGCCTCTTTGGCCATCTCTAAAGACTTCCTTCGCATCTCTTCAAATAACAATGAAGCAACAACGTCTTCCATCTTGAAAGTAGTGGTAGTGCTTCCAATGGCCATCACAAGATGATCCCAACTGTCAGGTAACAAACACAACAAGAGCATGCATCGATCCTCCTCCTCAATATTTACACCTACAGATGCCAGCTGAGTAACACTCATGTTAAATGAGTTTAGATGGTCTGCAATAGATGCACCTTCTTCCATATTCAAGGAGTACAACTTCTTCCTTAGGAATAACTTATTTACCAAAGACTTTCCCTGATAAATATCTCCAAGCTTCTTCCACAATAGAGTTGCATACTTCTCCTCATGGATGTTCAGGAGTACAGAATCGGCTAGACTTAGTCTTATAATACCTCTTGCTTTTCTATCAGCAAGATCCCAATCCTCTTGCTTCATACTTTGTGGCATAGTTCCAGACACTGCAATCCAGAGGTCTCTATCCAAAAGCAAGTCTTTTATCTTGAGTTTCCATAACTCAAAGTTGTTGCCATTAAACTTTTCAATCTCTACTCTACCTAATGTACTCGCCATCTCAGATAGAAACAAGTTTTAACATAGCAACACTCCCACTGAAATAGTATTAGCACAAAAAATTGACTTTCCTGCAAGGATAACACAACTGGCCAGGATCTTATACCACTTGAAGGGAAAAAAGGAGGATCAACTAGTGACCCAACAGTGCAGAAAATTTCCCTTAACACTAATACAACAGAGGAGGAGAGCTTAAAAAAAAAAATCCAATAGCATCTAATACTACTAACAAGCAGCACAAAGGGAGATTACAAAATTTAGCATTCACAGATAGACACAAGATATATGTGGGAAAACCTTTTCACGTAAAAAACCCACCACACAAAGTGAAAACTATTGTATTACAATAATGAAGAATTAAATACAATGTGCAGTCTTCTCTTTGATCAGTTCACAACAACTTAGAGTTGTCTCTAACTGTTACAATGAATCTCTTATGAAAAACATACAGTTCAAAAAATTACATCATATTCATCAACTCTCTTTTTCCTACATATATTTGGCTATAAAATAATCATGTACTCAACTGAGAAAGTCATACACTGCATTCAATTCTATCTACCAATCACCGACCATCAGGTTCATGAATTAGACATCCAATCACGCAATCGATCAGCCCAAGTCGATCTCCTTGCATCGAGCCACCCAGGAATTAACTTCTTTACCCAAATCGGGTCCTATCCACCACCCTGAGACGACCTACAATAACTATTATTACTTCATTGGCCTTTAGCCAATCATCACTCTAACACTGAGCCACGTGTCTACATCCCATTCATCTATCACTCTTTGACTCTGAGTCCAACTCGTTCAAAACTGGCCTTGAGCTCGTCTAAGCTCTCCAAGTCCTTACCGCTCTACCGCCGAGCTCGTTCGACCTACTCGTGGTATGGCAGTGAGCTCGTCTGAGCTCACCCCGACCATACCCGCACTACCGCGGTCCCAACCGAGTCGACCTACAATATAGCGGTGAGCTCATCCGAGCTCATCGACGACTTCACCAAGGCCAGCCCGTCTCCCCACCTAAACTCCACCGCGCTACCGCTGCCAAGTCAAAGATGACCCGCTTTGTGGTGGTAACCGTCGGGATGGTTGTTAGCGGTCATACCGTGAGGGTCGCCAGGCCACCCCGTAGTAGGGCAATAACCATGAGATGGACCGCAGGTGGGCTCACCACAGTCACCGTGGTGAGTGGCCCCACTGCCCGTGGTATGGAGGTAACCGTCAAGACTACCGTAGGTGGCTTCATCGCGGCCATCGTGGTGAAGGAATTCATCAACCGTGATAAGGTGGTAACCACCAAACGGACCACAGGCGGGCTCATCACGGTGAGTGGACCCACTGCCTGCAGTATGGTGGTAAGGGCAGACATAAGCCAGGTGCGGTATGGCAGTAAAGGGCAGAAACACCAAATTTTCTCTAAGGTATGAAAAAAAGGGGCTTCAAGCTGGAAGTTGAGACACTTTTCTCAACAAAAAGTACAGAAAGAATTTGATGCTAAAATATTCAGTGGCATGAAAAAGATGATTTTTCAAGATAAAAAACTCTTGATTACATGCATTAAGAATGTGAAGGATGCTCTATCAGAAGGTGGAAATATTTACAAAGCATGCCTATCTTTCTCAAAATTTACAGAGGAAAATGAAAAGAAGGTCAAGGAGCTGGAACTCAAACTAAATGCTATCTCAAAAGCATTTGATCTAGTAACCAGTAGTGTTGGGAAAGCAGAAGAAGAATTGATTTCTCTGCTCAGTAGTATACAAGGGTTGAAACATGAAAATGACAAAATTGTTGCCAGAAGTTATGAACTTCAGAGCATCATCTGTCCAAAACTTGACATATTGTCAAGTGCTCTCAAAGAAGGAAAGAAAATATTTAGGATTTGTAGATCCATCCAACCTGAAGTCTGAAGAGACCCAATCCTATCTAATTTGTGGTCACATCACAATTTTGGAAAGTCTGAAAAGGTTTTGGGATGTAAATCTGATTTAGCTAAAGAAAAACTTTGCTAATATTTTTCAACTCATGTAAGTTAAAGATTTTTTGCACAAACAGTTTTTGTGAATTGACACATTTTTAGCATTCGACACCTACCTTTTCCATTGATGTCAAAGGGGTAGAAGGAATAGAGTGAAAATGTTTAATCATCTCAGGGGGAGAATTGGAGAATTACATTTTTGAATTTTTGGGTGATACAGTCTATCTTGGTATTGATACAACACTTAGTCATTTTTCACTAAGTGTTGCCATCAATGCCAAAGGGGGAGATTTTTGGAAAGATACACTACAAGGTTCGCTTGGTGTTGTCATTAATGTCAACCATAATCATCTATCAGATCTGCACTCCATCATTTGTTCCTATAGGAAAGAAGTCTCAGAATTGTCAAGTGAGAACACAGTATTTGGTAACACAGTGTTCTTCGATCTGTAAGATCATTTATGGTTGTTATTTTTCTTTGCACATCCTAGGGAACATTTGTTGGCATATTATCTTTATTTCATCTGAAGTGCACTGGCTCATGCCAGATCATGTGAAAGTTAGAAGATTTGGTTGTCGTGTTCTCAGTTTTTCTTGTATTGAGGTCGACCTCATAAATGTATTAAGTTGCGGATGTATGGGAATGAATTAATTAAGTATATCTATGTCCTAGCCAATTTTTGGCCGACCTTTGAGGGTATGCATTGTATATTTCTCATAATGTGAGCTGAGAGTTATAATTTTCTTATGTTTTGTTGAAGTCGACAAAGTGTAAATAAATCCTATGTTGCGGATATATATACTTGGTCTTTTGTATCATTTTGTATGAAGGAAGAGTTTTCTTGATGTCCAAGTTCAGCGAGTTAGAGCAGAGCAGAGGTGCGATAATGTTAGGTTTTCAAAGGCAAATATCTAAAAGCTAAATGCAGATTTTATCAAATAAACCAGAAATAAAACACACAGAAAAATAACATAGACAATTTAACGTGGTTCACCCAATATGGGCTACATCCACCAAACCACAACCATCCAATGTTTTCATTAACCAGTGTAAAACCCTATTACAATATTGTGAATAATCACATTTCCTTATCATATTGTAACTCTATCCCAAACCCTTTATAAATTAGGGTTATACAAAAATTAGGGTTTTTTCCCTTTTTGTGATTTTCCCTTTTTCGGTAATTTCGCAAAAAAGCAGGAGGAAATTTTTTCTCGGGGGCTACCGCCCCTGGACCCCAGCGAGGATACATGAAGAGTGTATAGTATACAATGATTAGTCGCCACATACCAACGGTGTTGTCTAGGTTCAGTCTCCAAGTGGGAGATTGTTTGGTGTGGAGCCTGATCAGTCTCCAAGTGGGAGATTGTTGGTATGTGGTGACTGATCATTGTATATTGTACACTCTTCATGTAAATTTTTCTCCTACTTTTTCACGAAATTACCGAAAAAGGGAAAAATCTCAAAAAGGGAAAAAACCCTAATTTTTGTATAACCCTAATTTATAAAGGGTTTGGGATAGAGTTATAGTATGATAAGGAAATGCGATTATTCATGATATTGTAATAGGGTTTTACACTGGTTAATGAAAATATTGGATGGCTGCGGTTTGGTGGATGTAGCCCACATTGCATGAACCACATTAAAATCTCTGTGTTATTTTTCTATGTGTTTTATTTCTAGTTTATTTGATAAAATCTGCATTTAGCTTTTAGATATCTGCCTTTGAAAACCTAACAAGTGGTATCAGAGTGGGTTGTTTTTGATTATCGTCTACAAGAAAGTCTCATGGTTGAGTGGGAGTCTCACGATTAAGTGGTAGCAATGGCAGACGAGGGTAAGATGAAGGCTGATAAGTTCAATGGGCAGAACTATTAGTTATGGAAGATGCAGATGGAGGACTATCTCTATTAGAAGGATTTATGCGGGCCATTGGAAGGGAAAACCAAGAAACCCACAGTAATGTCGGATGAGGACTAGGATATTTTGGATAGAAAGGAACTTGGCAGTATTCGCTTATGTCTGGCACAATCAGTGGCGTTCAATATTACAACAGCAAAGACAACTCTAGAGTTGATGGAAACCCTAGCAAAGTTATATGAAAAGCCTTCCGCTTCGAATAAGGTATTTCTTATGAAGCATTTATTTGATATGAAAATGGTAGAAGGTGGGTCAGTTACTGATCATTTAAATGAGTTCAATACAGTTACCAGTCAATTAACTTCTGTAAAAGTTAACTTTGATGAAGAAGTTAGGGCTCTTTTGATTCTGTGTTCTTTTCCTGAAAGCTAGAATAGCTTGGTAATGGTTGTTAGCAATTGTGTTTTTGGTTCGAATACATTGAATTTTGATGATGTTGTTGGTGTTATTTTGAGCGAGGAAATTCGTAGGAAAAGCTCAAGTGGAACATCCACATCAAGCAGTGTTTTGAATGTAGAAAGCAGGGGTAGAACAAAGGAGAGAAGAAACAATTTCGAAAGCCGTGGGAAGTCACGAGGAAAATCAAATTATAGAAGGTCCCAATCTAGAGACAAGAGGGATTGCTGGTACTGTGGTAAGCCAGTTCATTTCAAGAAAGATTGTTGGTCTCGAAAAAATAAAGAAGGAGACGAAAAGGAAGGAAATAAAGAGGAAAATGTGGTAAGTAATAAATCTGATGAGGATGTTTTGATTCTTTCTCTTCACAATGCTGATGATTCTTGGGTGTTAGATTCAGGGGCTTCATTTCATGCTATGCCCCATAGAAATTATTTTCTTGATTATGTCCAAGGGGATATTGGGTTGGTTTATTTGGGAGATAATGAACCCTTTCAGATTGTTGGAAAGGGAAGCATCAAGATTAAGTTGCAGAATGGGAATCATTGGCTACTACATGAGGTAAGGCACGTTCCAAAGCTAAAAAAAAATTTAATTTCAGCAAGGCAACTAGATGATGAAGGTTGTGTTGTTACATTTAGTGATAAAAATTGGAAGGTTACAAAAGGTGCCTTAGTGGTAGCAAAAGGTGTGAAAGTAGGCACCTTATATCATTGTACAGGTCATATTGTTCCTTCTACCTTAGCTATTGCAGATAAAAATCAATGTTCAGGAACAGTTGTTGCAGTTCAGTAGGAAGAAAATCAGATAGATGCTATGAATTCTAAATCAGCACTATGGCATAACAGACTTGGGAACATGAGTGCAAAAGGTATGAAAGTACTTCATTCAAAGAATGTTTTACCAGGTCTAAAATGTGTTAATATGGATTTATGTGAAAGTTGTGTGTATGGCAAACAAAAGAGAGTTAGTTTTCTCAAGGATGGGAAACAAAAGAAAGATGAGAAATTGGAGCTTGTGCATACGGATGTATGGGGACCAGCATAGGTATCTTCTCTCGGTGGCTCTCATTATTATGTCACATTCATTGATGATGCAATTAGGAAGGTATGGATTTATTTCATTAGGCAGAAATCTGATGTATTTGAAACTTTTTAAAAATGGAGAAGTTTGGTTGAGAATGAGACAAGTAAAAAGTTAAAATGTTTCAGATCTGATAATGGTGGTGAGTATTGCAATAAAGAGTTTGAATATTATTGTTCCTTTAATGGTATTCATAAGCAGAAAATGGTTCCAAGGACTCCATAGGAAAATGGAGTGGCTAAGCGCATGAATAGAACAATAATGGAGCGTGCACGGACTATGAGATTGCATGTTGGGTTGCCTTTAAACATGTGGGCAGAGGTTGTAAACACTGTTGTTTATTTAATTAATAGAGGTCCATCTAATCCTTTGGGTTGTGGTATTCCAGAGGAAGCATGGAAAGGTAAGAAGGTGAGTTATTCTTTTCTGAAAACCTTCGGTTGTGAAGCATTTGCACATGTAGATTATGAAAATAGAAACAAGCTTGATGCAAAATCAAGGAAATGTATATTTGTTGGATATGGCATTGATGAATTTGGTTATAGGCTTTGGGATTTTGAAAATAAGAAAATTGTGAGAAGCAGGGATGTCATATTCAATGAGAAAGTGTTGTACAAAGATCAATTGCAGCAGCATGAGAAGAAAGAAAATGATTATGCAGTGTTGGATGATACTCCAAACAATGAAGTTTTAGTGGATCCTCATGCTCCGCAACAACAGCAACAAGAAATACCACAAACTCGAGTGAATGTTAGACGATCTTCAAGGTTAAGTAGACCTCCAGAAAGATTTTCTCCCTCTTTGTACTCTATTTTATTAACTGATGCCGGTGAACCAGAATGTTATCATGAAGCTATGCAGGTGGATACCAAGGTTTAGTGGGAGCATGGAATGGAAAAAGAAATGGACTCCTTGCTGAAAAATCAAACTTGGGAATTATGCAAGTTGCCTGCAAGTAAAAAGGCTTTAGCAAACAAATGGGTTTATGGGATGAAAGAGGAGAATGGAGGTAAGAAAATATTTAAATCCAGATTAGTTGTAAAGGGATTTGCACAGAAACAGGGTATTGATTTTGATGAAATATTTTCTCCAGTTGTTAAAATGACCTCTATTTGTGTTGTGTTAAGTATTGTGGCTGTTGAAGATTTGCATTTAGAACAGCTTGATGTTAAAACTGCCTTTCTCCATGGTGATTTGGAAGAGGAAATTTATATGGAACAGCCACAAGGATTTGAGGTCAAAGGTAAGGAGAAACTAGTGTGCAGATTGAAGAAAAGCTTATATGGCTTGAAGCAAGCACCTCGACAATGGTATCTTAAATTTGATAGTTTTATGGCTAAGCAAGGCTACAACAAGTGTAATTCAGACCATTGTGTTTATTTTAAGATGTTAGGTGATGATAGCTACATTATTTTATGTTTATCTGTTGATGATATGCTTGTAGCGGGGTCTAACATGGATCACATAAAGGAGTTAAAACAACAGTTAGCAAATTCATTTGCTATGAAGGATTTGGGGGCAGCAAAACAAATCCTTGGTATGAAGATTACAAGAGATAGAAAAAATAGGAAATTGCTTTTATCTCAGGCTAATTGTGTTAAAAAGGTGTTGCAGAGATTTCATATGGAGAATGCAAAAGCTATTAGCACACCTTTTCCCAATCATGTCAAATTGACTAAGGATATGTGTCCAAAGACACAAGAGGGGGAAGAAAAAATACCCAAGTACCATATGCTTCAGTTGTAGGTAGCTTAATGTATGCCATGGTATGCACGAGACCAGATATTGCACATGTTGTAGGAGTTGTTAGCAAGTATATGAGTAATCCAGGAATTGAGCATTGGAATGCAGTGAAATGGATTCTCAAGTATTTGAGAGGTACATCGAATAAACATTTATGTTTTGAGGGCTCTAATACAGATTTAAAAGGCTATGTTGACTCAAATTTGGCAGGGGATATCGATACCAGGCGGAGTACCACAGGTTATGTATTTACTGTTGGTGGGACAGCAGTAAGTTGGATTTCTCAGTTGCAAAATGTGGTTGCTTTATCCACCACAGAGGCAAAGTATGTAGCTACGACAGAGGTAGCAAAGGAGATGATATGGATGCAACTTTTCATGGAAGAGTTGGGAAAACAACAGGCTAAAAATTACTTGTTCACAGACAGCCAGAGTGCTATACATCTTGCAAAGAATTATGCCTTGCACTCTAAAACCAAACACATACAGGTGAGGTATCATTTCATTCGGTCAGTGTTAGAGGATGGATAGGTAAAGCTATAAAAAAAACATACAGATGTAAATCCAGCGGATATGTTTACTAAGGCGGTGATAAGGGAGAATTTGAGCTCCTCTTCAGCTTTGGTTGGCCTTCAAGGTTGAATTAAAGTATAACAAAGTAGCAGGGTCCAAGGTGCTTATTTCTAGTGGGAGTTGTAAATGCAGCAGTGTTGTCCAGGTTCAGTCTCCAAGTAGGAGATTGTTTGGTGTGGAGCCTGATCAATCTCCAAGTGGGAGATTGTTGGTATGTGGTGACTAATCAGGCTCCACACCAAACATATAATGCATAGTTTCACTTGCGCATAGAAGATCTGTGTAGTGTGCATGAGAAGAGCAGAGCAGAATTTTAGATTCAGTTTGTAGAAGAATAGATCCATAATTGTGCTTAATCTAGATCTGTAATCAGGCATTTTAGATGTTATCATCTCAGTTCAAATCTTCAGATGGTTTTAATCTGAACTCTTGGGAATCAAGCCCTTTCTTTCTTGAGCAGTGAGCTCTAGGCAATGCACCTAAATGCAAGTGCATTCCCTTGTAATCTTGACTTTTGAGTATACTCAGAATCATACTTGTGGATTGGCCATACACTGTGGTTTTTCCCCTAACAGGGTTTCCACGTAAAAATATGGGTGTTATGGTGTTGTTTTTACTTTCTTGTTTATGCATTGTGAATGAATGTTATTGATGCTTTGAAGCTAAAGATTACTAAAGCTCATTTTTGCACAACACTGATTCACCCCCCTCTCAGCGTGGCTTGTTTCCAACACATTCTTATGTATATATATTCATCAACTATTATATAAATATGACCATACAAAAAAGGAACTCATTCAAAGACAATAAATAACAATCCTACCCAAAACATTCCCAACCAAGAACAATCAAGAACCCATCGATTATTACCAAAACCACAAACAATCTAAGATGACCAAACAAACTCTTCCAATTTATGCAAAACTTTGACTAAGGTTTTACTTACCAAATCCTAATCTAACTTGACTCGACTAGACCTTCTAAGTCGTGAGTGTGTGAAAGCTCATTTTAGGTCTTATCAAAGGTTACTAGACCAATCCCCTATCCTGAGTGATACTTCTCGTCTCTTCTAAATGCTTGACTTTTTCCTACATTCAGCTTAGTGCAACACCAAGGTAGTTAGACATTCACAATACAATCATTTGCATCATCTAAACATTTTAATCGAAAAAGCATTAGAATAATCACATTGCAATACATATCTTTTCATCTCATTTCATCAATATAAACATATTCACTTTTTTAACAACAATATCATGTTAATTCATATCTACATATTAAAGTCACAATTAACATTTATCAACACTTTCACTCGTGAAGGTAAAAGTAACTCGGTAACTATGAAACGGTGTGTAACATACTTCCCCCCTTGTGAATCATCATCCTCGATGATTTAAAGCACTATTCATAAAGTAAAATAAATTTTACCTTCCATTTTCTCATTATATAAGAATTAAGCATATTTTATTAATAACAGAACAATCTTCCCTCAAAGCATGACCTTTTGCAATATCGTCCATGTTGGACCTTGCACTAACATATAGGAAGAACTTGTGTTCTTCGCGCATACCTTCCAGCCTTAAAGAGCTATACTTCATAATTAAATTAACTCCCGTGTACTTCACAAGTACAATAGTGGCCATATCCTATATGCCACCTATACCCTAGTGACTGGAAAACACGTTCTTATTGGCTAATGAAATTATCCTTAGTGTAACCCAAATAGATAAGGAATGTTGGTGTATTGTACACCACACATGGGTCCCATCCTCTCTTTTGGTGTTTACGCCATCAAATAACTCAAAATTTGAGACCATCCATCACTTCCTCAACCATCTACCTTAAGCATAATTATATTGCTTCAAAATTTTAAGCTTGTATCAACAAGTTTTCCTTGATCCTTTTGATCTACTATTCCATTTGACAACCTTTCTATTCTAAGGTTAATCCTATTTCTTAGCTTATCTTATCTTTATAGAGATTAAATCCTTATTCCCATATAATGGACCTAACCTCAATGATAGAAGTTTATTGTGATATAAGTGTTCTATAAATCCTCCAAGATTCAATTCATCCCTTTTGCCTAACTGGATATTTTAAAGTAATAAATTGAACATTCATTCAATTGAATTTTTCATAAGATGATCATGATTTTTACTAAACCTTATCATTACTGGCTTGTCCTCATCTGAGATAACCTTCTTAGGAAAATTAAGCAACCACTTCCCACAATTTTCTATTTAGGACTAATATCATATAAATCAAAATTTTCAATCTATATTAATTAACTTGGTGATTCTATCCACCATAACATTATGTCAATTACATCGACACAAAAATATAAAACTATTCTTATGATCTACCACTTTCTTTTTGGAATTCCCTAAGAGTATACAAGTCTCGCTAATGACGATATCCTATCTTCAACCTCTCGCATAAGAGATAAAATCTAGCTACATTCCTTGGAGCAATATCTTACTCTATCCCTTTCCAGATTATAGTGGTTTCCTATTCATCAAATAATTGTTTCATACCTATGTGTCTTAAGCACAACATCAATTCAACTCATCTCATTCCTTAATATCCCAGATTTTGGGTACATAGGCTATTTTTTGATTCATAATAGTCCATTTCGACTAAGTGAAACCTCTTCCATGGACATATGCCATATTCAATTCTCCAGTATAATGATTTGATATTTTTTGGAGATAAAAACTCTTTCATCCTAGTTCATCCATACTCTAGATTCCTTTCGTCCTTTAATCATTTCCAAAATTGTAATCCAATTTTCAGCTCAATTATTTTCTCCGATGAGCATATATACTAGTTTGAGTAAAAATTCTTGTCTAATCATGCTAACTTGACATTTTCTTCCAAAAGATGTTAGCAATTATTACTTTTCTAGTTTCCAATCATGAATTTTTCTTGATAACTCATAATTATGAGTATATAATTCTTCCATTTTCTATTGCATATTCAATATTCTTACCTTCCATGATCAAGTGTACTACCTATCTTTTTCCAAAGTATCAATGATATTATCAATTTTTTCTTCCAAAACAATTTCATATAGAATTTTTGTTACAAATATTTCTTTCTCATTATTCATAAACCTTGACCTTCCCTCAACCTTTCTCCAATAATCCATTACCTTATCCTCTTAACTTTACCAACCTTTTTGTCGTCATATAAGACTTTGGTTGTAGGTCTTTGAATCATGACTCATAGATAAATCAAAAGCTCTTCCAAGTTGAACATACATTAATAAAATTCATTGTATGGGGTACTTTATCTAAGTCTATCTACTCTCTTTCTTCCCCCCTTAGTGTTTCCACGATATTAGTTCAACTGAAATTTGAAATCTTAGCAAACATTTACTTTCCCCAAATTGAATTAATTTTTCATTCCTTGTTGTTGGATTTTGATAGTTGATTGACTATTACTTTCCTTTATTACCCTCCATGGTATGCCTTGAATATACCTTTTCATTCCCAAAATTGGATTCATCATCACTATGAATGGTGAATCTACACAGGCACAAACACAAGAGAACAAACATATAATTAGATCCTTATGCAAGTTAGATCAATATTCCCCATGAAATTAGTTTGAAACATGAAAATAGGAAATAAAATGAAGAACACAACAATAAAAGCTATCAAATCCTATTCTAATGAGCAAACTCTCAATCCCATAGGGGAATTGGTGTCATTTTGATGTGGACAATGGCCCTTTCCCAGTCCCTTGCAAGCTTGATGATAAATGGTGATGACTTGATGCTCCTTGATGAAATTTATTCATAACCTAGCTATGAAAACATGAAAATGGATGAAAATAGATAGCAATTGCTCAAAAACTTGAAGATAATGATGTTGTATGAAGTTGTGGATCCAAAATTCAAATGAGAGTCTCCTATAAATAGGAGAGAATGATGGAGGAAGAAGAAAAATGGATGAATGTGGGACAAAAGACTAACCAATGGGAGAAGGCCACTTGTCCACATGTGATTGGAGGAGGAATGAGCACATTTTGATGAATGTGTGCACAACTAAATGAAGTTAGGTGGAATTTGAAATTTGTGAAATGACAAGTTGGAGGGAGAAAGAAATGGAGTAAATGCCACTTGGCTCAAGGCAAAGGACATGTAAGAGGCCTCTAATACCTTGTTGGATATACTCATCCCTTTTGGAGGGATTTTCAAATTGGGGGAATATTCCTCTATTGATGTCAAGTTGAGATAAAATGGAGTAAATAAATCAATTAAATTGATTTATTGTGCAAGTTATGAAATCTAGAGGATTTGATGGATTAAGATTAGGATTAATCAGGATTTGATTAAATTAGGCGAAGATTAGCTAATTTGACAATTTTGACTTAGATTTTGGATTTAAATAAATCAAACTTGAGAGGAATAATGGATTTATATTTTAATCAAATAAAGATTGATTTATTTAATTAAAGAGGGTGATGTTAGATTAAATCAAATAAAGATTAGTTTATTTAATTTAAAAGAGGTGACCTTAGAGATTGATTAAATAAAGTGAATTACTTAATCACAAAAGGGATTATCAGATTAATTAAATAAAATGTTATATTTAATAAATAGAGGCGAATGACTTAATAAAATAAATTTCATTTATTTAATTAAGAAAGGAAATATGATGAATTTAATCAAATAAATATTATTCAATTAAATTGATTAGTAAAGGGGGTGATTCATGATGAACTCGTGTTAGTAAGATCAAGATCAGGTGTGTAGGATCAAACTGTATATTTTATGTGTCTACATTTTTTCCCTCTTTGAAACAATGCACCTATTGCATTGGCTCAAAGAATAAACTGCCTAGATCAAAATTCAAAACGTGAAAAAAAAAAAATGCAAGATGGCCCTCAGTCGGGCAAAAAATAGGATCGAGAGTCCAAAACCCTAGTTGGATAGCTAAACAGGGTCAAAAAACCCTAACTTTCAATCTTAAATAAGCCCCAAGGGGTCACTTTCAGTTCATTTGCACACCTAGCCTTTGAGAGATTCTTACAATTTGAGCTCTAAGAATTTTTCGAGATGGCGCAACAAGTGCTTCCACGACACGTGTCGGATCGAGTGTGAGTCTGACAGCGGCCAACCAATACAAGACCACTGGTATGTGACTCTTACCCATCTCATTTTTTCAATTTTTGAGCGCATTAAATAGGGTCAAAAGTCAACCTAGGTCAAGCGGTGCAGTTTAGCACCATTGGAAGGGTAGAATTGGCATCGCACAGCCTCAAAGAGTGCCACATATTCCAATGGTGCCATGTGGTCCAATTTACAAAATTAGGGTTTTGGATCAAAGTCAAGCACATATACAAATTGCGTTGCGGTGAGCCGATTTGGAAATTTAGGTTTAGGATAGCAATCAAACTGTGACACGATGGTGCAGTTTAGAATTTGCAAACAATGTCGCAATTGCAAATAATGCCACATTTTTTGTTTTAGTTACAAAACCTAAGACAAGATCCTAATTATTTTATGAAGCTTGACATTGTGGCTTTTCTTGCGCAAGAGGACCTCGGGATATTGCATTCATGGGAGCATTGGTCCTCAGTTCTCAACAGATTAGTTGGTATGCACAAGTTGCTCCAGAAGCACCTTGGGGCAATAGGGTTGTGGTACGTTGCGTACGCAGCCCCCATTCGAACACATTTGGGAATGATGACTACCCTAGCAGAGAGATGGCACAGTGAGACATCATTGTTTCACTTTCCTACAAGAGAGGCTATGATGACCTTGGAGGATGTCTGGCATATCCTTCAATTGTCCATCCATGAAGAGAGAGTCATATATGATGTGGATGTTAGGAGGGATTCTTGCTATGAGGTGATGGGGCTTGATGAGATCATCTTTTTCGAGGGTTAGATAGAGCTTGAGAGGTATAGGGGCATAGTGCCTACTTTCAGATTGATCATAGTCACTATCATTTCAAGGCTTGTGGCACTAGATCGGCGAGGTCGATACTTTAGTCCAGGATGGGGTCTTGCATGGGAGCGGATTCTCCACCGAAGAGAGTGTTTTTCCTAGGGGTCAGTGTTGTTGGCTTCCCTTTACCATGATCTACATGAGTTTGCATATCTGGATAGCAGGGCCATCGAGGCCGAAGTTACACTTTTGTACATCTAGGCGTGGGAGAAAATTTTTTTGCTTCACCCATAGGTTACAATGGTTTCCTTAGAGTCGAATGATCCCATTGTTTTGTGATATGGAGGGGCCTTGACCATATTTACACATACAGGGGTAGGTGGCATTGCACATTAGAGGAGGGTCATAGATGAGATGACTGTGTTCACATGGAGGCCCTGACTCAGCATGCCTGCCTAGTATAATGATGTACAACAGTTATTCGTTGCATGGAAGGACAAACTCTTGCAGGGAAGGAAACATACCATGGTAGAGATGTATCTCCTAGATAGATTTTCTAGGTAGTTCGGGGACAAGCAGGACCATCCCAATGACCAGTAGTGGCCATCTTCGCATGTACTTCAAGGGAGACCACATGGGGCAGGCCGATTTTGACTGATGAGGTAGTTACATCTTTTCGACAGTTGATGGCCAGACCATGGCCATATGATCAGGGTCAGGGGGATGCAAGGGTTACGCAGGCATATACAGTTTGGTTCAGACCACCTGATGAGTCTAGGTTTTGGTCTAGTTATGGATAGAATCTACAATTTATTTGTTGAAGTTACCATGGACTTTCATATTACATGCTGATACTTTTATATAGTTTCTCTCAAACCATAAGACATTTGGGTTTAATTTCATTTATTCTAGTTTTAATGATATTAACCTACTATGTGGACTATCTATATTAATTGTGCATGTGGTTAATGAGTGTTCTTTAAGGTGATTATAGCTATGCATTTATTAGGCATACTGACATTTCCATGCAAACATGATTGAGAATGCTAAGTTGTGAAATGCAGCCGCCAGTTGGTCATGCAGAGGAATCACGCTAAGGTCAACTGGAGGACGATGGCGGGAGATTCTCATGTCAGCCACATGTAACCACCTTATGTTGATCTTTAATGACATTGAGCAATATGGGCATTACTACAGTGGACGAGTCTGCATTTGGGTCTGCATGTCTAAACGGATTCCCTTGCATGTGTAACCGCCCTTCCACTCTTTTCTTTGCTTTCCTTAAATGGTGTTCTCTCAGTTAGTGGGAGTTGACTGCCTTGTTTAGTTGATAAATAAGGTTCAGATCCTCATTCTTCAAGAGTTAGTCACCAAGATATTGTACAATCTGATAATACTATCAAACATACTCTTTTGTATTTTCACTTTCCAATGAATAAAATGAGATTATAAGTTTGCATTAGTTTTAGAGGATACTCATCCAAGGCGGCCCACTTGGTGAGTAATCTGTTCCTTTAGTTTAGTTAGATTATTATTAGCTTTTGTTTAGTACTTAGTTAAGAATCTGGCACCAACTATTCTTGCAGCCACTAGGATTTCATTCTGTGACTATTCCTACAGCCAAAGCAGGCAAAGTAGTTTACTATTTGTTGCTCAGATTTTTAGGTTTGTCATGCATGTTCAATTTAAGTTTAATTGTTGAGTAATGTTCAATATTTACTTTGTTTCTTTCCATGCAATTTAATTTCAGTATTAAGTCCCTTAGTTGTAGAATGAAGATGACTACTTTAAGTTCCTAGTGCACATATTGTGCTGACCCATTTCAAGTTCACGTCCCTAGGTTAACAATTTAAATGCACCTTCATGATAGTTAAGATGGTTATTCAAGATAAATGTCCAGTCTTTGGATCATGGTTGTAAAATATTAGTTATTGAAATCATTGTAGGAGGTTGACATTTTTAGTGCCATTATCAGGGATGGTATCAAACTAGGGAGTCCTTTGGAGTCATTTATAGTTTCTATGTTGTAGTATTTCTAGAATTTACTCTTAGAGTTTGAAGTAATGATCCACTATATTTCCCCACCCATTATTTGTGTCAGTTGGTTGATACTGAGTTGATATTGCATGCATAGAAGAAGAAGATATGCTTATGGGAGATTCCTCCCTAATAATCCAGAGCCATTTTAGTTAGTAGAGCTTCCAAATCTGCCCAGAAATGAACAAAAGAAGAGCCATAACCCTTTGTTGATATATTCCCTTATTTGACCAGTTCTGAAGTTTCCCTTGAAGATCAAAATTCAGCTGAAGAACCCTTTATTATGGAACTTCATCAAGCAGGTATAGCTGATGCAAATGGAAACAGGCCTAAGAAACAAAACCAACCAGCTTTTCCTTTTCCCATTGCTCAACAAAATGAAGTTAATAACCTCAAAAATATCCCTACTTTAGTCCTTCCTAAGTTCTATGGACTTGTCACAGACGATACTAATACATTCTTGTTTGATTTTGATATACTCTGTAGAAGTTATGACTATACCACTTATGCTTGCATACTTAAGCTATTTCCTACTACTTTGAAAGAAGTTGCATTGATATGGTTTATGGGCCTTGGCAGAAACACTGTGGCGACTTGGGAAGATATGAAGACAAAGTTCCTTGAAAAATATAAGGAGTATTGTAGGGGTAGTGATATAAGAGGATGTGACATTTTCAAAATACAGCAAAAGGAAGATGAGAGCTTGGAGGATTTCATTTCAAGGTTTATGTTTTGTCTGTAGAAATCTCCACTCCATACACTCAATGAAGATTCATAAAAGTTTCTTTTCCTAAGAGGAATTAGTGAGAGTTACACTGATGCCTTGGACCTAATGGCAGGAGGGGATATCACTCAAGTTCCTTGGGAGGATATCAAGAAGTTATGCCAAAACTATTCTAGGGCAGCTTCAAAGAAAGAAAGAGCTTACCAATCCTCTATGGCTAAGCCACCCACCAGTGGAGTCTCAAGGATGGAGATTACTAATTTTATGGCAGATTTCAAGTAGGATATCATAACCAATCTAGCTACTCAGTTGGATACACTTCAAGCTAAGAATAAACATGAGGAGACAGAGGCAATTCTAACATAATATTGCCCTCATTGTAGACAGAAGAAGAAGGATTGTAGATGCAAGGTGATAGCTAACATTGACAACAAGCAGGTTCCACCTAAGTTCAAACCAATTCAGACTGAGGAAGACCAAGTCTACTTTGTTGCATAGAAAAGGCCATGGACTTCAAGACAAGGTATGCCACCAGATCCACTATCTTTTGTTGGGCAATATTTTAATTCGTATTAATCTGGTAACCAGTGGCAGCCCCCCTGTCCATCGAACTATGGAGGATATCTACCATAGTCTTGGGGTAACCCTCCAAATGTTTGGTCCAATTATCAAAATTCCTCACCTCAGTGGTAGCAACCTCAGGGAAATTGGCAGCAGTTTCAAGGACCTTGGCAGCCACCTCTAGGAAACTAGCAGCAAACATCTCAATGGAGAGGTGGCCAACAATGGCCAAACCAGACAACCGGGTACATGCAACCATTTTCTCAACCCCAACAACCTGCTATAATGCCTCCTCCTACTAATCCAATCTCAAATGTACCCAAACCTACTCAATTACTAGCCCAATGCACACCCAACCCAAATAATAAACCACAACATCCTGTATATTTTTTTGATCCAAATCAATTCCCTCCATATGTTGTGAGTTTAATGGCATACGTATATGTTCAGGAACTACCTTACCAGCTCCTTCCACCCCCATTATCACTGAGTTTTATGTGGAAGAGCAAGAAGAATCTCAGATTGATCCCATTCAACCTTGTGCAACTAAGAATCTTGAACCAGTTCCAGCCAAGCAAATAGCCCAAGAACCACCATTCCCCCAGAGGTTGGAAGTTTCCAAACAAAAAGAAGACAAGGAGGAAACCACTTTTGATATTCTAGACCAGCTAAAGCATTTATGTGTCCAAATACCCCTGTTCCAGGCCATAAAAGATGTTCCTATATATGGCAAGGCAATTAAAGAAGCATGCCTCAAGAAACCGATCAAGAAAAAGAAGGACCCAACTACAGTTCATGTAGCGGGACAATTGGCTAACATCATGCTTGGAAAAGTAACTATCCCCAAGTACAATGATCTAGGTAGTCCTATGGTTGAAGTTATTATAAATGGGATAAACATAAAGAATGCTTTGATTGACTTGGGTGCAGCAATCAATGTGATGACCAAAGAAATCCTGTAGCAACTAAACATTGCAAGCATGAGATCCACACCTAATGTCTTCTAGATTGCTAATAGTTCCATTGTTAAGCCTGATGGCATAGTAGAGGACCTTGTGGTGATTCTAGAATCTTGAGAGTATCTAGCCGACTTCATGGTTCTTTCTCCCAAAGCTACACTAGGTGGGTATCCAATTATTGTCATGTATTGATATTTGTCAATTATTTAAATGCAATTATTAATCATGAGATTGTTAATTATTATGTTAAATGATTATTTAAATTGAAGTGAAATTGAAATTTAAATGCAAATGAAATGATTTGAAAATGCATTTTTATTAAATTTGGGGTTTGTCATTACTGATGAAAATTCGAGTGCAAGTGAACACAGGAACAGGTGAACGTGAGTGAAGGTGAGAACATTGATCAAGTAGAGTCATTTTAGCCATTAGACGTTTATGAGGATGATGGAATCTCACACACACACTTAGTTATTATTTTAATGTATTTTTGTGATGATTATACTTGCAAATTTAAAATTAAGTTTAATTGATTTATCAAATATATGTGAAACAGTATATGTTGCTTTAAATGGTGATTTGATTAATTTTTGAGGAAATTGATTTTATTTAAATAAATTGGATTCCTTATGTCAATATTTTATTATTACTTAAAAATAATGATGCTTTTATTGCAAATTAATAGAATAGACTTTTAATTGTGAAAATTTATTAAAATGTAAAATAGTGTTATTAATTGATTGGATATCTTCTCATTTGATAAATGAAAAAAAGAAATATTTGTTGAAGAAATAAACAAATATCAAAACTAAGTTATTGAAAAACAAATACATTCAACTTTGGAATTGAATTCAAACAACAATTATCAAATTGAAGAAAATATCTTTCAATCAATTGAAGGCAATCAAAATTTAAAACTTGGAGTTTGATAATTTAAATTGGAGATCAAACATGAAAAGAGGATCTTTCTTTGTAGATAACTCCATCATCATTTGCATGAGATAAAGCATTCAGGAAATTGGAATTGGGAAGGAAGAGAGTGAAAAATCCATTTTTCATATTTGAGCATAAAAGAGACACAGTGTTATTGATTTTTGGCAGGGAATTCATTGGATTTTTGGAGAGGCAACTAGTAGGGAAGGGAGTTTGATTATTTAATTTATTTGTTGATAAACCATTACCTTCATCTCCTCCACGCGTGGCTAGAAGAAGAAGAAGCCTGTTTGAATTTTGTGTATTAACCTTCACCCTCCAGATACTCCATGAGGCATGGCCAAGAAGGATAATCCCCACGCAGCCAGAGGATAGGGAGGGTGTTGATCATAGAAGTCTCCCCATTCACCCACGCCAGACAGAGGGAGAAAGGTCTTGGGTGCACAAGAAGGGAAGCCAGCAAGAAAAAGGCGTGGAAAATAAGGAAAAGAGGAAGGTGTGGTTCCAAGAGGGAACTTGGACCAGCAACCTAACCTCCTTCACAATGCAGGCAACAGGAGAGGGGACACAGCCATTAGATACAGGTGAAGGAAGGTACGCATAAAGAAGAAGGAACAGCAGTGTGGGGAGAAGGAAGAAGACAGGTGGAGAGAAGGAAAAAGGCAGGGCATTTGACAGGAAAATAACAAATTTCCAAGGAGTGTAAACTTCGTCTCACCCAGCAATAGGAAAGAGAACGATGAAATCACAATCAGCAACAGGAAGAGGAATTTAAAGAGAAAACAAACAATTATTTCCAGATTTAGGAAATTTCTAGGTAGGATCTATGAAAACAAATTCACAATCAGTTTAATAAAGAGTTAAAACTCTTTTCCAATTCATGCATTTTAGTTTTGAACAAGAAAGAAAATCTTTGTTTTATCAATTTAGGAAAAGAATAAACTCTAGATTTTATTTTTATATTATCTATTAAAAGTATCACCGTTTCCATTGAATTTTGATGCAATTTTAAACATCAATCTGTGTTTTTCTAGAAAAACAAATGAACAAGTTAGAAACAGAAAATTGTAGGATAAATTTGAATAGAAAACATTCAAGACAGTTGATTTATTTTTCTGATTTGGAAAAGATTCACACAGGAAATGTTTATTTCATTCAGATTTAGAAGAACTTTAGAAAAACCAAACAGCAACAAATAGATTTAAATTTCACCACGAATGAAATAGAAAAGATAAAGATTATGATAAAATACTTTTTGAATATTAAATGTGTTTGCAAAATACAAGTTAAAATCAGTGAATTTTGTGAATAAAACTCAAATTATTACAAAACAGAAATGAAAATGAGTTATTAAACATGTTTTTGAAAAAGTAATTATTTTATTTTCTGGAAACGTGAAAAATAGAGAATAAATCAAGTAAATAAAAATATATGAATTATTTGGAAACAAAACAAATTAGAACAAAATTATTTCAAAGTGAAAATTAATTAAATGAGTAAATAAATCGAAAGAACATGTGCTCATTTATGCCTGTTTAAATATGTACTTGATTTACATACTTGAGATACACCATTTTTTTATTTTAATTATTCGATTTAAATATTAATTTAATATTATTATGATTTAAAATGACGAAATGCTGCATTTAAACCATTTTTTCTTGAAACAAGATTGCAGTTAAGATGTTGAGAAAGATTAGTTTTATTTTGAATGAAACCATGCATGCTTGATAAATGAATGTGCATGTCATGTGTTTGGAAAGTTACCTTCTGGGATGGGTGTCGAATATGGGTTATTAGAGAGTGTAGTTTTGCTTTTCCAAAACTGCTTTTATTTGTCATGCATGACATTTTACTTAGCCAAGTAACTTAAGGACCATTGAAATAGATGGAATGTAATTTAATCTCTACCATATCCTAGTATCAAACTTGCTTGTTTCTTAAATGAATTAGAAAAATGAAAATGCTTGTGGTTTTACTAGTTATACTTGTCACGCACCAGATTCCATCTTGCTTGTCAACTGCTTTTTGCTAAGCGATTCGTGCAGGGTCGAGTATTCTTTGAATGACTAAGGAATTCTGAAGAAGCATAAGCTTTGAGGTTGGGCGGAAAAAGTGCCTGATTCTTGTTCTCATCTTCATTATTGAAGATAAGCTATGGATTGAAGATCAAAGGATGTTTTCTTCATTTATGTATTACTGTATTCTTTAAATTATGTAATGTAGAGATTGAGGCAATAGAATGCCTAAGTCTCGAATTGTAAACTTATATTACAACTTCTTTGGATATTATTATCAATATCATGTAAGATGACACGTGTTTGAATTTAAAATGGAAATATTATGAATCTATTTTATCGATTTTAAGTCGTTGTTTTGGAATCGTTTGGATTTTATGATGTCTAATCAATGAAGTGACAATTTTCTTTTGAATATAAATGAATTTATTTAAATTATTGTTGATTATTGGAATTAAAGACTTTCGCACTTTACAATTATCCTTGGTAGGCCATGGTTAGCAATTGCAGACGCTTATATTGGATGTCGGTCAAGTGACATGACCATTTCTAATAGCAGGAATGCCAAAAATCTTGTTCTTTATCCTCCTGCTCAGCCATCCCATGATGAGGATAATTATGTATGGCCACATATTGGTGAAGAGGATGAAGAAGTCAACTCTGTGGTGCAGCTAATGATTCTAGGGAGAATTTTTTTCCTACAACTTGAAGATGAAGATGAAGTGTTATCTAATATATTTCAGAACCATTGTCAAATAGAGGAGACATTACCTGCTCATGCTCCTTGTTTTGCTAACCTCATGAAAACACTTATGTCAGTTCTACCTAATCTTCATGTAGCCACTCTTCCAGCAGACAGACTTCCTATAGCCACTCTTCCTGCAGCCACTATCTCTACAGACAAACTTCCTGCACCCACTCTTCCAGCAGACAAACTTCTTGCAGCAACAGATATGTTTCACACAATGCTACCACATGAACTTAAGGTACCATGTATTAATGAAGCATCTATGATAGAGTTAGTTACACAAGTACAGGTGTCTAAAGGATGATATTTGAATATCAACAGTAAATTGAGTAAGGGACAACAATTGACATTGGCAAATTTGTTGAAAGCCCATCAAAATGCATTTGCTTGGGATTATCATGAAATGAAGGGATTAGATTCAAATATTTGCACTCAATATATATATCAAAGATGATTGTACACATGTAAGGAAACCACAAAGGAGAATCAACCCTGCATCAAGAGAAATTGTCAAAACAGAACTGCAAAAATTACTAGATGAAGGATTTATCTACCTTATTTCAAACAGCTAGTGGGTGTCCTCATTGGTGATTGTGCCTAAGAAGGGAGGAAAATGGTGAGTTTTTGTTGACTATAGGGAGCTCAATGTTGCTAATAAGGAGGACCATTTTCCCTTTCCTTTTGTAGATCAGGGCCTAGACTCTTTTGCAGGAAAGCAAAACTTTTTTTTCTTGATGGATTAAGTGGTTACAATCAGATTCAAATTGCACCAGAAGACCAAGAGAAGACAATATTCACATGTCCATGGGGGACATATGCCTATTCAATACTTCCCTTTAGGTTATGCAACACACCTACAAATTTTCAAAGAGCAGTCATCAGCATATTTTCAAACATCTCCCTTAACTGCATGGAAATCTATATGGATGATTTTACAACCTATGTTGTTGATTCTGATGAAGCATTGCAATTTTTGAAGAAAGTCCTACAGAGATGTGAAGACCAAAATATATCTTTAAAAGTGAGAAGTGTTTCATGATGATAGTGGAAGGTGTAGTTCTTGGCCACTACATTTCCCACCATGGAATTCAAGTTAATCCTGCAAAAATTGAGGTAATTAATAATCTACCTATACCTGCAAAACAAAAGGATGTTAGGAGTTTCTTGGGACATGTAGGCTATTATAGGCATTTCATCAAATATTTTATCAAAATCGTAGCACCACTGTATAGTCTCCTGACTAAAGAAGTTGAGTTCCAATGGACAGAAGGTTGTGATAAAGTATTTTATGATTTAAAGACAGCCCTGACTCATGCTCCTATTCTTAAGGGACCTAATTGGGAAATTCCTTTTCACATCCATATAGATGCCTTATATTATTCCATAGGAGTAGTCCTAGGACAAAAAGAAGGATCCATTGAAAATTTCATCTATTTTGTCAGCAAAAACTTGCAGTGAGTTGAATTAAATTACATAGTAACAGAGAAAGAAATGTTGGCAGTATTCTATGCCCTGAAAAAATTTAGGAACTATATCACAGGCTACCAGATCTTTGTGCACATTGATCATGCAGCCATTAGATATTTCATGAATAAACCCCTTATCTCAGGAAGGTTAGCCAGATGGTTGTTGATGATGCAGGATTTTGACATAACTACTGTGGACAAACCAGGGAAGGCCAACGTTGTTGCAGATTTTATTTCAAGGATGACCACATTAGAAGATAGTCAAGCCATAAATGACTCATTTCCTAATGAGAATCTATTCTCCAAAAGTGTGCAAACACCTTAGTATGCTAACATAGCTAATTACCTTGTGACAAGGAAAGTTCCTCCTCACTTCTCTCCAAAAGAGAGAAGGGTGTTGATTGAAAAATCTTTCCCTTTTTCATGGATAGCTGCATGCTTATTTTATACTAGACCAGATCATGTTATGAGAATATGTGTGAGGGAAGATGAGACCTATGAAATTATGCATGTGTGCCATGATGAACCCTGTGGAGGACATTTTGCAGCCAAGAGAACAACAATGAAAATTTTGAACATGGGATACTATTGGCCTACACTCCACAAAGATGCAGGAAGATATACAAGGAAATGTGATAGATGCCAAAAGATGGGCAAGCCAACCAAGTCAGATGAGATGCCACTCTATCCTCAAGTATTATTCACTCCCTTTGACAAGTGGGCATTGGATTTTGTGGGACCCATCGATCCCCCGTCAAATGGTAAGTCTTATATTTTGGTATGCATTGATTATGTAACTAAGTGGGTAGAAGTCAAAGTCATGAAACATGCAAGAGACAACAAGGTTGCAAAATTTCTTTATGAAGAAATTTTCACATGGTATGGAGTCCCTAGACAAATATTAATTGATCAAGGAGCTCATTTTACCTCAACACTTCTTACAACACTAGTTAATGAATATAACATAAGGAACAAAAATTCTACTCCTTATCAACCTCAAGCAAATGGACAAGTTGAGGTGACAAATAGAGAGATTGAGGCCATCCTAAAAAAAATAGTGGATATTCACATAAAGGATTAGGAAAACAGATTATCAAAAGAAATTTGGGTTTACAAAACCACCTTGAAGACAACTACAAGCTTCACCCCATTTGAGCTATTATATGGGAAGACAGCTATGATGCCCATCGAATTTGAGCACAAGACTCTCAAAACTGTAGTAGAGTTGGGGATGGAAATTTTTGAGGCACAGAAAGAAAGGATCATGCAGCTGAATGCTTTAGATGAGATGAGGAAAACGGCCTTACACCATACTAAAATTATGCAGAGTCAGCGAGTCAAATGGCATGACAAATTTATCAAAGAGAAGAAATTTTAGCCAGGTGATTGGGCATTTCTTTATGACTCACGGTATCAAGATAATGCATGAAAATTGCAGACAAGGTGGCTAGGACCATATGAGGTTGTTGAGGTCTTTCCCAAAGGATTTGTGTAGCTCACCACCATTGACCCTATCAAATTCAAATTACTAGTCAATGGGCATTGTCTCAGATTGTATCATAGGCCAGATTCCAAAGAAGAGTTCCTGCAGCAATTCATCCAACATGCAACACTCAAGCACAGTTCCTACAGCCGAAGGTAGTGGATATAGTGTCCCTCCTTCTAGCTACTTGAGGTATGTACTTGTCATAATAAAGACTTCTACTTTTGTAGAAGTCCATTTCTTCACCCATCTGCCCATCTGTCCATATGTACCACCTTTCTCTCTCTTCCATCACTTCATTCCACCTCACACCATTCCACTTCATCATCATTAATTGCTCAATTATTTCTTAAAAAGGAGAATGGTACTTTCTCCATGATCATTGATCCTCTACACAATCATGTTTGTACACACTCAAGTATGTGCACATTAATTGTATTCTTAATTATCTTTTAGAGCATTTCATTTAAACACTATATGTTAGTATGGATGTTCACATAGTTTCTATAATCCCCCTGTCAAATCACTGTTGCCATCTCACATGTGTGGACACATGTCCAAATTTAGGTTGGGGGAGGGGTAAGAAAGACACAGAATATATTGTCGCATGTTAGTCCATGATTGTTTGCATCAGCAAATCCTATTGAGTTGATTTAAAATTTGAAATAAAAGACGGCTCGCATATGTGATGTGACACTAAACTACTGCCACCATTTCCTCTCATCATAACTCCATTTTATTACCATTCCTTGTCATTATTCACCCTGTCATAATCTTGAAATTCAAATGGTAAATGGTAAAAATAGAGTGAAGGAAAATTCAATCAACAATTTAGCTAGCAAGTGAGTAGGAAGGAATTTTCTTTCAAACGAGAATTATAGAAGGGAATTTTGTAGAGTGCAGATTGATTACAGACAATGGGAGGCGAACTCATTCAAAATGAGCCCTTAGTTCATGATGCTTTATTTCAAGATGCACAGTGCTTGGCCGAATTTCGAAATTGTGGTTGGTTGGACTATTTCTTGAGGCTAGACAATTTTGATGAAGGCATTGCATTAGAGTTTTCCCAAACATTTTCAGATGGAAAAGCCACAGTAAAAGGGCTGGAGGTCATGGAAACTGAGGAATAACTTGTAGAAGTGTCAGGTTTACCAGCTGACGATGAACCTTACCCTATTTCTAGAGATGCCAAGTCAACCAGGGCTATATTCATGATACATGGTGACCCTCCAATCACTATTAAAAAATAAGGTATAAAAGACTCTCTTCCCGAGCCATGGAAGCAGGAAGTCATCTACATTATCAGATATATCACTTGTGAGGGTCGACTGCTAAACCTACATTCGGTGTATTTCAAACTGTTGAGTCATATGAGGAATGGGACGAGGATGAATGTGCCCAATGTCTTGTACAACCTTCTCTCCATCATGGAAACGGAAATGAAAAAAGGTAGGGAAAACTCAGTTTCCCACCATTGTCTAATTAAATTGTTCGTTGTAAAATCTTTGCATGATGCAACACCTAGAATGACCTGGGAGGATTTTATAAAACTTGATCAATTTAGATCTGAGCAGTTGTAACCCAGGGTTTCACCTCAGACATGTAGGTCTAGCAGAAAATTAAGCATGACTGAAGACACCCCTGGTGCTTCAACCTCTAGTGTTGACCCTGGTATGAATCCTCCTACAGAAGAAAGGACTATAGATGTTAGTTCCTCTAAGCTTGAGCACTCTAAAAGAGAAAATTCTTCATCAAATTCTAATGATGATGATGTTCCACTTGAAACTATGATAAGAACTAGGGCACATAAGAGAGAGGCGGAAGCAAGGAAAGGAAAAACACAGCCTGTGTAAAGAGAGGCGCCAAGTCATAAGAAAAGAAAGGTTGGCACTATTCATTTTGTAGCCAAAGAAAAATGTAAGAGCCCTCTCAAGAAATCAAAACCAATTATTGATATGCCTTCGTAGAAAAACCTTGAGCTTAGTGGGACATCGTGTGAGAGCACAAAAGCTCCAATGGGGCAAGAAAATGTCAAAGAAAATATATTCGATAAGGCAGCAAAAATGACCCTGGAAGATCTTGCTGCCCTTGTAGAAGAAGTTGATATTCGAGAACACGAATAAAATCAAGAGTTCTTGTAGCAAGACCAAGATCAGGAGTTCCTACAGCAAAACAAAGAAATAGATCAGGAGTTATTGCAACAACTGCAAGAACGAGAACAAGAGGCTCTGCAGCAAGAGGAGGAAAGAGAAATTGTACCTCTATAGCCTGAATCGGTGGGACATCCTGAATCTATGCAAATAGTTCTATATGGGGAGTAGCCATCCACAAAAACCCTGGTAGGAATCAATAACCCTCCTGATTTTTCAGTGCATGCAATAATTTTGAATTTGTGGAAAGAGATACAAAGAAGAGAGGAGGAATGGAAAAAGGAAAAAAAAATATTGAAAAGGGAAATCCAAGAGAGGAATGAGATTATTGAAGAAAAGAATGAAGAGATTGTCTTTCTGAAGGAGAGGGTGAGCGGCATTACAACCCTAGTGCCATAAATTTTTGAATGCAGAACCCCTCCAAGGGTTTATGCTCTGCACCTGAAAGAGAAATATCTCTCCTTTAAATTGTCAAGAATTATCTCAGGTTTGAACCCTTCTATTGAAACTCTTGCTAAATTTTTCAATGCTTATAGAATTGCCTCCCCTAAAATGAAAAATTTATTATGTGAATTTTTTTAAACATTTTTTTGTAACTAAAGACCAAGATTGGAACCCGTTGCTTTATGTGGGGGAAATCCAATTGAGAGCATTCATGTCTTGGGTACAAAATGAGATTAGCTAGGGTGAACAATATAATGCTTATAAGGGGAAGGAATCCAATATTCTCCTGGCCATTAGAGCTGAATCAAGGAACCTCAAAGACATTTACACATACTAGAATAGAATGTTTTTTAGGTCAAGCTATGGTAACAGGATTATGCCTTGGATTTAGGCAATTTATAGTTAGTATGAGGTAAAAATAGTAGCAAAAGATGACACTATGAGAGGATACCTATCCCAGAGATGGAACACATTAACTGATGAGTTGAAACAATATGAACCACATTCCATCCACAACTATGTTGCTGCAATAAAAATAATTGAAAGGTACATTCATATTGGGAGAACAAAGGGACGCAAATGGCTTCCCTTGACTTTTCAGCCGCCTATCCTCATGTGGCATGTACCAAATTTTAGGTTCTACCGATATGACATTGTTGTGGAAGATCAAAGATGGAGGAGACTTGACAAGTTGGGAGGATTCTAATGAAACCCTGATTTGCCCATAGCAGACACTGATATTGAAAAGTTATCTGTTGCAAATTTCAAAGCCTTGACCAAGCAGAAGCATGACTCTTCCCCTGCTAGAGGACCAGCAAAATGTTAGGTTGGGGGGAGTGATGAGTCTATTTTTTGGTCTAGTTATGGGTAGAATCTACAATTTATTTGTTGAAGTTACCATGGAATTTGATATTACATATTGATACTTTTATATAGTTTCTCTCAAACCATAAGACATTTGGGTTTAATTTCATTTCTGCCAGTTTTAATGATCTTAACCTATTATGTGGACTATCTATATTAATCTTGCATGTGGTTAATGAATGTTCTATAAGGTGATTATAGCTATGCATTTATTATGTGTATTGACATTGCCATGCAGACATGATTGAGAATACTAAGTTGAGAAATGCAGCCACCAACTGGTCACGTAGAGGAATCGCATGAAGGTCAACTAGAGGATGACAGTGGGAGATTCCCATGGCAATCGCATGTAAACACCTTATGTTGATCTTTAATGAAATTGAGAAATGTGAGTGTTCTGTAGTGGTTGAGTCCATGTTTGGGCTTGCATGTCTGAACAGATTCCCCTGCATGTGTAACCACCCTTCCACTCTTTTCCTTGCTTTCCCTAAATGGTGTCCTCTTAGTTAGTAGGATTTGATTGTCCTATTTAGTTGATAAAAAAGGTTCAGATCATCCTTATTCAAAAGATAGTCACCAAGCTATTGTACGATCTGATAATACTATCAGACATGCTCTTTTGTATTTGCACTTTCCAATGAATAAAATGAGATAGGGAATTAAATATCTAAGTTTGCATTAGTTTTAGAGGATACTCATCCAAGGGGGGCCATTGGGTGCAAAAGTTTGGCATACATGACAGGTTCTGACATGTTGGTGTGCATCCTGAAATACATAAGGCCAATAATAACCTGATCTAAGAATCTAATGGGCCAAAGCATCCGCAGATCCATGTCTTGTTCCATGCCTTCCATGAAACTCAGAAACAACATGCTTGGCCTCTTGTTGATCTAAACAATGCAAATCCCTTGAAAATTATTTCTATATATGGATCCCCCTTTAAGCATGTAGTGAGCACTCTTCATCCTCAATGCTCTCCTCTGAGTAGCATTCATTCCTTCTAGACATCTATTATTAAGGAGGAAGAAAATCAAGTCTGTGTACTAGGGATCCTTTGTAAATGAATGGACAGTATACAACTGACAAGTGATTTTTTTGTCCACATCCACCATTGTTTTTGATAAACCTTGGCCTCAGACGAGCTTCATCAGATGAATCTCTAAATCAAACTCGTACAGAATTTCCATCCACTTTCCTCTCCACTCTCCTAATTCACTTTGCATCAGAAGAGACTTTATAGCTGGATCTAGAACTATATCCATTACTTGACTTCAAAGAATGTAATATTTGAACTTCTTTACCGCTCTTACCAGTGCAAAGGCTTGTTTCTCTAGTGGTGGGTATCTCACTTCTGCATTCTTAAATGGAGAGCTCATGAAGGAAATAGGTCTTTCTTCTCCCTCTCCTCTCTGTTGTGTTAACACAGCTGCACATGAATGGTCAGATGCAAAAGAATAGATATAAAAAGGTTTCAAATAATCTGGGCTTGTCAAAATAGGTGCCTCAAATATTTATTGTTTGATCTGCGAGAAAGCAGATTTTGCCACATTACTCCCCTCAATCTTTGCCTCTTTCTTCATCATTTCATTTAGACGTTTGACGATCTCTGCAAACCCTATTATAAACTTTCTAACAAAATTAATCCTACCAAAGAAGGATCTCATTTCTTTCTTGCTACCTGGCCTTGTTAGTTTCAAGATAGCCTCCACTCGATTAGGGTCTATGGATATCCCTTCTTCTGATATGATTTGACCTAAGAGTTTCCCTTCAGATACTCCAAACACACACTTCTTTGGATTGAGAGAGACACCATATCTTATAAATTTCTTGAGAATTTTTTCCAGATCAACAACATGATCTTCTCTATTCCTAGAGAAGATGGTTAAATCATCCACATAAATAATTATACACTTCCCTATCAAATCTTTGAAGGCTACATCCATTTCCCTTTGAAAGGTTGCTCCAGCATTGATAAGACCAAACGACATCCTCTGATAAGAAAATGTGCCCCATTTGGTGGTGAAATTTGTCTTCATTCTATCCTCATGACTGACAAGGACCTAATTGTACCCAAAATAACCATCCAAGAATGACATCATCTGAGACTCGTTAACCTTTTGTGGCACTTCATTCAGAGAAGGTAGCGGATAATTATCTTTTTCAAAGGATTTATTTAGATTCCTGAAATCAACACATAATATGATTTCACCATTCTTTTTGTGTATAGGAACTAAACTTTCCACCCAGGTAGAATGTCTAACAGGAAAGATTATTCTTGCAGCTAGGAGCTTTTGCACCTCTTTCTGGATCAGGGGTTCAATTAAAGCATTGATCGGGCATTGTTTCTAATGGAAAGGCTTGGCTTCTAGATTGAGAAGTATGGTATGTGTGATCACCGAAGTGTCAAAGGTTTTTAAATCATCATAACTCCAAGCAATGGCTGCAATGTTCTGGTCCAAAACTTTAACTATCTTGTCCTTAATTTCTTGAGGATAGGTTTTTCCTATGAGGACATTCCTTTCAGGGCCTGAGTGAGTCAAATTGATAGATTCATATTTCCCTCCTTCAGTCTCTATGGGCACCCTTTGATGAGTCCGTGGGTCAAAGTCAAATATTCTCTCCAAAGCTACCATCCCTTTCAAAATGCTATTACTTTTCAAATCCAATATCCCTTCTTCACTCTCCTTCTCAGGATCCCAATCTCCCTGATCTCTTTCAGATTCATCTATTATTTGTCCTTCAAAAACATCAGAACTTGCCAAAAAGGCCAATATATGTTGATCATCATCAAATACCTAAAAATTTCAGACATTATCAGGGATAATTGGGACTAAAATTAGTTCAACTAAAAATCTCGTTAGATTTCAATCTTACATGGGTTCCAATGTGCTAGTAGCAACGGTGAGTGCATCTACAATTTTATTAGCTTCTTTAGGGATCAAAGTAATCCCAAAAGCATCAAAGTCTTCAATTAAGATCCAAACTCTGTTTATGTACACAGCCAATCTTTTGTTATGACATGTATATTGGCTAAGTACTTGTTTTACAATCACTTCATAATCTCCCATAACTATGAGAGCAGTAACCTTCTTTTTATGAGAAAACATGAGTCCACGAGCAAGTGTTTCATACTCAGCCACATTGTATGTGCAACCAAATTGCAACTTGTAAGATGCAAAGTAAGTTTTCCCTTTTGGGTTGGTTAGCTCAATCCCTGCTCCACTTCCTGCTTTGGATTTGGAACCATCAAATTTAGAACTCCACAATTGGTCTTTGGTTGGGAGCTCTTTCTTTTTAGAGATAATAGGGGATGAATTACTTGGGATGTATGGTGGCTCAGACTTTTTCTGGTCATCACAAATTGTCTTGAGACAAAGCTCACTTGAAGATTTTTCTATGTTTTCAACTTGCTCAAAAATCACTTTCTAAACAACTTCTTGGGTTAAATTGAAATCCAATTCATCTTTTATCAATACCTTAGGCATTGGTAGAGTATTTGGGGTAGGTGTATTGAAAAGGAACTGAGACACCTCAATGTCTTCTTGAATTTTGAAGCCTAGAACCAAAGTCTGCTCCATTGGTGAAGAACCTTCCTCTTGCGAAAGGCTAGTCTGAGTGAGAATGGTGGCATCCTTAGCTTTAAAAGATAACTTATTGATAGGGGTCTGGGGTTTCTCTTGACACATTTTTTGAGGTTGGTCTACTTGACTTAAGATATCTATGCATGATTGGCATGTTAACTCTGAGTGATTGTGATAATGAATCCTACACCAATTAGGAAGTAACAGACTACTCAAATCAGTTTCTCTTCCTAATACCAGCCTATCTTTTTGCAATTTCCTTATTAGAACTTGTTGGTTGATGTAGATCATTGGGTTACCATGTTCTAGGGGCAATGTATCCCCAGGATTGAGTATAGAGAAAGTAAGGACTTCCTCTTATTTGTAAACTTCTATCTCAGTCTCAAAATATGCTACTTCATTTGAAGCATCATATTTTGTAATCATATGCTTGAGTCTTGGTTCACTCTCAATCCTTATTTTCCTTGCTACCCCCTTCCAGGGTAGCCACATGTGAGAGAAATCCAAGGAAAAATATCCCCCAATACTTTTCATTAGCTTTCGACTTAGGAGCATACCATATGCCTCTAGGATATTAGCCACTTGGATATCTATGTAGGTCTGGATCCTTGGATCTGATCCAACCTGTACATGAATGTTCCTTAATTCTCCTACAACATTGAACTCGGTTTTATCTAACTGGATCACTTTCTTATTGGTTGGGATAGGACTTAATCCTAACTTCTTACATATTGAAAAGGGCATAACATTTCCCGATGCTCCAGAGTCCAATAAATAGATATGCAAATTCTTTCCAAAAATCTTCAAACTTAAAAGAAAAGTTGGGGTACTAGTCTTACCTTTATAGATAGTTGCATTTGTCTCCTTCATTGGAGTCGCTTTACCTTTTTCCTTTAAGCGGTTTGCCTCCTCCAGGGCCTTCAATACCACTTCTCGTTGGGTTGGGCACCACTCCATGATGTCAAAGAATGACAATGACATCTTTTGACTCTGTAGTTCTGCAATAAAATCAAATTTTGAATCATTCCTTACTTGATACTTAGGAAAAGGAGGCGGATTACCTCTATTCTGAGAGTCAAAAGGTCCCTTCGGTGGTGGTGGGTTATTATCTGCATTTTGGTTAGGCGGAACCATGTTGTTTGGGGGTGCAGATGTAGTAAATGGGCCCTTATTCTGATTTCTCAGAAAGTGACCACCTTTGGACTGAAAGGCTTGGGCATCATACACATCCTCCTCTGGTCCATTATCTCCCTACATGGGAAATTGGTACTTCTCTTCAATAGTATCATAAGTCATAGCAGTACTTATTGGCCCATTATCCTAATTGGAATTTCCTGCTAGAGGATGGGCATCAGCTTGTGCAATCTTTACCATTTTCTCCATTTCTGGGAAATTAACCTTAGAATGTGCTGCAGTATTGTGTAGCCTACACTAATTAGTCATGAAATTAAGGTCAGCCACATTAGCAGTATGTGATCTCTCCTCACCTGACTGATAATTATGGGAAACTCCCCCATTGTTAGGTCTAGTATTCCACTGCCTATTGTTGTTGTTGGACCTCTGGTTATATCCTTTATTATAATTTTGGTAATTTTGGTTAGAGGAATTCTGATTCTGAAAGTTCTAGTTGGTGTTATGATTCCCATTCTGATTGGAGTAATTTCCTTGGTTGTTGTAACCTCCCTGGTTCTGATAATTTTGATTTTGGTTGTGGCGAGGGTTTTGTCGTTTGTTCATTTTGCACATTCTGCACTATGGAAAGGGAATGAACATGGCATGATCTTCTCGCTTCTTGTTGTTTATTTTGAGGTTGTTGGGAAGAATCTTGCATGCCATTGCCGAAAAAGGGCATTGTAGGTGGAGCTTGTAACTCAGACACAGGTCCATATAGGGAGTAAGACATCCCTGGGATAGTGTTGTACAATGGTGGGTTAGGCATCTGATAACTCATGGGAGGAAGGGCTGCTCCTAAACCTCCTAATTGCAGACTTATCTGCTGTTGCAATTTGATGGCCAGATGATAGACCTTAGACAGAGAGACAATTTCATTGGGCAGATAAGTCCTCTGCAAGAATAGGCCAATCAAGGGATCAACAACTCTTAAATACGCCTGAATGACAATATTCTCAGCCACTAAGTAAGGATCTTGCAGCCTACGAAACATCCTTTGGAATCTAGTGTTGAATAGAGGTAGTGGCTCTTGATGTTCCTTTTTTATGGTGGTGAACTGGTGATACAATATTGCAGGGTCTACATAGACCCTGAATTGATTAATGAAATCATTTTCTAAATTTTTCCAACCCAGAATAGATCCTCAAGGTAGATTTAGGTACCAGTTATACGCCATGTCCCCTAAACAATAAGGAAACAATCTACATACTATGTCCTGATGAGAAACTTGAGCACGGGTACAAGCATCTTTGAACGCTTGTATATGCTCCTCAGCACTTCTTGATTCTACATGAATGTACTTGGGACAAAATAATTATGGGTTCTTCGGTAAATCATGTATTCCCCCTGGAATAGTCCCTAACGGAGAGGGGTTATTCAAAAAGTAAGCCATGGGTAAGATTGGTTGAGCAGGTGGTGGTGATATAGGTCGAATTGGTGGTGACACAAGCCTAACCGATGGTGGTGATACTGGTCAAGCCAGTGGTGGTGGTGTAGGTAGATTTGTTTGAAATCCTGGTGGATTTAGCGATGGTGGAAATGTAGGTATCAAAATTCTATGAGCATGGGGTCTAGGTCTAACCGAGGTTTGGAGTTCTTCTAATGGTTCGGGATTAGTAGAGGATCTGAGAATCCTCTCGTATTTCTTTGATGAAAATGACCCAATGCAAGCTAGCTTGTTCCTCCAAGTCCTCCTTCTAGCATCAAATTTGTTGATGGTGAAAATGACACAAACAACATTAAACAGAATATCTCTACTCTATTTCTCCTGAAAAATAAATGACAACATATAGCAGCCTAACTTCCAAGGTCCTGGTAGTTGGATCTCAATTTTCCGGTGTCACTCAAGTGGTCCATGTAACTATAATATTCAAGGGGCCTTTGCTAGTAATAAGGAATGCAAGCAATGACCGATTCATCAAACTATTCTTAGCGAAAAGTGGGTTTTAAACAAAAGAAAAAGATAGATCAGGGCGTACATCAGTGAAACATGAATAAAACTTATCTAATATCCAAACATATATCTTCAACAATGAATTTTCTTCTAACAGATCGAGAAAACCATAATATAATGCAATTTACACAACAATCTATACTATTACATGTATCTATGGTGCTTAATTTAACCATCACAATCATATATCATAATACCCAAAAGATTCCAAAAGAACAAAACCTCTCATTCATCACTAAAATCATAGATCAACAAACATTCAATAATTCAATTCACAGATAATTTAACAAAATAATCCTTAAATCTGGTTTCTTCTAATGATTTTCATCACATAAGAAACACTTATGTTTCATCACAATCATTGGCATACAGATAGACTATAATTCATTAACCTTATCCAATAAACTCAATTCCAACACCATATTGCATAAAAACCTATATTTATATTCAACTGTAAATAAAATAACAAAGTATCTCTGTAAAAAAAATCTACGGAACTTCTATATCCTACTATCAGATGGCTAATCTTATTCTCATCAGCCGATCTTTACAATATGATACCCCAAAGGTATTTATAGATATACAAAAATGTGAAGTCCTTTCTATCTTAAGTCGAGATCCACCTTTTCAGGAACTTAAATTATCTTGGAAACTCAGATCAATTGATCTCTAGTTCCCACATTGATCATCTAGTTAAACTGGAGAGAAGAAGATAGAAGAGAAAAGAAAATCATGCACCTACAAAACTGCCAGTCATGCATGCGGAGGAGAAAAGAAAACCATGCATGTATGAGACTATCAGTTATACATGCGGAGTTTGCTCTGAAGTGTACTCATCATAAATGGAGAAGACTTGTTGAAGCATATCCAAATCTGGCCCATCAACCCAACTGTCTTCGAACTTGATCCTTTCTAATTCCACAGTAGCAAATCCTCTCATGTCTTTTAGCTTTGTCAACTCCCTTCTAGCAGCCCTCACCTCTTCTTTGATATCCATTAACTGGTCTAACAGCAGATCCTCTCCATCATCTCCCTTTTGCATGACCTCCTTAAGTCTATAATCCCATTTCTCTTTTAATTGGCTCAAACGTAGGCCTTCCTTTACCGATATATCAACATTTTTTATAATAGCAATAACTGCCTCTAACTCATCAAGTTGTTCATTTAGATCCTTGCTAGAATCTTGAACTTCATTTTTATGTTTATACAAAAAGTCGGATCTAAACCTGATTATGTTGGAGGTCTTTTCCAAGAAATCTTTATTGTCCTCTTCAAGGATTGACTTCTCTAGAAGAGTGGATTTGGAAAATTTATTAACCTCTTTCAGCTTCTGAATATATCCTCTATACTCCTCCTCTTGTTCTCCCAATACTTTGGAATGTTGATTCATCTCTTCTATTAACTCTAATGTCATCTTGTGAATCTCAAAATTGTCTCCCAATACCTCACTTACTTCTTGATTTAGTCTATCATTCCATCTATCCAACATCTTCGCCTTACTCCTTACCTGCACCAAATCATCAACCTCTTTCTTGCTAAGAAAAATTGTAGTCTCAATGGTGGAAATTTGTTGTGACCTCGGAGCATAAACACTCTTCAAGAAAGAATGCAATTGATCCAATTGAGCCTTAAGCTCATCCTTTCTTTGTTTATCCTTTAACATCCTTGATTTGGTGGATGATTCTACCACATCAATCAAGTTCATTTGTCTATTCCTTGTGGTTATTCCCAAATTAACTATGCCCAACTGGTAATCAGTCAACTGCATCTCTCCCACATCCTTGTCCACCACTAGTATTGCACATTCAGCAACAATCTCTCCTCCTTCGGTGAGTCTAGTGGAATGCAGTATTTTGGCCTTCTTCTTGGGCCTTTCTTTTCCAATCTCCTTCATCATATCATCCCAATTGAGAGGTTGTGAGGGTGTCACTGATCTCTTTTGAAGATCAAATTGCAACCAAGTGGGAGCACTTGGAGTAGTGGTCATTATAGTTGAAGAAGAAGCAGCATTAGTAGAGGGTTGTTGCACATTCACTTTAGGTTGAGAATCAAACTCTTGTACCTCTTGTTGTTCTTGCTCTACATTTTTCTGTACAAGCTTTTCAACTTCCTCCCTGTCCTTTTGTTCTTGTATCCTCTTGTATTATTCTTCCTTCTTCAGTTTTTTCTCCTCTAACCTCTTCTCCTCAAGCAACTTGTTCCTCTCTTCTTACAACACTTTAATTTTGTTTGAGGCTTCCTTTTCCTTTTGTAGCTACTTGGAAAGCTCCTCAGCATCTTTCTCCTTTTGTATGCATTCTGCCTCTTCCCTTTTCTTGTAAGCTTCTTCAACTAGTTTCAATTTAGCCTCAAGGGCTTCTGTTTCTCTTTGTTGCCTAGCCTTTTCCTCCTCCATCTCATGGATCTTTTGCACCATCTCGAGCTTGACATTCTCTTCTTTGATCTTGAGCTCTTTCTCCTTTTGCCTTTGTTGTTTATGTACTTCATCATCTCTTCGCTTGGCTTCCATTTGTTGTTGTTGAAGCAAGGCATCAACTTGAGCATCCGAAGCTTTCTTTGCTTCCTCAAAGAGTGCCCATTGATCTTCCTCAGTTAAAATATGCTTAGTTTCCTCTTCTAGAGGCATCTTTTCTTGTGCATCTTTCTTTGATAAGGTCTCATCAGAGTTTGTTTCAACATCATGGATCTCCAGCTCTACTCCTTTTCCCTTTAATGCTTCAGCTATACCATGAAGAGTTCCTTCAGACATCCTTCCGCCTAGTTGTTCCTAAGAGGGACTTGAGTAGATGACTCACCTATTGCTGGTGTTGAAACCACAAATCATGTTTGGGCATCCTCCTCTTGTACTCCAGGTAAATCTTGAGTAGGGGCTTCAAGCTCAATCTCTTCAATATCAGGAGGGAAGAACTCCAAAGGCTCCTTGGGAGGAAATTTCCTCTTGATCCTCTTATATCCTTTCCCTTTCTTAGGAGCTAGACCCCCAGGAGAATAGCCCAGTGGATACTCCTATCCAAGACTGGTCTCCCTATTTTCTTGATGTTGATGGTCTCCTCACTATACCAATCTATCGAATCCAAACTTTTGGTACCAATGTTCAATGCTTCATATGATGGATCTAACACAACTCCATCATCTACTAATGTATCAGGAATATCATCTCTGACCCTGAATTCTACCATGAGTGAAATAGGAAACCTCTCATAATTCCTCTTCCTGAGGTCATACTCATCCTGAAGATCACTCCATAAAGTCCTCTAACAGATTGAAATGTTTTTCAAAGACTGAATGTAGCAAAGCATTCATTTTCTTCTTTGGATCAAAGTGCTTCCGAGCAGTATACAAACCCAACTTCAAATGTATCAATTCACTACAAACTACCTTAGCTCCCACAAGGTGTGGGCAGCTGTATTCACCCAATTGCATGGGGAACTTGTGATAACCAAGTTTGTGCTTCATTCCAAATCGGGCATTAACCCCCAAAGCTTGATAAAAAAACTCCATCAGAATCATCCTGTTGCTACAACACCTTGGAAATAAGTGGGGATGACCCTCAAATCCTATCAACCTAAAATAAGTGAACTTGGGGTATTGGATATACCAACATCCCCATTTTGTGATAAAGGTCATGGCCTCCTGGCTCAATCTGTATCCTGCATCTCCATTAAGCTAGTTAATTATTACATATAAGAATGCATCATTAACCCTCCTAAATTGTGTTTTAGAAACCTATAGGGATAGCTGATCATAATGATCCCATACTCTCTTTTTTCCATCAGCTTCTCTCAATATTCCCACTTTGTTCAAACCTAGAAAGATGCCTCCTCTAGTTGTTGCATAGACAACATAAGAAGTCATGAAAAAGCTCTTGGTTTCCCTTATTCCGGTTAACTAATCATGAATGGTATTTGAGACAATCATTGGCCAGTCAAATAGTTGCTTGCCATTAAAGATTGTCTGAATGAAAGGAAACATACATTCCTTGAAATGAAATGCATCCCTCTTCCCAAAGGCTCTAGACAACATCATCATTAAGTCTGATACTTCCTTGTAAAATTATGTCCTCTTTGGTTGATCATGGAGCTTGGTCAGAGACTTATTCCCTATTCTCAACCACTTCTTGTTCAAGTGAGCCTTGTTGGCCTCCTTGTGTTTTCTATATATCCCTAAAGCATCTGCCTCATTCAACTATACCAGGTTCTTTGGATTAGGGACACTGAACATGTGTGGAAACATTTGAGGAGTTAGATATATAATCACATTGTCCTGTGAATCCATACATTGTCTGGTGGCCAGGTTATAAGGTCTTTTTGCTTTCATGATCAGTTTCAGGCATTGGATGGATAAAGGAAATACAGTGATGTGAGCCAAACCAGACTCAACTATTCTTTCAGTCCTCCTTGTTACATCCTCAATGAATGTTTCAAAATATATCTCCTCAAAATTGAATGGACCTAAATTGGTATCAGTTACGTCAGCCCAATCTGATTCCACCTTGTTGGCAGTGATAGTAGGACCCCTATGGTTATACCTCAAGGTATAAGGTAACTGCTCTGGCTTAATCTTCTTAGGCTTATTTACTGCTTTTGAAGTTTCTATAGGCCAATTCCTTTGGGAAGCTTCTCCTGATACTCCTGACATTCTTTAACTTCCTAAATCAAAAACATCAAAATTAGATCCTTGAGTAAACATAGCAACATATGCTTTAAAATCTTACCTTCATATATACATCGGAGGCAAAACCAGGCAGAAAAAATTCTAAATAGTCTCTTTTTAAAACATTGTCGGGATCGAAGTCAAAATAGTTATTGAGCTTATAATAATAACAAGCGGGACCGGAGTTGGAGTTGGAATGGTAACCGAAATCAGAATCAGAACGAAAACCGATTTGGTTTCATGAAGATTTTCTAATTTCATATTCAGTTCCGATTCCGGTTCCGCCTGAGTTATCAACATTTTGAGAGCTTGCTTCTTCTTGTAAGCGGAGTCGGAGACGGGATAGAAATGGAATTGATACTTTCATAAAACAAGGTTCAAAGTCTAAATTGATTCTGATTCCGCTTCTGCCTAAAATAACCATGATGTTATAATTGATTTTAACCGACTGATAAATGACATCATCATCTAAGGACTAGGTCATATCAAAATGAAAGGGGCTTAAAAATAACCTATACAAGATCATCCCCATATGACCAAGAGGTAATCAAAATAATTAGGGCATCATATATATTAAAAACATGAACACATCAAAACCCTAAATCACAGACCCTCGATTTCAAATAATTAGGGCATGAATTTAACCCCATTCAAATTAAATAGATCGATACACAACAGGATTCCTAAGTAAAAACCATAATCTACCAAACCCTACCAAAGTAAAAACTGCAATTAATCTATGCTATTTTAAAATTAGGGCATCATGATACGGTCATGATTAAAATGTGAAAACGATCATGAGGAAAACAAATAAACAAGAAACAAAACCAAAAAAGCAAAATGAAAACAAGAAAATCAAACAAAAAGAGAAAGGAAATGAATCACATGAACTCACAGAAAATCAAGAATCATGAATTCTTACAAAACAACCGAAGCAAACAAATATGGAAAATGCATGATAAAATGAAAGAGAAGAATAGAAACCCTAGTTCAAACACCAAATAAATAGGTTAGCCCTCTGAAGTGATCCGCGTGCAATTGTCTCTCTTTCGATTGATTCACACGCACAAATGCTCCACTGCAACTCTGGTTCACTCTCGGTCTCTTTCAATAATGATGATAACTACCAGTTAATCCCTAATTGAGGTAAAAACTAGGAGTTCCATGCATGCATGGCACCTGTAATTAATGCCATAAATATGGCAGAGTGGAGTCAGAACTACAGAAAGAACTGGCACATTACTGTTGTGCGACTTCAGTAAAGTCAACGAACACAAAAAATGGCGGGAGCGGAATCGGAATGAGAAATGATTTAGAAACTTGTCCAATTTTCCAACTTAGTTCTCGTTCCAGTTCTGGTTCCACCAATAAATAAGAAAGTGAAACAAATAACAAAATAAAACAAAAAATACCGAAATGAGAAAACTAAACACAAAAACCTAAGTTAAAATGAAAGACCAAAAAGCGGAGGCGGAGACGAAAAGGGATTTGATTTTTGAAACTTCGAATAAATTTGGACTTAACTTCCACTCCGGCCCCGGCTCCGACAAAGACAAAACAAAATAAAAAGCCAAAAGAAGACTGTCAGGATGGGAATCAAAATCGGTCTTTGAAAGAAGTTTTAAAGCCCGATTCGGTTCTGGCTCCGGTTCCGACAGAATAAACTAAAGAAAAACAAAGTATTGGAAAAGAAAGACTCCAAACTTTGTTTGAACAACAACCAAGGACAAAAACATAAAGGGGGACCCATTTTGACCAAGGAAAAGGATGGGGTGGTTATGCAAGGCATAACATGACCACCGAGAGAGACCAGGCCCAGTTGGAAAGGGATCTGGAGATAGACTGGAGATGGTAGCTGGAGAGACTGGCCTCTACTTCTTAGGGTAAGACAGTCCCAGTGAGGATGTACCACAAGGTTATTCGAGATGTAGAATATTACAAATTACATTACAAATAGGTCATACCATCAAGATCCTGAGTACCAAAGTACTCACAATAGACCGGCATGAGACAGGAGGTGCACGGCGAAAGACAGGTGGAAGAGGGTAGCAGCTAGCAGGGCTAGCCTCTCATTTTTTATAGCATTCTTTTTTATTCATGGGCTCCGATTTTTGATAGCCTCGATTTGTATTATATACTTGATTCATACACACATTTTGATCCTAATCTTTGTACCATGACACTTACACTTTTTATATATGTGATATGGTTCGATTTGTTTATGAGATGTGTCCTACTTTACTTATGCATGATGGATGGATGTATTTAATTTCCTATATGCAACGTTATGCAGATTTTATGAAATTATCTCATGTGATGCATGTGTTTATTTTATGCAATGCAATGCGATGTATGTTTCTATGTGATGTGATGATGTGATGCAGTGATTATGCAAATATTTTATGGATGCATTTCTTTTTGTATATTTTCTTATGTAGAATGTGATGGTGTATATCGAAAATGTATGCTTATGAGATGCTTAATAAACCTATATGATATGTAAATGCTTTTTGATGTGAAATTATTATGATGATGTATGATATGAAATGACCTATGATATGCCATGGTTTTATGACATGCTTTATGATTTATGAATGTAATGCAATAATATGAATGTAATGGTACAAATGTAGTGATATGAATGTAATCATTTAAGATGATGTGATATGTAATTCACATGATCTATGAGACAATGATGATGTGAGATGCAATTTTTTATGATGTGAAGTAATGTTTTATGATATGTGATGATTCCTATTTCAATTATTTGTGGATGCAAATTTTATGACATGAAATAATATTTTGTGATATGCAAATAATATGATAATGTGAGATGATTGACCTATAAATTAAATATAAATGATTATGATACATAATGAGGTTATTATAATGAGATATGATATGGATACATAATTATTTATGATATATAATGATGATGCATATGATATGTGATTATGCAATGGATGACTCAATAATGCCTATGTGATAATATCCTAATGAATGCAAATAAGAGTAATGAATCTATATTAATGATAAAATGTAATGCATTTATGTTTCCTATATGATATGATATGCATTATGATGATGATTTGTGGATACAGGGTGGATGAATTAGTGATGTTTTGAGTAAATTTCATGGTACCATGTTAGTACATCCAGAGAAGATAGAAAAAATGAAAAGAGGATCCAACACCTACAATAATAATGATGATGATAAGTTGCTTACTAGGAATTGGGATTTTAAAAGGGTCATTTACCTTATGTTTGATAATACACATAGGTACGATGCATCAAGGTATAAAGAACTAGGATGGTGTTGTACCTATTGTGATGGAATTTGACTCAACAATCAGATAGGAGTACTCCTATTCACACTTGACATGCGAGACCTTATTCAGACTCCAGTTTAGATATTCTAAACATATCAAACCAAAACATAGAAAAGCAAGCCTTCCTATGTGGTTAACAAGACATCTAAAACACCCTCCCTACAAACCAAAAAAAGTACATATGACCAACTTATATTACAATAATATCCAACAAGAATAGCAGATAAAAATATAATGATCGTTGCCCCATTCCTTTCTCTCTAAATCTTTTTGTTTAGACATCATCGAGAGGTCATTGGAATGAGCACAATAAGATAAATCAAAAGAACAGATCACATAAACAAACAAGCTAATGTTCCTCATACTGCTATCCAAGACTAAACTATGGTGCTTGATGTTGATTTCCATTGTAGGAAGGATGCATCCTAGGACATGTTATCAAATGATTTGGGATTGACTAAATGATAAGCTATTGATACTTAGAGTTGATTACTGTGCTTACTTATTGACCTAGACTCAAGACTTTGATGATAAGATTCTTACTTTTGAACCTGATAGACTTGCTTCTGACTATTTTTGTCAAAGAATGAAGATGATGATGATTTATTATGAATGAGATTATTTCAGGTGAAAATGAGATGAGATAGATGGATTTTTTCAAATATTTTGGATGTTTTTGAAATGTTTTGAGGCTATTTTGGTATTTTTTGAGATGTTTTAAAAATGTTTTGATTTTTGAACCTTTAGATTTTCTGATATTTTGACCAAGAACCTAACCTAAAGACCTATTTTAGGGGTCTCGGGAGTTGATCAACAAATTAGCCTTGCCTACGTTATATACGTAGAGACCACGTAGTTCGACTGACATGGACTTGATTTATTGATGAGATACAAACAAATGGATTGTTAGCTTATTGTAATGGACTCTTAAAGGACTGACCTAGGGTGTCTCGGGGGATGATTAAAGATCAACCTTGTCTACGTTCAAGCTCAGAGATGACGTAGTTTGACAAGATGACTCCACTATTTGATTTTTTTGGATTTTTGACATGTTTTGGGAATTTTGGATTTTCTTATGCTTTTGGATTTTGATGAAGGATTTTATGATGTTTTTGGATTTTTTTATTTTAAGGAAGACTTCAAGGATATACACGAATTCGATATGATGCAGGTAAAAGAACATGCCCCCAGCATGATGTGATAGACTACTTCAATATAGGCAGGACAAACTGACCTTAGGAATGTGCCAAGTAGTACTAGGGTGGAACATGATACGGACCCAAGATCAAGCTATGATACGGATGCAGAGGGATGGATGGAAGGATGAGATGGACTGCGATGGATGAATGAGTGATGTGGAGTCAATTGCAAAGATGTTGGTGGATGGAGAGTGCTTTATTTACACAAGGCACCTGGTTGCCATGTTTTCACCAAGGTACTTGCCCAAAGTGCCACCAAAGTGGTTTTCACTAGAGGACGATTTTTTTATCTTTACTATTTTTCAATCCTTTTTTTGATTTTTTTGGATTTTTATATTTTTTGATTTTTTGTATTTTTGGTTTTACCCTTAAAATATCAGGCATAAAAATTTTTGAGATGAGATTTGTTCATGGGATCCTGTAGAGGTTCACCATCGAGCGTTGATAGCTAGTATGCTCCTGATTTGTAGCTCACGGTGATGATGAATGGTCCCAACCAGTTGGGCTCAAATTTTTCCTTGCTCTTTGCATTTGGCACATTCTTTTGATTTTCCTTCAGTACTAGCTCACCGACTTGGAAGGTTCAACTCCTAATTTTCTTTTTGTATCTTCACTTAAGGTGGTTCTGATAGACTTGCAAGTGGTTTAAGGCATCCATATGTCTCTCATCTAGTAGCTCTAGCTCATTCAATCGTGAGGCCCAATATTCTTTATTTGTAATGAGATTCTGTAGTGATATTCTCAGGGATGGTAGCTCTATCTCAATGGGGAGGATGGCCTCTGATGTGTAGACCAGAGAGAAGGGGGTGGCACTTGCTGGTGTGCAGATGCTTGTGTGGTAGGCCCATAAGGCGGGGTTCAATTGCAAATGCTAGTCACAACTAGCATCATTGACTATTTTCTTGAGGATTTTCAGGATGGTCTTATTGGTAGCTTTTGTCTGGCCATTGCCTTGGAGATAATATGGAGTGGAAAAGCGATGTTGGATATTAAATTTTTGGCATAAGTCGCAAACATCCTAATTTTTGAAATGTGTTTCATTATCTGAAATAATGGCTTGAGGGACACCATATCAACAAATAAGGTAGTTCAGGATGAACTTGGATATTTTCTTTCCTATTATATAAGTCATAGGAATGGTCTCCACCCACTTCATGAAATACTATGTGGCGGTGATGATAAACTTATGGCCATTGGATGAGGTGGGAGTGATTTTACTAATGAGATCGATCCCCCACTGCGAAAAGGGCCAAGGTGTGATAATTGGGTGGAGCTCCTAAGCTGGTGCATGGATGAGGTCCCCATGTTGATGACACTGCAAACACCTTTTGACATAGTGTATGAGCGTGAATTTTCACCCCTAATGCAAATTCCCCTTTCACCACTTGACACTTTAGAAAACTGAAAGTGGAGGTTTAATTCCACTTAAGCCTGTTGTTTACATTCCACTTGGCACCCTGTTTGTGTGTCAATGGGGGCGTTTCTATCGAGGACGCCCACATGGAACACAGACATCCACGCGGTGCACTTACTTCCCTAGTAGATTCCTATGGCTGGAGTCTACAAAAATGTTACATTTTTTATTGGAAGTCAAAGAGTAACGTCCCTCTTTGGTTGGCCGACCCGAATATGATCGTTTTTCATCTTCTCCTTCATATTCTTGACCATTTCATCCATTCAGGAGAGTTTTGCAAGATCTTGAGTTCATCACTTCATATTTTCTCCACTCTTTTGAACGTCCATTCAAGCTTTGTAGCAGCATTCTTCACTCCATTGTAGAAATCTACCACTCCATCACTCTGATAGTGTGAGCGTGGGACAAACACCACACTAGCAGAGGCTTGAGTTCCTCTCATTCACTCCTCCAAAATCCTTGAGTGCTTTGGATGGAGGTGGTAAGCTCCTCTCATCTCCTCTATCGCATTCGGTTAAGTAACCACATACTGTTTTGTAGTGTTTCTTGCATACGTAGCTTGTATTTCCTTCCTTTATCGTTATTTCTATCATTGCAAACTTGGTTGTCCGTGGAGGTGGAAACACCAAGATGGGGGTTTGACTAAGGCAGGCCCCTAAATAGCCCCACCACTTTCCCTCTTTGTTGTGTGTAGGTGGAGAGATCTCAAAACAAGTTGGCGAGAGGATTGTTCTATGAAATCATCTTTGTCACCCTCGCGATAATATACTTCTTTTATCATGTATGTATTTACCTTTCTCTTTTCTTATTCATGTTCTTTACTTCCCAAAACTACTAGACTAGACTATCAGTCCTTTCTCAAGATTCCAACCTCATTTATCTGGTTTTCTAGCTGCACGGATGTCAACGCACCTGTGAGATGCCAGCACGTTGCGCTATCATCCCAGAGCTGCACTTTTGTCCTTGAATAGAGAGCTACCTATGATGTAGAATTGAATCTAGAAAGTGACTCATCTAGTCCCCCTTCAATTCCCAGGATTGCAGAGTGATCGAAGGACATATAGTCTTCATCAATCTCATCCTCTCTATCCTAACCTTCCTTTGAACCGAGGTAAGTTAGGGCATCCTTTCCACTCTTGGCCTTTTGTGACCTGGGGCCTTGCAGTGGGTGGTCCCCCTCTCTTACATTTTTGTTGAACCCGACGTGAACGAACGTCTATCCATTTGTCGGCATCCCAAACTTTTTCTCACATACCTCTTGTTCATTTACCTTGGTGTGTTGTAAAATTTTATGAGATTCATGACCTAGTCTATGAACTTTGGGAATATTCTTAGAAGAAGTCTTTGACACCTTCTGATGGACAAGACGAAGGTCTCCTCTAGCTTCACTATCATCCTTTTCTCCAGTTTTGTGGTTGGTTTGTCTACATAGGAGCACGTATCGTGAGGTGAATCTATATTTCTTGATGAGACTGATCACATCCCTACTCCTCCTGCATCGATGACCTCTTCATAGATGAGCATGAGGTCATCTGCATCCATTTTGAGTACGTTGTTAGCCTTGGTAAAGGGTTAGGTGCATTGGAAAACCACCTGGAAGGCAACCCGAAGTTGGTTAGGGTTGTTAAGGTGATCGGTGAAATAAGATATATGGTGGAAAAAGACCGGACAAGTGTAGAACTCTTAGCTAGTCTCATTGGTCTGGTCGAAGCATGTGCCCCATCGAGCCTTGGCTGCATGATATGAGGTAGAATCTTTGAGGAACGCAAGAGGAAACTGGAGATGTCAATGCCTCGTATATTCATGTATATGGCTGACATGGTCCCGTCAGTCAAGATACCCGCTACTTCTGAAAGTTAGAGACCATCAAAGTAAGTAGGAACCCTTTGGGTTTTCACTTCACCCCTTATGTTGCCTCCTATGGTGGAGGATTTGGCAGAATGATGGGTGGAGGCTTTGGTGGTGGAAACTTCAGAAGTGGGGGTGGAATTGGCAGACGCGGCACTGGTGGAAATCATGGTGGTGTCTTCGACTCCAATGGGAGTCACACTGGTGGCAGTAGCATCGGTGGCAACTCTGGTGATGGTCATAGTGGTGGCACCAGTGAAGGTCATACTGGTGGCGGTGGTATTGGTGGCAGCTCTGGCGGTAGTCACGGTGGTGGCTCTGGTGGTGGTTCCAGTGGTCCTATGTCTTCTAATGACCCTATTCTGAATACACTTCTTTAAAATATGGGGAATATGCAAAATCAGCTAGAAAAAAATTCCCAGGCCTCTGCCCAGCCTATCTTCCAACCTTTCTTCTAACACAACCCATTGTCGATTGCAATCGCAAAAAATCCTTTCCCACAAAGGATGGAGATTCCCAAATTTGAGAAATACGATGGTAAAGGGGACCCACAGACACATGTGTCTACCTTTAACACCTTAAGCATAGACTTTTTCCATCACGATGCATTGATGGCCAAACTATTTCCCCGATCCCTCAAAGATACAGCATTGGATAGGTATTATTCTTTGCTTGATAATTCCATCTTCACTTTCAATCAACTTGTGAATCAGTTCCTGCGATAGTTCAAAGCCAATATCAGACCAAAGATGACTTTCTCAGACCTTGTTAGATGCAAACAAGGGGATAATTAAAAGATTACATACTTTATAGCACGGTACCAAGCACTCTTATCATAGATCTCGTATTTGTTACCTGATTCTGATGTACAAAAGGTCTTCATAGGGAACTTACAAAGGCCTTGGCAAGAGAAGTTTTCCCTCGTGAAGTATCCTTATTTTACACACTTGTGTGAGGATTTATGAGAGTACCAGAAAATGGTGGTTCAGTTCGGGGGTCCTCCCTTGTGTTCCCATTTTGAAGGAAAATCTATCATATCAATCTCGGGAAGAGGTAAAACTGTTGTGAATGTAGTACCCATTATGGATAACAACGACCTCATACGCGACCAAAAGTTTACAAAGCTATCAGAATCTTATTCTTCCATCTTGCAGAAGTTGGTGAAGGATAAGATCATTACCTTGCCACCTCCTAAACCAGTTAGAGAACCATACCCTAGCTAGTATGAAGAGAATACTTATTGTCATTACCATCGATTTAATGGACATGATATTGAATGATGTATGCACTTGCATCATGAGATAAAGGATCGCATCAAGGATTTTTAGTATCCATCTTGATGGAGGTAAGAAAAACATGAACAAATCAATGGTGAAAGCTAATAGTGAATTGCAGATATACATGGACCCGTTTTCGTCACATTTTTCCAACATGATTATTGATCCCAATGATTCTACCTCTCACCCTGAGGCGTATGTTAACATGGTTACTATTACTCGCTCTCCCTGCCTTGCGACCGATTCACCAAATATAACATTTACTTCGCAAGACGTGCCAACAAATGGTGAACCTTCTTCGCTCTACATTCTTGCTCGCCTCAATGGCAACATTGTGACAGGGATCTTGGTCGACCCTGCGAGTAGAGTGAATGTCATCTCAAAGGATACATTACTCTTGAACTCCCTACAAAGGGAGGAGTATGACAAAAAAAAATCCATCATCCATACACATGACGAACTTTCTCTTAAACCCTATGGATCGATAATGTTGTTTGTCCTAGTTGGACCTAGGAGTGTAGACATGATCTTTGATGTCATCCCCAAGTCAGACCTATTCAAAGTGAAGGTAGGCATACCTTGGCTAGCTTCCATGAATAGGATCATCTCCATGATTCATAGGTTCCTTAATTTTTCCCATGAAGGTGTCGTGCACGTAATGCATGACACTGGATATCATCCTATGGTATCCTATGGAGGATACTCGTTGGATCACTTTTGGCCCACTCTAGTCGGTCTGCTCCCATAGAGAACGAACCTACTTTACAAGAACTATGTGAAGTACAAAACTAGGGGCAAAGGGCAGCCGAAATTGACCCTCCCCATAATAGAGTGGACAGCTACCTCCTCTTCCCGAAAAGGAAAGGAAAAGCTTGCTCCCTCTCAAGTTGGCTCATCCACTCCCCTCTCTTGGGAAGAGTATTGGATGAAGAAGCTCAGATTCTACCCGTTGAGTCTAATGATGCCTCCTTGGTGAAAGCCCAAGATCAGGATATCAGATCTCCCTAATAGGTCCCCAGGACCCTTAGTTCTATTTGTACAACAAAAAGAAAGGTTCATGGAGAGAGTTTGCCCCTCGACCTCTTCCTGTCCCCCCAAACGAGAAAGGTTCCACTCCTAAAGTAGTAGAGTCAACTCCTCCTGCCATTTTTCAACCTGCCCCTCCTTTTCCCATTCAGGAGTCTACCCTTTCACTAGAAACAGTCGTGGAGGACACTCCCATGGCTAAGCAGAATCCGTCCATCCCTTTGCAAGTTTTGGCTTCTGGTTAGAAGAGTCATAGAAACCGCCTTGCGCATGAGTGCAAGCGTCAACGAAAGGCTCTCCTAGCTAAGTAAGCCTCCTTATAGAAGGAGGAAAATAAGGTTGCACCTCCTGCTGCATCCTCCTCTTTTCCTCCTTCCATCTCTGAATCCCTTTTGGTTCTTGTTGTGAGCGCACATGCGCCTGCAAGGGTGCAAGATTTCGTCACTCCTTCGGTAGAGCCTCCCTTGTTGACTTTTGTCCCCGATGTCTTGCCTTTCCCAAAATCCATGGACATGGTAAACACTTTGGTTGTGTCCACCATGGTTCCTTCCTCTTCTCCCTCAACCCTCCTTGTTTCCTCTATGGGGAGTTCACCTCCTCCGATGAAGAAGAAGATAGACTGTGGCCCCTCCAGCAACGGAGGATGTAAGAAGAGCCCACCTTCCCTGAAAGGTGGCCCCAATTCAGCTTGTTCTATCCTAGAAACGAAACCAATCCCAGCCTCCCCTGAGTTTTTCATCGCTCCCAAGTCTCTCGGTGAGTCAAGCAGTGAACCTCGGGTGCAAACTCCTCTATCCACCAAAGTGAAGCATGGAACTCCCATTCAATGCATGTTTAACTCAGTGGATGAAGTTCAGACCTTGTCAACAATCTTTGAGAGATCATTGACCTTGGGCCCACAAGAGTCCAGTAATGGAGACCTCACAGATCCCTCTACCTTGGCCCTTGTTGCGGGAGGATTGAAAGCTCCTCCCCTTAACATTACACCATTGTAGGCTCATCATCCTTCCCCCTTCAATGATCTTGAGTGGGAAGCTGACGACCTCTTGGTCGACCAGTGTTATGGGGAGACCCTCTTCTTCATCTTTAGATTAGATGTGTGTGTGTGTTGTGATTTGTTCCCTCCTGATTGTGCTATATGTTCCTGGATGACCGTCTTCACCCCTGTTGGTGCTTGGATATAGGGGTTGGTTTTTGTGTTTTAAACTTTCTTCTATATGTATCTCTATTCTTCCATGTTTGTGATTAACTTTCAGTAAATTGGGGATGATGCAAAGCGTCAAGAGCATTTAGGCCTCCTTCCATGTTGACCCAATTTTTTATTTTTACTTTGTCTTTTGTGCATTCTTCCTGATTTGGTTGGGGATTGATAATCTTTAACCTCTTTCCATGATTACCTAACATATATAAATAAAGGCAGATTTGACCCCACAAAACCAAATCCCCCTATGCCCTTTGTGTGTGATCTACCTTCTTTTACTTTCTCTTTATATTTCTCACATCTTTGCTTGATTTGTCCCTTTCATGTGCGACAATTCTTGTTCTACATTACTTGGTCTTTAGAAAACGCATTTGTCGCCGAACGAATCTTTTCTCAAAAGACCCCTCACACACTTCTTTGTCAAAGCTATATTCTCAACTTGAAACCCTGGTGACACATGTTTCCTTCATCATGGGTTCATAAAGAAAGGACTTGGAAAACCTCCTCCAAAGCGAAAATGGTCTTAGTCTTCCCCTTGCATGAGTGCATCTCCTTCCTTTCGAATTCCTTGATGAAGTGAACATCTTTCAAAATTATTCCTTGGTGATGAGTTGATTCGAGAAGGAAGATGGTAACTTTTAAATAGTGTGTCCCTTGAGTGGACCCCTCCCTTTCATGTTGAATTCCTGAGGGACCCCTTCAAAATCTTTCAACAAGTTTTATGGCATCTAGCTCAGGGGCAGCTTGACTAGGTCAGTTTTGTTTCTTCATGTCTAGTCCAAGGGCAGCCCGACTAGACCATCTTCACATTTTTATGTCTAGCTTGGGGGTAGCTCGACTAGACTTCACCTTTCAAACAACGCATCCCTTGAGTGGACCCTCCTTCCTTTTGAAGGGTTCCAGAGGGACCCCTTTGAAAGTCTTACAGCTTAGTGATAGTCTGTGTGACTATCCATTCACTAGCCTACACAGTCACTTCTTGATGTGTTCTATCTATGGGTAAACATGTCACCATCTCTAACTCTGCGAAGTCCCCTCTACTCGGTCTCCTTCATGTGAGAGTTATTGGGGGATACCTTCCTTATAGGTTTGTGGGGTTGTAAGGTGATTTTCCTGGTTTCCTTCATGTGAGAGTTCTTGAAGGATACCTCCCTTGCAGGACCGTGAGCCAATAAGGCACTTTCGTACTTCAGCTTTGTGGTTCTACAGAACTATGAAGTCCTTCCCTGCACTTTCGGGTTTTCCAGACTGTGCTATGCTTCCTCTTCAATTCAGGTATACATCTCTTACTTTGTTACTTTCCTACTACCTTACCAAAGCACTCATCAGTATTCGTGCTCGCGAAAGTGGAGGCAAAATGTATGAGCGTGAATTTGTACCCCTAATGCAAATTCCCCTTCCACCCCTTTACACTTAAGAAAAATGAAAGTGGAGGTTTAATTCCACTTAAGCTCGTTGTTTGCATTCCACTTGGCACCCTATTTGTGTGTCGATGGGGACATTTCTATCAAGGACGCTCGTGCGGTGCACAGACATCCTTGGTAGATTCCTAGAGCTGGTGTCTATAGAGACATTACACTTTTGATTGGAAGTCGAAGAGTAACATCCCTCTTCGACTAGCCGACCCGAATATGGTTGTTTTCATCTTCTCCTTCATATTCTTGACCATTCCATCCATTCAGGAGAGTTTTGCAATATCTTGAGTTCATCACTTCACATTTTCTCCTCTCTTTCGAACGTCCATTCAAGATTTGTAGAAGCATTCTTCACTTCATTGCAGCAAACTACCACTTCATCACTCTGATAGTGTGAGTTCAAGACAAACACCACACCAGCAGAGGCTTGAGTTCCTCTCATTCACTCCTCCACAAGCCTTGAGTTCTTTGGACAGAGGTGGTAAGCTCTTCACATCTCCTCTATCATATTCGGTTGAGTAAGCACATACTATTTTGTAGTGTTTCTTGCATACGTAGCTTGTATTTCCTTCCTTTATCGTTATTTCTATCGTTGCAAACTTGGTTGTCCGTGGAGGTGGAAACACCAAGATGGGGGTGTGACTAAGGAAGGCCCCTAAACAGCCCCAACACTTTCCCTCTTTGTTGTGTGCAGGTGGAGAGATCTCAAAACAAGTTGGTGAGAGGATTGTTCTACGAAATCATCTTTGTCACCCTCACGATAATATACTTGTTTTATCATGTCCGTATTTACCTTTCTCTTTTCTTACTCTTGTTCTTTACTTCCTGGAACTACTAGACTAGACTGCCAGTCCTTTCTCAGTATTCCAACCTTGTTTCTCTAGTTTTCTAGTCACACGGATGCTAGTGCACCTATGAGATGCCAGTGCGCCGCGCTGTCATCCCAAAACCACGCTTTTTTCCTCGGATAGAGAGCTTCCTATGACGCAGATTTGACTCTAGAAAGTGACTCGTCTAGTCCCCCTTCAATTCTCAGGATTGTAGAGTGATCGAAGGACATATAGTCTTCATCATTCTCATCCTCTCTATCCTAACCTTCCTTTGAACTGAGGTAAGTTAGGGAAGCCTTTACACTCTTGGCCTTTTGTGACTTGGGACCTTGCAGTGGGTGGTCCCCCTCTCTTACACATAGTCATGTGCTTCTCTTTCCATCGTACGCCAATAGTATCCTGTCCTCAGCAATTTCTTGGCCAAATTCATACCGCTCGAGTGTGAACCACAAATACCATTATGTACCTCGGTTAAAGCAATTAAGGCTTCCTTAGTGTTTAGGAAATGTAAAAGGGTCCCTTCGATGCTCCTATGGTACATGGTATCTCCTAGGATGACAAAACGGGATGACTTTTGACAAAGGCTCTTTTGAGGTGTCAGTGAGAAGAACTCTTATTTTCAGGTAAGTTAAATATCATGGTACCAAGGATCACTAGGACCAATTATTTCACATTCAAATTTAGACTCTAGTACCTCGAATGTTGGTATGAGAAGCTGCTCTATGAGGAATTCTTTTTTTGAGACTTTGTGCGGGATTTCTAGGAGTGATCCAATTGTATCCATCACATCCACTACTATGTTATTTGTTTTAGGTAGTTGTTCAAATATGATATCAATGAAGGACTCCTTGATACTTTCCACCAACTTCTTGTATGGATTCAACTTGTCATCCTTCATTTGATATTCATTATTTACCTGGTTGATTATGAGCTATCTTTGTAGACCTTAAGAGCCATGATCTACCACTACACTACAATTCTCAGCCCTATGACAAGAGCCTCATATTTTTTGATGTTGTTTGTGCATGGGAATGATAGCTTGTATGATTTAGGTATGTAGTCCCCTTGCAGAGTGATGAAGAATATTCCCGCTCCCAACCCGTGTTGTGTGTAGGATCTATCAAAATACATTTTTCAGTGATCTGTTACACTAAGGTTGAAGATTGATTCATCGAGGAACTCTGAAACAAGTGGATTCTCTGCATATATTGGTGCTTTTGTCAGTTGATATGTGATTTTTTGTCCTTTAATAGCCTTTCATTCTACATACTCAATGTCATGCTCTACCAGGATCATAACCCACTTATCCATTTGTCCTATGAGAGTTGCTTTGGAAAGCAAGTACTTGAGTGGGTCTATTTTTGCAATGAGCTTGATTTGATGTGCTAGCATGTAATGTCTAAATTTATATGCTACAAACATGACTGTTAGGTAGGATTTCTCAATGGGTGTATAGTTCATCTCATGTCCCACCATGGTCTTGTTGATGTAATTTATAGCCCTCTCCTTCCCATTTTCATCGTGTTGTGCCAAGACAGCGCCAAGGGTCATTGTTGTTGATATGTATAAGATCAAGGGTTTTTCTGGAATTGGTGGAATAAGGACTGGTGGTATGAAAAAGTACTCCTTGATCTTGTTAAACACTTGGTCACATTTCTCATCCCATTTTTATGCTTACCCCTTGTGTAGTAGGTGAGAATATGGGATTACCTTGTCTGCTAGTTGTGTTATAAATCGGCAAATGGACTGGATTCTTCCTTGTAGGCCTCTTAACTGCTTCACTGTCTTGGGTGCTTCCATTTCGAGGACTGCCTTGACTTTGGCGACATCTAACTTGATTCCTCTCATTGACATGATGTACCCTAGGAGCTTACCTGATTGTACCCTAAAGACACACTTCTTTGGATTAAGTCAGACCTTATACTTTTCCAACCTATCAAAAATGGAGCTTAGGGCTAATTTGTGGTCCCGTCGTTTCTTTGATTTAGCCAATATGTCATAAACATAATCTTACATAGTCTTATGAATCATGTCATGAAAGATTAATGTCATGGCCCTTTGGTAGGTTGCTCTTGCGTTCTACAACCCGAATGGCATCATATTCCAAAAATATGTCCCCCACAGATAAGTGAAAGTTGTCTTATGTTGGTCTTCTTTAGCTATCATAATTTGATTATATCTTGAGAATCCATCCATTAATGATATCATCTCATGTCTTGTCGTTATATCCACGATCATGTCAATGTTTAGAAGTGGAAAGTCATCCTTGGGACATGCTTTGTTCAAATCTCATAAATCCCTGCAAATTTGGGTATGCATTTTTCTCAGCTTTTGTCTCACAGGCTTTGCTTCGGGATATACAACGAGGTGATGAACTACAACTTCTAGATCAATTCCAGGCATGTCAACATAGGTCCATGCAAATTTTATCTTTCTTTCCTTTAGGAACGCAGCTAGGAGTTCTTGTTCTTTCGTGAGAAGTGACTCTGCATAGAATGTTATGTGTGGTAGTTCCTCTGTTCCCAAATTGACTGGATTGCATTGTTCTTCCAAAAATTTTGACCTCTCCTGATGAATGGCACTGAGAGGAAGATTGAATCCTTTATCCTCCTATGCCTCAGAGAGGTTTTCACCATTGGATGTGTCCTTTATTTTTACTATTTTTGGGTTAGAGAGTGCCACAGTGTGGTTTTTACTCAAATACCTTGAGATTATTCTTAATTTTTCACTTTTACGACTGAATGATTCAATCGTTTCCCCATAATAGGCTTGTGTATCCAATATGATGTTGAACCCAGCTTTATGATCTCCATGTAGTACCATATCCCGCAATCCCATGAATTCTGAGAGTGCCTCATCATTTTTGAATGTGTCTAGAATTGGTGGTCCTCGTTGGTTGTAATCGATGAGTTGGGGATAAACTAGGTTTATTTCATGGGTTTGATGGTCTAACTCAAAAGACAGGATGTTGATCATGAATAGGAAGGAATCCTCGAAAGGCATAGGCAATTCAGTTATGGGATCCTCGTCACTACTACACACATCGATTATGTCAAAGGTAAAGTTATCTAAGGGTAGACTTGTAGATATTGGTAGTTGAAGGGCGGTTGTCGATAGCTGAGGGGGAGTCTTGACTGCCTTAACAGGGGGACTTCTACCATGTATGGTTATACTTAGAGGGGTACATCCAAGGCCAATATTTTTCATGCACTTTTCCATAATGATAGGTTCCAATCGACCATTGTTATTTTTTCCAAGACTCACATTCATGTTATAGCCCATGCCCAACATTAATTGAAGTCCTCTATTAGCATTATACATAGGAAGGGTTGGTATAGGTTTTTCATCTTGATAGAGGAGACTAGATATGTCTCTCTTATCCACCACTTCTCGGCCTAGATCCCCCCAACTTCTGAGTCAAGAGGGATTTGCTCTGAAGGTTTGAGTTGTTGTATTAGCAAGTTGTAGTTGTCCATGGGATCTAGGGGATTGAGGTAACTCCCCTACCACAAAGGCTCCTTTCTTCATTTTGTAATCCCCACACTTGTTGTCTTGGATTATGACCTTGATTTCAAATATATTAGGAATGGCCGGTGTCTTTGTCCCAGAGGTGGAGGCAATGTTAGCTAGGTCTATATATGAATTTGAAGGGCCTTCATCATTCTTTGGGACTTGGGGGATTTTATAGTATTTTGCTTCCAGGTTTTTACAATAGGAAAAGGGCTCAGGATCACCATAGATTGTGACCTCTTGATTTTGATATGAGAACTTGACACACTAATGAAAGGTTGATGCAACTGCTTGCATCCCATGGATCCGTGGACATCCTAGGAGGATGTTATAAGGAAAATCAAGGTCAAGGACCTGACAGATAGTTTCCATAATGGTTGGCCCTACTTGAATGGGGAGTTGGATAGTGCCCTGAGACACTCTTTCCTGGTCATCATATTCTCTGATTGTGATGCCCTTTCCTTTTTCAATAGAGTCCTCAGAGAATCCCAGATTCTTTATGATCTTGAGAGAATAGATGTTTAGGCCTACACCCCCATCCACCAAGACCCTTTTGACTTTTTTTTTAAGAACCAAACATTCAAGGTGGAGTGCGCAATTATGAGACAGTTGGGCTAGGAAGTCCTAATCAGAGAATGTGAAGATATCTGGGGTGGTAATGTTTCTGACCATAGCTTTGAATTGTTCAGTATCAAGATTGGTAGAGATGGTGGATGAAGCCAATGTTTCCTCCAGGATTTCTCTGTGGGTGGATGAAATCTTCAGTAACTCCATGATGGAGATCTGAGTGGGAGTTCTTTTCAACTGGTCCAAGATATTATAGCCATTAGGAGAAGATTTTGAATTTCAGGTGGATTCCCTAGGTGGTCATGATGACCCGACAATGGTGACTTTGTCGTCGCATGTGGTGACTCCATAATCAGCTTTGGCTCCCTTGATGCTAACAACAGTGACCCACTCATCCAGGGATGCAACAACTTGGTCATACACATGGTTCACATTAGCATAATTTTGTTTCCCTTTGTTATTTCCTATGTTATGATCTGGCATTGGATTCATGTAGATCTTAAGATCTTAATTTCCTGTTGGTTGTTCCACGTTTATGATCTTGTCATCAATGAGGTCTTGGATTATGTTTTTTAGCTTCATGCAATTAGTTGTCGTGTGCCCCTTGATTTTATGATAATCACAAAGGTAATTTTCATTGTACCAGGGTGGTTTCACTTGGGTTTCTTGATAATTCTCATAAGTGGGGATTTTGATGAGATTCTCATTTACCAATTTCTTCATGATGGATTTGACTGATTCCCCAAGGGTTGTGAACTTCCTCTTGGGGGGGTATTTTTTTTTTGGAGGTGGCCCCCCTTCATTATTTAGATTGTTAACTTGATTATTGGGTGGTTGTTGTGATACTACATTGGTTTCTGTGTGTTTGTGACTTTTGTTTTGCAGTTGCTGATATATTTGGGCATTCTATTTTGAAGCACTTATTACAACCTTGGCATCGACCACATCGTCATTTGTGACATTCCTATTTTTTGCCCACATGCAAGTTTTTTCATTATAGATGGTGGAAGGGCGGTTGTCTTGATGTTCTGGATGGGTGTCCCCCCTTGTGCAATAAGGGCTCGTTTGATGTTGAGTGTCTTGGGGATCAATTGGTCATAAGTGGTGATGCACTGCATTTTTAGATGTAATGCCAATGTTTTCTCAAGATTGGAAATGATGGTGCAAATTTGTTGCTCCTCTAGCATGGCCCACTTGCTCCTATTCAATTTGGATTTCCACCTTTGTAGGAAGGAGGCAAATGATTCCCCCTTACTTTGTTTGAGCGTCGATAGTTCCTCTAGACTAACATCCATGCCAATGTTGAATGTGTAATTCTTTATGAATGTGTCGACAATTTCTTGGAACGTTTTGATGTCGATAGGAAAGTGAGAGAACCACTCCATGGCAGGGTAAGCCAAGCTTCAAGGAAATAGCCGCATTAAATATATATTGTTATATGTGACTTCCATATAATGTACTTGGAATTCCCTAATGTGATCCTTCGGGTTTCCCAACCCGCAATATTTGTCAAATTTAAGGATTTCAAAACCCTTTGGGAATGGTACCATTGCAAGGCTCCTCTCGAAAGGATAAGGGAACAGATTGCTTGGCTTCCTCATTGTTTTCCCTGATTGGAGATTGAGAAATTGTTGCAAGAGAAATTTGATTTGTGTTGTCACATCATCTTGTGGATCAAGAGGTGGAGTGAATGTGTTCTCTGGTGGTTGGGGTGTTTGATTAACGGGTTGAGCATTAGGTATTTTGGTGGGAGTTTGTTGCAAGCTTTGTTGTGTGATTAGGGCTTGCTGATACGCCTACTTTTTTTGTTGTGTCAACAATGCTTGTTGTTGTTCTTGTTGTTGTTGTGCCAACAAAGCTTGTTGTTGGTCTTCTTGTTGTTGTGCCAAAAAAGCTTGTTGTTGGGATTGTTATTAAGTTGCTTGTTGTTATGCTTGATACTATTGTAGGGCTTGTTGATATGCTTGTTGTTGGGCTGCTCACAATTGTGCCTGGTACTGATCTTGCACTTGTTGAGCCTTATTTTGGGCTTGAGCTTGAGCTTGTGCTTGTTGGGTTGCTTGTGCAGCCTATGCAGCTTGAGCAGCTTAATGTTGTTGTAAAGCTTGGTCTTGGGTAGCCTGTTGCACTTGTTGTGTCACTAATTGTGCTTGTGATTGTTGGGAAGCTAGTTGTGTAGCTTGTTGATTTTGAATTTTTTGAAGTGTTCTTTGATAGGCAATTCATTGAATTGCTTGAAACATGATTCTAAATGAGTTTTTCATGTTGGGTTTTGGTGGTGGTGGTGGTGGACTAGGAATAGTATTAGTTGTTGTGATGAGAGGGACCGTTGTATTGATAATTGGGGTTTGAGTGATGGATGGTGTGATTGAGATGCTTGGTCCTTGGGAGACCATGTTTTGAGATACTTTTGGGATGGAATATGATGTGTTGATTGTTGGGGTTTCTTGAATGGTTGCCATTTTTTCTTGTGATATCGATGGCAAGATGATAGGATTCAGTATGGTGTTTTCATTTATGATTGGAGGGTTGCTTGGATTTTGTTGATTGATGGTGGGTAAAGGGGGAAGGCCTAATCCAAGAGGTGGTGTGGATGTTAATGGTGAAGGTGGAAATGGTGGAAAAATGTGCGGTGTATTCCCTTGAAGAGATGACAATGATGATGAGGGATCGAAGATTCTCCTGCTCCAAATAATTCACCTTCTCCTTGTGAGGTCATGGGGAGAGAGGTTTGCATGTTGAGAGGATAAACTAGTGTTGCATGAAAAGAGGAGGGATGGGTAGGATCATGAAATGAAATCAGAACATATGGGTGCAACGGATTCAATGGGATGGATGGGCCCAATACAGTGTTTGCATCCAAATCTTGGTTGTTTACAAGGGGATGTGTTTGAAGTGCATGAAGGAATGAGTTTCCCTTTTTGACAATTGGTGGAGTTCGAGCAATGGATGATGTGATCTGTGGAATTCTTTGGGTGATATTTTGAAATGGATGTGTGGGTGGGATTGGAGGCATGATTCCAAGAGGCTTCTCCATGATAGTGCTTACTTCAAAATCAAAAAGTATTTTAGCCCCTTCTTTTGCCAACTCAAGCATCTATTGGGAGGGATTGAGCCTCATCATGGCATTGACAATTATATGAGTTTCAATATTTTGCACCATTTCAAGGATTTTATCTTGTGTCATCCCTAATACATTATTGGTGATTTCCTATACTTGACCCTCCTCTTGAGGATTTTGTGATGATAGAGGAAGATTTCTTAGGGGATTGCTCGATCCCATGGGATTCATTTCAAGAGCGGTTTGGCTTAGGTCACTCGAATTTTATGTTTCTTTGTTGGTTTCCATGTTCTTCTTGTGTTGTGATCTAGCTTGCACCATAAAATAGGGATCAATTTTTAAGAATATGCGAGATGAACCTCTAATTCTTTAGATCAATCTAACTCTAGGAACAAAAGAGAAAAACTAGGATAATTAAGGATCAAAGGTGATGATGATACAAATGGAAGATGGATGATGCAAATGAATGAACTCTTGATAAATCTTGGAGATACTAGACTTTAGGACCTGATTTGATTTGATTTGATTTCGATCTTGGATTGATTGGATTTTGGTTTTGGATAGTGAACTTGTAAACTCTAATAGGTTGGATGTTGTCCTAGAGTAGACTTGTACACAAGATGATAATTTGACTGTGTGTAAAGAAGGATTCATCTAAACACCCCTAGCCAAACAAGATGATTTTGGTTTTGATTTGCCTTCGGATTTTTGATAATGAACTTATAAACCTCAATATGTTGGATGTTATCAAGAGGTAGACTTGTTCACAAGGATTGATAGTTTTATCAAATATGTGGAGAAGGATTCGTCTACACACATCTAACCAAACAAGATGATTTGGATTTTCCAAAAGTCTAGCATGAAAGACTTTTTCAAGATTTCCAAGAGTTGTTGATGAGATTATTTTGATTTAATGTTTGAGGGATGGATGATAAATTTTATCCTAGATTAGGCCTAGATAGAACTCCTTTCTACAAGACCTCGGTATTGAAGAACATGCTTGGTACTCCCTATGTGAGAAAAGAAAACTTTTGAAAGAGACTTGGATTTTGTTGAAAATAAAATTCATAAAAATTAGGATTGTTCTTTGATTCCCATTTGTAAAATTTGAAGGTCAATATTTCTGTAAATTCGTAAAGCATAGAAAAATGTTTCTTGTCAGCCTTTTAACTAAGACCTTTGGATTTTGGTTTTTAGATTTTGATCTTTCGGGAAATCATTTGGAAGAGCACATGTGTGGGGTTCAATTGTTTCTTAGCTTTGCTTAATGACTTCCTTTTACCACAAACAATTCTTGATTAGGTTCTCAAACTAGATGTCTAATGTCCTAACTTCTTCTCATCCCACAAAGTCTATTATGTGGGAATCCAAGAAATCAAGGCAAAAGTTTCCTAACGTTGACTTTAGTGAGAACAAATCATGATATAAATTCAAATACTTAGTAGCCTCTAAGGATGAAATCCCTAGGGCAAGCAAGAGCACTTGGATTTGTCAAAGGTATTTGTCCCCCCTAAAGGGTTCGAAATTTTGAAGACCCTGTGAATGTTTGTTTTTTCAAGTGTTTTAGATCCAAGCAAAGTATTTTGATTTCAAAGAATATGCACAACCCTAGGATGAAAGGAAGCAATATTTGTTGAATTCCCACTTGGATAAATCCAGCTAAGCCTACTTTTAACGAATGATTAGATGCTTGACCACATAGGCTCCCCCTTATAGTGCACTCACTTCTCAGGTCGGCCAAGCATCAATACCCATGAAACTCCCATGGCATACTTCTCATCTCTACCAAGAGCCATAAAAATGTGAAACCACTTTAGAACAATCGTTCTCACATCAACAAATAGATAGGGTTTTTGGCTTTTACACAATTTTGGCTTTTAATCAAGGCACTCGTTCAAAAAGCCACACAAGAGGAAAGATCAACTCATATAAAGAGTATCACCTGCTTGTCCGTAGGAGTTCTTGTAATGATGATATTTCCTCAAAATTCAAATTTATATACCGGTTGGGAGTAGTTTGGCGTTTAGCTCGTTACCGATTTGAGTCATTCCCTTGGGGTGAGTACTTTTTCCCACCAAGGCAGGCTCTCTAAAGGTGAACAAAAGTGAAGTGTATTTGTAGTTTGACCACCTACCGCATTTAGGTGGGAGCACACACAATACCTTTTCTTCACACTTGCAAGGTTTATTCAATTTTAAGAATCCAAATTGAAGTGTGGAGGTAATCACTTATACAACCTAATATCACAAAAAGACTTTTGGTTCTCAAGATCACTGTGGGGCACGAGTAAAGTGCATACGTCTTTTTAATGATATTACCTTGTAAAAAAGATTGCAAAACAAAGAGTACATGTGTTCTTTTTAACAACCAAGCAATGATATGAATTCCTTTTAAGCACCAACTTGGAAGTGTGAGATTTGTTTGTTCATTTATTAAGTCCAAAATAAAATCTAGTAATTCTTCCTATGGTTCTTTTTAAATCCCTTTGTTTTGTTCTTTTTAAGCCCAAACAAAATTTAGTGAGTCCTAAAAAGCGAGAAGGTAGCAAATCCTTTGAAAAGGGATTATAATTTCTCCCTAAAGTGTTTAAAAACACTTGATACAATGAGATAATGAGGTCATAAAGAACCCTTGGTTTTCATTTCCTTCCCTCACCTTTGATCAAGTCAACCTACAAAAATTGGTTAATACTGCAAAAAATAGAGGCCAAAAACCACTTAGAAGTCAAAATAACCAAAATAAAAAAATAAAAAAATACTGAAAATAAACTGAAATCGACCTTTTACTAGACCCTAGTGGTGCAATCTGCATATGTGGCATAGTTTGGAGAAGTCAGCAACGCAATATGGCGTTGCTTGGGACTAACAGCAACGCTTTGTACAAGAAACAATGAGCATGATTGTGGCACAATTTGGTCCAGCGGCGAAGTTTGAACTTTGGAGACTAGCAATGTAGTTTGAAAATTCAAATTTTCGGGTAGGAAGACCTCAGTGGCACAGTTTGGAGTTTGCAACGGCGCTATATTGTGTCGTTGGACTGATAGCAATGGAATAGCGATGGAGTTTCCTGTAGACACAAAACATTAGCAAAAATCACAAAATTCTTAGAAAAACGTGTTAGTTTTCTCCAGATTCGCCCTCCTTCTAGCACCAAAATGTGAATGGTGAACCTATACTTGCACAAACACAAGAGAAAAAACATATAATTAGATCCTTATGCAAGTTAGATCAACATTCCCCATGAATTTAGTTTGAAATATGAAAATAGGAAATAAAATGAAAAACACAACAATAAAAGCTATCAAATCCTATTCTAATGAGCAAACACTCAATCCCATGGGGGGATTGGTGTCATTTTGATGTGAAAAATAACCCTTTCCCAATCCCTTACAAGCTTGATGATCAATGGTGATGACTTGATGCTCGTTAATGAAATTTCTTTATAACCTAGCTATGAAAACATGAAAATGGATGAAAATATATAGAAATTGCTCAAAAACTTGAAGATAATGATGTTGTATGAAGTTGTGGATCCAAAATTCAAATGAGAGTCTCTTACAAATAGGAGAGAATGATGGAGGAAAAAATAAAATGGATGAATGTGGGACAAAATACCAACCAATGGGAGAAGGCCACTTGTCCACATGTTATTGGAGGAGGAATGAGCACATTTTGATGAATGTGCAAATAAATGAAGTTTGGTGTAATTTAAAATTTGTGAAATGACAAGTTGGAGGGAGAAATAAATGGGGTAAATGCCACTTGGCTCAAGGCAAAGAACGTGTAAGAGGCCTTTAATGCCTTGTTGGATGTACTCATCCCTTTTGGAGGGATTTTCAAATTGGAGGAATATTCCTCTATTGATGCCAAGTTGAGAGAAAATAGAGGAATTAATAAATCAATTAAATTGATTTATTGTTCAAATTGCAAAATATAGAGGATTTGATGGATTAAAATTAGGATTAATCAAGATTTGATTAAATTAGTTGAAGATTAGCTGATTTGACAATTTTGACTTAGATTTTGGATTTAAATAAATCAAAGTTGAGTTGAGAGGAATAATGGGTTTAGATTTTAATTAAATAAAAATTGATTTGTTTAATTAAAGAGGGTGGTGTTAGATTAAATCAAATAAAGATTAGTTTATTTAATTTAAAAGAGGTGACCTTAGAGAGTGATTAAATAAAGTGAATTATTTAATCACAAAAGAGATTATCAGATTAATTAAATAAAATGTAATATTTAATTAATAGAGGCGAATGACTTAATCAGATAAATTTGATTTATTTAATTAAGAGAGGAAATATGATGAATTTAACCAAATAAAGATTTTATTCAATTAAATTGATTAATAAAGGGGGTGATTCAGGATGAATTGGTGTTAGTAAGATTAGGATCAGGTGTGTACGATCAAACTGTATATTTTGTGTTTACAATCACCTTCTAATCTCTCAGAATCAACAGTTGGATCCACCAAAACAAGATATAATGAATAATCAACAACTTTACAATCTAAAAGGTTCTCTAGTTCTTCATTCCAATTCTCTTTTCCATGTACTTACTATCCTTTTTAACTATAGAAAATGAATATCTTGTATCCGCAAAGCCACACTTATTGATGTGTTAGCGAGCTTACCTAAGGATTCCTATATCTATTATATCCTCTCCTTCATGAGTTGTTTCCAAATTATTCTTTTATTTTGACACATGTTTTGACACGTAGCTTCCCTCCATAGTCAATTTACTTTTGGAACATATAAACATAAGTTTAATTTTGTTTACAAGTTGATAAGTTCATTTTGTACTTCAACCAAACTATTCTCCATATGAACCTTTGTCGAACTAGTCTGATTTACTTTTCAATTCCCAACTTGCAATCATCTTTTCAAGTGATTTTGTCCCAATTCTTGGTAACTTTAATTTTCTCATAACCCTTAACACTCTAAAGTTTCTTAGTTTCATTTCCCCTTTTTCAATTGGAATCTCCAAATTGACCTTGCCTATTCCAATTGATGGAATCATGTCAACTTTCATCTTCCCTTTTTAATTTGTTTCTCTTTACTGACCAATCTAGTCTCTAACCTTATTCCTTCACTCTTTATTAATATACAAGATCTTAATCTTGTACTAAATCATATTTGTCAAGGGTTATCCAACCTTTTTGGATACCTCCATAATTTATTTTTATTTTTAGAACATTGACTTCCTACTTCAATTGAAGTTTCCAATTTATGCTATCAATTAGTTCTATTCCAATAAAGCATACTCATAGATTCATAGTATCCTTAATCCCAAAATCCTAGACTCTTTGTAACTACAGGTTTCTATTAATGAGGGAGATTACCTCAATCCTTTCCATTCCTCGGAGCCATTTAAACTATTTTGTAGGATGAATGTACCCATTGGTAATTCTCATTACCTTCCTACATAACCTGGTTGCATAATCTTCCGCAATCCAAAATTTTATCCTAATAATTTGTTCGTATAGAAGTTATCAACTCCCGGGACGACTAGTCTCAAACAATGTTTTAGGAATCTTATCTTCCTTTTTTGTTTCCCCTTTGTTCTTTTCCTCCTGCCATCTTGGTGTAAGAACTTTTTAACCTTTAACTTTTAATAAGGTTTACGTTTTACTTACATAATGAGCCCATAGGTTCTAGAGCTGAACCTGGTAGCTCTAATACCACGTATAACATGCCCATTATTCAACCCAACACTTTTAGCATACTTTTAACCTCAAGTAAATAAGATTACATTGCCAACACTTAGCAATAAAAAAAAAATCATATATAAGAATAATATGCACATTTGAAATAAACATCATTCCAAAAATTTCCATTGCATTGTATCAAAGTATTACAACTTTTCAAAAGTAATGAATACATAGTACATGATAATATGATAACATTTCTCTTTTATAATATTTCCATCATAATGGATACAAATACATAATCAAGGCTTTATTGAGCTTACTAGAAATAGATACGAATAGTCGTAGAAATCTCCATCCAAATCTTGGATGCCTATTGATGAGGAGAATCATCACTCAAGCACTTTTCCACCAACCTTGGACTAATTGTAGTCTCCTGCACAACTATCATACTGATAGATGACCCTAGCCTTCGATGAAGAGATTGGTTTGGTAACCTCATAATAAAAATTGACCTTTTATGAGTTTGGTGTTGTGTCTTGCATATCTAGATTTGTCACATAGTGGCTACAACCTACATATATGACATACCTCAACCTAGTATATAAACCTGGATAACAGTGACTGACAGTCTAAAAAGTGGCAACTTACACTACTTTGGCCAAAGTATTTCATTCCCTCTTCCAAGAGACATCATATAATTCACCCACCTTCCTAGCTCAATTTATATTGACTATTCATATTCTATGCATAGGCCCTATCCCCTTCATTGGATTATCCTAACCCCAGGGATAACCTATTACCTCTATGTTTACTATGACACTTCTACTTTTAAGTAATTCAAAGTAACTCTTACTTACCAATTAACCATACGGAATTGCATAATGTCACATCAATAAATGACTCTAGTACCAAAGGTACAATCCCAACTATAAAATTCCCAAATTAAGGGTTTGTCTCAACATTAAATGACTTCCTTATAAAGTATAGATGTATCGACAAATGACTTTAATTCAAAAGTATAACTTTCAACAATAAAAGACTTCAATCAAAGTATAATCACATCAATAAATAGCCTCAATTAAAGGATAATCATATCAATAAAGGACTCATGCAAAAGTATGGTCTCAAAAATAAATCAAGTCCAATTAAAAGTATAATCAATAATCAAATGATCAATTAGATCATACAGGTTAATCCTGACTTATTGCTTCAGTCAATAATCACATAGCCAACCCTATAAAATAGGTTATTCCTAACCTAGGGTTTCCAAAAAATAGTAGTGTAATGATCAAGTGACCATCATAAAAGCCTCTCCTTCAATATACCTCAAATATTCTCATGTTTACTACATGTGTATATTATTTGGAGGACATAATTCAACTTGTGAGGAGTTGGTGCATCTACACCCATAGTCCTCTCACAATGCGATTTTGTTTTACCGTTATGTGTGTCCTCTTTTATAATTTTGTGAATGGAATAGGCTCCAATTCAAAATAAGATAAGAACATAACCATAGAATTCAACTCTTAACCCTATCACTGAATATTGATATAACCTTCAATTTTATATCTTAATATTAGGGATTAGTCCCACTTTCTATCTTAAGGGGATAAGGCTAATCAATCAAGTATAGTTCATCAATCAAGGGTTTTGTAATATCGTAACCTAATAATGTTGATATTTCTACTTACGCATTCCAACATAACTCAAGTAACTCTACATCTTAACTTCAAAAATTAAGCATCAACTATATAAGAGCTCTATTTTGATATAGTATTGACTATTATTATAAACACCCATTCCATACTATGGAATATATATTCAAACAATCAGGTAATAGAATTCCCTAAGCAAGATTCATCAAGAATATTTCCTATATAATCAAAGAAGATGGTAACCAATTCAAGATAAGCAATTCACATTTTTTTAATACAAGCTATCAAAAACACTCAATCTTTCCAAAAGCATTAAAACATAAAAGAGTATAAATCAGCATGTCTATTTATGCAAGCTCCAATTGAATAGCTTGGATTCCTAGCCTAGATTCCTCTAAAATCGGCTCTAGCACTATCACTATCTCTTTCCAAATGCTCTTTACAACCTCTCACAATACTACCCACAAATCCTCACAAATGTACTCTCACAACTCTCTCACAATCTCAGAAAATATGAACAACTCAAGAAAGTAACATAATGCAAGTATATGCATCCCTTTTGTGGTTGAGAGAGCCCCTATTTATACACTAAGACTATCAATTAAGGGCTAGAAATAGGGCATTAAGAATGACACTTCTCAGCTCAAGAGGTTTGACTCAACAATCAAAAGAAAAGGTGGCAACCAAATTTATTGCACAATAAACACATATGTAGCCAAAGAGAATGAGTCGATGCTAAATTAGACAACAAGAATAATGATAAAAAAATGAAAGGTAATTTCCTCCTATAGGTCGACTTACTTGGCACAACTATGTGCTTGATTATTTCTACATTTTACAAAATGCTTCACATTCTAGAAATTCATAACGAGAAATATACTTCTATTCAATTCATGCTTTTATTAGTTGGCGCCACATTTTATTATTCACACCATATTATATGGGTTGATGTTCATTGTTTGACTTGGTCAACACTCATTTTGTGCATGATCATTACTATTATTTTTTTGTTGACAAAGTCTTGACTGATTCAACTCACACGTTGGTTTGTTCTTAACTCCATGCGCTTTACTATACTGTTTCCTTTACTTGTTGTGCCTCATGCTATATTATATGTGATTTTATTTCATTGACTTATTCAACACTTATCCTTATGTGTTGGTTTCACTAAGATTCCATGAGAAAATTTAGAAAAGTATAATCATATGGTACAATGTTGGTTTAATAAGTATTTGACTTGCTTTGCTTTGTTTTTAAGTGCAGATTTAAGCATTCAAATTTACTTCCTAAACTATGTGTTAGCCTTGCCTACCTTAATTCATGCGCTGCACAAAACTTATTGTTTTGTTGGCTTTAATGCGCAGTCATCTATCATGGTCCTTTGTGCTTTAGATGTATCTAAACCATTAATCTTTATATATATGCATTTAATATATATATCATCTCTTTAATATATATGCATATATATTAACATATATATATATATATATATATATATATATATATATATATATTTAATATATATACATATATATGTATTTATATGTATATATATATATGTATATATTTATATATATATGTATATGTATATATGTATATGTATATATGTATATATGTATGTATATATGTATATGTATATGTATATGTATATATCTTATGATTATCAAATTCATTTAATTGTCAATTAATAAGTATATTAATACATATATATATATGTATATATACATACATATTTATTATATGTATATACACACACACATCATCTATATATCCACTCATAAACACATATTTACATATTCCTTGATGAACATATATAATGTAGACATGTAAAATTGGCCTAACACCTATCACACACCTAAAATGACATTTTTGCATCATCGACATCATTATCATCAAATATCACTACATTTCACATCAAAAACATCAAAAACCCTAATTTCCTTTATTAATTTAATAATACGACATTATTTAATTAATTCACTTTTTCATCATTTTTGACTAATTAAATAAATTCCATTTATTTAATAAATTCCTAAAACCTTGATTTCCTCTATTAATTGAATAAAATGACTTTATTTAATTAATTCATTTTTCATCAAACTGACCAATTAAATAAATTACATTGATTTAATAAAGTCCTAATCTCACTTTATTTTGTCCTGAATAGTTAAATAACACAAATTATTTAATTATGTTGCTAAATCACTTTATTCCCCTAAGTCAATTGAATTATTAAACCATAATAATTTAATTAACTCACTTTCCCTCCAAATTTGAATAATTTGAATAAACTATTCAAATTTGTTAGTGTAGGTTTTTTAATATTTATTTTTCCTACACATTATTAAGCATACTTAGTTTATGTGAGACATAGTTTATGTGAGGAGACGTGGCATAATCATCGATTACATGTGTCTCTTTCACCCACACTTGGGTGGTTGAGTCTCACACCCTCTTTTGGCCTTTTATGCCACCTCACAAAACCACTATCCTGTCTCCTTCTGAGTAGGTTATGCCACCTATTTGGCATTTTCCAAGTAAGCATAACTCCCACCTAATTTGGTTATTTGGGAGTTATTACCCCTCTTGTAATTATATGCTCATATTATGTTATATACTCAACACTCACCTCTCCATCCTATCTAGTTCAGATGAGTTCATATCAACTCAATCATTCAAGGGAGTTTTTATGCATATTATATCATTTTGAGTGTGATAATATCATCATTCTATTATTGTACCATATTCCAGCATTTCATCCTCTTGTTTCTCTCGTTTGGAAGGTTAATCTTGGTTTTGCAGGTGATCCTGGGTTAGCAACTCTTACAAAATCATCATCAAAAATCAAATCAAACTAATGCAACTTTGTTTGCAAAATTCAAACTTGATTTGCACGTTCAACTCCAAAAAGGATTAATTAATTAAATTAATTAATTAATCATTCTCAACCACTTTCCTGATTGAGTAAATTACGAATCATTGATTACTCAATCTATTTCCTAACAGATTGATCTATTCTTCAATCCCACCAATTGCTCAATCTAATTCCTGACTGATCAATCTATATCCTTGACTGGTCAATCTATTTCTCAATCACACTAATTATGTAATCTATTTGCACAGATTATGCCCATCTAAATTCATTCAACAAAATTTGATCGTCGATCAAGATATTCTACTACATGATCCTAATTGTCCATTTCAAATCACAATTTCTATATAACAAACCTCTCTCCTCACAAAAAAGGATCAGAGAATCAATACAATTTACACAATGAAGTAATGCCAAATCAACATTGACAAAGATTCAACCAAAATCTTTGATCAACAACACACATGTTCTTCAAATCTCTCGCAACGCAACTATGGAGGCTTCCCATTGATACGAACAACCACATCTTCGTGAATACACTCCGACATAGGATGGTAACGTTATTCTTTTTATGAATTCATGTATGCTTGTAAACACTGGAAAAAGTCCTAAATGATATCATGCACTCAAATCCGGTATACTAGCATCATTTCCTCTTGAAATCCATCATCTTTTTGCTTAATTGATTAAATTAGCTTAACTATTTAATTAATTGCATCATTTGCATCTATTGACCTAATTCATCAAATCGGGTTAATTCACCCCCTTTCACGCTAACATTTCATCTGATTAAATTAAATAAATCAAAGTATTTAATTTAATTCCCTAAGTCTTCCCATTTTATTAAATAACCCTAAGTTATTTAATTAAATGTCATTTCACCTTTTTCCCATTCATTAAATCATTTAATTTAATGAATATCACTTTATTCTTCTAATTCTCCTAATTGTATGATTAAACCTTGTTTAATTCGCAATTATCTAATTAATCCAATTCCTCCCACTTGCAAGGGAATATTCCCATGAAATATTCCCTCCCCTTTTGCATAATTAAACTTTGTTTTAATTAGCAAAATATTATTTTTCCTCACCCATGAATATTCTAAAGAGCATTCTTTCTCCTCCAATCATTTAAAAAATAGAATATTCTCAATTAGCTTCATGTGCAAGTTAACTTGTGACTTCTTGAACAAGTTAACTTGTGACCTCTTACATAGGTTAAAAGTGTGCTTGCTTTGAAGGAATGAGAACCCCTAATTAAATCACATCTTGCATTCTCACCCGTTGATGAGAATCCATGATCCATGCCTCTAATTTCCTCCATCCTTGACCATTGATTATATTTTTCAATCTCAACCCTTCGTTTCTCATTTGCTTTCCTATAAATAGGTCACTATTTGGAGACAAATGGATCCATCTTTCAATTTGCAAACTTATGTTGTTGAAAAAACTCACACTCACACTCATACTTCACATACATTTAGCATATTTTAGCTTAAATTAGTTGCATAATAGCTTAGCTTCCATTAATGGCTTCCATGCATCTATTTAGCTAATTAGAGAACTAGGGTTTGAATATTTTTAGTTTAATCCTATTTAGATTAGTTTAGCAATTGCATATCATCATCTTTTAGCATAAAATCACGATAGATTAACTCTTGCATCATATACTCATTTTAGCATAAACCATGTTTTCATCCACATATCACAATAGTTTCATCGATTCTCTTCAATAGAATCGATTGAAATAAGCTCATCGATCACAGTATTGGGAAAGGGTAGTTGTTCCACATCAACACGACACCAATTCCAAAACAGGATAAGTTTCAGATGGATTAGAGTAGACATTTTAACGATTTCTTAGTTTATAATGTTTAGTTTCAATATTTTTTTAGTTTAACTTTCATTTGAATGATCTTGTTTAAGATTGAGTATTAGTGGCATGAATATGCTTCGATTCTTCATGGATCAAGCGTAATCATCCCATATTAATATCCTTGATTGACATTTTGGTGCTAGAAGGAGGGCAAACCGATCCAATTTAATCAATGTCTAGCTTGAATTCTGTTTGTTTTGACTTTTACAAGAAAGAGCGATGCCCAACTCAATTTCAGTGATGCCTTTGCAAGGCATTGCCATATATCAATGTTATCATCATTTCAAACAACAATGCCTATTAAATACATGAATTTTGATTAAATAAATGGTGATGTTCGATCAAATAGCGATGATATCATGCTCTTTGGTTTGTCTGCAAAGCGATGCCCAAATTCACCATAGCAACGCCCTTGTTCACCATAGCGACGTTATCGTGAATAGAAATACCCATATTTGGTAAAAAATTTAGCAATTGTTTTTCAGCATGTTTTTTGATTTTTTTTGAGTTATCAAAGTACTAACATGCCTCTAATATTGTTCTAGTTTTTAGACTAACGCGGTTTTGCAGGATTGGATGACACGAAGCTAAAGTGAAGAAGCATTCTCATCTTAAGATTTTATGATTGTAACAAGCATTTGATGTTTTAGGGCAATTATAACTCAATTTATTATGCTTTTTACTTTACGTTCTATGACCTCACTAAATTTCATTTGGGTTTAAAATGAATGCTCAAATGGGATTAAAATTGAACCCTCATCTCATCATTATCTTTTGGGTTTTAAATTGAACAAGGCAACTTAACATTTTGTTTGGTGCATAAAATGAATTCATTTTAGCTTTAGGGGTTAAAATTTATGAATGTTCATTGTGTTTTTATTTACATCTTTGTTATTGAATGTGTATGCAATTCTCTCACGCCACTCAACGATCTTGAGAAACAAAAGCATTCCTTAACACTTTTGTAATCACCTACATTTTTCAATTTGGATTCAAAATGAACCCCTTGCTAGAGTAGGGAAAATGTGTAGTGTGTGTTCTCTCCTTGTTTCATGTGAACTAGGATGATCAAACTACAAGCGTACTTCCTTGTTATTGTTTATATTTAGAGGGTCTGCCTTCTCGCCTCAAAAGGAGGGAACGACTCAAGCAATAACGAGCTAAAGCCAAGTTCTTCCAAGTCGCTATACAAAACAGGTGTAGATGTGTCATACTGACAAGTGTCACCCATAGTACCTGTGCGGTATGTCAAAATCTCTTCTTAGGAAGAGACTGGGAGGCATCTTGATTATCCATAATCTTGAGCTAATCTTGCTGCATGTATGGCCACCTTGAACGAAAGCCCTCATTACGAACCATTGTTTAGAATCCAAAATCCTTAATACGTGTTGGTGCAAGAACGATCATTTTGAATCCACCCCAAATTTGTACTATTCATTGTTGAAATAGAAAAATCCTTAAGATCTTAGGATCTTCATGATTTTGAGATTTGGTGGTCTTGAAAAGTGTGTGTTGTGGAGGGGAGCCAATGTCGCCAAATCTCTAATTGTTCACAATGTCTTAGTGTTTGGAGAAATTTGAGTGGGGACTCAACAAGTATGATCATTTCAACCTAAGATTTTAAATGATTGTGAGTTAGTTTAATACTTTGCTTGGTTCCAAAACGTTGCAAACAAACATTCACAATCCTCTTCAAAATTTGAAACCCTTTGGTTTAAGTATGGATACCTTTTGAAATAGCCTTGATATTAATGCTTGTCCTAAGGATTTATATCCTTAGAGATTTCTAAATATCTTGACTTAAATCTCAATCCATACTTTCTAAAGTCAACATAAACAACTATGGCTTGAACTTCATCCTTTTCACAAAATGGACATTGTGAAATTTATGACGTTTTTGACATAGACATTTAGTTTGAAAACATAATCAAGACAAGTGTTTGTGGTAAAATAAACTCACTTAAGCAAGATAACTTGGAAAAATTGAACCCCACATGACCATTTGGAGATCGATAGCTCCTGTTGAAAAACCAAACCTTATGCCCACTATTATACAAGGAAAACATTACAAACATTGATTCCAAAACCATTGAGTTATATTTTCCAAAATATTGAGTTCCATTATCTAAAATCATTGAGTTTCACTTTACCAAAATCATTGGGTCCTATTCCAAAATCCTTGAGTCCTTAGGGTTTGATTTCTTTAGAGGTATAGCATGGTTCTCACTAATTTGTTCTTATCAAACAAAGGTTCACTCTAGGTCAACATTGGGTTAAAAAATTCATCCACCCCTTCATCAAATTTCATCCTTCACTTCACCAAACTTTGCAAAACTTTTGAATACACTCTTTTTGACTTGAACATAAAATAAAACCAATCCATAACTTAGCTACTATGTATGTGAAATGTATCCTTTTCCATGCACTTAGTTAAGTTAGTTATCATCTTTGAACTAGTTTCTCTTGAAGGTCATGAGTCTACCCTAAATATTTAGAAGTTCATAAACATCCTTTATCCTAACACCAAAACATCAAGCTCAAGTCAAAAGTGTTGTCCCAAAATGTTTGCAAATATCACTCTCCACATCATCCACCTTTTCATCCCCCATTATCATCATTTCTCCAAAAATACTTAGAGCATCTCTTTTACCTATATTTGAGTCAACTAGAGAGTTCAAACATTACAAATCTCAACACAACTCTCCCATAGGTGACCCAAAATTTATGGTAAATACAAGATCACAACACAAGAGAATCATGGAGAAAACCAAAGTCACATTCACCTCAAGTGATCCAAATCCTCAAGAATTTTATCCAATAAGCCAAGTTACTCCATCACAACAACCATCATCTCCATCAGGGCCATATAAGATTGAAGACGTTACCAATAACCCATTTGGAATTACTAGGGAAGAAATCATGGAACATCAAGCCTTAGAAAACATGGCTCCAATTTCCCCATCTTTTGTTGCATAATCATTGACACAAGGCTTGACTTCATCTATGATTCAACCAACTCCATCCCGTGTGCCAAGTCAACCCTTAACATCTAGTCTTGCAACTAGGCTAGGAACCAACCTTGGTCTCACTTCATGTCTAGGAACAAACACAACTGTGGGTATTCACAACACGACCATTCCATTAACCGCCAACCTTCCCCAAAACACAATTTTGACACCAACCTTTGGCAAATCACTTACATTCCATGACGCCACAACAACCTCTATATTTCAAGTGCAACCATCTTCATCCATCACCACAAATACCTAAGTATGCCTATGGTTATGCAAGGTAATGTGAACCATGCCTCAAGTAGGCCAACAAGGGAAAGTTAACACTCTTACACAAATTCAAATCTTTACAAGTGGTTCTAACAAACCCATTGACATATCAAAGCAAGTGGTTACCCAAGCTACTCAAGTCAATCCACCATCCACATCAACCCCATCCATCATCAACCCAAATCAAAACAACTCCTTGGTCACAAATCCCATCAACCAAGGTAATACCTTGGCCACATTCCTAACACAAAGAAATCCTCAAAAAATTGGTCAAGGGAACCCTTTCAATCAATGAACTCAAGGTCTTAATGTGTCATTTCCATTGCAATATCTAATGGCACCATCGTCATCTTTTCCCATGATCCCTCTCACCATGCAAAATCAAATGGGACCTCAAACTTACATTCCTCCATCTCAATCCACCATCTTGCAAGGAATGTTGAACCAAGAGAACCCCCAACCTCTCATCAACAACCTACAACCCATGCAAAACATAAACACCCAAAACCCATCGCAGATGTCTCAACAATCAAAGGATCCTACATTGCAAGCACATGCCTTAGCTTTGCAGCAAGCACAACAGGATTATTAGCAAGCCGTCCAACAACAACAACAAGTAGCCTTAGTAGCACAACAACAACAACAAGAAGCAACCTTAGTATCACAGCAACAACATCAATCATCCTTAGCAGCACAACAACAACAGCAAGTCCAGCAAGCCGCCTTAGTAGCGCAACAAAAACAATGAGCCCAAAAAGACACCTTAGCAACACAACAACAAGATCAACAACAACAAGCCCAACAACAAGCATTTCTTTCTTAGCAATATGCCCAACAACAACTACTCACACAACAATAGCAACAACAAGGTCTGTACTATAACCCTCAACAAAACATCATCAACCCAAACACATTAGGAACATATATGCCTACACTCTCATCACCTTATCCTACACCTCATCATATTAGAATCCCACATGCACTTCATCCACCATCTCGCAATATGCAACATATGTTCATCTACCGAACCCACAAGATGATGTAGCATCGCAACTTAAGGCGTTATCACAAGAAATGCAGAATTTTAGAATGGGAAAGATGAAGAAGCCCCATACACAAAAAAACTTATGTCCTTATCCATTCAATTAAAGCATCGCAATGGTACCTTTTCCTACCGGATTTGAGGTCCCTAAATTTGATAAATACAAAGAGAGAGGAAATCCTATGGACCATGTCAAGGAATTCAATGTCATGTGCATGGAGGTGACCTATAATGATTCCTACTTAATTCATCTCTTCCCACAAAGTTTAAAAATTCTTGCCATGGATTGGTTTTCTCAATTGCCTCCACGCATCAAAAATTTCCAATAAATCATTGACAAATTCATAGATCACTTCTCCTTAAATCTTGGCATGGACGTAAGCTTAGAAGAGTTGAATACTTTCAAACAAAACAAAAGAAAATATTTTGCCAATTTTTTGCAATGATGGATGCAAAGAGCTAGTAAAAGCAAGTGGCCACTTCCCGATGAACAAAAAGTGGGTATTATCATAGAAAATGTTGATCTAGATCTATCCTTCCACTTAAATGTGCAATGCATTACCTGTTATGATGAGCTTATCCCTAGAGCCCTTAATATCGAGAGAGCCCTAATCTCATAGGGAAACACACAAGTGTATAGAGACAACCACCCATCGACTAGTTTTAATGACAAGCCCCGCTATTGGGCCAAGAAAAAAAATGTTACTAGTGATGGTGTTGTTAATGCAAAGGTGGTCTTAACTGCTCCTAGACTATTGAAATGCACAAGACAACTGAGAGGGGGGGTGAATCAGTTGTATCAAAAACCTTACTTATTAACTTAAACTTTTCACCTTAATATCAATTTGTTATTCAGTGTAATCATGAAATTCAAATAATAGAAACTAAACACTAGAGACACCAAATTTACGTGGAAAACCCAATGAGGGAAAAAAACGGTGAGGATTAACTCACAATATAGAAGTAATGCAATACCGGATACAAAGGCTCACTACTAGAGGGCTCACTGCCCAGATACAAAGGCTCACTGCCCAGATTAAGGGCTCACTACCTTAGGACTCACTATCCAGAAAGGGAGGCTCACTACCTATAGAAGATACAAAGACATAGATGAAAGATCCACCACTAGGAGTTACACAAACTTCGCAACTTGATTAGAGAAATGATATAATAAATCATTGTTGCATTGATTCACTCTTCCACACTCTCCTTTTTGCACTTGTTCACACACTTTGCACTTGCTTAAGTTGAATGATGGATGGATATCAAATTCGCTACAACTTGTCTTGTTTTTATACCATCATCAACCTTAGAAACATTCACCAAGGTCGGCTATACAATTTTGAATTCAAATACAAACTAGGTCAACTACTCAATATTCTCATGGTGGATAAGAATATGAGAGGACCACATTACATATTTAATTTGGGACCCAAACAACATCTTGGATCATGCACACGCTTTCTCAAGTCGATGCAAAAGCTTAATGTAACATGTAAACACCAGGTCAACCAAACCTAATGAAAACATCAACAATATTTGAAGTACATGCATCACCAACAAGATAATCTCACACATATAGTATAACACACTTCACCAACAATTTTACCATCTCTAGGAACACCTCAGGTACATCCGCAAAAACTTCACAAAATTTATTCTCAGAGAACTCATCATCAGTCCAACTGGACTAATCAGTAAAGATACCGGAGCTCTGGAGTAGGTCTTCGGGAGCGCCAAACCACAAGAAAATTTGTCATAACCCATAAACCACCAAAATAGTATTTTCCCAGATCCGCAAGATCTAAAACCACAAATCAGAATATTGCAGAGGCAAAAAAATTATCCTAGTCCACAAACAGATAATTTTGACAACCCATTTCACACATCGGTGAACACAACTTTTATTATCCATCAAACCAAAAGTTGAAACTCGGGATATAGGATCCATTAAAGCTTAAGAACACACTTACACATCCGCACAGGCATAACATCAAAATAGGATAAATTCATAGCACAATACCAGAGCATGCTCAGAACACTCTTCAACACTGCTTTCTTTTTTTCTCAAATTTTCTCAAAAGAACTTGGCAAAAACTCAACTTACTCAACCTATACTGTGTTGACATCAATGACAACATTAATGACAACACCAGAAAATACATCCATACTTGCAACAATCTCCCCCTTTGTTATTGATGGCAACACATGATGTGAAAAGACATAAAAGACAGCATGCATGCTTCTCAGAAGCGACAACCTGCCAAGCATAAAATTTTCACATGCTCTCTCTCCCATAGGCATACATGATTTTTAGAAGTGACAACATACACAAGCATAAATTTTTCACATGATCTCTCTCCCCCTTTGACATCAATGGAAAATGAAATTCTTGCCATAGGAAGCTCTGTTCACTCCCCCTTAGGAGTACACCTACATCACATACTGCAACAATGTACTTTTCTACTCCTCCTGAGGAGTAGACCTCAAGCATCAGTCCAAAACAAAAAGAAATGTGAATCCACCAAATTGATGCACCTCCATGTGAACTTAGTTCAAAGGAGGGGCGGAAACCCCTAACTTCCCTCTAAGATACTCAAAAGTATCCTTCGGAAGGGCTTTAGTGAATATGTCTACAACTTGTTGCTTGGTAGGTACATATTCAAGTCTAACTTCATTTTGCAATACCTTCTCCCTCAAGAAGTGATGATTGATATGTGCTTTTTTCTAGAATGCATCATTGGATTCTTTGAGATATTTATAGCACTTGTATTGTCATAGAATATAGAGATAGGTTCATCACTTTCCACACCTATGTCCATCAAGGTTTGCTTCATCCACAGTACCTATGTACAACAGGATGTTACTGCAATATACTTTGCTTCTGCAGTGGATAAAGAAGGTGAATCATGTTTCTTGCTTGACCATGAAACCAATCTTCCTCCAAGAAAGAATTCACCACCACTTGTACTCTATCGTTCATCAACACAACCAACCCAATCTGCATTAGTATAGGCATTTAGAGTGAAATCATCATCCTTTGGATACCATAGCCCATAATTTGGAGTTCCTTTAAGATATCTGAATATCCTTTTTACAGTTGTAACATGTGCTTCCTTTGGTTCTGGTTGAAATCTTGCAACTAAACATACTACATGCATAATGCCAGGTCTAGTAGCATTAAGACATAACAGTCCACCAATCATGGATCTATACATGCTCTTATCAACTTTAGCATATTCATCTTCCTTACTCAACTTGCATTTGGTTACCATAAGGGTACAAACTGGTTTGGAGTCATCCATTCCAAACTTTTTCAACAATTCCTTAACATACTTAGATTGTGAAATGAATATCCCTTTGTTAGTTTGATTAACTTGAAGTCCAAGGAAGAAATGCAGTTCACCAATCATATACATTTCAAATTATTTTTGCAGATGATGTCATCAACATATACCACAATTATCAACATTTTGTCTTTCTCAACCTTGATGTAAAGATTGATGTTTGTGGACCCTTTATTTAATCCCTGCTTTGTCAAGTATCTATCCAATCTACCATACCAAGCTCTGGGAGCTTGCTTCAATCCATATAATGCCTTCTTTAACTTACAAACCATGTATGGTTTGTCTGATAGTGAAAAACCTTTTCGTTGCTCCATATATACTTCTTCTTCCAGTTCTCCATTCAGAAATGTGGACTTGACATCCATCAGATATACCTTGAAGTCTTTATGAGCTGAAAATTCCAAGAACATCTAAATGGCCTCCATTCTTGCTACAAGTGAAAAAATTTCTTTAAAATATATTCCTTCAACCTGTGAGTATCATTTGCATACCAATCTTGCTTTATTTCTTACCACTTTACCATCTTCATTCAACTTGTTTTTGAATACCCATTTTGAACCAATTGCATTCTTGTTTGCAAGTCTAGGTACTAGTTCCCATGTCTCATTCTTTTCTATCTGATGTAGTTCTTCTTTCATTGGTTTCATCCAAGTTTGATCATTACATGCTTCATTCACATTTTTAGGTTTAATCTTAGAAAGTAAAAACAAGTTTACCTCAACCACTTTGCTTTTTGTCTTCACTCCTTCACTTTTGTCTCCAATTATTTGTTCCTCTAGATGATTTCTCTGAACATATTTAGAGTCTTCGGTGTAGGTTTTGAAATCTCTTCTTCTTCATTTTGTTCTATCTCTTCCTTTTCTTCTTCTTGTATTTGCACGTAGATAGGGTCATCAGGTTCAACTTCATTTATTTCCACTGGTCTATGCATAGCTTCATCAACCTTCACATTAGTACTTTTAATTATTTTTCTCAACCTCTTATTAAAACATCTACAAGCCTTGTTGTTATTTGAATATACAAGGAAAATTCCTTCATCACATCTAGCATCAAACTTTCCAAGATTTTCTTCATCTCTTCTAATGTAACATCTACTACCAAATAACTTAAAGTATTTCACAGTAGGATTCTTACCAGTCCACAACTCATAAGGGGTCTTAGTGTTGTTACCTCTGATTTGAACTATGTTAAGAATGTATACAATAGTATGAATTGATTCTCTTCGATACACATCGGGAACATTTGATTATTTCATCATAGTTCTGGTAGCTTCTTGAATAGTCTGGTTCTTTCTTTCCACAACTCCATTTTGTTGAGGGGTTCTACGAGCATAATAGTGTTATTTTATGCCATGCTCTTCATAGAATGCATTGAACTCACCAGAGGTAAACTCTCCACCTCTATCAGACCTTAAGAATTTAATCTTCAGATTTGCCTCATTTTCTACTATTTCCTTAAACACCTTGAATCTATCAAGATCCCGAGCCTTTTCTCTAAGAAATGTAACCCATGTCATTCTAGAATAATCATCAATCAAGAGCATAAAGTACCTATAACCACTTAGGCTTCCTATTCTTGTAGGACCGCAGAGGTCTGTATGGATTAATTCTAGCATTCCAGTAGAAGATTGATCTTTTCCTTTAAAACTGGTTCTTGTTTTTTTTCCCATCTGACAACTTTTGCAGATTTAATTTGAAGGCTTTGTGATTCTAGGAAAATCTCTCACAACTTCCCTAGAACTGATCCTAACCAAATTATCAAAATTCACATGTCCCATTCTCCGGTGCCAGAGCCAACTTTCACTAATTTGAGAAACAAAACACTGATCATTACTACCTTTAAGTTGATAGATGTTTCCATGAGTTATTTTTCCAGCTGCTACCACAGTTCCAGATCCTTTTCTAATCTCACAAGTTTTATCCTGAAACACAAGCTTAAAACCTTTGTTGCACATTTTCCCAACACTTAAGAGATTATTCCTTAAACCCTTTACATAATAAACATCATCAATATTATGTTTTCTATCAAAGCTAATTGTTCCTTTTCCAATAATCTTAGCACTAGAATCATCTCCAAACATGACTATACCTCCATCATACTTCTCAAGTTTAGTAAAATTACTCTTATCTCCAGTCATATGATTTGAACATCCGTTGTCAATTACCCAAAAGTCTTCATCATGTCTGGCATGAAGAGCAGTCACCAAAGTACCTTCTAGTTCATCCATCTTGTTCTTCAGGCCGAGTTCCTTTACACATTTATTTTCCAAGGCTAGAAACAAACATTCATCTTTATCTTCCTTAAAGTCAAATTCATCATCAAAAATTCTTGCATCTTCCTTGACATAGTACAACTTCTTGAACTTCTTAACCTTCTTATCTTTGTAGTTATTGTTATTACCATCCTTATTCTTCTTTTGTGTAGCTCTATTAGGACATCTTGATGCATAATGACCAATATTTCCACAACTAAAACACTTAAAGGGAAACTTGCCTTTGTATTTACCAGTACCTTTCCTCAATCTCCTTGTGAAATTTGCTTCCAGATCTTTTGTATCATCATCATCTAGATCATCTTCTATCTTCATTACTTTAAAGGTTGTTTCAGTCTTCTCCTTATCTCTTGCAAATCTCCTAATCTCAAATGTAGTCAGTACTCCAAATAGATGCTCCTTAGTAAATGTCTTTGGATCATATTGTTCTTCAAGAGAAGATAATTTGTCACTATAATTTTTTGGTAAGGTCATCAAGATTTTTTCAATTATATCTTCAACCTTCACAGTACCACGTTGATTCTTGATTTTAGTTGCTATAGTTTCAACTCTTTGATAATATCTTGCAATGTCTTCTCCTTCTTCCATTCTCAAGTTCTCAAATTTTTGCTTAACAGTTAATTTCCTTGACAATTTTACTCTTTCATTCCCTTCATAAATGTCTTTCAATTTTGTCCATATTTCATTAGTTGTAGCCAGAGAGATGACTTTCATTCTTTCATTTTTAGATAAAGCACTAAAGAGGGCATACATTTCTCTTTCATTCTCTTCAAAAGCTGCAACCTCATCAGTAGAGGAAGGACCAGCTATTGGAATCATATACTTTGTCTCCACAACTTTCCAGGTACCAAAACTAATTGAAATCAGATAACTCCTCATATGTTCTTTCCAATCACTATAATCAGCTCCATGAAAAATAGGAAGCTGCAACTTGTGTGTCATATGATCTCCCTCAAGCAGTTAAGCTTTTCACCAAGGAAACAGAGCTCTAATACCAATTGTTAAAATGCACAATACAATTGAGAGGGGGGTGAATCAGTTGTATCAAAAACCTTATTAACTTAAAATTTTCACCTTAATATCAATCTGTTATTAAGTGTAATCATGCAATGCAAATAATAGAAAGTAAACACTAGAGACACGAGATTTGCATGGAAAAACCAATGAAGGAAAAACCACGGTGAGGATTAACTCACAATATAGAAGTAATGTAATACAAGATACAAAGGCTCACTACCCAGATGCAAAGTACCACTACCCAGATTAAGGGCTCACTACCTTAGGATTCACTGTCTAGAAAGGGATGCTCACTACCTATATAAAATACAAAGAGATAGATGAAAGATCCACCACTAGGAGTTACACACACTTTGCAACTTGATTAGAGAAATGATACAATAAAGCACTTTCGCCTTGATTCGCTCTTCCACACTCTGTTTGTTGCACTTGTTCACACACTTTGCACTTGCTCGAATCGAATGATGGATGGATATCAAATTCGCTACAACTTGTCTTGCTTTTATACCATCATCAACCTTAGAAGCATTCACCAAGGTTGGCTATATAATTTTGAATTCAAATACAAAATAGGTTGGCTACTTAACATTCCCATAGTGGATAAGAATGTGAGAGGACCAATTACATATGTAATTTGGGACCCAAACAACATCTTGGATCAAGCACACGCTTTCTCAAGTCAATGCAAAAGCTTAATGTAACATGTAAACACCAGGTCGGCCAAACCTAATTAAAACACCAACAATCTTTGAAGTACACGCATCACCAGCAAGATAATCTCACGCAAATAGAACAACACGCTTCACTAGCCATTTCACCATCTCTAGGAACACCTCAGGTACATCCACGACAACTTCAACAAACTTTATTCTCGAAGAACTCATCATCAATCCAACTGGACTAACCAGTAAAGATAGTGAAGCTCTAGAGCAGGTCTTCCGGAGCGCCAAACCACAAGCAAAGTTTTCATAACCCATAAACCACCAAAAATAGTCTTTTTCTAGATCCGCAAGATCTGAAACCACATATTAGAAGACTACGGAGCCAGAACATTTTTCCTAGTCCACAAATAAATAATTTTGACAACCTAGTTCACACATCGATGAACACACCTTTTACTATCCATCAAACTAGAAGTTGAAACTTGGGATATATGATCCATTGAAGCTTAAGAACACACTTACACATGCGCACAGGCATAACATCAACATGGGAGAAATATAGAGAACAATACCGGAGCACACTCAGAAAACTCTTCAACACTGCTTTCTTTGTTTCTCAAATTTCCTCAAAAGAACTTGGCAAAAACTCAACTTACTCAACCTGTACTTTGTTGACATCAATGACAACACTAATGACAACACCACCAAATACATCCACACTTGCAACATAGACAAGAAAACACCCAACCCATGAACACACAACCACCAAACAATTAACTAATGATCAATGATACAAACACTCAACATGGACAACAAAGAACAAATAGTGCTCCTAAACGATAATTCACTTCCTTAGGGTAACCTATGCAAGATGTGTTGAAGAGGTTGATAAAGTTTAATCTTATCACACTCCCAAATTTCTCAAACTATCAAGATCCATAAGTCAAACCTCATAGCTATAGAGACGATCACTTTTATGAATTTTATCGATACAAAGGTCATAACACACACAAAAAAATTAGACTCAAACATATAATAGAATATCTTATTGAACAAGGAGACATGTCGATCAAAGATCTGGGAATGAAAATCTGAAAATTTATACAAACCCTATGTCTGACCATACCAAAGCAAAAGATTCAGGAAATTCATTAACCCCAAAAAATGTAAACAATACTCGTGATACCACGGTGGGACATATTTATTCATCACAACATGGGGAAACAGGCATGCATCAAGATACTATTTTAAAACAAATTCCAAACCCATCAACAATGTTTAACACTATTTTATACCATAATGACATCAAGTGGATATCAGATTATGATATCTCCCCCACATATGACTCAATGATTGGGCATGTTCAAGAAGTTCCAAACAAGCCAGAAATATCCCTTATTGCACCCATACCCAAAAAATGTTTTGAAGAGTCTTTTCCCGGTGATATACCATCCACCAAAGGATCATGTCAAGAGGAGGCTCTTGAGGATAATGAAAGATACTTTGAATCGATTCAAGATCAAGAACCCCTATCACTAGAGTTTCACCAAGAGATGAGGGACGTCTTCCAAACCATTTTGAACTCCAAAGATGTCCCCGATATCACTCCTAAGATGTTTCTTTCTGATGGACATATAAACGTTCTTGATCCAAAATAAGAGTCTCCCACTCTTGATATTCCTACACAAGAGCAAAATATGGTCGATATTTTTGATTCTTACAGTGATTGTGCATCATCAACATATTTTGAATCAACACCAACATCTTTTGAAGTAGTATCAACAGATAACAATGTCATAGAATCAAAGCAAATAGTTCATACTCCTGAACAAGATTGTGCATCATTGACATATTTTGAATCAACACAAACATATTTTGAAGTAGTATCAATAGATAATGATGTCATAGAATCAGATCAAATAGTTCATACTCCTTAATAGGATTGTGCATCATCGTCATCTTTTCAATTATCACCAACATCTTTTGAAACAGTATCAATAGAAAACAATGTCATAGAACAAGAGAAAATAATTCATATTCCCAAAAAATAGGAGCCCATAGCAATATCATTTGTTCACAGCAAGTCATATTCAATGGATAAGGATCAGAGGATACATTATTACAGAAAAGGATTAGGTATTGATAATACCTTCACTACATCAAGGGAAATCTTGTCTACAACAAAAATCAACATTTGGGGCATGAAGAATCCTTATGATGAAAATATTCTCAATGCTAAAACTAACTTTTTCATGAGTTGGCATCCACCCATCATCTCATACACAAATTGGGACCAACGTAAAAAGAAGAATTCCTATCAAAACAAGGTGAAGATCATCAAATAAAATGAAGCAGTAAAGCAAAAAGGATAAAGCAAATACAAATGGATACCAAAACAAAATAAAGAAAATCATCCCAAAGATACTCCATTAGTCAAAGAAACTATGGGGAAAAATCAAAAAGGGAAATTTATCCATCAAAAGAGTCCTAAAATACCAAAGCAAGGATTAAAGTATATCTAGTGGTTGGTCCTAATTCCATGAAAAATTCCATTCTCACCCATCATCGCTCATCTTCCCAAGTTTGGAGAGTCAAAGGTTCCAAACTATCGACCAATCCATTTCATATTCCTTCATACATGTCACTATACACTCCATTCACAATATCTAATTCTCCCATTGACCATGTGTTAGCAGCTACTCTTCATCATAAGGAATCTAAAGGTATCATATCGCGATGTGTGTACATAGACAAGGTTAATTCTGGTATCCAGAAGGCAGATCCGAGTTCTTCAAGATTGCACCCAAGTGCTTGTATCTTAGCAAAGAAGCTTCTTCAAGTAGGATATCACTGGCATGTTATGAAAGTGGCCTCTATATTAATTCCACCAAGTGGTTCAACATGAGGGTAAAACTTCCAAAAAATAAAAAAATCAAGAAAATAATAAAAATAAAAATCGTCCTCTAGTAAAAATCACTATAGTGGCGCTTTGGACAAGTACTATGATGAAAACCTATCAAACAAGCATCATGAGTAGAATCGAGTGTCTATATGATCCTTCTTATACCAAAGCATCTCATCCTTGTCATGATAAATCCAATGTTCCCTCCATCCATCCAATCCAGATTTATCCAAATATTCCAATTTATCTTGATCTTGAAAAAGATTTGGTGTATACTTCAACTCTACTCGTGGCCAAATTTTGACAATCTCTTTACCATTTTATCTTGTGAAGTCTCATAGCCCATATCTAGCATGATAAAACTTTGTCAAACTCTTCACATATACATTACCTACCTTTTTTTTTTCATTGATCTATGAAACATTGCTAGACACTGGAGGTAGGTTATTGCACTCTTTGTTGGCCTCCTACAATTATTTTAATAACTAATCCTTTACAGTCATGATTCAGAGATTGGACATCTAACCTGAATAGCCATTTTAACCATCAAGAAGGTGCATTTAAATTTTCAACCTAGGGACATGAACTTGAAATGGGTTAGCACAGTATGTAGACTAAGAACTTCAAAGTAGTCATCCTCATTCTACAGCTAAGAAATATTCAATACTGAAAGTAAATTGCGTGGAAATGAACAAAGTAAATGTTGAACATCACTCAATAATTAAACTAAGTTGAACATGCATGATAGGAATATAAATCTGAACAACAAATAGGAAACTACTTTGTCCGCTTTGGCTGCAGAAACATGCACAAAAAGGAATTCTAGTGGTTGCAGGAACAGTCAGTGCCAAATTCTTAACTAAGTACTAAACAAGAACTAATAAATAATCTATCTAAACTAAAGGAAAGATTACTCACCAAGTGGGCCCCCTAGGATGAGTATCCTCTAAAACTAATGTAAACTCAAATGCTCAACTTAGAACTTCATCTTATTCATTGGGAAATGCAAATACAAAAGAGTAGCATGTCTAGAAATGCTTAGTATACTATCAGATCGTACAACATCAATAAATCAACAACTTGGCAACCTCTTGAAGAAGGAATATTTAAACCTTATTTATGCTACCAACTAAATAAGGCAGTCAACTCCCACTGATAGAGAGGACGTCATTTAGGGAAAAAAAAGAAAAGAATGGTAGGGTGGTTACACACGCAGCGAATCCGGTCAGACATGCATGTCCAAATGTAGACTCAACATTGCAGTAACGCCTACAACTTCTCAACATCATGAAAGACCAATATAAGGTGGTTACATGCGGCTAACATGGGGGATCTCCTGTTGTCATCCTTTAGTTGACCCTTGAACGATTCCTTTACATGACCAACTGGTGGCTTCATTTCTCAATTTAGTATCCTCAAGTATGTCTTCATGGCAATGTTAGTACGCATAATAATTGTACATCTATAACCACCTAAATAAAATTCATTAACCACATGCAAAATTAATATAGATAGTCCACATAATAGGCTAATGTCATTAAAACTGGCAGAAATGGAATTAAACCCAATGTCTATGGTTTGAGGGAAACTCTATAGAAATATCAACATTCATGTCAACTTTCGCAAATAAACTATAGATTCTAACCAAATTTGGACCAAAAACTAGGCTCATCACTCCCCCCAACCTAATGTTTTGTTGGTCCTCCAGCAGGGGAAGAGCTATTTTTCTGTCTGGTCAAAGCTCTAAAATTTGCAACTGATAACTGTCCAATATCAGTGTTTGTTGAGCACGAGTCAAGGTCCTAGTAGAATCCTCCCAATCTATCGAGTCTTTTCCATCTTTTTTTTTCTTCACCAATGTCATAGCGGTAGAATCTAAAGTTTGGAACAAGCCACATGAGGATAGGTGGTTGAAAAGTCAAGGGAAGCCACTCTCGGCCCTTTGCTCTCCCAAGTTGAATGTACCTTTCAATCCTCTTTATTGTTGCATGATAGTTCTGGATGGAATGAGGTTCATCCTATTTCAGCTCATCAGTTAAAGTTTTCCATCTCTGTGATAGATATCCTTTCATGGTGTCCTCTTTTGCTACCATCTTTACCTCATATTCACTGTAAACTGCCTCAATCCAAGGCATAATTTTGTTCCATTCTCTATAAATATCCTTGGGGTTTCCTGATTCAGCTCTAATGGCCAAGGGGATATTGGATTCCCTCTTCCTATAAGCATTATATTGTTCTTCCCATCTAATCTCATTTTGCACCCAAGACATGAATGCTCTTAGTTGGATATCTCCAACATACAACAGCGGGTTCCAGTCTTGGTCTTGAGTTATAGCAAAATTATGTAAATAAAACTCACATAACAAATTCTTTATTTCAGGGGAGGCAATCCTATAAGCATTGAAAAAATCAATGGGAGTATCAATTGAGGGATTCAAACCTGAGATGTGTCTTGACAGCTTAAAAGAGAGATATTTTTCCTTCAAGTGCAGAGCATAAAATCTTGGAGGGGTTCTGCATTCTAAAATTTGTGGCACCAGGGTTGTAATTTTGTCCACTCTCTCTTTTAGAGAGGAAATCTCCTCATTATTTTCTTCAATAATTTCATCTCTCTCTTGAATTTCCTTTTTCAATATTTTATTTTCCTTTTTCCATTCTTCCTCTTGACTTTATATCTCTTTCCATAAATTCAAAATTTCTATATGTACTGAAAAATTAGGAGAATTATGAATTCCTACCAGGATTTTTGTCGATGGCTTCTCCCCATATAGTACTATTTGCATAGATTGAGGTTGTCCTACTTGCTCAGGTTGCAGAGGTACAATTTATTCTCCCACTTCTTGCTACATGGCCTCTTGTTCTGGTTTTTGTAGTTGTTGCAGGAAATCTTGATCTAATTCTTGGTCTTGCTGCAAGAACTCTGGATTTTCTTCATGTTCTCGGATTTCAACTTCCTCTCCAAAGGTAGCAAGATCTACCAGGGTCACTTTTGTTGTCTCTTTGAATACATTCTTTTCTTTGACATTTTCCTGTCTCATTGGGGCTTTTGTTCTCTTATGTGATGTCCTTCCACGCTTAGGGTTTTCCCGTGAAGGCATATCAACAATTGGTTTTGATTTCTTAAAAGGGATCTCACATTTTCCTTTGGTTGCAGGATGAATAGTGTCATCCTTTCTCTTCTTAGGACATGGCACCTCTCTTTCCACAAGTTGTGTTTTGGCTTTTCCTTTTCCTACCTCTGCCTCCTTCTTTTGTGTTTTAGTTCTCACTAGGGTTTCAAGTGGAACATCATCATCAAAATCCGATTGAGAACTTTCTTTTTCAGAGTGCTCTATTTCAAAGGAATTAATGTTTATGGTACCTTTTGTTGCAGGAGGATTCATACTAGAGCCAACACCAGAGATTGAAGCACCAGGGGTGGCTTCAGCCATTCTTAATCTCCTGCTAGACCTACGTGGTTGAGGTAAAGCCCTAGATTGCAGTTTCTCAAGTCTAAATTGATCAACATTTATGAATTCCTCCCAGGTCATTTCGGGTGTTACATCATGCAAATATTTTTCAACCAACAATTTAATGAGGCAATGGTGGGAAACAGAATTACCCCAACCTTTTTGAGTTTCGACCACCATGATTGAGAGAAGGTTGTATAAGACGTTAGACACATTCATCCTTCTCCCATGCCTCATGTGACTCAAAATTTTGAAATGTACTAAATGTAGGTTTGATAATTGACCTTCACAAGTTATGTACCTAATAATGTGGATGATTTCCCACTTCCATGGCTTAGGCAAAGAGGTTCTTTTGAAACCCTGCTTTTCTATACTGATTGGAGGGTCACCATGTATTATGAATATGGCCCTTGCTGACCTGGCATCTCTAGAAATAGGGTAATGCTCACCATTAGTAGGTAACCTTGTAACTTCTACAATTATTTTCTCAGTTGCCACAACCTCCAGTCCTTTTACTGTGGATTTTCCTTTTTAAAATCTTTGGGCGAACTCTAGTGCAATGCCTTCATCAAAACTGTCTAGCTTTAGAAAGTAGTCCAACTAGCCACAGTTTCTAAATTCAGGCAGGCACTGTGCATCTTGCAATAAGGCATCATGAACCAAGGGCTCATTTTGAATTAGTTTGCCTCCCATTGTTTGCAATCAACTATCACTCTACAAAATTCCCTTCCTGTAATTCTTGTCTGAAAACAAATTCCTTTCTGTAGCACTTGTTAGCTGAATTGTCTTGCACCAATGTCGACTAAATTTTCCTTCTCTATTTTTTTACCTTTTACCACTTGAAATTCAAGATTATGATGGGGTCAATAATGGCAAAGAAAGGGTAATAAAAGGGAGTTATGATGAAAATAAATGGCGGCGACAATTTAGTGTCACATCACAAATGTGAGTCGTCCTTCACTTCAAATTTTAAATCAGCTTAACTAGATTTGCTGACATAGACAAGTCATGGACTGACATGTGGGAAATGTACCTACATCTTGCCTTTCCCCCCCAACCTAAATTTAGACATTTGTCCACACATGCGAGATGGCAGTAGTGATTTGATAGGGAGGTATGAAAATTATGTGAACGTCCATACTAAGCATACAATGATTAAATGAATGCACTAAAAAGATAATTAAGAGGGAAATTAATGCTCACATACCTAAATTTGTGGAGGATATGTTGCAAAGATCATGGAGAAAGTATCGTTCACCTTTTTTAGGAAATAAATTGAGCATCAATGATGATGAAGTGGAATGATGTTAGGTGGAATGAAGTGATGGAAGAGAGAGAAAGGTGGTATCAGATGGGTGGATGGGCAGATGGGTGAAGAAATGGACTTCTACAAAAGTAGAAGTCTTTATTATGAGTGCGTACCTTAATTATCCAGAATGAGGGACACTAGGTCCACTTCCTTCGGTTGCAGGAAGCTTAGGTGTTGCATGTTGGATGAATTGCTACAAGAACTCTTCTTTGGAAGTTGGCTCATGATACAATATGAGACAATGACCATTGACTAGTAACTTGAATTTGATAGGGTCAATGGTGGTGATCTGAACAACTCCATTGGGAAAGACCTTGGCAAATTCATATGGTCCTAGCCACCTTGTCTGCAATTTTCCTGCACTGTCCTGATATTGTGAGTCATAAAGCAATGCCCAGTCACCTAGCTGAAATTTCTTCTCTTTGATAAATTTGTCATGCCATTTGATTCTTTGATTTTGCACAACCTCAGTGTGGTGCAAGGTTGTCTTTCTCATCTCATCTAAAACACTTAGCTGCATGATTATTTATTTTTGTGCCTTAGAAATATTCATCCCTTAGTCTACTACAGTTCTAGGAGTCTCGTGCTTGAATTCAATGGGCATCATAGTTGTCTTCCCATACAGTAGCTCAAATGGAGTGAAGCCTGTAGTTGTTTTCCAGGTGGTTCTGTAGGCCCAAACTGCTTCTGATAATTTTTTTGCCCAATCATTTATGTGAATAGCTACTTTTTTGGTTAGAATGGCTTCAATTTATTTTTTAGTCACCTCAACTAGTCCATTGGCATGAGGGTGATAAGGAGTAGAATTTTTGTGCCTTATGTTATATTCATTGACTAGTGTTGTAACAAGTGTTGAGGTAAATTGAGCTCCTTGATCAATTACTATTTCTCTTGGAACTCCATATCATGTGAAAATTTCTTCATAAAGAAAATTTTCAACCTTGTTATCTCTTGCATGCTTCATGGCCTTGACTTCTACCCACTTAGTTACATAATCTAATGGGTCCCACAAAATCTAAACCCCACTTGTCAAATGGAGTGACTACTACTTGGGGGTAGAGTGGCATCTCATTTGATTTGGTTGGTCGGCCCATTCTTTGGAACCTATCACATTTCCTTGTATATCTTCCTGCATCCTTGTGGAGTGTAGGCCAATAGTATCCTATGTTAAAAATCTTCATTGATGTCCTTTTGGCTGCAAAATGCCCTCCATAGGGTTCATCATGACATGCATGCAAAATATCATATGTCTCATCTTCCCTCACACATCTTCTCATAACATGATATGGTCTAGTATAAAACAAGCATCTAGCAATCCATGTAAAAGGAACAAATTTTTCAATGAGCACTCTTCTCTCTTTTGGAGAGAAGTGAGGAGGAACTCTCCCTGTCACAAGGTAATTAGCTATGTCATCATACGAAGGTGTGTGCACACTAATTGAAAATAGATTCTCACCAAGAAAGGAGTCATCTATAGATTGATTGTCTTCTGATGTGGTTAGTCTTGAAAGAAAATCTGCAACAACATTGGCCTCCTTGGTTTGTCCACAATGGTTATGTCAAACTCCTGCATCAACAATAACTATCTGGCTAACCTTCCTGAGATCAGGTATTTATTCATGAGATATATAATGGTTGCATGATTGGTGTGTACAAAAATTCGGTAGCCTGTTATGTAGTGCCTGAATTTGTTCAGGGCGTAGATCATTGCTAGCATTTATTTTTTTGTTACTGTATAATTGAATTCAACTCCTTGTAATTTTTTACTGACAAAATAAATGGCATTTTCAATGGATCCTTCTTTTTGTCCTAAGACTGCTCCTATAGCATAGTCTGATGCATCAGTATGGATGTGAAAAGGAATTTCCCAATTAGGTCCCTTAAGTACAGGAGCATGAGTCAAAGCTACCTTCAAGTCATAAAATGCTTTGGCACAATCTTTTGTCCATTGGAATTCAACATCTTTGGTTAGGATAGTATACAATGGTGTTGCTATTTTACTGAAGTCTTTGATGAAATTCTTGTAATATCCTTCATGTCCCAAGAAACTCCTAACATCCTTTTTTTGCAGGTGTAGGTAGATTAGTAATTACCTCAATTTTTGTAGGATCTACTTGAATTCCTTGGTGGGAAATGTAGTGGCCAAGAACTACACCTTCATGCATCATCATGAAGCACTTCTCATTGTTTAAAGATGGATTTTGGCCTTCACATATCTATAAGACTTTCCTAAGATTTTTCAATTCTTCATCAAAATCAGCACCATAGGTGGTAATTCATCCATATAGATTTTCATGCAGTCAAGGGAGATGTCTGAAAATATGTTGATGAATGCTCTTTGAAAAGTTGCAGGTGTGTTGCATAAACCAAAGGGAAGTAGTGAATAGGCATATGTCCCCCATGGAAATGTGAAGGTTGTTTTCTCCTGGTCCTTAGGTGCAATTTCGATCTGATTGTAGCCACTGAATCCATCTAGGAAAGAGAAGTATTGTTTTTCCTAAAAGCAAGTCCAGTACTTGATCTACAAAAGGTAAGGGAAAACGATCTTTCTTAGTAGCAGCATTGAGTTCCCTGTAGTCAACACAAACTCACCATTTTCCTCCCTTCTTGGGCATAATCACCAATGGAGACACCCATCGGCTGTATGAAATGGGATAGATAAAGCCTGCATCTAATAGCTTTTGTAGCTCTGTTTTGACAATTTCTCTCAATGCAGGTTGATTCTTCTTTGTGGTTGCCTAATCGATCGACAGTCATCTTTGATATATATCCTATGGGTGCAAAGCTTGGGGTCTAGGCCTTTCATATCATGATAATCCCATATAAATGCATTTTGGTGGGCCTTTAGCGAATTTTCCAATGACAGTTGTTGTTTTTCTCCTAGTTTGTTGTTGATATTCAAATATTTTCCTTTGGACACCTGTACTTGTGTAGTTAACTCTATCATAGTTGTTTTATTAATACATGGTACCTTAAGTTCATATGGCAGCATTGAGTGGAACATACGTGTTACTATAAGAAGTTTGTCTGCAGGAAGAGTGGTTGTAGGAAGAGTGGCTACAAGAAGTTTATTTGTAGAAATAGTGGCTACAGGAAGATCAGGTAGAGCAGATAGAAGTGTCTTCATGGGACCAGCGGAACTAGATGCATGAGAGGGGCATCTCCTCTATCTCACAATGGTTCTGAATTATATTAGATAACACTTCATCTTCATCTTGAAGCTACAGGAAATGGCTTCTACCTAACAACATAAGTTGCACCATAAATTTAACTTCCTCGGCCTCTTCACCTACATGTGGCCATATAGGATTATCCTCATCATGGGATGGTTGAGCAGGTGGATAAAGAACAAGACTTTTGGTGTTCCTGCCATCAGAAATGGTCATGTCACCTGACTGACATCCAATATAAGCGTGTTTTGTTGCTAACCATGGCCTTCCAAAGATAATAGGATACCCGCCTAGTGTAGCTTTAGGAGAAAGAATCATGAATTCAGCTGGATACTCCCAAGAATCTAGAATCACCACAAGGTCCTCTACTATGCCATCAGGCTTAATAGTGGAACTACCAACAAGCTGCAGGATAGTAGGAGTGGATCTCATACTTACAATGTTTAGTTGTTGCAAGATGTCTTTAGTCATCACATTTATTGTTGCACCCAAGTCAATCAAAACATTTTTTATGTGTATCTCATTTATAATAACTTCAACCACAGGACTACCTAGATCATTGTACTTGGGGATAGTTACTTTTCCAAGCATGATGTTAGCTAGTTGTCCCACTACATGAACTATAGTTGGGTCTTTCTTTTTCCTTCCTGACTTCTTGAGGCATGCTTCTTTGATTGCTTTTCCATATATAGGAACATTTTTTATGGTATGGAATAGGGGTATCTGGACACATATATGCTTCAGTTGGTATAGAATGTCAAAACTGGTGTCCTCCTTGTCTTCCTTTTGTTTGGAAACTTCTAATCTCTGGGGGAATGGTGGTTCTTGTGTCATCTGGTTAGCTAGAACTGGTTCAGGATTTTTAGGTGCACCAGGCTGAATGGGAACATCCAGAGGTTCATCTTCTTCCACAAGAAGCTCAGTGATGATGGGTGTGGAAGGATTTGGCAAAGTATTTCTTGAACACAAACATATGTCACTTAAACTCACAATATATGTAGGAAATTGATTTGGATCAGCAGAGTATATAGGCTATTGTTGTGGTTTATTATTTGGGTTAGGTGTGGGCTGAGCTGGTAACTGAGTGGGTTTAGGTGCAATTGAGATGGGATTAGCAGGGGGAGGCATGATAACAAGTTTTTAGGGTTGAGAAGGTGGCTACATGTAATTGGTTGTCTGGTTTGGCCATTGTTGTCCACCTCTCCATTAAGATGTTTGTTGCCAGTTTCTTGGAGGTGGCTGCCAAGGTCCTTGAAACTGCTGCCAATTCCCCTAAGGTTGTTTCCATTGAGGTGAAGAATTTTGATAATTGGGCCAAGCATTTGGAGGTTTACCCCAAGAATATATGGATATCCTCCATAGTTGGATGGATATGGGGGTTGCCACTGGTTACCAGATGAATAGGAATTAAAATATGGCCCAACAAAAGATAGTGGATCTAGTGGCATACCTTGTTTTGGAGCCCATGGCCTTTACTATGCAACAAAGTAGACTTGATCTTCCTCAGTTTGAATTGGCTTGAACTCAAGTGAAATCTTCTTGCTGTCAATGTTATCTACCATCTTGCATCTGGAGTCTTTCTTCTTTTGTCTACAATGAGGGCAATATTCTTTCAGCATTGTCTTTGCCTCCTCATGTTTCTTGGCCAAAAGTGTATCTAACTGATTAGCTAGATTGTTTATGATATCCTGATTGAAATATACCAATAAGTGAGTAATCTCCATCCTTGAAACTCCACTGGTGGATGAATTACCCATAGAGGAATTGGTAAACTCTCTTTTTCTTTGAAGTTGCCCAAGAATAGTTCATACATACCTTCTTGATATCCTCCCAAGAAACTTGAGTGATATCTCCTCTTGTCATCAGGTCCAAGGCATCAGTGCAACTTTCATTAATTCCTGTCAAGAAAAGCAACTTATGTGAGTCTTCATTGAGTGTATGGTGTGGAGATTTCTGCAAAAAAAATAGAAACCTTGAAATGAAATCCTCCAAGCTTTCATCTTCCTTTTGCTAAATTCTAAAAAATGTCATCTCCTCTCATATCACTGCCCCTACAATACTCTTTGTATTTCTCAAGGAAAATTGTATTCATGTCCTCCCAAGTCTCCACAGTATCTCTGCCAAGGCTCATAAACCATCTCAATGCATCTTCTTTCAAAGTGATAGGAAATAGCTTTAGCCTATGGGCATCAGTGGTATAGTAATAAATTTTGCAAAGTATATCAAACTCAAACAAGAATGTATCAAAATATTTTGTGACAAGTCCATAAAAATTAGGAAGGACTGAAGCATGGATATTTTTGAGGTTGTCTACTTCATTCTAATGAGCAATGGGAAAATGAAAAGTTGGTTGGTTCTATTTGTTAGGCGTGTTTCCATTTGCATCAGCCATGCCTGCTTGATGAAGTTCCAAAGTAAATTGTTCTTCAACTAGATTTTGATCTTCAAGGGAAACTTCAAAACTGGTTAAGTCAGGATATGTATCAGCAAAGGGGTGTGGCTCTTCCTCTTCTTCATTTTTGGGTAGATTTGGAAGCTCTACTAGCTAAAATGGTTATCGATTATTAGGAAGGAATCTCCCATAAGCATCTCTCCTTATTCTATGCATGCGGTATCAACTCAACATCACCCAAATCACACAAAGAATTGGTGAAAGAATAGTGGATCATAACTTCTAAATACTAAGAGAAAACTCCAGAAATACTACAATAGAAAAAAAAAAACCAACAATGACTCCAAAGAACTCCCTAGTTTGACACCATCCCCGACAATGACACCAAAAATGTCGGCCTCCTACAATGATTTTAATAACTAAGCCTTTACAGTCGTGATTCAAAGATTGGACATCTAACCTAAATAGCCATTTTAATCATCATGAAGGTGCATTTAAATTTTCAATCCAGGGATGTGAACTTGAAATGAGTCAGCAAAGTATGTGCACTAGGAACTTCAAAGTAGTCATCCTCATTCTACAACTAAGAAAGATTCAATACTGAAAGTAAATTGCATGGAAAAGAATAAAGTAAATGTTGAACATCACTCAACAATTAAACTAAGCTGAACAAGCATGACAGGAATGGAAATCTGAACAACAAATAGGAAACTACTTTGTTAGCTTTGGCTACAGGAATAGGCACAGAATGGAATTCTAGTGGCTACAGGAACAGTCAATGCCAGATTCTTAACTAAGTACTAAACAAAAACTAATAACTAATCTAGCTAAACTAAAGGAAAGATTACTCACCAAGTGGGACCCCTTGGATGAGTATCCTCTAAAACTAATGTAAACTCAAATTCTCAACTCAGAACTTCATCTTATTCATTGGGAAATGCAAATACAAAAGAGTAGCATGTCTGGAAATGCTTAGTATACTATTAGATCATCCAACATTAATAAATCAACAACTCGACAACCTCTTGAAGAAGGAAGATCCAAACCTTATTTATGCTACCAACTAAACAAGGTAGTCAACTCCCACTAACAGAGAGGGCACCATTTAGGGAAGACAAAGAAAAGAATGGCAAGGCGGTTACACACGTAGGGAATTCGGTCAGACATGCATGTCCAAACGTAGACTCAACACTACAGTAACGCCCACAACTGCTCAACATCGTGAAAGACCAATATAAGGTGGTTACATGTGACTAACATGGGGGATATCCTGTCGTCATCCTTCAGTTGACCCTCAAACGATCCCTCTGCATGACCAACTGGCGGCTGCATTTCTCAATTTAGTATCCTCAAGTATGTCTGCATGGAAATGTTAGTACGTATAATAATTTCACATCTATAACCACCTTAAAGAACATTCATTAACCACATGAAAAATTATTATAGATAGTCCACGTAATAGGCTAATATCATTAAAACTGACAAACATGGAATTAAACCCAAAGTCTATGATTTGAGGGAAACTCTATAGAAATATCAACATTTAATATCAAAGTTCCTATCAACTTTAGCAAATAAACTATAGATTCTACCCAAATTTGGACCAAAAAATAGGCTCATTACTTTTATTTTTGAATAAATCTTGATCCATGTCCTATATCTCACAATGTGACATCGACATCATAATCTAGGTATCGTTTACCTCAAAATCTTATCAAAAATCAAAAAAATCCAAATCACTAGCCCATGACACATTTTGACGAGAATATATTCCTTATCAAGGTTTGTCTTTTATCAAACATCAATCCAAACAATCCATATTAGTTGAATCTACTTTGCACTTCAACGTCACATCAACTCATTCCAACAAAATCTGTTTCAAACTGAGCATCAAAATATTAATCGAACTTATCCAATCAATCCATCATCATCTCAGGATATCCTTCCCAATCCTCGTGTTGCTTAACACTATCCTTGCATTGTTGTGTATCCTCAACAATGTTATCATCATCAATCCATCAATCAGATCAATCAATCCTAGCTTGGTTTTCAACAAAATCCCAAAGCAGATCACTAATATCATCGTCAAATATGCATACGCTCATCAACATCGTGTGAAAAATCCAAAACATCCAAAATATATCAAAGTCTCTAAAAGGGTCAAACATCAAAAATTCAAAAAATAGTACCCTTGTCGAACTACGTCTTCTCTAAGCTTGAACGTAGGCAAGGCCATCATTGATGTGCCCTTGAGACACCCTAGGTCAGTCCTTTAGGAGTTTTTCATAATAAATTGACATTCTCTCAACCGTTCATATCTCGTTATAAATAAGTCAAGTCAGTCAAACTACGTGGTCTCTACATGTATAACATAGGCAAGGCTAGTCTTTGAGCAACTCCCGAGGCCCCTAGGATAGGTCTTTTAGGTTAGGTTCTTGGTCGAAACTCAAAAAATCCCTAAACATTCATAAAAATTTGAAAAATATCTAAACATTCAAATATCAAAAAATCCCTAAAACATTTGAAATTTTTTAAAAGCCCAAAAACATTGGAAAATCTTAGAAAAGCCCTAAATAGCCTCAAATAATCTGAAAACCAAAAACATTTATATACACTTTCGAAAAGACCAAAAATAGCCTCAAAACATTTTTAAAATACCAAAAACATTGAAATAATCCAAAAAAATCCAAAACCATCCATCCCATTTCGCTTTCACCCGCAATAAACTTTCACCCATAATAAATCGATCATCACCTTCAACCTTTGGTAAAAAAAAATGGAAGGTAAGTATATCAAGTCATAAAGTGAGATCATAATTGTTAAAATCTAAAATCTAGATCATAGGTAAATGTGTCAGTGAAGTTTGTATCAAACGACTTATCATAAAGCTCATCATCATCCTAACATCAAACAACCCCCTGATCAACATGTCCTAGGATGTATCCTTCCCGCGATGGACATCATTATCAGAAATCACCTTAGCTAAATTATACTGGTCGAAGATTTAGATAACATTGATTGTTTGTCTTTGATCTTTTCTTATGATTTATCTTAATGACCAATTTTGAGGACCTCGTGATGATGTCTATCAAAATTATTTAGAGAGAAAGTAATGGGGCATCAATCATTATCTTTTGTTTGTTTTGATTGTGGGTACTCTTGTAAAATAATCTTGGTGCATACTTGCTTAGTTGTGTGTAGGGAGGTTGTTCGGAGTATATTGTTGATTATTGTTTATGCTTTGGTCCAATGTATTCTAAGCTTCTAACTTACATTCCAACGAGTTTTTGTATTGCAAGATGTGAACAAGAACTATCCTATATGTTTACTGAGTCAAAGTTCATTACACTAGATACAACGTCATCTTGGTTATCAATACCTTGATGCATCATGTCTATGTGCTATATCAAAAAAAAGGAATGATGGAAAATCCCAATCCCAAGATTTGATCAAATCATCATCATGCATTCATTATCATCATGCATTTCTCATCACCATCTCTAACAAAGTCTCGGTGGATCATAGACTTATTGGATCTGTTGAAGCAATCATCAAAATCAATGGTCATTCATCTTTTTTCTTCTATCTTCTCTCTACGCTAACTTGGTATCATGACAGTCAACAAAAACATCATCAATGCATCCATCTTGCATCCATAAATTATCAGCATGCATACATCTCATAATCATAGCATATCATAAAGCATACATCCTACATCATCATTTAAGTTGTGATGAACAACATAGATTTGTTATTCTAAGCATCTTAAATTTTTGCATCACATAAATCACATTATCATATCATATGCATAAAAATCTGCATTATCCATCCATATACATCTCATCATCATAAAATTGCATAGAAAATACACAAAAAAAAATACATCCATAACATTTGCATATCATATCATTCATCCCATAACATATCATGAAAAGATACTGAAAAAGAATTAACATTGCATACATCCATAGTATTGCATCACACATCATCACACATCATAGCATAAGCATAAAGTGCATCCATACATGATAAAATATAAGCATCTCATATTAAAATGCATCCATATAATCATAAGAATGAAATAAGATTAACACATCATATCAAATCCGTATTTGTATCATATATATATATATCAAAAAATGAATGTCATGGTATAATATCTAAGTCAGTGTATGTATATCAATTATAAATATAATATCCACGAGGCTATAAAAAATGAGCCCATGAATGTATATCTGTGTAAAGAATCGGACAACAAATCAAAAAGTGTCTATATAATCAAGCTAGCCCTGATGGTTGCTCCCCTATCTGGCATGTCTCTCTAGTTGATCCTCAGCCCTGGGTCATGCATCACTCCTCTGTGAGTATTCAGGTTGTCTGAGTGCCAGTGGAACATCTCTGTGATAATGCATCATGTAATAGGTTGCTTTAGTTACAACCTCTCTATATAGCCTAACAAATAATTTCCTGCCCTATGTAGTTGTTGTCATCGCCTCCAACTATTGGTGGCGACCGATCTCCTGATCTCTCTCGACAATCATGACTCGTACTTGCTACCTCACATGATCTCTCTTTGCAATCATAGTCAAAACCTGCTACCGTGCTTGATCCCTCTCAGCAGTAATAGCCAAAATTTGTTGATGGGCCTGATCTCGCTCACCTATAATGACCTGCACCTACTACTACAACTGTTGAATCTACAAATACCAAGGATTTGGTGGTGGTGGTTGCACTAGTTGTTGCTACTAAATAGGAGGCTACTATGGAAGTTTTTGATCCACTGGTAGTGCCCCCATAATCTACCCATCTTGATCGTCTTGGCCATCATGTCCCCTGCCTCTACCTTTGCCTCTGCCTGTTTCCCTCCCTCTCGGTCTCCCTCGTGGAGGAGCACCCATTGGATCTGTCAACCTACTAGGGGGTGTAAACCATGCATCATACAAAGGCATCGTCTGAGCATCCACCTGTCCCCGGTCATATGCCCACAACTATTCCACCAACTATTGAAAGCCCTCAACCACCTCTAGGGCTAGGATCATAAGTTCCCACATGGGTATCTCTCGTGCTGATCTAGCAAAAATGGCCCTATATGCATCATCTGGCCTATCTTGTTGCTCGCTAAACTGTCATTCCACCCTATCTGGTAGATACCTCTCTATAATTGTGTGCTCCTGACCTTGCATATACCGGGTTTGTCTGGTGAAGAATAGTTATTGCGCATCATCATACCATGTTGGCATATGAAGTCAAGGTTGCCATCTAAATATTGTCATATCATCAAACACCTTGTGCTAGTATGGAAGCCCAAGCTACCTAATGTGTCGTAAGGTAATGACACCTTTGTACCTCTAAACCATGAGGTCATCTAGCTCTACATCAGCCATCAAAACGATTGGATGAAGCACATCAATGTGCTCCCAAGCCCAAATATGCAGTAAGGTAACTCTTGTCTCGATCACTCTGTCATCAAAATAGACAAATTTGTGCATATCATGATATAATGAGGCCAACATCATTGGCCCCCATGTGAATTGTGTCCTCTTGTAGAGCATTTGATGCCATTCCAAGCCCCATCCTGAGTTGAATCCTTTGTTTCGTCGGTCTAGACCAACCAAACCTGAAATGATGGTTGCAACTATCAACTTGAAAGTGGGCACTCAACCTCTATACATCTCAAGGTCAATCTATGAAGTGACTAGAATGATGTCCTCAATCTCCATCACCTCATGGAAGGCATCGTATCTGGCATCGACATCGTATATCATGTGCTCACCATGTATCGGAAAATGCAAAATCCACCATAAATTCTCTAATGTCATTGTCACCTCAATGGTAGGAAGGTGGAATGAAGAAGTCTAACTGTGCCATCGCTCGCACAGTGCGGTCATCATAGCCAGATGTGTTTGGACGACATGCATGTATCCAGCGTACCAAAGGCCAATCTCCCCCAGGTGCTCCTGGCGCAACTCAGATAAATCACCAAGTCTCTCTAAAACTATGGGTCAGTGCTCATGAGACATCAAGGGTGGAATGACCTCTTGCACCCACGAAGTGCGAGACATCAAGGGTGGAATGACCTCTTGCACCCACGAAGTGCATGACATCAAAATTCAAAGAAAATTTTGACTTAGTTTAGAATTTTCAGCTCCAAAATGACAATAGCATCACTATATTTCAAATTCCAAATGGCGACGCCCAAAGACATTCAAATTGCAAATCGCAAATTGCATTGCTAGAGACACACATTGTGATTTAAAATTTGGAAACCCTCACTCTAATTTTAAAATCAATAGGTGTGTCGCTATCATGAACAACGTCGCTACAATTCAATTTAGCGTCGTTGATTCTCAAATGGGCGTCGCCAAAGTTTAAATTTCAAAGCATAATAAATGCATCAAAAATTCAAATTTCAAATCAAGTTTCAGATCACATACTAGTGGTTCTGCACCTGGAGGCCTCTGGTACTCTCAAAATCGATCAAAAATGTGTCATGGGATCTCACATCATGCCATTACGTCGAGGGGTCAGAGCTTAAAAAAAGCAAGAATCTCTAAGGTGTGAATGCACAAATGAATTGAAAGTGACCTTTCTTGGCTTATTTGTGCATCAAAATTAGGGTTTTTTGCCCTAATTTAACCTTCAAGCTAGATTTTATCATCATTTTCACCAATTTTTCCAATTGGAACCTTATTTTGCATCATTTTTTGTGTTTTTGGCATGATTATTGCATCCTGAAACCTTTTCTGGTCCCTTATGGCAGCTTTTCCCCTTTGTCAAGAAATCAGCCCAAAATTCAAAATTTATGCTCGATTTCTTGAGGGGGATAGGGAATTAGCAAACCTTGATTAAATCTCATCTTGTATTCTTACCCGTTGATGAGAATCCATGATCCATGCCTCTAATCCTCCATCCTTGACCATTGATTGTCTTTTTCAATCTCAACCCTCCATTTCTCATTTGCTTTCCTATAAATAGGTCACTATTTGGAGACAAATGGATCCATCTTTCAATTTTCAAACTTATGTTGTTGAAAACACTCACACTCACACTAATAATTTACATACAATTAGCATATTTTAGTTTAAATTAGTTGCATAATAGATTAGCTTCCATTAATGGCTTCCATGCATCCATTTAGTTAATTAGAGAATTAGGGTTTGAATCTTTTTAGTTTAATCTCATTTAGATTAGTTTAGCAATTACATATCATCTTTTAGCATAAAATCATGGTAAATTAACTCTTGCATCATACTCATTTTAGCATAAATCATGTTTTCATCCACATATCACAATAGATTCATCGATTCTCTTCAATAGAATCGAGTGAAACAAGCTCACTGATCACAAGATTAGGAAAGGATCATTGTTCCACATCAATATGACACCAATTCCAAAATGGGATAAGTTTCAGATGGATTAGAGTAGAAATTTTAATGCTTTCTTAGTTCATAATGTTTAATTTCAATAAATGTTTAGTTTAACTTTCATTTGAATGATCTAATTCAAGATTGAGTATTAGTGGCATGAATATGCTTCGATTCTTCATGGATCAAGCGTAATCAACCCATATACTAATATCCTCGGTCAACAATTATTTCATCTTTTGATTTCGTTTTCTTGAATTTAGTAATAGTTTAGCTTCATTTCGTGAGTGAATGGGCATAGATCTAGATTCTTGTTTTGATTAGATTAGTTTCTATTTCATTGCAATTATCTTCTTTACACACTCAAATTTCCCCCTCACACATTCTGGCACTCTCGGTGGGACCTCGATCCTTAACACTAATGATTTCGTGAGTTAATTTTGAAGTTACAGATCTTGGAAGCACTCTGGAAAAATGTTCACGTACAGGTTCCTAAAAATTTTTGCACTTGATTTCATAGACTTGGTGCACTTGACGCTATTTCTAGCACACTTGACACTATTTTTTGCAGTTCTGACATTTCTTTGCGCTTCTATCTTATGACAAAGGGTGATTCTAATTCTTTCAACGCCTTTGCCTTCTGATAGAGGCCACACTTGACTATGTTTTTTCTCGCTTTTTCTTTGTTGGGCTTTTGTCTGAAAACTGAATATTAGATTTCAATTTCTAACATTAACAATTGTTTGATTTAGGTGTTTGGCAGGTACTAATATGTGTTTTTGCAAGATTTTCATAAGCGTAACTAATTTTTATCCACAAACAATTAACACATTTGTTACAAGGAAGACGAACAATCAAAGAGTTTCAAATTTTCAATGCTTTTTAAGCTAGAAATCATTCATTTTGGTGCTTAAAAAGAACCCTATAAACAATACATTTTTTATTTAAGTTCTCCAAAATGAATCATTTTCAAAGATTTCTTAAGTTAGGAGAATTTTCATTTGGTGTTTAAAAATAACCCTACAAATAATACATTTCAATTTAAGTGCTCTAAAATGAACTCTTTCCAAGCTTTCATAGTTAGAGAATTTTCACTTGGTGCATAAAAATAACAACACAAACAAACAATTCAATTGGTGCTCTAAAAATGTTTGTAAACTTTCAAATGGATACTTGGAATATTTAATTTTCTTTAAATGATTTCCTTTTTGTTGATGCACGCTCGCATTCATTTTTATTGACTAAGTAAGACCAGGATTGATTTAGAAACACTCAAGTTTTGGGCTTAAAAATAACAAATCAGTTTTTGTCTTGCACCTTTTCTATTTCATTGATTGATATCTAGAACACTTCCATTAGATGTTTTTAAAAAGAACCATTGCTATCTTATTCACACTTTTTTGGGGATAGCATCGCACGAGGTGCTTAAAAATAATCAAATTGCTATGAAGTGTATTCTATGTCTAGAAAGATAGGTGTTTGTCTTCTCCCCTTGCACCTTTTGGAAATTTTGGGTGAGCGAAAATATCTTGAGTTTCACACTTTACTTATTTTCAAAACATACCTTTAGAGGGTCTGCCTTTTGAGACACATCCCACACTAGAGAAATCAAAGGCGACCCAAGCGACACTCTATTTTGGTCAACTATATAAATTATTGTGGGTGTGAGGAAAGTTCATCACCCACCGGGTGTTGTTGTTCTATACCGATGTTAGTCTCCCCTAGTATCCATGTGATACATAAAAACCCACAAGGGTTGGGAGGCCTCTTAATTGAGAAAAACACCACATGTATAGAGATCCAAAAATAATAATCTCAAAACATGACTAAAAACCAACATTTGTAGAAGCTACCCTTTATCCAAAAACATTCTTTGAAAGTGGTGCATCAGAAATTACCTCTGAGAAGTTACTTGCCATGTCCAACTTCAGGCCTGCACCATAAGTTGCATGTAAAATTATCCCTTCAGGGCATGAGGCAAGCATACCTAAAAGGATGGTTTCTATCTCTAGGGTTGTAATGTTTGTTTATGTAAAACTTGTCAAAAACATTCAAAACAAATTTTGACATCAAACATTGTGCTTGAGCTAAAAAGAACATATCGAAACAAACACTAAACATGATGGTTGAATCACAAACCCTTTGACTTAGTGTATGCTTTTAAGAGAAGCCCTATATTTTCCCTTCTTAAAGGATCTACTTAAAGGTTTCTGAATATTCAGGCTACATTGGCTCAAAGTAAACATTGGAAACTATGGCTTGGGTATCATGATTTCACAACTTAAAGCCATAGACATATAGGTCACACAAGTACGTGCTTTTTAAGTCAATCAAAGTTGTTGTATCACTTACCACATCTGGAAATAGATCAAGACATCCAAAAATTGCAAGAAAAACATCAACGCTAATGTCAAACACTGAAACTAGAAAACCAATTTGAACAGAGGTTGCGTTTGCTACTGTTTCTAGCACTTTTGACTAAGAATTGGTCGCACTTGCCAGAAAAAGTTCACTTTTGCTCTCTATCCCATAAATTCCACTGATGAAAAAATGTTGCATTTGATAGAACCTACACACTTGATGCAAAAACCAGTGCACTTGCTCTTTTTATGCCACAATTGCCAAACATTTTCTAGCGCACTTGCCAAAAATTTGCTTGCACTTGCCAAAATAGCTCAATTTTGACTGAGTAATTCATCACATTGGATAAAAAATATACAGAGGTCACACTTGACATTTCTTCTCACACTTTCTTTCCCATATCCAATGCACTTGACAACAATTTGCTCATAGTAGACAAGCTTGGTCGCTTTTGCTCACAGTTTACCACTTTTGCTCAGAAACCATCGCTATTGCTTTGTCCTGCTAACAATCAGGAAAACAAACCAAAGCTACTTACAGGGTCCTTGTTAGAACGAAACCATTGAAACCCAAGATAGGTCATATATTTTGTTGGTTGTTTTTAATGAACCAATCATATCTCACCAAATACTTATGAGCTTGCTACACTCAATTCTTGAATACTTGAGAGACAGTTGGCCAATGAACAAGATGAAGCCTTAACATTTCCTCTCCTGCACTTTGGGCTCTGCAAAACATGGGAGGGTGATCCCACAATGTATATCTTATAACTCTACCTATCAAATTCTATCATACGTTGTATAACAAAGATGTACTCCCATCAAAGGCCAAATAGATAAAATATTTCAAGAAATGGGTAGTTCCTTAGAAGAATCAAATACTAAAAGCCGAGAATACCATACGATATTAAAACACAACACAGGTAAGTCGATTAAAATGTGTTCTTAAATCAAATTCTAGAACCACAAGAAATGCTCTCAAAACCTTCGGATTAGTGTCTTATTCTTAGGGCATGGAGTCAAGGTAAAGCAAACTGAACTATAAGGTAAATTTAATCCCAAAAATCCATGATCTTCATGAAATTGCATTACAATTTCATGTATCAATACGTATGACCCACGACTACTTACAAAATCCACTTAACATTTACATAAATTTACGTTTCAATTAAGGTATTCTAATTGACTCATTGAACCATAACCACAACTAAAACATACTTCACTGTAAGATACACTGAAAATCAATGAAATGATCTTTGATCATATTCTCACTAATAATTCACGTAAAATGCAACAATGGAGAGACAGTAGAATCAAATGATAAGCATATTTTCTTCAGACATGCCTTGGAAACCATACAATTGACTAAGTAAACTATCTTAACTTGTAACCTAAGACCTCGAGTCAGAACATATATTCTCTGTGCTTTTCATTTGCATAACTCTGCTCTATAATTCAACCGAAGACCTGCACATATGGCCTTGAATTCCATTTTATAGAAACAAAGGAGCAATACAAGCTTTGAGCCAACATGTACACATGTCCATTTCCTATTGGACCGCAACAACACATATTCCCTTTGCAGTTATATTTACATTTTCAAATGGAGGGAATATACATGAGACAAAATATTATTTCGCAACACCAAACATAACCGCCTTCCAAAAGGCACCTTGTAGTATAATGATAACCTTCGTATTGTTGTAACCTCTTTTGTCTTTCAAAGCATTTGAAGGAGGGAAAGTGAGTCATCATCTCAACCAACACCAGCACTAAATCCAGGCCAACACTAGTCAACATTTTTTTATCGCATCCTGAGCAAGGGAGAAACATATATTTATATGTTGTAACTTCTAAGGCTAGACCTGCACTATACATGACCAAGTATATGTATTCTCCTTATCCGTACTCATAGCTCCAAATCATCAATGAAAACTTTTTCCACAACTCATATTCAGTATCTGAAGGCCAATTGAAACCAATAATCAGGTCCATCTATATGGGGCATACTTTATCATTACAAAAGTAGCCTCTTTATCAAAATCTTGGAAGAAACCGATGATGAAGGACAACTTCTCAAGAGTATTTCTCAGCATGTCAATATCATTTCTTTCATAAATGTATGATGCTTGAGAAGCAATGGTTATTTCAATATGATCCCTCCATGCTTTCAAAGGTTTGATTCCATCATGTGTATCCTAGATATCATACAACAATGTAGTATCTGGCTCATCAAACTTGGCCTTTAACTCCTTTATTTCTGCATCCATAGGGGTAGCATAGCCTTGACAATTATGCTCCTTGATATCGCCAACAAATCTATAAGTGGGGACAACATTTGGATATTTATCCTCCTTTTTTTAGATCCAATTGCCATTAACTTCAAATTGTCAGCCCTGGGAATCCATTTATCCAATAATGGAGTAGCCAATTCTTTGTCCCTTTCAGACAATTTAATTGCTCGAATCATTGAAGCATAATTTGAATGAATACTATTTAATGTATTCTAGATTTTCTTATTCATATGCTTCAAAACAGTTTGAATAATTTTAGAATTAGTTCCATATATGGAACCTTGAGCCTGTTGAAGTAATTCCTTATACTCTTCAATTTGGAGCAGTAAATCCTCCTTGGTTGGCACAGTTGGTGGGGCTGCACCTGATATGCTTGGCTCTTCAATTATCAATGGCTCTTGGCCCATATTGTAAGGCATAATTGACAATGTATGCTTAGGTGGGGGAGGTGGGGAGCGAGTCCCAAGAGATGTGGGCACTACATAATCTAAGTCAACTGATCCTTGAGATTTAAGAGTCTCCATTTGTTGTTTTAACGATATTACTTCTGCTTCAAGCTCAACAACCCTTTATTGACTCATGTTGTATTCACCAACTAGTTCATTATACTCACTCCTATATGCATCCCTCTCCTTAGTAAGGCTTTCCACTATTGCCTTTGCAAATATAGTAACACTAACTGCCATATCAATAGCCTCCAATGTAGGAGTATCGACCACTCTCTTTATAATTAGTTGCCCCTTGAAGTCAATCGGCTCTACTACAATGGGCTTCTTGGAACCAATAGATAAGGACCATATAACTAAAGCATCCCATTATTCACTAAAGGTTGACCTTTTAAGTGTTATTTTAGCCTCCTCTTTAGTTTAGAATAAGGGCCTCTCAACCCTCCTTATTGTATCTAGAACAACAAAATTAGCTATATCCCATTCATGAATAACAAGACACCACTCTTTTTCACGAGTGCCCTGGCCTCATCAGTTGTAATATTATGAAATTGTTTCTTCATCTCACTTCTCACATTAGCCTGTAACATTTCTTCAGAAAGATCGGGGTATAGACTTATTTCCTTGGCCACCTTCTTAGTGTACTCTTGAACACTTTCCCACCATAAAAAACTTTTAAATGCCTCAATCTCAATAAATGAGTCATCCTCCACAAATTCCTTGTAGGAATCTTGTCTCATATCATCAAACATTATTCAAGTCACTTAAATTTTCTTTATTTAGCTTGAGGTCACTTACTCCAGAGCTTGATGCCATTTCTCTTGGAGGAGAAGGCATCCCTTGTTGCATATCTTCAGGTGTCACTAGAATATCATCTTCATCGGAGTCAGATTATTCAACAACTTTACACACCTCAACTTTTTTCTTCTTGGTCGGAGGTTGATCTGATGGTATAGATTCCCTAGGAGGTGAATCAATGTCAACAATAACAGGGGTAGACCGCCTAGGAGGTGATGGCACTGAGCTTGGGGGGGAAGCTGCCGTTGATCCCTCTATAGCAATAGGGATTGGAAATGTTTGTTGTTTCCATACCCTCTCCCTCTTCCTAAAATAAATTCTCAATTTTGGCTCTGGCTGGTAAGAAGGTCTCTCCTCAATTACTACCATGGGATCCTACTCTACTACCATTGACTTTCCTTTATCTGCAACCACATGTTCTGCCCTCAAGATACCCACTATGTCCTCAAAATTTTAAAGAACATACATACTTCTATTGCATTCACCCATAATTTTGGGCATAGGATCATACTTAGGATCTCTCCTTTTAGCTTGTTCCATCATCTTCTAGAAAGCCAAATACTTTGCCTTTCTCTCTTCTTGTTCAGAGAAATCAATGATGTTTGTGATGATATCCTTAGGATAATAAAAATTGTGTATAAACTGACCACTTTTGTGTGATGCCTTCAAGGCAGCAATAAAACCCTCAAGATCATGATTCCTTTGGCGTACTGTTTTTAACTGATAAGGTGCCAAGAGCTTACTTAAATCCTTCCAACCCCCCTTTACCATCACAAAATCTACAAATGTTGTCCATTCAAGGAAAAATGAACCTTTCTTTCGTGATTATGGTAGATGTGATGTCTGTGATGCTCCCAAAAGCCTCATGATTTCAATAAATCCTAATCTCAATGGCACATCCCTTGGGAAAACATAAGGGTTCATAGGAGTGTCATAAACTCTGAAGATAGTGGTATGAGGATAGGCTATTATATCACCCTTGTTATGACTCAAATTCAAATCAGGCCTTTTTTCCATGGGCCTCAAAAATTCATGGATTTCCTTAGGAATCCTAGGCAGGTTATGGACAAAAAAACTTCTCAACCTTGAGGCAAAAACATTGTTGAACACCACATAGTCAAACTTGGAATCATCCTTATCCAAAATTTGGGTCTAACATTGGACAGGCAAATCAATATCACCTTCCTTCTTTCTTAATGTCATGTCTTTTCCAAAAATATTCTCACCCCTATACAAGAACATGTGCATCAACAAAGAGTACCACCGAAAGCTTATTGGTTCCTTTCCTATCTTGAGGGCATTCAAACCCCCGTGCATCCTATCTGATGAATATGTAGCATAGTAATAAACTATATTATATGCTGCATATTGGAGATGTGCAACCATATACATGATGTTTGTGGGCATGGTGGATGGTTCATCAATGTCAAGGATTTTAGGGAGAGAGAAAACCGTCTTCTTGAAATAATTAGTGAAGTACCTCATGGGGAATGGTTCTTGCTCATCTTTGCCAATCTTTATTTGCTTCCTATTTTTTCCTCTCCCAGTGGAGGCAGTATGAATAGGTAGCATTGTTTTTATGAACAAAACCTTTGTTTTTCTATACTCCTCCCTGAAAACTCTTCGGTCAATTGGGATCATGCCCTCACTCCACTCATGCAGATTAAAGATATATGCAATACCCTCTCTGGTTACTTTGACCATCTCTCTACCATCATATGACCTGATTACTCTTGAAATAGGGTCATATCTTGAAGCAATGTCCTTCAATAGATTGACATCCATGTAGACATTTGGAACCACCAATTTCCCTAAGTCTAACCTCCAAGGGTTGCAAACAAGGACACCCAAATTTTGATTTCCAAACTATTTTTGAAATAATCGCCATCCAAAAAGTGACAAATTTGCATCTCTGACACCACACATGTTATCCTTTAATCCTTCTTGAACCCGACATCCATAGAACATAGCTACTCCCTTAGGATTTTTGCTTGTGGAGGGTTTCAATTGGTCGATTATATCCTAGGAGAGAGCCCTACTTGGGGTTCCTAAACAAAATGCTTGAGTTTTGGGTGTCATAAGTGAACAATAGATACCAAAAAAATCTAAGGTTTTACCAAAAAATTATATAAAACCTAGCACTTCTATTAATATACTAGGGAACCACCTATGGGACACAATTTTCAAAAAATTTGATAGTGCTTTCGGCCTTTTAATGCATACTTAGACCTTAACAAAAACAATTTAAAGCAAATAGATGAATTCTAACAATAGATGTCTGCCCTAATTCAAGAGTTTCCTCTTTCTTAAGAAAAATGACACAGATAAAAATATTTGTTTTACCTATAGCTTTCTGCTGGTTGGAAACCCCAATTTTGGTCAAGATGAGCTCTGAAATGCGCTTTCTCAATCTCCAGGGTACCTATGATTCATTGGAAATCTCTAGGTGTGCATAAAAACTAGCCTTTAATGTACTTATGTCGGTGTTAGATAGCTCTGGGTGTTTTCGCTGCAATTACTCTTCGCTCACGCGAAAGGCAACGACTCTCATATTTACAATTCTAGTTTTGAATCGTGTTCGTAGATCTAGTTTTGAAGTGGCACATCGAATGACTCAAGTCGAATTGACACCTTTTGAAAACACGCCACCCCTAATCTCCATTCCATCGACCGATGAAATTTTTTCCAGTCGGATGCCAAGTCATTCACTAAAAGGCCCCTCATTCCTTTTCTTCATTAGTAGAAGGATACACGCATCACAATCACGCACACCACGCAACAGACTTTAAAATAATATTTTAAGGCTTATGTAGTGTTTGTTCAATGACTCAGATTCGATCATCTCACTACATCACCACTGTTGATTCTCTAGCTTAAGTATATCAGGCGCCATAGTGGAAATCGGGTCCCACATCCTACAAAGGGACACATGTCATAAGCATGCAAGCTACACAACTCTTCAAAGATGAATCCTTTTGATCTTGCACGGTGTGCACTCATGGCCAAGATTTAATCATTGAATCCGATGGACCTAGTTTCTGCACATGCGATCAAAGTTAGTCATAAAAGGGGCCATCACTAGGTTGACATGATTATGACCCTTAGTGAACACATCCAGGACTTATGACATAATTCATTAAGTTGCAAAAAAAAAAAAATGACCCAACCATAAGAAGATTTTTAAAGTAATAATGAATAAGTAATGACCAACAGGCCTATGCAAAGGGGCCAGTAATGGGAATGGATTTGATGACTTAAGTTATAACTGAAGCAACTGGCAACTTAGCATATCAGGTCAACAAAAAAATATAACACAAGGGTTTAAGGCTTGAAAAAGTCAAAACGAGGGTATCGAGACCCTAAAACCCTAGCCCAAACCTGATAAGCATAGAAGCCAAAGACAATTTTGAGCATGGAACCAACTCAAAATTAACCCAGATTTTAAAAGCTCTACCATAGTCCTTCATCTATTTTTGAATTCTCCACCCTACTTTTGGAAATCAGAATAAAAAATAAACAATCTTGGATTATTTCCTCACCCACACTTCTAAGATATCAATAGTTACTTGAAGCCCACAACTAGTTTGAGTAAGCTTTTCCACAACATATCCTCTAGAAGAAGTAGGATATCGATCCAAGCCTTCCAGTATTTTGAGATCCAAGAACAGCGTCATTCCAAAAGAGCACTCAAACCTTAGGGTCTTGAGCTTCATAACAACCATATCAAAACACAAACACTTTCACCATATGATCATTTGGCGTCCAATTGCACCAGTCCAACAACCGAACCTTACACCAGCTATCATACAACCAAACTTTGAACTAATTGAAGGAGAACAAGCAAATATAATCAGTAGTTTAAGGAGCTTTATATTTGAGACAAAAGAAACACCCAACTAATGGAGAAATGCAACAAACATCTTAGACAAAGAGGAAGAGAAAGAAAACCTAGCAACCGAAAGAACCATGTTACCACCTCCTGCGTGGCAATAGGAATCCATCCTTCATGATCTTCTACAAGAGAAAAATCCTTAAACGAAAGTCCATATTTTTCCTTTTAAAGAGGGACCATAACTCAAGGTATATCAAGAGACGCGCCTTGAATATTTACCGCAACTAGAACATCTTGGTAAGAAATCATTACACTCACTCTTCAAGGAGCGAACCATACTGGTATATCTAATTTGGGCTCGTATTTCCACCTCCTGCATTACAATAGACACCATCATAGTTAGGAGTCACAAAATCTTTGTAAAAGAATGACAGTTGTTTATGACAACCATGCGCTAACAACATAGAAAGAACATGGAAACCAACAAAATCAATGCTACTGTACCACCGACAAACACCGTAAATGATGGAAGTAATCCACAGGGATATAAACCAAGTGACCTTACAATAGGGTACTAAGCATCAAAGTGTCCTAAACACACAACCATAACATCCCCAAAACATGTCAATGTATTACCCAAATCTGGTCCCACTCTATACACCCATGGGGACATCTTATGCCACAAATGTCAATGATATATCAACTATGGATTCTCGTAATCAAGGTTTCAGAGCATCTTGTCACATGGGTGATTTCAATCAAAATCCCCGCCCATATTAAAATTTAACTTATCAAGAGTCACAACAACAACAAGATCAAATTGCCATAGATGCACTTGAGAAAAAAATTAATGCACTTTATCAACAATGCTTTGGAAACCCTCCAAAAAAGGGGTCACAATATCAACAATGTCATAATGCTCATCAAACATTGATTTATATCAACAACAAAGTCCATTTCCACAACATCAATTGAATCAACAACATCGATTTCCAACACAAAATCCACAACACCGAGGTGTACCTCAAATACAATATCAAGATGTACCTCAATTACAGTATCAAGGAGTTCCACAACCCCAAGATGTATCTGAAACATAGTATCAAGGAGTTTTGCAACATCAAGGCACACCTCAAACTCAAGATCAAAGGATTCCATGAGTTCAATATCAAGGTGCATCCCACCCTCAAGGTACCTACAACACACAAAAAGGACTTAACCCTCCTTATACACAACATGGTTATCAAGGGTCCACACCTTCACAAAAAACCACCTATGACCAAAAAAACGTCATCAGAAAACAAGGTTATAACATCCTTCCAAACCAAATGAACACACCTATTGACGATATAACCTTGCAATAACAATCAAATCGATTACCAAAAAAATCAATCGAACAACCAACAACAAAATCAAGAGCAAACAAATCAAGGAGGGAAATAGAGGAAATACGATCAACCAAGAAGGAAATTCACCCCTTTAGGAGAGAATTTAGAGGTAATCTTGCACAAACTATTACAACATGAACTTATCAAAATCAATGACAATTCAACTTATGGTGAACCAAACTTTAAACTCCCTGGGTATAACGAATACGAATTATGTGAGTTCCACAAAATCAAAGGTCATGATACATCAGAATGTGTTACACTCAAAAAACTCATCCAAGACCTTATTGATCAAGGATAAATAGCTATTGAAGATGACATTCAAGGTCCAAACACTAATGCCAACATTGACAATATCTCAAACTCAAAAGTTGAAAACAACGATCATGAGTTATCTATCACTGATCACATTGACAATATCTTTACATCATCCAATGAGCAAGAGGAAATACATCAAGAATTTAATCCCAAGCATGATTAAACTCAATCACCCAATTCTATCAATGATTCGGTCCAAAATATATTGAAATCATCCAACCTCATGGCAGTACATATTGGTAATTAAGAGATTCTTAATCCCACACTTATACCCAATGTAGAAAATCTAAGCCGAGAGCTATTACCCATATGTCCACATTTTGAGGAAATCCAAGGATCCTTTACAAGCAATCCCTTCTTTGAAATTGATCCATGTCAAGAGCATGAACCAAAGAATATTGAAGATGGTACCACACAAAGTCAAGATCAATAATCCCTATCATCAAAATACTACAATGACTTGGCGGATAACTTCCAAGACATCCAAGGCTTTCCAAAAGAAGAACACATCCATATGCCAAGAAAACATACATCTACCCATGAGATGATTACTCCTAATGGACATATAGATGATCTTCATCCAAAACAAGAGTCTCATACTCTTGATATTATTACCAAGAAACAAGAGTCACGCACTCTTAATATCTTTACACAAGATCAAAGCATAAAAAAATCTACAGACATATCTGAAATTGATAAAGAAGAAGCATTAAAATCAGAAAACATCCTCCAGCAGGTTGAATACATCGAGCATGAAAATATGGAGCATAGTATCTTAAAATCAACAAAGATAATTTACAATCCTGAGCAGCAGGGCATTGGGTATACAACATTTAAAGAAGCACCAATATATTTGGAAGGGCCATCAAAATATGATATTTCACAAGATCAGGTTGACAATATCAATCAGGAAGTTATCCCACATATGAAGGATCATATCATTGAAGAAGCTATCACATTTGAAGATCCACAACAGAGCAGAGAAGTATTAGCACCTTGTTTCCAAGGTAAGACATATCCTATTGCAAAAAAAATTCTCAATAGATTCATTATCAAGATAGAGGATTAGGCCTACATGAATAGGGTATCCTAGAACCAATGCAGATTATTGGCAATCCCAAGCATCAAGGTCTTGGTTATTCAACAATTAAGGGATCTAAACATATCAATAACACTTCTATAATACAAGGGGCAACTTTATCTAACACAAACATCAACATAGAGAGCACGAAGAGTCCTTATGATGAATTTTCTATCAACGCTACAACTAGCCATATCATGAATCATCATCCAAGCATATTTCAAACCTTTGATTGGGACCAACAACAAGAGAAAAGACTATATCCAAGAATGAAATAAGTCATTGAAGTAGAAGAATTAGTAAAACAAAATGGAAAAGAAAAGTTCAAATGGATACAAAAGAAAAAGCAAGAAAATCATCCCTATCAAACTCCATTAGTCAAAGAAACTATGGGGAAAAATAAAAAGGGGAAGTTCATCCATAAAAAATTTCCAACAATGCAAAAGCAAGCTTCAAGAGAAACCTACAAGGTATATCAAGACATTAGTCCCAAACGAATCTCCATATCCACCCATCATTGCTCATCATCCTAAGTTTGGAAAATAAAAGGTTCCAAATTGTCAACCAAACCATCTAAATATCATATCCCTCAACACATTTCACCATCCATGATATAAAACCCTCACATTGATCATGCGTTGGTAGCAACTCTTTATCATAAGGATTCTAAAGGCACTTTATCACGATGTGCGCATCAAGGTAAGGTTAACTTCGGTATTGACAAAGAAGACAAGAATTTCCAAAGGTTACACTCAAGCGCCCGTATTTTAGAAACACAACTCTTCCAAGTAGGATATCATTGGCACATTATGACAACAATAACAACCATATTATCACTATAAGTGTCTACATTAACACCACCAAGTGGTTCAACATGAGCAAAATATTGTCACCATGATGAAAACTTGGTAAACAGGCATCTTGTTTGACATCAAGAAAAAAATTAAGAAAAATAGTCAGAGAAAAATTGTCCTCTAGTGAAAACCACTATGGTGGTGCTTTGGACAAGTACCATGATGAAAACCTAGAAAAATGTGTCATATGTAAGAATAGAGCATCTATGTGCACCATTTCAGGTGGAAGCATCTCAACTTAATCCAATCCATTTTTATCCAAATCCAACTTATCTTGATCTGGACAAATGTTTGGTATACACTTTACATTTGCTTATGTAAAAGACCTTGACATGGGTCATTATCATTGATCCTATCTATCTAAAATTATCTTAGCCATAAGGCATTGTCCAAAAATGGCATACTCTATCCAAACATGTTATCCTAACACAAGATAACCCATTACCTACATTGCTAGACACTGGGGGCAAATACTTACATCTTGCTTCAAAATAAATCTTGATCTATGTCTTCTAGCTCACGTAGTAATCTAGGCATTGTCCCAACAACAAGTTGTGCCATAGGGTACCCTTTAAAATTAACATCAACAAGGTGTATCACATGGTACCCTTCCCAATCAACATCAACAAGGTGGGCCACATGGTCCCCTTCCAAGCAAACAATACAAACAACAAGGTGTGCCACAGGGTACCCTTTCCAATCAACATCAACAAGGTGGGCCATGTGGTCCCCTTCCTAATCAACAGTACAAACAACAAGGTGTACTGCCAACGCACTATTAGGGTAACCTTCAAAACAACTCATCCCAACAACAAGGTGTACCACCAATGCACTACCAAGGTAACCTTCAAAGATGGCAACAAGATGGATTATTCCTTCACACAAAATTCTAAGATATCAACATTTGCTTGAACCTCATGACTAGTTCGAGTAAATTTCCCACAACATATCCTCTAGAAAAAGAAGTGAAATATCAATCCAAGTTTTCAACATCTTACAGCCTAGGCAAAAGAGTAAAAATCCAAAAAAATAAAAAGATAAAAAGAGAAAAATAATCAAAAAGCGAGAAAAACAGTAAAGAGAAATAAAATGTTCTTTTAGTGAAAACCACTTTTGTGGTGCTCCTAGAATAGGTACCAAGTGAAAATTTGGAAAACAGGCACTATGTTTGCATAAGACTTGCATTGTTATCTATCAATGCTATCTGAAACATCCACCCACTCGTTCTATAATAAAACATGTATCCAACCATGGCTTTTTATCGATTAAGGAAATTTGTCTTGTCTCCAACTGGGGGTAACTTCCTGAAACTAGTTGTGGATTAGATCTTGGAGCATCCTATTATGGTCAAAACAACAAAATAAAAAACATATGAAAAATCAAAAAATCAAAAACAACAAAATAAAAAACATCCAAAAAACATTTGAAAAACATAAAAAAACAAAACAACATCGTTAGATTATTCCTTCACTCAAATATTCTAAGATATCAACATTTGTTTGAACCTCACAGCTAGTTCAAGTAGATTTTCCACAACATGTCCTCTAGAAACAAAAGTGGAATATCAATCCAAGTTATCAATGTTGCTTGAATCCCAAAAACATGTTAGGTGTTGAGTCAATTGGTCGAACTACACGGTCTCTGCGTGTACAACACAAACAAGTCTTATCTCTAATCAGCCCCCGAGGTCGTAGGTCAGTTCCCTTAGGTTTTTTTTTGTGCTTTCTTTCAAAAAATTCAAAATCCAAAAACATTCACAAAACATAAAAAAGATCAAAAAAATATTTAAACCAAGTGAACTATGAGCCTTTGCGTTTACAACATAGGCAAGGCTTATCTTTGATGAGCCCTTGAGGCCCTAGGTCAATCCCTTGAAAACAACAAAAATAACATCATAAAACTCAAAAAAATCAAACAAAGTCCTACTCCATCGTCACAATTTGCAATAAAATTTTCATTCATAATAAGCAAACCATCATCTTCACCCTTTGACAAAACAAACAAACAGAGTAAACACCAAAAGCTAGAACCTTCAAGCAAACAATCATTAATATTTGATTACAAATAGACTAAAATGATGCCAGAGTAGTAACTACCTATCTTTTTGAAAAACCACCAACAACATCCTGAGATATGCCTTAACGAATTTGTTCTTACGATAGACATGATCAACACCAAATAATAGCCCCACCCCAATCAAATATGGCAAGTGATACTACAACTTTGTTTTATCTTTTTATATTCTTATCTTTGTGATTTATTTTATTGAATCATTCCCAAGATCTCTCGAGGATGTCCATAAGGATTTAGAGAAGAAGGAACGGGGGCAATTGAGCATCATTTTGATTTATTGTTTGTAAGATGTTTTTGTAATACTACCACAACAAATACTTGCTTTATTGAGCGTATGGAAGTTGTTTTGAAACAGTTTGTGTAGCAAGTGCATGTTAGGTATTCTACACCTCTTTGGTAACTGGTCCGAAAGGTTTTAACACAACCCAACTATATACTTTAAACAAAGTTTTTGTATGTCTAGTATGAGAAAAAATATTCTTTTTATGTTGAGTCAAAGTCCACACAATGGATACAAAGTCACCTTGGTTATTAATACCCTGGTGCATCACATATGTTTGCTACATCAAATAGGATTGTTCAAAGTGTGAAGCCTCCAAGAAAAGCAAAAGCAACTCATCAGTACTAACAACATCAAATTTCTATCCATCATCAAATATTTCTTCTCACTAACATCCATCCTGCATCACAATATTATTAGTATCACATATCCATCCTGCATCCATAATATCGTCAATACATATCATGATGATAATAAACTAATAAAAACATCATGTATCATGTAGAGGGAATACATCCATCATATACATAATAAAACATCATGTCAAATCGATATGATCAATACATCCATCCACATCATATGCATACATTAGAAAAGCACAAAAACATGTATAAACATACATCATCATACATCATCATCCCTAATCATCACATAAATACATAAGCAAGCTGAATCAAAGAAGGTATATCTCATATATATCATCATAAAAAAAGGAGAATGTCATAGTACATCATCTTCATGGAAAGAAGTGTGATAGGATAATACAAAATAATACATATATATGAGGCCTCGATTGGGGCCGATGAATATATATACAAAATCACATCTACAAAGTCTTTGAATAACAACATCATATAGATCAAGAACAAACTGCCACTGCTCAACAAGAAAAAGGAGGAATCTATAGACCAGACTATGGACCACCATCTAGGTTTGGTTGTCTAGCAGATTGCCCACCTGACTCAACACCACCACCCACAACACTAGGTTCTTTGAATCTCAGTCATTGCTGTGCTCAAGGAACAAAATCATCACATAGAGTCTAGTAATATGTATCCCTTTATAATAATTGATCCCTCTCAGTGTGAAGCCTATCACACTTTGTCCTCAGACTATCCCTCATAGTGGTAACGACCTACAACTATGTATCGACAATAAGACAATGCCCATTTTTTATATCTAGCTCTGTAGTGGGAGTAACAATATGTGCTTTCGTAGCCTATCACCACCCTATCTCTACAACTAACTAAGCACCTCCATCCCCAGGTGGTGGAGGGGGACCTAGAACATGTCCCTGATCCTATTGCATCTAATCCCCCTATCCAACCTGGGCACCATCCTGTCGAGCCCTACCAAGTTGCTCTGCTAGAATTTCAAGATGTTGTATCTCTCCTCGCCGACCTGTGATGCCTGCTCTACCCACTATGGGATCACCACTAGGATCTGTAAATCTCACAAGAACATGTTATGCCCACCATTGATCAAAATTAGGGTACCCAGATCTGCTAAACTCACTAGCCAACCCCATCTGACTGGGGCAAGAGCTCTAAACGCAACAATAAGAGCATCTTGGTTAGCCTGTAGACCCCATACTCAAACCTCTCTGGTAGTCCGACCAAATTGAGCCTCATAGGTGTCTAGAAAGCAACCCTATCTCTCTCCAAACTACTTGCATACCCTATTGGGAAGATACCTCTCCAAACGAGAGTGAGAGCGACTGATCAACCATCTAGTATGTCAACAATATATTAGTTGCTCTTGATCCTCAAGCCAGGCCTCACAATCCATATATGGTCTCCATATAAAACCTGGCATATCATCAAACACACGACACTAGTACGAAAGCTCCTAGGAAAGGTATAATATAGAAAATATCCATAATGATAAGAGTATGGATCACCAACAGTACAATCCTGTATACCATTAGGCTGAGCAACTGCAATGTGCTCCTAGGCCCATACATGAAGAAGAGAGACACCTGCAAAAATGGATTTCCCACCACGATATGCAACCTCATGCATATCTCTATATAGGTGAGCGAGGAGACATGGACCCCATGCATATGTAGTCACGTGTTCAAACATCTCCTCAATACATATACCCCATCCCACAGGGAACTAATGACCTCTCCTATTAGGAACAACCAGCCCTGAAACCAAACAACAAAGACCAAGGGAAACAAGATCAACAGTACCAACAAAATTAGATAAATCTATCTCAGACTGACGAACCTCCAAATGTCTCACAACAAGCACACGTCGCATAGCGTGGGTACCTCATCGAACATGATAGGTAACAAGATCCCCATGGATGGTTATGCAGAGGATCATCCACACATCCTCGAGGGTAATAATGGCCTCTCTTGTAGGTAAATGAAATGAAGAAGTCTCTAAATGCCACCGCTCCATGATCGCGATCATCATTGCAGTGTGACATTGGATGGGAGGCATGTAACAAATTTGACGTAGCCCGACCACATCTAGAAAATCTTGCTCCAAACATCAAAAACCGCAATCAAATGAAATAGATCTTGGGCTCATCACTCCCTCGATTGCAGTGGTTTAAGGACCACCTGCAATCATCCAACCCATGATGTTAGAGATTCACTCTGAACATGCAAAACGAAATGAAAACGATGAATAAACTCACTTAGGGTTCCAAAAAGTCAAAAAAATAAAAAAATGTAGCAAAAGCGAAGAAAATAGACAAATGCAAGGAAATTTAGTCAAAAGTGATGAAGAATATCAAAGGCGAGGAGGAAGTCAAAAGCGATTTTTTTTGCAAAAGTGCAAATTTATCACAAAAAGTGTAGAAAATAAAACATGGAAATCAAAAGTGCAAATTTATAGCAAAAGTGAATTGCAAAAGCAAAAAAGTACGTTAAAGGCACAAAATTAAGTCAAGTGCGCAAAAGTATATCAAAAGCGAGATTTAAAAATGGCAAAAGTGTTGAAACTGAATCAATAGCTCTAAAACCCTAAAACCTATGCTTTTGACTTATTGGACTTTAAGCATTGATTACGAGAAAGATGAAAATGAGAATTGAGAGGGTACATACCGGGGCACCGACACCTGTGGGCCATTGATACTCTCGAACTACATCTACGCGATGTGGGGCTCCCCAAATCAACACCATAGATCCTCGATAACTGAAAAAATAAGAAATCTAAAGGCAAAAATTCTCTATAGGCTCAAAGTGCAAATGAGGCAGCTAGAACCTTAATTACCTATTTTACCCCTCAAAAACCTTAATTTTTACTTAGGAAACCTTCCTACATTAAAGTTAGGAGCTCCCAGGAACATTTGAACAAGCAATGAGGGACCTATAGAATTAATTTTTCATCCTCTACGCAACTGAACTGAAATACAACAATGTCATGAGCTTGACCTCAAAATTGAAATTTTCGGCCAACCTCTCGAGGGGGCAGCATAGAGTCCTACCATTATTTTTCTGACTACCGAGGCACTATGGGGCATTATTTTTTTTTCAAAATCTTGATCTTAACATCAAAACCTTTGAAACAAAGCAACCAATACTTTGTATCAAAGAGGGGCAAAATGTAGAAATGTAAAATTGACCTAACACCTATCACACACCTAAAATGATATTTTTGCATCATCGACATCATTATCATCAAATATCATTGCATTTCACATCAAAAACCATAATTTCCTCTATTATATGAATAATACAACATTATTTAATTAATTCATTTTTTCATCATTTTTGACTAATTAAATAAATTCCATTTATTTAATAAAGTCCTAAAACCCTGATTTCCTCTATTAATTGAATAAAATGACTTTATTTAATTGATTCACTTTTCATCAAATCGACCAATTAAATAAATTAAATTTATTTAATAAAGTCCTAATCTCACTTTATTTCATCCTGATTAGTTAAATAATACCAATTATTTAATTATGTTGCTAAATCACTTTATTCCCCTAAGTTGATTGAATTATTAAATCATAATAATTTAATTAACTCACTTTCCCTCCAAATTTGAATAATTTGAATAAACTATTCAAATCATCATAAAAAATCAATGCAACTTTGTTTGCAAAAGTCAAAATTGATTTGCACATTCAACTCCAAAAAGGATTAGTTAATTAAATCAATTAATTAATCATTCTCAACCACTTTCCTGATTGAGTAAATTATGAATCATTGATTGCTCAATCTATTTCCTAATAGATCGATCTATTCTTCAATCCCATCGATTGCTCAATCTAATTCCTGATTGATCAATCTATATTCCTGATTGAACAATCTATATCCTTGATGATCAATCTATTTCTCAATCACATTAATTATGTGATCTATTTGCACAAATTATGCCCATTTAAATCCTCTCAACAACTTTCAATCATCGATCAAGATATTCTACTATGTGATTCTGACCGTCGATCAAGATATTCTACTATGTGATTCTGACCGTCGATCAAGATATTCTACTATGTGATCCCAACCGTCGATCAAGATATTCTACTATGTGATCTCGACCGTCCATTTCAAATCACAATTTCTATATAACAAATCTCTTTCCTCACAAAAAAGGATAAGAGAATCAATACAGTTTACACAATAGAGTAATGCCAAATTGACATTGACAAAGCTTCAACCAAAATCTTCAATCAACAACACACACGTTCTTCAAAGATCTCATAACGCAACAATGGAGGCTTCACATTGATACGAGCAACCACATCTTCGTGAATACACTCTGACACGTGATGGTAACACTATTATTTTTATGAATTCTTGTATGCTTTCATCTTTTGATTTCGTTTCTTGAATTCAGTAATAGTTTAGCTTCATTTCGTGAGTGAAGAATAGGCATAGATCTAGATTCTTGTTTTGATTAGATTAGTTTCTATTTCATTGAAATTATCTTGTTTACACACTTAGATTTCCCCCTCACACACACACATATATGTATGCCATATTTACCATATGATATGCTCATGTATAAGATATTTTTACTTGTGTGAGTTATCATAAACCCATACATACATATATATATATATTCATCAACTATTATATAAATATGATCGTACGAAAAATGAACTCATTCAAAGACAATAAACGACAATCCTAGGTCCAAAATGTTTCCAACCAAGAACAATCAAGAACCCATCGATTATTACCAAAACCACAAACAATCAAAGATGACCAAACAAACTCTTCCAATTTATCCAAAACTTTGACAAAGGTTTTACTTATCAAATCCCAATCTAAGTTGACTCGACTAGACCTACTAGGTCGTGAGTGTGTGAAAGCTCAATTGAGGTCTTATCAAAGGTTACCAGACCAATCCCCTCTCCCGAGTGATACTTCCCCTCTCTTTCGAAGGCTCGACTTGTTCCTGCATTCAACTTAGTGCAACACCAAGGTAGTTAGACGTTCACAATACAATCATTTGCATCATCAAAACATTTGCATCAACAAAGCATTAGAATATTCACATTGCAATAGATATCTTTTCATTGCATTTCATCAATATATACATATTCACTCCTTTAAAAGCAATATCATCTTAATTCATATCTACATATTAAAGTCACAATTAACATTTATCAACACTTTCACTCATGAAGGTAAAAGTAACTCGATAACTATGAAATGAGGTGTAACAATAATTATGGAAAAAATATTGAATTTACTCAATGGTAGAAATAATATAATCTCATAGTTGTGCTAAATAAGGAAAATAAAATGCAAGGATTATATGATTGTTTTTTTAATTTTATAAATGTATATAGATGACTTCCAATTTACATATCAAACATATGATATAGATTATAAATACAAATATGTTGCAATTTTTGTTTTTTATTTGAATTTACCAAAAAAAATAGGTACACGTATTTACATAATTTAAAATCAATAAGAGATTAAAAGAACAAGTTCAACTATTTACATAGTTTATAATCCATTTACATAGAAGATACATGAACAAAGTTTTTTTCAAAAATATACATCAAAGTCTTCATAAAAATATTGTTCATACGAGTTATTCAATGCCAACACAACACTATAACGTATCCTTATTTTTATATGCTAATTATCATTTAAAAACAACATAAATTCTTGTATTATCTATTGGGAAGATCCTTGGTCATATTACTCATCATAAAATATTTCTTTAAGAAATGAGCAATACCCTGCAACTTTTTTGCAAGTTTTGTGAAACTTGTCAGCCATGTCTTGTATTTGAACGATCTCATTTTCTTCAACTACGATCACAAGCAAGGAAACATCTTCCATTTTTTGAATAATCTTTTCTAAGTGATCTGCAATTGATTTGGCGAGTTTCTCGATAAGGGTTTCAATGTATGTATTTGAATCAACAAATTTCTCTGTTGTTAATGGATTTGTTACAAAGTTGTTTGGTGCATTTGATTCATTCATTATTGCTATGATCTAGAAAGTGAATCACAATAATCAATATTTTAAAAGTACAAAATATACTCTCATCATAAGCATGGAATAGTATGTTTCTATAACTATCATATTAAATCAAATAATCCTCAATATAAGAATAACAGTGAAAAAATTTACTTTACAATTCTTAGAATTTTCCAAACGCCAATTCAATGCATAGAGCTAAGATAAATAAAAGACGGTAAAACTAATTTATATTTATTCCTATTTATGAAGAATTCATATGTAGTAGTGAAATAAATATTTTCAAATACTTCAATATATGCTATTTTGTGCATGATAGAAAATAAAAATCAATAAAATATTTCTCTTCTCACATGAAATAAAAATCATCCACATAGAATTTTAATTCTTTCATTTTAGCAGCTAGCAAACCTATATATTAAAAATAAACATAGTGGTATAGACAAGGTTTCGCTGAATGACTTGAACATTACATAGATGTTTTCGTATTTCAGATGCCTTTGCCTTTGACTTTTGTGACTTTTGCCGCTTCTTAGAAGACACATCCAAAAGTTTGCTTCATTATAAAATAAAAGTACTTACAAACATGACAATAACTAGGATTTTAATATAAGAATATAGTTCTGTAAATGCATTCTAATTTTATCTTTTACACCAGAAATAATTGTCCAGTGAATTGAAATAACTTGGCACACTATAATTAAGGCACACTATAATTAAGGCACTCAAAATAAAATTTGGAAAAGATTTTTTGAAGTTTAGCTTTGACATGTACACTAATAGACTAAAATTAAGACACTCAATTAAAAGAAAATCAGAGTCCCATCCCAACTTCCTATTGGATCATATCTAATTAGATAATGTGCTTGAATATTGGATGATATCTCATTACATAATGCGTTTAAATCAACCAAAGTGATGTTATCCTGATTTTTTCAATGTCTATTTAAATTGTAGTAAGTAAAAAATTAAATTTTGGTGAGATGACCTAATTAGTTTCCAAGTTAATTGCACAATCCAAATTTCCCTCCCCTGTTTGTTCTATATAGTATATGAATGCAATAGCTACAAGATGATTGAATAATTATCATTTCAGGAAAATCCTGACAATAGACAAAGTTTTAATGAAAAATAACTTTCATTCCTAGAGGGTCAAAAGTCAGTCACATTGTATGCATAAGAACTTTTGGGCAACAATCAATGGTCTAACAAAATCCACATATCCAGAAAAGTCACTATAGTTATAGAATTGGGATGAGAAGAACAATCTTAATATGGGGCTTGATCTATCTGATTCTTAATTGCATCTTATTATTATATGTTTGAGATGAATGGATGAGTTGTTTGGATGGAAAGCACCATATTGTGAATTGTCGTTAGAACAATAATTTTGAAAACTTTAAAGTCAAGTAAATGATCAAAAGTTTTCTATGGAACAATTGCAAGGTGATTATAAAACATGAGATAAATGCTTGAATCCTCCTTAAATCTATTTACTTCAAATGCTTAAATTGTGGCTCTTAAATTGGTCGATCACCTTTGAAGTTCTAAAAACCATGATTAATTGCATAGGAAAGTGATTGAGTGAAAAAAAACTCAAAAGAAACAAAAGATGTAAACAAGAGAGTAAAAGGTCAAAACAAAGGTGAAGAGGGTGTTGCTATTACCTAGTAAACCTGGCTTGTTTTGTCACCATGGAAGGGAAAAGCTGTAAGAGTATATTAATAAAGAGAGTTCAAGAAAGCATGTGTCTTATTGTAGGCCTTGTATCGTCTAGCAACACACATGTAAGGCATGCAAGGTTTTTTTTTTTTAACACACACACAACACCTTCCGCAAACCAAGTGCCCTTTACATTTGAAGGCATGAATGTTTTCGGTAATGTACTTTCCACCGTTTATCACCCAGCATGGTACGAGAGGATCCTTTTTAAGAAAATAAGAATTAAAAGGATCGTATTGCTCTCCGAATGTTTTGACTTGTACATTTTGTATTCCAACAACAGTACGTGAAGACTGCCCCACGATTCTCTATTTGAAATAGGTAAACAACAATAATCATATCTGGGATATCCATGGTCTAAAAACGACATAAAACATTTATAGAGGATTTTGATTTTCGCGCCTTCTCGGTAACCTTCGCTTCGCTTAGCCTCATCTGCAACTACTTGCATTTCTGCGTCTACAACCAACCAAAAAAATAGGAGGTTTACAGATATTCTATTTCATTTCAGCAGAGAAGCTGCGAATGCAACGCGCCTTTGCTCCTATATGAAAGGTAGATATGGACATTTTAAATTATCCGTTAAAATACACATTAATTTCTTGATCATATGAATGCTAGAAACCCTAGTACTGAGACATGTTAGCCGAATTCTTCAAAATGTGTTCTTGGTACTTGTATATAAATTTTTCACCGTGTTTATCAAAGATTAGATTCCCGAGTAGATTTTTACGTAAATAATGGAAATTGCTGTGTTTGTGCATAATTTTTGGTGTTTGTTACAGAATTTGGTACGATATGGGCAGCAAGGGTAATGATGGGATTTTGGAAGCCATGCGGGCTGTTCTGGGCGCGGAGATGTCGGAAATGGAAATAATTCGAGCTCTTCACCTTGCAAAAAATGACGTTACGGCTGCTATTAACATAATTTTCGACGCGCCCAGTTTTCAGAATAGAGAAAAGAATAATGTTAAACGCACGACTTCTGGCAATGGCGCTAGGGTTTTAAGCACAGAGAGCAGCCCCTATGGAGCTATGGTGAACTCAGATGATAGGTGCTTGGAAAGCAATATGTTTGAGCCAAGGGTTCCTCTTCCTTCGCAAAATGTTTACGATTTGTTGAATTTAAACCGGGCAAGTGATGGCATGGAACGATGTGGCAATGGGGTTTCTACTGTTGGTTGTAGTGGTAACGATAAATCTTTAGTTGCAGATGGGTGGTGGTTAGTAGGCTGTGCTGATGTGACGGCTTATTCGACATGTAAGGGCCGAAAGCTTGGACTTGGGGAGGCTGTGATGTTTTCTTTTCCTAGAAAGAACGGTAATAATGGCGCTGCTGCTAAGGGTGGTTCTAAACCTTGGGGAAGGGGAAGGTCTGCTGCTTCCTCTTCCGAAATCGTGAGGTTTTCTACGAAGCAGTCTGGAGAGGTGAGTTTCCACAGCTGTTTTTCGAAGATATATATATTTTTTTACGGCCATGGAAATGCAGAAGGACTAAACAAAGCTCCATTTTTGAGCTTTTATGTTAAATAATAAATAGTATAAGATTTAACACTGAATTCATAGTAAATCATAACAAATTATAAACGAACTATGGCCGTAGCCAAATGAGTAAAAGGTTTGCCTTTTGGGGTTTTATGTCAAATGACTTAAGAGTTATTACCAGAAATCGTCGTAAATCACAATAAACCGTAAATGAAACTAAATGCATAGCCAAAGAAGTAAGGGTTTGTGTGTATGCATCACAACATGGGCTTGTAGAGCACCAGTGGAGTGCAGTGGTCGATAGCATAATTACTAGTGAAGCTTATATGATACGTCCAACAGCTGCCTTTCCCCGTTCAATTCCATTCTCTTGACAGCAAGTTAATACACTCTTACTTACACGTTCATATTGCTGTCTCTCATAGTGGAGAGGTTTCAGGTCGTTTGAAAATTAAAACTTCAATGTAGCAGACTGGTGTTGTGGTTTACTATGTAGATCCGGATCCCGCCTCTGCTTCAAAGGTTCTTTCTAATATCCAGGAGGTTCTTTGCTCGGACTCTCACTCACTGTACATGTATACATGGGTGTAAGATTGACACTAATGTTAAAAGTAGGGAAAACCCTAGTTGGCAAGGAAAACTCAACCATATGTTTAATGAGAAGATTATGTGAATAATCAATAATGAGAATGCTATAATTGCCTCAAAGATTACAAAGGAGATAGGGACATATAGGTGAACGAAAAGGGTTCCTTTTGTGTCTTCTTTTTCTGTGTTCTGAAGATATTTGCAACCATCTCAGATGCTTCAATCAGTGACATAGTGGACATTTTATTCCTCCGAGGACTTCTTTTTACTCTAAACATTGGTGTCATCTCATTTCCCTTTGTGTGCATCCAAAACCTGATAGTCTGGCTATGATCTTTGGCTGCTGCTGTCATTAATTGTGGTTTATGCGTGTTCATGGTGCTTTAACTTCTAAAATTGTTAGAGAAGTCACAACAAGTGGTTTATTTACCATTTAGCATCGTTACTCTTGGAGCAGAGCTTGCACTGACTTGATTTATGATGAGAAGTGCAGGTTGGCCGTATCCCTACAGAATGGGCCCGCTGTCTTATACCTTTGGTCAACTCGGAGAAGGTCAAGATAGAGGGGCAGTGCAAAGCAGCTCCCGAAAATCTTGGACTTATGGACAATATACTCCTTTCTGTCAGGTTAGTGCGATCTTCCTTCACACTTTATTACATGGTTATAAATTGAATGATTAAGTAGATTTCTTCCTGCTAGGCATTATTTTAAGTGTGAAGCTGGACTAACCAGTACTAAATTGCAATTACTTGTACAGTGCCTGACTGGGTACTAAAGGCACTGTAATTAAACTTGCTTTTATGTAAGGACTAATGTTTGCTTGCACATATTCATCATCCTGAATTGACATGTTTTAAGTAGACCTATATGATCATCATCCCGAATTTGTGATGGGCTCTTGATATAAACTTTATTTGTTGCGTGCAGCTTGTACATAAATGGTTCTATGCTCCAAAATTGTGCTCAAAGTTCTTTGAAGCTGGTTCGCTCCTCAACAGATGATGCTACTTTTCATCCTCTTCCAGCTTTGTTTAAATTGCTTGGCAAAGAACCTGTTAAGAAAGTAAGTTCCTTGAAAACAGGATGCGAAGGTTGTTCTATTGCATGATTCTTGTCTAGATAACTTGAGTTTTTGGTCTTCGGAAAGAACATTTACATCTAGAAAGCAGAAATTTAAAAAACAAGTGAGTTTTGAAAAGCATCCCAAGATATGGCTCAAAACCTAGATACTTGCTTCATATCCTTTGTGGTGATGGTCAACAGAACTCCTCAAGGCTGATAAACTATTATATGTATTCAATTTATTTGGTTTTCAGGCAGATTTCACTCCTGAAGATATTCAGTTAACCCGAAAGCAATCTCTAGATGCTAAGGTACACAAGAGAACTATGTTTAAACTTTATGTTTGTCCATCTATTGGCAACCTCTTTCTTCTGTAAAAGTTACTGAACTTCTGGCGTGTGGTCAGGGCACTTCTGGAATACCAATGTCATTGTTGCCTGCAGACAAAAGGAGGAAATTGGCTTCTGATGGAAGTAAACAAGACACCGATGGTGAAGAGTGTCTGTCTGATTCTGATTTGAACAAGCTTGTTGGTACCTCAGATAGCTGTACTCTGGAGGTAATTAAACATATAAAATCTTGATGCTTATCTTGTCCATTGTTGATCAAATGTCAAATGAAACACATTGAACACCTAAAAATCTTTCTTTGTAGGAGATCGATCCACCCTGTACTCTGCAGTGTGAATTGCGCCCATATCAGAAGCAAGCTTTATACTGGATGTCTAAATTGGAGAAGGGAGCAGAAACGGAGGAGGCAGCAAGAACTCTTCATCCCTGTTGGAATGAATATCATCTTGAAGACAAGTATGAAACACTCAAGCTTGAAGTAAGACTTGCTGTTTTATTACATTTGATTAAAATGTTTAATGTTTGTTGATAAGACCAATATATATTCACAGGAGGGCTACTTCAGTATTTATTAATTCCTTTTCAGGAGATGCCACCATTGAGTTTCCCAGTGCCTTGCAACTGACTCGAGGAGGGGTATTTCATGTTTCCTTGGATCTATTTAAGAGTTATATTTCTCTGTATTTTTGCATGAAATTGCTAGTTAAAATGAATGAATTTGTTATGTCTTGAAGATTTTGGCAGATGCCATGGGGCTTGGAAAGACTGTCATGGCAATATCACTTCTCCTTGCAAATTCTGGTAAAGGTGGTGCAAGTGGTATGGATTCTGTTGAGTTATTCAATGAGAGCAGTTATGGTGAAAGAACAGTTGTTGATCCTTTTGGGATGGGTGTAGTTCCCGAATCACCTCTGTGCCCTAGCAAAAGACAAATCCAAAGTGTGCTGAAGAAACCAAGCACCAGACTACATAAAGGAGGGGGAAACCTTATAGTATGCCCTATGACATTGCTCGGTCAGTGGAAGGTAAATAACAGACTTTTCAGCTGAATTCATCGAACTTTAATGGTATTAAGCATCTGGCTCCTTTTTTCATAGCAGCATGCTTGGTGAAAATTGGTGAACCTAGTTTGTGATTCAATCAGCTCATTTTTAAGGGTTCTTTTAGTACCAAGATTGTGATATGAATGGTATTTTATATTCATTCGCAGACAGAAATTGAAACCCATGCACAGCCTGGAGCCATGTCTGTGTATGTTCATTATGGACAAAGCAGAACAAAGGACATCAAAACTCTTTTGCAGCAGGATGTAGTCTTGACAACTTATGGGGTCTTATCATCAGAATACCAACCAGAGGTTGGTTGATAAATTTTCCATTTTACATGGTAAATTTGTTTGGCAAATTTCTCCTTCTATAATAGTTGAAACTTGATACAATCCTTTTAAAACATGAATGGCCTTTTCTTTTTTAATTTGCAGAATTCTGAAGATGAAGGTGTGCTTCACTCGATACACTGGTTTAGGGTAGTTCTTGATGAAGCACATAGTATAAAGTCTCCTAAGAGCCAATCATCCCAGGCTGCTTATGCTCTTGTTGCTGATTGTCGTTGGTGTCTCACAGGAACCCCAATTCAGGTATATGGTATGTTTTTTCTTAAGTTAGAAACACTGATTTATTGATTTTACAATTTAATATTTTTATTCTAGATGCAACATCAGCATAGATCTCTTACTTATTGAACCTTAGGTGCATCTATGAGATATATTGGAATACTGAGTACCTTGTAGCTTTTGTTGGTTAGATACATAATCCCCTGGAGATCTTTGGGTTGCTCTACACAGACAAACCTATCAAAGACCACAATAATGTTTATAAATTTGATTATTGATTACAAAAAAGTGTAATGTCCCCGATTTAGCCCTACTCTCTACAATTGGTTTTAGCCTATTTCTAGAAACTCGTAGGCTAAGCAGAATGGGAAATTAAGGTTTCCTATTTTATAGGAGGTTTCAGATGCAGTTTTGAGGGCTTGCATGTGTGTTTTTCTGACGCATGTCTAGTGGAGCTTTCTGGGTTTTTGAAGAGCTTCAGGATGGGGTAACTTGCATCTGAATCTGACATCTTTTCCAGGCACTTACTATTTATAGTAAGTCATGATGGTTGTTCGGTTTGTGCTTAAAAGATATTTGGAAACACTTACTATTTATAGTAAGTCATGATACTGCTCAGTTGACATACAGATGTGGTTTTGACAAACTTACTATTTATAGCAATATGCTATTGTTGGTAAGTATATTTATAGCAGTATCACTCTAGCAACAACTCAATCTTTTGCAGTTCAGTGTGGCCGATCAGTTTGGCTTTCTGTTCAGTTGAAGTGAACTTACTATTTTTGGCAGTGGCTATTTTTAGTAAGTCTAATCTTGGCAGTATCATCATCTGCAGTTTAGCTTAGGTCATCATGCTCTTTGTGGTAATCCATCGGTTTCAGTATTGGCTTTGGTTTTGGTTATCTCCTTGGACTAAGTGTTATACTTAGTTAATTTCATGTTTTTAAGTTGTCCCCCCCCATGCCTAGGAGTGATAACTTCATGTTGTTTTAAAGAGGGGACATTAAGGGGTCATGTTGAGCATTTAATGATTTATTAAATGCTTTATTGTTGCAAATAGAAATGGACGCCTAAAGGGAAGGGAAATAATGTTTTATTATTTCACAATAAAGTGAATGGTTGAAGGTGGCGTCCCTTGGGAAGTTGAAGTCATTCAACTTCTTAGAATTCAAAGTGTTTCATTTGCCCATTGAAACTTATATATTGCTGCATTGTGGAGAGCTGATTATGTTATGTTTTGGAAAACAAAGTTATGCTGCTGGTTTGAAATCCAGAATCCGGCTAAGGGAAAGCTTAGCAAGTTTACTCCATTCTTCGGGCCTGAAACTATGGTTCCCTAGATGATGGATTGAGAGTGTGCTTCATTCAGAAGTGCATATTGAGCCTCAACGTTGAAGATTCAGATGTTATTTTCAGATTTGATTGTTGCTGGTTCAGTCATGGCTATAGGTGAAAATCATTAACAGCTTTAAGGGTAATTCTAATTTGATTATGGGTATTTGTTCATCATGATTCTATGCTTGAGGCGACCCCACCTTGAAGTTTGCAGATTTTAGTTTGCTGTTTCTGATTTTTAAGTTGAAAATCGCCCCTCAAGAAGGCCATACCATGTTGGGACTGCCTTGGGATTTGTGCCTAATCATTCTCTAAGCTTTAATGCAGTTTGTGGGTTGGAGATTGGGCGCCTACCTCTTAGAATACTTCTGCAATTTATTTTACATCATTTAGAGGTATATTTGGAGAGTTATGAGCATTTCATTTGATTTACATGTTTGCTGATTGACATTTTCAGTCTGCTGTTTATGCATATCAGATTGTTAAACATTCAGATTTTGGCTTATATCTTGGTGATTGAGAAGATTATATATTGTAATAAACATTCTTTAGAAGTTTGCATTGATTATATAATTGTAACACATGGAAATTCCAGATTTATTTCATTGTAAGGCTGAGATTTAGTAGTACTAATCCAGTCATTGTTCTTACTGCATTTACTTGTGATTTCCTAATGCAAACACTTTAACCCCTGGCTGGTTTACTGCTAGTGTGGAGAATAAGCATTTGTATCTTTCTTTCTCACCCACTGTCAAGTGGAGAATTTTTACTGTTGAGTGGATGCTTGCCGCATCAGAAGAAGTATTTTAATTGTAATCTTTTCCCCCCACTATTTGGTGGTAGCGTGGAAAGTTCCTTTGGCTGGTTATCCGCCTTTGTTACATTCAATTTCAGCATTAGTACTCCACCATATGTTAGCACCTCGCCTGTCAAAGGATCTTGAGTGCACATTCTTGGTGTCGAGTTTAATCTCTCTTTCAGTGTAATCATTGTAATATTTGATTCAGTAGATCCTAGGGATCCTCTGACCATATGCCTGCCCCTCCTCCTTAAGTGGTTTTAGGGCGCATTCTTGGTTAGAGTTCTTTCATGCATGTTTTGAGTTATGCTAACCTTAACGGGTGCTTGGTTACATTGTAAATTTTCATTTAAAAATCAAAAAAATTGAGAGAGTATAGTTCAAAAAGCTTGACTGTATGAGTTATCACACCCATTACTAAATATTGGATAATATTAAATGCAGTCACAATCATTCAAATTTTAGAACATAGTCTGGAATATAAAGTGATAAATTATCTTATCCGCCTCCGATGTTGTATGATAACAAAGTTTCTTCGCCTCCTTATCTGTTAGTGGTCCCATAAAAGTTTCCTTCAACTCATCATATCTACATTTGTTTTTAGCTTCTTTCCCATTTTTGTCATCTTTCCTCATTTCCCTTTCCTATTCAACCAGTTTTGTTCTCTTTGCCTAGAAAACATGTCATTTCTATAGTCTTCCTTATAATCATGATTTCTTTGCTATCATTTTTCTCGATGACCATTCACAACCATTATCAGATGCCAAATGAACCCTATGGGTCTGCAACCCAAAAATAAATGTTAGAGGTCATATTAGAGTGGAGATGCAAGATTTGATAGGTCCTCTAGATCAACTTCAATCCAATGAATGATGCATTAGTAAAAAAAAATAGAGGATGTCAAAGAGGAATGATGCACCATTGGTAGAAATGAATGTGAAATGGTAGTGGGACCCATAGTTGTTCAAAGCCGTCTGAATCACCTGATCAACCTACATCCAATGGTTGGCACTTACAAAGGTAAAAGAATCAATTTAATTAAATCATTCATCAAAGGTAATTGTGAATGAGAGGTTTCTTATTAAATGATATTAGATAATATCATTCTCGAGAATATATTAATGATTTAAATCAAATAATTTATGTTAGATCAAGGTTAAGGTGGGCCTCGATACTTTAAAACATGAAGAATCAAAGATGAGTAAATAACACCAATGTGAAAATGAAAACTGTGGTAAAATGATTTTCATTTCAAGAGGGTGGAAGTAGAAACATCTAAAGGGCAAACCAAATCCCATAGATAATTCTAATGGAGGAAGAATAAAAAGTGAAAGCATTATTATTATTATTAAAGTATGAAACATTATAAAGCTATTGTTTTCCACTTGCCCTAAAAGTAAGCTCATGGTTAAATAAAGAAAATTGCTCATATTGATATCATACCTTACGGTTAATGAAATTAAAACAACAATTTTAAAATGGTTTGTCCTAAGGTAAAACAATAAAAGATCCTATTAATCATTTGACCTAAATATCCTTATACAGCTCACAAAGGAAAAGAGTGGGAAAGAAACAACAAAAAGAGAATGGCGACTGTCATGTAGAGAGGATGGAGTCTTTAACATGCAGGAAAGCTAGGAGGTTTGCATACAGAGAAAGGCAATTATCAATAGTTTAATGAGAATTTTGGCATTTATTCCCACTCCACTTCATTAAGCAGCTTTATTTTTAGCAATTATTGATCAATAGCACTCTTTTTGGCAGTGCTGGCATTATTTCAGATAGGTGTTCATCATGTAGGAATTCAAGGGGGGGATCATGAAGATTTAATTCTTTCAGTTATCTCCTTTTCTCTAGCTTTGACTTCTGTCTCTTCATTTGAACGCGGGGTGCGGGGGTGGAGGGGTAGGGGAGGAGACTTGACTAGCAAAATTTTGCCATTTTGTATCCAGAGTTGTCATGCCCCCGAAATAGCAACACTAAAAACCCTAATGTTGTTGAAATGCAAATGATTAAATAAAATGAATAACAATATAAATATCAAAAATATAAATATAAATATTAGCAATTTAAATATTATAATTATTATAATTTGATACTAAAAATATTAATAAAATATATATAAAAATAAATATAATAACAATAAATTGAATTTGTAAATATAATAGTAAATAACAAACATATAGTGTATAATATAATATATATATAAAGTATAAACATAAACTAACACAAATGGAAGGCAGCGATTCATTTTAAATAATGATAGACTTTATAAAGGCAGGAGCGTTGCATTAAAAAGGAGGATCGGGTCAAAAAGAAGGCAGTGCTTAAGTAAGCAGCAATTTAAAATAATTAAGGTAGTAATTTGAGTTATCAAAGGTAGCGATGGAGTGGGAAAGGATATGACTATTTTGAAGGATGCCTCTTCTTTCAGCCACAAGGTATAAAGGGAACATAAAAAGGAAATAGAGGGGGGATCTTCAAGGGATATATTCAGAGTTTTAAATAGATATAAAAGGATGGAAACAGTCAGAAATAAGATCTGCATTCATAACAGATTTTATCAAGAAGAAGTAAGAATTCTGATATCGAAGTATGTATGAAAAGGAGATAGTTCAGTGGAAGGTAGATGAAGACAAGTAATAAATTAATAATAAGGGAAGTAAGTATATATATATATTATACGATTATACAATAGTGATGCTTTCAACAATTATTAATCCTTATTAGTAATTATTTATTTGATTTAATCTATTTATTTCTCTTTAAGCAATATCTTTTGAATATCAAAAACAGATTGAACAGCAATGCAATTGGAACAAATCAGACATAATTATCTGCACTTAGGGGACAAAGGTAGAAGTCAGCATTTGTTAATATGTTTGCATCTTAGAATATAGCAGTCTTATATTTAGCAAGTATTGTGGTATATTGTGAATAATGATGTTAATGTATAATCTCTACGAACTTGGATATATTTATGTATATCTTTTTATCAATCAAACGTAAGGTTGAAGGAAGCAAGTTAGGAGGATGCTATTTACGGACCTCCCATGCTAAGTATGCCACTCCGAGGGTGGAATTGTCTTAGTTGGATGTTCCTGCCGCTTGGGGCCAAGGGGTGGGTTGTTTGGGACACTCATGCTCTTGGGCTTAGGTGGGTTGAGTAGTTTATAGGCACCCCTTTGAAGGATTTCCTATCAAGCCAAACTTTGACTGGTTGTTAGGATGGATTCAAGGAGTTTCAATCATAAGAGGGGTGGATAAGGCAACATGGATAGGGAAAGCAGGTACAAGTTTATTCGTCTCCACTCAAGGGTGGAATTGTCTTAGTTTGGATGTTCCTGCCGCTTGGGCCAAGGGGTTGGTTGTCTGGGACGCTCGTGCTCTTGGGCTTGGTATGGATAGCTTCGGGCGGACCTATCATGTTCTTCATACAAATCCTATTATGATTAAGATTTCCACTATGCTTTATGGATAATGTGTAGATAATTTTGAAATAGTTATGTATCTATATGATTTAAATAGATGTCATTAATTTTGATCATATGAAGTATATTCCAATGGCATCTAACCTAATTACAGGATCTAAACCAAGATTTATCTGGCTTAAGGCATTTAATTGGTGAGTTAAAAACCCTAACTACATTATATTTGTGATTCTAGGGTAAGATTTAGGGCAATCCCAAAAAGGGGATATTACAAGAGTGCAGATTTGAACCTTTGCGCACACATTTTTTCTTATTGTTTAGATCTATGGTGGCATATATAACTATATAAACATTTTTATACGTTTTGTATCTGCTCACCATTTTCTGACTTTTCATAAATAAGATGCTTTGTTCAATGCGTTTATCTTGGTTTTGTCTGTTAGTTTATCTTTGCCTTTCCATTTGTATTTGCAGCCTTGATTTATGTGTCTAGGGCTTGTTGATCCCTTCAAGCAACCTCTGACCTATTGTTTTTATGATCAGAAATGAATTAAACAACAACACAATAATAATGAACAATAGACACAACAAATACCCTGGGAAAATCCTCCTTCTTGAGGGAGAAAAACCCAGCCACAAATATATCACTTATATATTGAATGAAGAAGCAAAAATCTGCTTTACAACTTGCCCAAACACTAGGTCAATCTGATACAATCGATATAGCACCTCTCTAGATGGAAATTTTACAAGCAATAATTATTTCTCCTTAGCATCGATCTCCTTGAAGCAGAATGACGACCTGCTAAAGATATGCGAACTTGTCTCTAATAAAATCGAATCACCAAATGAATGAATCACCTTGTTTATATATACATCAAGACGTCTTTTCAAGGAGAGTCAGCCTCTTTCACATAAGAGACGTCTTTACAAAGGGAGACGACTTTTTGTTAAGTCGGCCTCAATAAAATAAAGATTATTATTTGAAATGAAGCGCCTCTTCATTTGGTCGGTCATAAACAAATAAATAAGTAGCATCGCTTTATTTATTTGTATAATATTATTTTATATATGAATTCGTAGGAGAAAGAAATCTCCAGCCGCTATAACATCAACACTCCCTCTTAGCTAGGGAGATATCTTTCCGGATACCCATCGCATGGAGTCTCTCAACATGACACCCACAATGGCTACACCCATTTGTGGAAAAGATTTCATCACGGAGTCACTCAACGTGATATCGTCATGGAGTCACTCAACATGACGTCCACCATGGCTACTCCCATGTGTGGAAAGGAACATGTGCACAAGTGCCCATCATGGAGTCACTCAATGTGATGTCGTCATGGAGTCTCTCAACATGACATCCACCATGGCTATTCCCATGTGTGGAAAAACACAAGTACAAATGATTCATCACAGAGTCTCTTAATGTGATGTTGTCATGGAGTTTCTCAACATGACATACACCATGGCTACTCCCATTGGGTGGAAAGAATCACATCTTCGTCTTAGAGATGGACAAGGGCTTTCACCTCATATTTCTTTGTCTCAAAGAAATATGCATTATAACAAAGATCATTGATGCCGAGTCTCCCTCTCAGCAAGGGCTTCATTCTCCACAACTCCAAGCTTGTCTCAAAAATGTACAAAGTTCACTTTGGAGAGAGGCTTGGTGAGAATATCAGCTGTCTGATCATCAGTGCAAATATACTTGAGTTGAATAGCTTTCCTTAATACCATATCTCTGATGTAATGATATTTGATCTCCACATGTTTTGTCCTGTCATGAAACACTGGATTGACAAAGAGCTTCACACAGTTTTGATTGTCACAATGAATCACAGTCGGCTCCAATGTTTGACCAAACAATCTTGCAAGGAGCTTTTGAAGCCACATTGCTTCCCGAGCTGCTACACATGCTGCGATATATTCAGCCTCTGTAGTACTTAGTGCCACAGAAGTTTGCTTCCTGTTACACCAAGAAATCATGGCAGACCCCAAACTGAAGCAACATCCAGAAGTGCTCTTCCTATCAGTTACACTCTCGACCCAATTAGAATCAGTATAGCCTTGTAACTTTAGATCTTCACAGGAAGTATATCTCAAGCCATATCCCACTGTGCCACACAAGTATCTCAATATATGCTTTGCTGCAACTAGATGAATTTGTCTTGGTTCACACATGAAGTGATTGAGAGCACTCATTGCATAACAAATGTCAGGTCTAGTATTGACTAGATACATCAATGATCCAATCAACTGTTTGTACATGGTGGGATGTACCAAATCTGAACCAACTGCAGAGTCATTCAACTTCTTCAAATTTGTCTCCATAGGTGTAGACATGGACTTGCAGTCCATCATCCTAAATCTCTTCGAGATATCTATAGTGTATTTCCCTTGACTCAAGATAATCTCATTAGGTCTTTGCCACACTTCCAGTCCCAGAAAGTAATGCATAAGACCAAGATCCTTCATCTCAAACTCAAAGGATAACTCTTTCTTGCATTTGACAATGAGATACTCTGCACCAGTGAGAAATAAATCATCAACATAAAGAACCAATATCAAAGCCTCACCATCAATTACCTTGAAGTAAAGATTGGAATCTGCATCATTCTTGGAGAAACCCAAACTCATCAAATATCGATCAATCCTTTAATACAAAGCACGAGGTGCTTGCTTAAGGCCGTACAAGGTCTTCTTTAATCTACATACATGAAACTTCTTCCCATGAATCACAAAACCATCTGGTTGCTCAATGTACACATCTTCTTCAATCACACCATTAAGAAATGCAATCTTTACATCCATTTGATGTAGCTTCTAGCCTTTAGCAGATGCAATAGCAATAATAGTCCTGATAGATGTATATCGAGCAACAGGAGCAAATGTCTCCTCATAATCTATTCCCTCCTTTTGAGAGAATCCTCTTGCCACAAATCTTGCTTTGTACTTCTCAATTCTCCCATCAGTTGCATGCTTAATCTTGAAGAGCCACTTGGAGGACACAACTGATTTGTCTTCAAGTCTTGGTACAACATCCCAAACATCATTCTTGATAATAGACTGATATTCTTTTGTCATAGCATCTCTCCATTCTTGCTGGTTGGATTTTTCCTCAACATTGGAAGGTTCAGAATCAATGATGTGACTCATCAATGCCACAACTTGGAAACTTTTGCAGTCTCCTGCTTTCTCTAAAGGTACCTTGAGGAGCTACATACTGTTGTGCCTCTTGCATAGTTTGTCTAGCCCATAGAGGTCTTTTTCGACCTATAGCAATATCTCTTGGCCCATCAGTTGGTTCTATGGGATCAACTGGATCAATAGTCTCTTCTGGTTTAGTAGACTCGCTTTGAATTTCAGGAGTATGATCAGGAGAAATGTCCATATCCTGAGGTAACTCTTGTTCTTCACTATCTATCTCCATGTAAGAACCTTTAGATCTTTTGAATGCAACCTCTTCTTCAAAAGTGACATCCCTGCTGATCTCAATCTGTTTTTGCCCTGGAATGTAAATCCTATAGGCTTTTGAATTCTCACTGTAACCCACAAATATTCCTTTCTTGCCTGAAGGTTCTATCTTAGTTTTTTATCCTTAGGCACATGAATATAAACTGGACAACCAAAAATTCTTAAATGACTAACTTCAGGTTTCACACCTGTGAAGGCCTCTTCAGGAGTCATGTTTTCCAATATTTGATGAGGGCTTCGGTTTTGAACATACACTGTAGTTCTAGAAGCTTTTGCCCAAAGGAAGGTTTGTAAGTCTTGATCATGAATCATAGCTTTGGCTGCCTCAACTATGGATCTATTCTTTCTTTCGGCAACTCCATTTTGTTGAGGGTTGTACGGAACACAAAACTCCCTCTTGATCCCTGCCTCAATGTAGAAATTACGGAAGCCTCTAGAAGTATATTCTCCTCCATTATCAGATCTCAAAATCTTGATCCTTTTCCCGGACATGTTTTCAACTTGAGCCTTGAATTCTTTGAATCTATCAAGTACTTCTTCAGACTCCTTAGGCTTCAAAAAATAAATCCAAGTCTTTCGAGAATAGTCATCAATGAAAATCACATAATACCAAAATCCACTCAAAGATGCAACAGACATTGGTCCACATAAATCAGAATGAACAAGATTGAGAATTCCTTTAGATCTACTTTCACTACTATGAAAAAGGACCCTTAATATTCTTACCCAGTGCAAATCCTCTGCAAATGCATTGTGCTCCATACTGAGCTTTGGTAGACCAATAACCATCTTCTCCATAGATGGAAGAGCTCTGAAGTGTAGGTGAGCAAGTCTCCTATGCCATAGCTCACTTGAACTGGTAGAGTTATGAAATAATGCTTGATCTGGACGAACAAAGAGTCTGTATAGGCTCTCTTGACGAACACCAATCGCACGAGCTGTTTTGATGCTAGAGTTCTTAGGCCAAGCAAGAACTTTCCCTTCAGAAAATGCAACTTGATACCCTTTGTCCTCCAATGCTGAAATTGATACAAGGTTTCTCTTGATTCTTGGTACAAACCAGACATCACTCAAATGAAGAGGGATGCCGGAATCTAGATGAAGAGAGGTGGCTCCAGCACCTTTCACTGAATAACAAGCATCATCTCCGATTATAACTTGCAATTTGGTTTCTCTTTGTACCAAGTCTGAAAGATGCTCTCGATATCCTATAATGTGTCGTGAAGCACCACTATCAATCAACCCAAGTGTCACTGTTAGTTGGAAAATTGCTTGAAAGAGCAGAGATGAATAGAAAACCCCTTGAGTTGTCTCTAGATTCCTTTTGAGGTGACATTGCATCAACATCTGTAGCAGAAGCATGTTGCTTTGGTCTTGTTGAGCAATCTCGGGCATAGTGACCATACTTGTCACATCTGAAACATTGAATGTGGGAGAGATCCTTCTTCTTCTTTGGCTCAGGAGCAGAGTCTGATTTTCTGTCTCTATTCCTCTTGAAATTTCCTTTTCTCCCTTCTCTTCCTCTCCTTCTGGAAGTTTGAGCAGCAAGTACATGATTTTCTTCATTATGAGAGCTTCGCCCATTTCCTCTTGCTGCCAATCTGGATTCCTCTTGAATGCAATCAGCACGAAGATGATCAAACTTGGGCAATTTAGATCTTCCACTAATGCTTTGGATTAAAGGTTCCCAAGATTGAGGAAGACCATTCAGTGCCAACATAACTAGGTCTCTATCTTCAACTCTATCTCCAATGGCGCATAGTTGATCTCTTAACTCAGTAATCTTCATGAAGAAGGAGATGACTGAATCTCCTTTAGCCATTTTTATATGATGGAGCTATTGTCTCAAGGCAAGAGCTTTGCTGGTATTGTTGATCTCATACAATCCTTGTAGAGCCTTGAACATATCTTTGGCTGACTTCATCTTGGATATGATTGGCACAAGATGATCCTTCACGGAATCTATCAAGATCTTCTTAGCCTTAGTGCCATTCTTCTTCCATTGAGTTATCTCAGCCTCATTGGATGGCTCGGGCACATCATTCTCCACAAGGTCAAGAAGATTATTTTCTTCAAGTGCAATAAGAACTCTGAATTTCCATGAGGTGAAGTTCGATGCACCATCAAGTCTATCTTCAACCTTAACTCCGTTCACCATTTTCGATGCTTGGATAGACTCTCTTAGATGAGGAGAAGAGAAGAAGACTTTGCTGCTTAAAACAAATCTTATCTGATCTTGCTTAAACCCGCTCTGATACCATGTTTTTATGATCAGAAATGAATTAAACAACAACACAATAATAATGAACAATAGACACAGCAAATACCTTGGGAAAGCCCTCCTTCTTGAGGGAGAAAAACCCAGCCACAAATATATCACTTGTATATTGAATGAAGAATCAGAAATCTGCTTTACAACTTGGCCAAACACTTGGCCAATCTGATACAATCGATATAGCACCTCTCTAGATGCAAATTACAAGCAATAATTATTTCTCCTTAGCATCGATCTCCTTGAAGCAGAATGACGGCCTGCTAAAGATATGCGAACTTGTCTCTAATAAAATCGAATCACCAAATGAATGAATCGCCTTGTTTATATATATATCAAGGCGTCTTTTCAAGGAGAGTCGGCCTCTTTCACATAAGAGACATCTTTACAAAGGGAGACAAATTTTTGTTAAGTCGGCCTCAATATAATAAAGATTATTATTTGAAATGAAGTGCCTCTTCATTTGGTCGGTCATAAACAAATAAATAAGTAGCATTGCTTTATTTATTTGTATAATATTATTTTATATATGAATTCGTAGGAGAAAGAAATCTCCAGCTGCTATAACATCAACATGACCTTCTGTGGTGTAGCTGTGTCTATTTGTCTCATTGACTATTAAATCCCGTGTAGTTAGTCTCATGCAAATAGAAAGACCTTGATTGGTGCATCCCCTCTTAAAATAGGTATTCATTACAGTTCTTTCTCCCTTTTCTTGCAAGGTGTATTTAAGAGCTCATTAAAACTCCAACAAAGAGTTAGCTTCTAAAATCCAAGAGGTTGTCCTGTGAACCATGTCCCACATTTGTAGGCTTCCCGTGCTTGGTGTTCACATCAGCACAGATTTGCATGAGAGTGCAAATTTGAATATCAGCATGCTTTATCTTTGATCTTTAAGATCTGTAATGAGGCAATTTTTTGATGGTCCAATTTGATTAATGATCAGCCTTTATTTACAATTTGTGTGACTTGTGTTATCTGATGAATATGTGACAAGTTTTGTTTTGTTATAGGCTCTTTTTGGTACTTGAAATATTCATGAGAAAAGTGAATTACACGTCCCTATATGTAGGAATGCAGAGGGAAAACGATGGTCCTGCTCAGGATATGTTTTCATTTAAAAATTGTCACTTGTTTGAGTGTTGCTTTAACATGAAAAAAATAAGGCAGATGCACACTTGGGTGTCTTCTGCAAGGCTTCTATTTCAAGCTGGAGTTAAATGCATGGTGCTATGGCATGGTCAGAATGAATATGCAAATAATTCTTAATGCTTTATAATAAGGTAAGTAATGGCTATACCATTTGGAATGCTACCAATTGCAGAGCAAATGTCTCCACTTTCTGGCTGATGGTAGGGTTTTGTGTTCAATATCTCACTGGATGTGCCCCTGGCATGTCTTTTGTGGCAACAAAACATCTTAATTACTGTCATCAATAATCAAATTATGGATAAATCGATCTTTAAGACATAAAATGATCAAAAGGAATGTTTTTTTGAGTACTTTACATGCTTGCAGGAGTTGGAGAGATGCAATTTTGAGTTTGGTTTTGCACTATTTTGATGCTTAATTTTTCTAGTGCTTTCTCATTTATGGTTGTTAAATGCCCACTTCATTATTTTTATGCATAATTTTATTGCCATCAACATTTTGGTTTTTGGCTTAGTATCTTTGCTTCCTGCTACTAAATCAGGTAGGATTTTATCCGAATGGGTATAAACAACTCTCTTTAATTTTCCATGGTGAGTCTTGGTGGAGTTAGGGTGTGGTTCACTGTTTATGCTTCCACAGCAGTATTGTGCCATGAAAGATTCCAGAAGCTTTACCTTATCATGAAATGTTTTTGATGGCCTTAGGTTTGTTAGCAAGGTTTGAATTAGGAAAGTATTTTAATTGACCATTGCCTTACTGGTGTAGCATACAATTTTTATTTCATTTGATTGTATCTTTGATTGCCTTGGTGTTGATTGGGCTTTGGGCCTTTGGGTTGCTTGGGGACAGTTGTTCACGTAGTAGCATATGAGTATATTGTTTGTGTGGGTGGCCTTGAGGAATTTAATGGTGGATCTAGCAGCTGTATGCTTTTTTTTTTTGACATGAGGGAGTCTTCCAACTCTTATTCTGCTGCTTGTTTTTTTGAAAACCCAGGGTCAATTTATGCCTTGTTTAGCTTGGCATAACCTACACCTCTTAGTTTTGTTGTGAGTGTTGGACAGTAGCAAAAGATCTTGAATTGGTTTGGTAACTTTACTTTTTGTTGGAATCTTGCTAATGGTTTTGAGAAGATCTTATCTGAGCCATACATCTGGCTATACATGAGTAGCAAGATCTGCTTCAAACATTCACAATTCTTCCTTGAATATTTTGTTTTTCATCATTACACGTTACTTTGCATCTCCATTGCCAAAGGATGGAGATTCCTGTTAGATGGATTGTAGCAAATTAATTATTTAAAATTTATGCAACTTGTCCAATTTAAGGGAAAATGTTTGTAGTTTGCACACATTTGTATTATTGATATGGCCTTTTTGTTAAAATGCTTGTATTCTGCAGAACTTGAATATTGCTATTGTTTTTGATTGGTGCAGAATAACTTGGAGGATGTGTACAGTCTTCTTCACTTTCTTCGGGTTGAGCCATGGAGTAATTGGGGATGGTATATTTAATTTCCCGGTCCCTTTTTCTCTTACTAACTTGATGAAACATTACTGTTCTATTTGGTCAAAGATGATTTTGCATATACTCATTTTGGTTTATAATTGTGGAGCTCCTTTGATTGTGTTTTGAGTTTTTTGCATTTATAAATGAATAAATTTTCTAGGGGTTCGTTTCTTCAAGGATTTGGTATTTGCATAAACTTGTGATCAAAATAATATGGCAGCCTCAAAAGAAAAAATAACTTGGATCATGTGTATGTTTTGCATCTGCTTTCCATTCATATATTTTATAAAGAAACATTAGAAATTTGCTTATGCATATTATGGTGATGGGTGCTACTTATGCCTGCTATGCTTCAGAAGGCTAATAATTAGAAATGGAGTGTTTGCTTGATGATATTTCTAAGTGTTGTAGCCAATAAGTGGATATGATATAAATTTTGTGTGCACATGATTCAATCTTGGTGTAGCTAGTGGCTTTCTTTTGTTTGGATGGTTGACTAATTTGCAATGAAATCAAAACAATTACAATCTTCTTTCTTTTGATATGCATTTCTAGTTGTACTGTCTATCTAAATTTATTTTATTTTCTTCCCTTTTCTAGGCATCAACGTAAACCAACCAATATGTCATCTATTTGTATTCAAACAATTGCTTTACAGCTTTACAGCACACTTGAGGCATCATGTTTTGGCATGCAAAATATTGTGTTCCACTTGATAGCTGCCAATAAGATTGTGTTGTGTATTTTATAGCTACTAGGCTGCAGTACAAGTTGGCAGTACTAATTCCTTTACTTTGGTTAGCAATAAATGTAAGACGTAACAGATTGAATTAACTGGCTGCAGTCTAAATGGTGAGATGTGAGAATTATTTACACATGTTAGTGTGAATGGTGTGTGAGGGCCTCAATTTTTTTTTGAAATCTTTGTAGGTTGATTACCCCAAAATTTCTTTGCCTAAGGGTTTGTGGGTGGTTTCCTTTTGTTTGTCAGCCCTTTTTCCCTTTGTTTAGAACTTTTGTCGACTCAAATTTTGGCTAAGTTTTTAAGTCGTCGGCTTTCTTGAGAGGTTTCAGAACCTTTAACAAGGGTGACAAGGTTGTTACAGCCTTGTCAGGACCCGACATTGGTTTTCTAACTTCATAGTTTTGTAAAAGAAACTCTAAGTCTTTGTTCGTCTTACGATTGTAAGAGGTTCCATAACTTGTCGGAACTTGACGTTTTCTTAACCTTGTCAACACCCGACATCTCTTTTCAAACCTCTTTGTTGTTTTAAAAGGAAGTGCTAGGCCTTGAAGTTTTTGGTGAATGGAGGAGTTTTTAGAACTTTCATTGGCTCTTGATAAGGTTCTCCTAACCTTGTTGAAGCCCGATGGGGTTTTTAGAACCATTTGATTGTGAAGTAAGGAGGCAATTTTTGAGGGAATTCCAGTGTTTGCATGTGGTTTTGGAACCTGTGTTGGCTCCCAACAAAGTTTCCATACCCTTGTCAAAGCTTGATAGTATTTTTTGAACTTTTTGAAAGGCAAAGGAAGATGGTGTGCTCATTGGTTTGGTGGAGTTTTGATGTGATTTTCGAACCACTTCTGGTTCTCGAAGTTGGTTTTGTTGCCACTTTGTTTTGTTGATGGTCAGAGTAGTGAAAAGAAGATGAAAGAAAGACCAAGTGTTGTGGGTGTCAGCAAGTTGAACAGGTTTCAAAACCTCTGTCAACTTCGACAAGGTTCTCAGAACCTTTTCGGTGTTTGACGAGGTTTCAAAATGTAGTTTTGGGGCCGACGCCAAGTGCTGATACAACGAGAAATGGCTAGGGGAGGGCCTGTAGCATTCATCAGGGTTTTGGATTTGGCCTATAGTGTTGATAAACACTCAAAGGAACAAAGAACACATGAAAATGCTTGTGGTAAAGGAAACCATTTTTAGAATGGTTTTTGGCACCAAGTGAAACAAGGCTGTACATGTTCTTGTTGATGAAATGCAGCTGCGAGCATCTACTTCCAGGAGCAAATTCGCATGAAGAGATTAAATTGAATAATACCCTGTGCCTATTCAATTTAAATATATTCGATTTGAAGAGAGAAGAGGCGCTTCTCAAATGAATTAAATCAAACATCATTTATATGATTAATATTTAATTATTGGAGCCGACTTCTTGAAGAGGCTCGACTTATTATGAAGGTGCGATCTGATCCAAGGCCGACATCATGATTAACTAACATAATATTTTATGTTAGTTAATCATGATGTCGGCCTTGGATCAGATCGCACCTTCATAATAAGTCGAGCCTCTTCAAGAAGTCGGCTCCAATAATTAAATATTAATCATATAAATGATGTTTGATTTAATTCATTTGAGAAGCGCCTCTTCTCTCTTCAAATCGAATATATTTAAATTGAATAGGCACAGGGTATTATTCAATTTAATCTCTTCATGCGAATTTGCTCCTGGAAGTAGATGCTCGCAGCTGCATTTCATCAACAGTTCTCCCCAACTACTCGCCTTAATGGTGATATAATTTGATAGTTATTGTTGTCACTGTAGATGGTTGCACATCCACCCAAAATCAATGCTCAACCTACCAAAAGTTATTGTTGATGCTACTTTCATCTAGGACGCCCATTGTGGGTGGGAATGTTCTTCAAGCCGTGGATTTTCTAGGTGCTACAATGTATCGATTAGGGTTTTGGCCCTTCTAAGTATATTACTGGAGTTTAGACTTTTGGTAATCATTGGACAGTATTGGGGCACATACAAAGCAAAATAATAACTCAGAAAAAGTGTTGCATAGACAGATTTTGTTCTCAATTCAGCCACAAGAAGGTAGACATTGTTAGATCAATATAGACATTATTATTAGGTCATTGTTCAATTTTATTTTTCCATGAATGTATGAACTTGTTCAGAAATATGCTTGTTTTATGAGATTTTCTCAACACATTTGCTGCTGCGAAATGTGACAAGATTCTAAACCTATTACATTATTTGCAATAGATCAATGTATGTTTAAATACGGATTTGTGCATTTCATTGGTGGATTACTAAGTATGTGAAGCTAAATAGTAACATATATTGGTGCATTCAAATGATTAGATCAACTGTTGTTTCACACTTTCCCTTGCACTCACTTCCTTGTTAATTGTGACTATGTTGTCCTAGGATTGACACCAATCTCGCAAGTAATTGTTTGAATCACCAAAATCACTCATTAAATGAAAAAATCATTAAACATTACTTTAATTTGGCTTTATGTAGTTCATGATGTCACTATACTGGAAATAACTATTATTGAAAACTTTTTGAATCATGCATCTTTCTTCACACCTTGCACTCACTGCAACGGTGTTCAATTGGCTATATAGAGATAGTAGGGTAACTAGTTGCTCATATACTTAGCAACAAATCTTTGGAGCCGTATCAACAATCTGTGAGTTTAAGTCGAGATCGACATGTAGGAGAGAGAACCTACTCTCATCAAGTTGGCCTTTAACCCTCCATAGCTTTGTCGGTGAATTGATTTCACTTGCTAGATGACAACCCTAGCCTTGCGAGTGAAGTTTGTTCTAGGAAGCGGAGTGACGGTTTTGGGACTCAACATGGTGGCTTATTTTATAAACTATTTCTTCATATAATTAGCTTGAAGATTAGAGAATTGCAAGAATGTTATAGGGGTTGAGTTGCAAACTTGCGATGAGAAAAGGACCTTTGTTGTTAATCTCTTCTTCTATTGCTGCCAATTTTTTTAGGAAGTTCATAACTTCTTGTTTCCTATCAAGTTTTTGATAAGACAATATGTGAAAAGGTTAGGCTTGTGACTATATCCTTTAAAATGCTGAGTCATTATTTTATTGTTCCCATGACCGTTTAGTTTGCATGCATAGTTACTAGGAAGATCCACTATAGGTGCTTTTATTGCCATTACCTTTCGCTAGTCAGTATTTTATTGTTCCCATGACCTTATAAAAGTAATCATATTATTGGTAATTAATATATAATTATAGTATTTAAATATACATGTGGGCTATTTAAATTTTTAAAGTATATCTTTATAGATACTATAACTGTAATTTATAATATATTTTTTTGGTAAAGTGACGGAATCTGTTAGGCCCCTCTCCTATGGCCCAAACATTAAAAAAGTAAGAGAGGAAACATTCTCATTACAACTTAAACAACCCTGCTATGAATTACAACAAACTTCTTTTGAGATAAAATGACCAAATCGAGAAATTGAGACTCCCAAATTTCTTTAAAGGAGGAAAATGAACTAGGACTGGGCCAAGAACTACCTCCTTCCCATTTTGGAAAGGAGAGCCTCAATAGTCCATTGAGAGCCCAAATCAATAGAATCCTTTGCTTCTAAATGAAGATGCTCAACTTCTGTGTTTCTACCCCTTTGCTTCTTTGTTGGAGTGGAGAGAGCATCTAGAGATGGAAGAGGGGAGTCAGCACCTTTCACCAACACAGTAATGTCATTAGGAGAAAATTCAATTTTTGGCACTATCTTCCCTTCTTCAAATCCTTCATCTTGAGTCAAAACCTTGGAGTCCTTGTTATGGAGAAACTTTTCAATAGAAAGCCAATTTCTGTTGTCAACCTCCTCCCTTATATTTTGTTCTAAGATAGCTCCCATGTTTTCTTTTTGGCCCTCAATTTGCTTTTGTCTCCAAACTCTTGAATTGTGAAATTTTGAGAATTTCTCTAGAGGACAAAAGATCATCCTAGAAATTGTAAAAATATAGGAAATCAGAGACCTTTGCTTCCTCCTCATTTGACTAGAACCTCTCACTATCAACCTTTCTAATTTGGGAAACCACAATCGCACTATCCTCCATGTTGTCCTTTGGTGAAGAGGGAGAAGGAATTCGGGCAACCTTGGCTTGATCAACCTTGAACTAACCATGGTTTCCTTGAATGAAATTAGAGTTTGGCTTACCAATTTTTGGAATCCACTTTTGAAGATGAATAGTCTTGGTAGAGGAAATCTTGGGAGAATTGTACTCAATCCTAAAATGTCTCATTTGATTACAATGAAAGTTGCGGAAATCCAACCCTTTATAATTTATAATTTGTATCCATGATACTTGTGCTGATCAAATATGGATGGAGTGGAAAAGGGGCCTGAAAAGATCAATCAAGACATAAACATTGACAAATTGATTTTACAAATCTTTTGAAAATGGATCAATCTTGATGAATTCTCCAACTTTTTCCATGAGAAGCTTCAATAGATTCACATTTCGCATAATGAGGGGGAGATTAAAAAATTTGATCCAAAAGGAGACTCATGAAAAAATCACTTTAGTTGGGTTAGAGCAAGGGTGCCAAAAGTATATGTAGACCTCACTTCTACTAAAAAGCCAAGGAGCATTTGTCCAAATAAACTCTCAATCCTCATGGGGATTGAAAGTTAATGACAAAGATCTCTAGGGAGCAAAGATACAAATGGGTCAATGGTAGAGAGCCAAGATTTTTCCATCCATTTGTAAATCTCCATTATAGATGGTCCTTGCCCTTGAAGTGAAAAATTAGAGAGTTGCTAATGTGGTGTTCCACAATAGACTCAATGTTTTGATTAGAGAGGTAGATATTCATGATGGATGATATCCCTCAATTAACAAGAATCATCTATCCTCACTATTTCTAAGCCCAAAACAAAATCTTGATTTTGTTGGAGCTCCTTGAAGGGTAAAGCTTAAGAGGGGGATCAATCTCTTTGATTTGCCTCAAACTAATTGTATTAGCGGATAATGAAGAACCCCTCATTTGTGGGATCCATAAAATAGGAGCATAAGAAGTGTTTGCCTTCAACAATTGGATTTTATAGAACTCGCCATATGTGTTGAAGGGGTTTGCAACATTCTTACACCTTAGGAAAATCTCTCTTTCAACAAACATGGACTCCTTCGTCAGAGTAGACCCAATTGCAGCCCCATCCTTGTAAAGTTTAAGTCACTCTTGCCCATGTAGTGGACATAAAAAAACCCTTGTGAAGAGGGGCACCTTTGGGGGCTAAAGCATTTGTGAAACAAACACAATCGATAGTGCCCGCTCACCATTTGTAGCCACTTTGCCATCTTGATTCATATGAGAATCCACACTTGTTGCTCCGTTCGTACTTGTTTTTGCACAATTTTATTGCCATATTATGGTATGTTCCATTTTATAATTTATAATGATTAGTATTATATAACTATATATTAATTTATAATATTAATATGATTTTTCTAGTATTGGTTTATATATAGAAATTAATATATCTTTAATCACTTAACTATAAACTAGCATAGATATCCTAAATACATCTATCAAAAAGACGTATATATCAATCTCAAGGCACTTATATAACCTATGTAACAAATTCAATATAGGCGTCTTAATACTAATATCTCACAACATCTTTTAGTTAGATGAATTAAAGATATCTCTGCTACTAAATGATATATTCATACCCTTATTCATGTACTCATGTATCTTAATTTTTATGGTATTGTAGTTCTTATTCTCATATTGACACCCCTACACCCATGTCTCCAGGTGAACAAGTTCACTTTCATAGTTGAAGAGAATTACATTTATTTTCACATAATTCCAATGTTTCTTTGAGTTTTTGAGATGGGAGGACATGGGGAAGGGTTTTTGTGGGTGATAGTTTTCTTCCAAAATTTTGGGGATGACAAGGGGATGGTTATATATACCTATTGGTGGGTCATTTATGTGAGATGAGGCTTCAACCTATTGATGAAGTGTTTATGAGGCCACCTACGTTGCGAGGTGGGGATTACAAAATGTGCAAAATTAAGTAATACATACAAAATGAGAAGACATTGCCATAATAAATTATAACAATTAGGCAATGCCAATTGTTGATTCATAAATCAAAATGCAATCATTTGTATATCAATATCATAGTTGTTGAAAATTGGAATCCATTACAAATGAGCTGAAGTCTCAAAGTACTAGCTAGAGTCTACAAGTGACAAGCATCAAAATGACAAAATGACATTGGCAAATAAGATATCCATAGCTGTTTTTGTTTGAGCAACAAGCCCAAAAATTAGAGTCATCATCATTGACTAAATATTTAGGAAACTTCTCATTAGTGTAATTCTCGAAAAGAACTGTATCCTCATCCTAAAATGTTATCCCAATGCCATTCAGTCCTATTTGCACATCTTGCTCCTTGTCAACTTGTTGTGGCATGTTAGGCTCCACATCCCATTGTGTCTTTGGGCTTTGTTTATACTTGGGTATTTTGCTATCGATGAAACACAAGGTACCATGCGTTACAACAAAATTTTGTGTTCTTGTAGATGTAAGTTTGTTACACTTTAGAGAGTTGATAAAGCTATATGTGGACCAATTCCTCTCAAGAATAGAGGAACTAGAAACTTATGAGAGAAGATGAATGTTAAGTGCGTGCATTGATCTTGGAGGTTTGTATATTTGTTGCTTGGCCTATGCCAAATTGGGCATGCTAGTCCTTGCCAAAGTTTTGTAGCCATATAGCTTTCATTTCCTTATTCTTCTAATGGCTTCCTTATAGATCACTTGTGTGTTGGAAGGGTGGAGTGTCTACTAAGTTTTCTCAATGATGTGTAAAGACAAATAGAGGGAAAATTGGCTTAAACATGGGCTATGCTAAATTTTAGGGTTTGTGGTGAGCAAAAAACCATAGTAATGATTAGGTCATTGACAATTGGGAAAAAAATTGGTTGGCTGGGAGACAAGGGCCTTGGTGCTCTAGGTTGCTATGTTTGGGCCATAGTGCTAGGAGGCGCTAGGGTCCTTTAGGGTACAATTTCCAAATCTCTAAGGATGGTTAGGGATGATCTTCTAGGCTCAGAGTACTCACATTATCATTCTATGGTCATCAAAAAGGCTAGAAACACATAAAAGTGGTTCTAAAACATACTAGGGGAATGAATGCCAAAATGGATACAAAAACATAAGATGGGAATTGCAAAGTATACTAGGGGAATGAACACCAAAATGGATGCAAAAACATAAGATGTGAATTGCAAAGTTGTAAGATTTGGCTATGGAGATGGTCAACCAAGATCAAGGAAATTCAATGAAATCACAAAGAGATCCAAAATGAGAGAATAATTCTATTATGTCAAAGGATGCAAATATACAATGATTCTAGATTGGATTTGATTGCTCATATGAGAGCTACAAGTGGGTATATATAGGATACACCACCAAGAGATGTGAACATACAACTAATGTGGGATAAAGGAGATGCATTCACATGTGTAGTACAAATCCACCATACAAGGAAAGTACAAGTCATGTGCAAATGTAACTTGCCCAACTAGATACCCACCTAAGCAAACTTATCCTATCCTAGGTGCCAATATGCAATAAAGTAGTTAACTAAATGCAAGAAAACAATATGCACTCCCCGCTACAATAGCTTAGGTGGGTTGGAAGGATAGAAGGATGGGTCTTGGAAAATGTGTAGTTATGTTAGGTACCCATGATAACCCTGGAAAGATGAGGAGGAGAAAAGCATGTAGGAGAACCCTCCCCTCATCGAAAGAGAGGAAAATAAGAAAAGAGATACCATGCAGCCCCCCAAAATGTAGTCTTGTGTTGATGGTAGATTCTTCACATCGAGTGTTGAAGAGAACCCATGACCGCCAAACAACATTTTCCTCTTAGGAAGAAATAAACACAAAGGTGAATTCAAAATGTATGATGTATTTGGAAGTTGTTCAGGTGTTGCCATGGGTGTTGAGTTGTGCCACAATCAAATCATAAGTCCTATGCCTAACTAAAGAATGTGACAATCCAAGCCCTTGTGGGAATGGGTGTAGAACAAGATCCAAAGACAAAGTGACGACAATTGTGATGGAATTGTCATAAAAGAGGATATGAATGTCCTCAAGGGTGTCCTCCAAATTTGCAAGAAGTGACTCACAAGACAAATTTGCAAGAATTGTCAAGTACTCAGCCCAAGAAGCCAAGAAGCTTTCTCTAAATTATGATGTATATGATCTCGTTGCAAAGAATCATTAGAGGCCATGGATTTAACAATACTAGACTCGGTATAAACAAGAAGAGATGGAATGTTAGCACGTCTATAGAACCTCAATAAATGAAAGGACTTGAAGGTTCAAATCATAATCTAACCACTCGTCGTCTACTCACAAGTTTTTCTAAGCTCAAATTAATAGGGAAAACTTGTGGAGTTTTAGTCTAGTTTTGGTAAGTAAAGTGGTGAGTGCTCATTGAGTTTGTGTGAAATTTTTTTAATGCATTGGGATTTTTTGGTAGATATGGGAAGATCATAGAAGAGACAATGGGAAAACATAGTTTTCTATCTTTGTAAGCCCTATTCACCCAAGGTAAAGAATCATACTATCATTTTAGCATTGCTGAGCAAATTGGAAGGAATTTATAGTGGATTCGAAGGGTTGCCCCTTGACCCTAGTAGGGGTACTACCCCTTGACCCCAACTAGACTCATTTGATACATTTTGTAATTTTATTTTACATTATATATATAATTTATATTTAAGAAATGTAAGTATTTTTTAAGCTGTTAAATTTTGTTGAGTTGGAAATTTTGTGGTTTTTTGAGTCTAAGCCAAGTTTGAGTATGCAAACTATGGTTCAAATGACCATATTCTATCTCCTCAAAAGTTTCCACTCTAGATGCTTGAGTGTGAACATCAAATGCAGTTGCCCTTAGCCTCAAGATGCTGAATCATATATAAAGAAGATAAACCCTTTGAATCGGTATTAGGAGTCTTAGAAATTGAAGAATCAATTGGAGTCTTTGGAGTAGTAGTAGTAGTAAGAGAAGTCACTATGTCATCATGATGTTCTAGATTAGATTAAATTGCTCATACGAGAGCTACAAGTAGGTGTATATGATACACCACCAAGAGATGTGAACTTACAACCAATGGGGGATAAAAGAGATGTAGACACATGTAGCAGAACTCCACCAAACAAGGAAAGTACAAGTCACATTTACAAATGCAACCTACCTAAATAGATACCTACCTAAGCAAGCTTATCCTATCCTAGATGCAAATATGCAATAAAGTAATTAATTAAATGCAAGCAAATAAAAATGCACCAATAGAGTATGCAATTTTCTACCTTACAACAGCCATGTGTAGAGGAGTGTTCAACTTCTGCCAGCTTTTTGGATGATGAGATGAATATGCTTAATATATAATTGTAGGGTGGGGTCTCGTTCATGAATGGCAGCCTTCTTTTAACCAAGCATGCTATCAATATGCTTGTACACCTCCCCAAGAATAAGACTCAAATTCCCCAAATTATTTGATGGTGAAAACAAACTGTATAAGAGATGTGATGATGTATTTAACATTCAACCAAAAAGTATCATTAACCACAAAGTCCTTCACCCTTTTCCCATGCTTTGTCTGACTCCTTTCACCTATTCTATTCATGTGTCACAATCACCATTCAAGCATCCTTTTTAGTAGAATGAAATAGGAATCAACTTGAGTATCAATTGGTTTGAGTAATTCCTTCTTCACAAAGGTCTAAAGCAATACCAATTATGTGTAGTGGTTGCAAATGAACATTTGACTTCCTTTGCATCCACCACCACCTGTTTGACCCACTTCTTTCAAATGTATTTGAGTACATTGCTTGTACCATATATGCAACAAGGGGTTCAATAGATGTGCCCTACTACCTTGCAAACAAATGTTGCATCAGTAATCACCTGCATTGCATTTTGAGGACCGACCTCCTCAATGGCTTCTCCTAGGATCTAAAATTGAAACTCAATATCCTTGTGTTTTCCTAAACATACTTTAAGAGGTAAATTCCATCAATACATGAAACTATAATATTGATGAGTGGGTGGTGTCTAAGGTTCGTCCTCCCATCCATGATTATGTTGCAGCTATGTATTATCCATTTTAACTTCTCCTCAATTAACGGGTTAACCTTGGAATAATTGTTAAGTTTTTTCTAAGAGAGTGGTTCTCAATCTAGTCTAGCTAGGACCAACATGGGTGTTGTCTAATGTTTATCCACCCATCCATGATTAGTTGCAGCCATGTATTATCCATTTCGCCTTCTCCTCCTCCATCAATAGGTTAACCTTAGAACAACTTTTTTCCAAGAGAATCTAGTTAAGCTAGGACCCACATAACCAAGGTCAGCTCTGCTTACCTTGTTGATAAGCTCCTTGTAAAAGGGAGATTGAGCAACATGAAAAGGACTACCATTACCAAAGTAGAAATTGGGAATGACCTCATCTGCAACCTACCTTGCTTGCACATTGAATATATTTGTAATTATGTTTAATGATGAACCTATGGATTTTTGTTTCCCCCTTGGTTCTATTTCACTCACCTCAAATGAGGGAAATGAAGGTGGTCTACTTGAACTTTGTGGTATACAATAAAATAGCACCCCTTTGAAATAATCTTATCATCTCACCCCTCTCCTTAAGTGCGATCTTGTTACAAGACACAACTCCTTTACTGGGGGTATGTAAAAAGCATGCATTAAACCTTGTAATTCTGCCCTTCTAGTTCTCTAAGCAATGTTTCCTTTGCTATGCCAACTAGCACCCAAATCAGCTACTTTTTTTGTGTCAAGCAATGTTGCAAACTGGTGCAAAGAAGTCATTTTGTTAAATGACCCATTGGCACATGGTGCGAACAACTTGGAAGGGCAATCTGATTGCAATGCACTCCCAGTTGAATTGTTTGTGGCTGTGGCTAGGGTTTGGCTGCGCTCAGTTGTTTCCTCCACATTTTCTTCAATTTCATCACCCAATTCAAGGTCATTGTAGGTACCAATTGAATCCAACTTGACCCTAAAAATGAAAACATCAATAAACAACAAAAAATAACAATATGAATATAAAAACAACAGCCTTTTTAATACATTTCAGCTAAAAAAACAGTAGATCTTGTTTGCCCAAAATAATAAAAAACAGCATTATTTGCCCACCAACAACAAAAAACAACAGCTTTGCAAGTTTGAATAAGATTAAAAAATTATGTTTGAAGGTTTGAATAAGTTAAAATTTGTAAGTTTGTAAGGAGGTTTGAAAATATTCAACATGACATGAAAGTTTGTAACAATGGATTTGAAGGTTTGAAACCAACAATGAAACATGAAAGCATTTGATATTTCAAAATGAAACAAAAATGGTATTCATTTAGGTGATGGGCCCATTATTTTGGTCTTTGGAAAAGAATTGTCAAGTCGGTGCAGTTAGATTATGATTGTGTTTGGTTTTGGTGTTGGTTCTGTTATTATGCGAATGGCTTATTTTTTTCATAACAAATTAACTTTGCAATTTTTTGTGCAGTTCTATTTCAATGATTGCAATGAATCATGTTGCATTCTTTTTTGCATTGCCCTCAAAGATCAAAATTTGTGTATCTCCAATGTTAATCCACTACCTATTTTTGAAAAAAACATATTGTGGTCATTTATAGGTGGTACAAATTGATTCAGAAGCCGTTTGAGGAGGGTGATGAACGTGGATTGAAGCTAGTTCAAGCTATCTTGCGGCCATTAATGTTGCGGAGGACAAAAGATAGTACTGACAAGGAGGGCAGGTATATTTTTAGTTGATCTTTTTGTTTCCCTGAAATTCTGACTCTTTTTTTAGTGATTGCTGAAGCCTGATATCATGTTCCTTCTTATATATCCAGGCCTATCATTGTTCTTCCTCCAGCCAGTGTCCAAGTAGTCTATTGTGAGCTTACAGAAACTGAGAAAGATTTCTATGGTGCCTTATTTAAAAGGTCTAAGGTGGGTGACTATGTTTGTGATATTTTTAAAATCTTTCTAAACCTAGCAACAAATTCCTACATCTCTGCCTGATTGTTGTAACACTCATTATAAACACTCATTATAACATGTGGATTATACTTGCTTTGCAGGTCAAATTTGACCAGTTTGTGGAACAAGGCAGAGTTCTCCACAATTATGCTTCTATTTTGGAGCTACTTCTGAGGTTACGCCAATGTTGTGACCATCCTTTTCTTGTTATGAGGTGGGTTTAGTACAGAAATTATGGATATGCGTAGTGTATATTTAGATGACCAAAAGAGACATAACACTGGTACAGGCAAGTTGCATTGTTCTCTCAAACTTAGAAGAAAAGCAGGTTTTATAACTAATTCTATGTTATAAAAATGATAAGCACAGACCATGTTTCTATAAACCATATACATAAAATGAAAATACAAGCATCAAAACACACAAAATAATAATGTAAGCATGATAATATAAATATCATATTTCATTCCAAGTGGGAGTGACAAGTATTGACCTCAAGTACATAAGCCATATATTTCAGTTAGCAGGAAAATTTGGAATCCTCCAAAATCTCCTATGCTACAATCATCTGTCCTGTACAATACTTTGCAGCTGAAAGTAGTTAAGGTTGGAAATTGAAAGCTTCAACTTATCTGAAGTGTTGAACAAACTGAGATGAGTTAACAAATGTTGAGTTGCATAAACTGTAACTCACACAATGATTTCAGATCTTTAGGAGGCAAGAGACTCTCTGTAGGTACAGTAGGTACAAGACAAATTTTGAGTTGATTTATTTTGTAAACATTTTAATGTCTCCAACACAATATTGTTTCTGTCCAACAGCTACTTAATGTCAGAATCTTATGGAAACACCTTTTGAGGGAATTACTATGAAATCCACTGCATTACATATTTATTGTCTTGAAAGCTCTTTTGTAAAAGATGTCTGATGATTGCTTTATTGTCATCAGCCGTGGTGACACACAAGAGTATTCTGATCTGGATAAGCTGGCAAAACGTTTTCTTAAGGGAGGTCAGCAGGCTGCAAATGGGGAATCTAAATCTGCACTTTCAAAGGCTTATATTCAAGAGGTGGTTGAAGAAATTCGCAAAGGGGAAAAGGCAGAGTGTCCAATTTGCCTTGAAGCAGTTGAAGATGCAGTCCTCACTCCTTGTGCACACTGCATGTGTCGTGAATGTCTTCTTGCAAGCTGGCGCAGCACTATGAGTGGGTCCTGTCCTATATGTAGGTATTGTCTTCATGATACCTACATTTTTTTTATATTTTCATGTTCTACTGATTTTATCTGTAAGGGGTTATATGCATGTAAAATGCTATAAATTGATTTTAGATGACACAACACTATGGAATGGTCTTGTTCAATGTGTAGGTATTATTCTCACTGTCGACAGTCCCCTCATATATTTTACTTCATACTCCTATCTAGATGTGTTTGGTGTATGCAAAGAGCTACAAATTGGTTCTAAATGTGTATTTTGTGCAAATCTTCTATTAAATTTCAGGAAAGCATTAACTAGGCAGGATCTTATCACGGCTCCCAGAGAAAGTCGATTTCATGTAGATGTTGAAAAGAATTGGACAGAATCATCAAAGATTTCAGCTCTTCTACGACATCTGGAAGAATTAAGACCATCAACATCTAAAAGCATTGTCTTTAGCCAGTGGACAGCCTTTCTAGACTTGTTGCAAATACCTCTTTCCAGGTACTTAATTATTTTCCCACTAAATCATATTGCATGAAAGCAAAATATTTCTGTAAAATCTGGCATGCTGCCAGATTTGACAAGTATTTATAACTAATATGACCATGGGAACTGGCACAGTGGATATTTTATATTTTTTAGGAATTAATTTTTCTTCTTTAATAACCTATATATGAAAAGCCTTCTCAAATGCAGAACAAAGGAATTGAAAGAGTTCCACAAAAGCCTGTGGAAGGCGTTTTTCTTATTTTAGTAATTCCCGTTCCTTTTCGGAAAGTTTTGACTTATGAAATGAACTTTGTATAGAGTGTGGTGATTCTGAGAATTCTTTTATTTCTATAGTAATCAGGGTTATCAGGGAATGAATCTGAAGAGAAATACATGACAAGCTGCTAAATTTGTGACAAGACCTTACTTCCACATATCCTTAGTGGAAATATTAATTCCAAATGGAATTCCAAGATACCTCACTATATTACTTTCTAGGATCCACTTTACCTAGGACTTAGCCCAAGGCAGAGTCAAAATCAGGTAACCAGAATTCAGTTTTGTGATCATTAACCTTGACATCTGAAAGAACGTAGGATGCCTCCAGGCACTCAAAAGTTCCTGCTACAAAATAATGCATTGGCAAATAGACTTCAGTGTTTATGAGTCATTCCCATGCTTTTTTTTTATCTGTCTTAGTTTTCATATGTCTAGACTGAGATGTTTCTCTGATTGTTGCTTTTGAACTACAACTGCAATGTTACTCTTTTTTGTATCATTTTTATTTCCCTATTTTTTTGATTGAGGTACTCAATGAGCTTAATCAGTTATTTTAAACCCCTTTTAACTTTCCAGCATCGCTGACCACATTTTGGTCACTTACTTCAATTTTACTCTCCCCTCCTTCTTGCAGACCTAAAATTCTTCTTTATATCCCTGTCATCCTGTCAATTTGCTTATCTTATCAATTCTTATGCATTCAAATTTCAATCTTTCTATTATGTAGTCATCTCTAGTTGTGAGTCATCATTATAAGAGCCATTGTCCTATTAATATTGCTCATGTCCTCAATAAATGTTCTATAAAGATCTCTGTTTCTGGATAAGTGCAACGACCATTCTCTTGAAGTGTTTCATTGAGTTTTCCTTTGAAATTCCTTGTATTAGTTAAAGTGGTTGATATATGTATTTGCTACCAGGTGCACTAAATAAACACATTTTATTGCAAACTAAACTGCCAATATAGAAATTGCTATTTTCCTGTAATGCCCCAAGCCGACATGCTCAAAACAAAACTTGATGGAACAACTTTTTTTTTGAAACAATGACAACAACGCCGTTAACACAAGAACATGTTGCACTTGTACAACATTGTGCACACAAGTGTCACAACGACAAGAACAACAAGACAACTTCATCATTGCATAAGCAACGTGGCAACAATGAAAGACTAACCACTCGTGGGATAAATCCACCATGATGAACATACAAGAGAGAGAGAGAGAGAGAGAGAGAGAGAGAGAGAGATGACAACACCTACACGATGATTGATTACTAAACCATGCCCGTGTTCTCTCACAACACCACACTAGAATAGGATGAGGGAATCAGCAACCTCCAATCCATATTCAGATACACTTCACAACTCTAAACATAGAGACAAACCTCTACAAGAGGTTGCCTAACCAAGAGGCACAAACTCACCACAAATTGGAATAATGATGAGTCACTTCCAGACAACCACACGATTCCCAAGACATCCTGTCGCAATGTGACAACACACAAGCAGAAGGATACTACTTCACCACACCCCATGGCTTATGAGGAATGTGGAGGACACCAACAAGGCCTACCAAGGAGGATTACAACTTTCCCAAGTCTTCACAGGACTAGGTGCACGATCTTCCTAACCTTAGGTTTGACAATCGAACAACTTTAGAAGAAGGCACACAAAACGAGGCAAGAGAAGCCGCAAGTTCTCAATGAAAACATGTAAGAACATGCACACAACACCTCTAGACCCCTAGGACCATGAGGAATAACTTCCGCTTACATGGTTTTCCCATATGAGGCCTCAAAACAAAGAAGAAAGATCAAGTCTTGAGACAAAGATACTTTGACTAGGTTTTGAGGGTTCCAAAGACTAAAATGATCGGAACAGGGAAGATCCAAGGCATAAAAATTATTTGTCAATGGCATTAGGCTTAGAAAACCACCGGCTAATTGAGGTTAAGAGGTTTAACATTTTGTTTTTTTGAATGGGAACAAGGTCGCCCAAAAAGAGTTAGACAAAATTTTGAGTTTTAACCTTGCCCAACCAGTCTGCTCCATTGATGACCAGGCTGCCCAAACATACTAGGCTGCCCAACTGGACTTAGAAACTTTCTGGTTAGTCCGTGACAATTCTGGGCAAGACAGGGCTGCCTAGATACAACACCAGGCCGCCCAACTGTGAAATGTGATCACTAAATTCATTTTAAGCACCAATTGAAATATTCCTTCCATTTTAACTTTCCAAGACATAAATACATCATATGAGTACTATCATGCTTGACACCAACGACACCAACACCAAAACACGTAATTAGGGCTAAAACACTAATATTTACAAATCTTACAATCCTTCGCAATGAGAGGTCCATTAATATCAATATTACAATCTGAATGAAAGGAAAGCATCTGAATACATGAAATAAACTTGGTAGAACATGGTACCATAATGTTCCCTTGATCCATGAACTGTCGATTCCCAATGGTGGTTACCATGCCACCTAACCTCGTGGAATCAAAAGATCCACTCCCACCATGCTAGGAAATAGTCACAAGGGCCAAAAGCACAACGCTCACGCCAAACACATGGGGAGATGGCTTACACACACACACCATACACCCAACATACGCATCAAATATCAAACAATCATCCAAGACAAGTCATCATTTGGTACAATCACAAATGGCATAACACAATTCACATTGGGCAAACTCACCAATGTCACATTACAAATCTGCATTGGGCCAACTCACCAATGCCATACCAAGAATCATCCTTGGGCAACCTCACCAAGGGCATAACACAAGCACATGGAAGGGAATACATCATCCTTTAGGTACTACTCAACTACACTAGGGTTAGATATTAGAGAGCAAGAGAGGGAATGCCATCGTGGACACTCATGTGGGGCTTAGCGCGGAACCAAGTATCCTCTCATATAGACGAGGGTACTTGATCTTACAAGTCTTATGCTCCTTGTGCAGATTGTCTTCCCCCATCATCCTTAGCTTGTACGAGCACTCAAGGCATGTGAGGGTATCCATTATCTTGGTTAATTAATTACCCATGTGGTTTTCACTTGATTAAATAACTCTCCACTCGGGAGCCATTCCCATAACTCTCTCTAATACCTACACCCTAAGCTCATCACATCCTCCAACAAATGTGGCACAAAAAACAATGCAACATTCACATGGCATAAATTTATTTTCTCAAAAGCTGGAAAACATAATCTTAAAATGTTCCTTACGAAAATCCATTAAGGAGACTTAATTTCCCCCAAAATAAGGCATTCATAATTCACTTTTATATTCAAATTTTCAGTTTAATTCTAAATGCCAAAAACCAGAAATTACATGCAAACTCCATTAATGGAGCTTCAAACTCTCCATTTTTCAAAAATTCAAAAAACGAAAAAGTACCCTTTTGCTGAAAACATGCACAACAACCATTTTATGACATAAAAATTAAAATCCAACTTCCGGGTATTTTGGAAAATTTTGGCATTATGAGGGCACAAAATTGACTTTTTTCAAAATTTTCAAATTAAATTTATTCTACTCATTTTTTTATCAAAATGAAATTCTAATAGGGAAGTCTTATGCTCCCTTAAGGGTGAGCATGGCATCCAAATCGAAAAGCATAAGGAAAAGGAGGAGAAATAAGCAACTTACCTCAATTTTTGCCAAAAACAAAATTGGAGAATACTTCAAGCACACCCAACAAATCCACGAATCCAACCACAATCACATCTCCCTTCCCATTCCTATCCTTTTGCAGCCAATCTTGTCCAATTCTGTTCACAAACACATTCCCAATTTCATTTTCAAATTTATGCAAGAAAGAGGGTTTGAGAGCCCATTTTCCCCAAAACAAGAATGAATTAAAAAGCTAAGTCTATTGTTTCCTTTTATTCCATTTTCCCTTTCAATCTTTTGAAGTCATTTAAATCCACACAATCAAATTGAGCATAAACATAACCCAAACCCCAACGAAATCTTGGCAATTAACTAAATACTAACTTATACTTTTATTTTCATTTTCCCGCATTTTTCCCAAACACAAAATATTTCGATAATCACTATAAAAATCCTTTAAATTCCTAGCATTTAATTTATGATAAAAAAGGTAATTTAAACTATCATTTTTATATTTACCTTAATCCGATTCCATGATTAAAATATGGTGAAATCATGCAATTTGTAACTTGTTAAATATTTTATGGAAAAACATGAAATTAGGAAATTATTTAAATCGAGGACACACTGGCATTTCACAACATAAAGGGATTTCAGAATAATTCCTAACTCGGATCCGGGTTCACATAGGGTCAAGCATGACACATATTGTACTCGATCAGGGAATGGATAAAGAGGCCCAATGTGACATCTCCGAATTAACCACTGTTGGGGAATACCGAATAACTCAAACTTGTCTAGTCAGGTGGAGAAATAACCTTGTACCTGTAACCATTCAATGCATGTCAAGGGTACCTGCTCAATGTATATATAGCTGAAGCACAACATAATAATCCAACCGGGTCCAATAGTATAAAGCATAATAACATCCATACATCTATCATATAAATCATTCCTCAAACATCAATAATCAGGATCACATTCAATCACAACATATATAATGCACATCATTGAATTGAAGCATGCTGATAAACCAAGCATGTAATTATACAAAATGCCAACAACCGACATGTTGAGGAACCTCCTCTCGAACATGCGGTGGTTCATTCACACCATTCAGAGCCATAAAAATAATCACCACAAAAATCACGAGGAAATGGTGAAGCTGAAACACCAATCCTGCAACTACAAGCTGCAAACAGGAGGGCACTACATTTCCTACATCGATTTGTTGTTCTTTGTAATTGTGTTCTTTATGTGTTGTGTTCCATATTCAATGTTTAAAGTATCTTTAAACTAGCAGCAAGGATTCCCCAATTTGCATATGTTGTTGTATTTCTCTTTGTAATGTACCTATTATCATTCAGGCATTCCGAACCAAACTTGTGCTTTCTTTTCTTGCTATTACAGTTGTAGCACTTGATATGCTTTCTAAGATTTTTTCTTGTTCATCACATTAGTGCTTTTCCATTATTTGCAGAGGGAATTTCCAGTTTGTCCGCTTGGATGGGACGCTGAATCAACAACAGCGAGAAAGAGTGATACGGGAGTTCAGTGAAAATCCTCACATTTTGGTAGGTTTGTGTTCTTTACTACAATGTATGCTATTGAAAAATTGAATTGGGTGTTTATATATTGTTGCTATTGCTTTTGCAGGTGATGTTGATTTCGTTGAAGGCTGGAGGTGTGGGAATAAATCTTACTGCAGCTTCTAATGCTTTTCTATTGGTTTGCTCTCTCTCTCTCTCTCTCTCTCTCTCTCTATCAATCAATCAATCAATCTCTCTCTCTATCAATCAATTAATCAAGTGGATTCAAGATTTTAACCCTTAGTTATTGCCAAAAATTGTTCAGAAATTCTTGTCAACTCTGTTTTGTACCACCTATTTATTGCATCATGGTTCCTAATTATTATTGTATTGTATGTAATGTAGGTTCCAGATTTTTGGCTGTGAAACTCTGCATCTTTAATTAATCCAATAGGCTATTTAGTGAGGTCAATGTAAAAGAAAAATGCTTCTTTATTTGACGTTGTATTAAGTTGCTTCTTGGACAATTTATTCAGTTAAGTATGGGCTGTTTAGAAACAAGGAAAAGATTATATGCAGGTTAGGCCCTGTGTGTACCAAAGCTTTTTCTGCATTTAATTGCAACCTGGGCCGACTCTGCACCTAGTAGACATTTATTTTATTTGATCCATTTTGGATCTGTTGGTGTGTGTTTTGAATACGCTACCATACACAGAATAAAATGCCCAAGGACACTTTATCCTCTCTTGAAAAGTAATTGTAAATACCTAGAAGATAATACAATGACTCCAATGTTTCTTTTGGCCAGGTTATGACATATGGACAAGGTCAGTGGGCGTTGTGATTTGCTGGTAATCACAAGGGGACTTACAGAAAATTCATTTCGCGAGTCGAGGACTTAGACAGTTTTATCATTGAAGCTCTTTTTGATGGGTATTTCAGACTTTTCCAAAAAAAGGGCAAAAGGATAAGGGTTTAGAAATCTAAACTACGCCTAAGAACTCAAGAGACGGCAGTGACGAGATAAAATAGGGTAACCACACTTTGTTTCGCCTCCTTTAGACAACTACACAAAGTGGGTGCAATCTTCAAAGGAAGTGATAATAATTTTCATGTTTGAATTGAAAACAAACAGAAGTTAAGCATCCACAATTTAATGGCTCAGACTAACTTTGCACATCAAATACAAATCATCCATTCGACAAAAGTATGAGCTAAATCTTATCTACCACTGCTATCAAATCTATCATCCATTTAACAAACATATAAATGAAATACTAATCTAATTCTACTCTAAGTGTTGAAGGAGGAATATTAAACCTTGCACACTATTTGAAAACAAAAGTGATTCTAAGCAAATCATGCACTAGAGCTTTTATTGACGGAAATAGTCTTGTCGCAACAATATTATACTACTCACTTCAGAAATTGTAAATGAGAGCAATCAAGTTTACATAGAGTTCATGAATTTGAATAAACGGCTTAGATTAAAAATGAGCCAACGGCCAAGATTAAAACAAATAAACCCTAATTAGGGTTTCCCAAAATGACTTCAGTAAACAGAGAGTTGACAGGGTGATGTGGCGCTTTGGAGCTATTTTCAAGGAATTACATCCCGATCCTCCCGCATCGCCGTGTGTTCAATGAATTTGGACACGATCAAGGCAACTTCATCCATGGTGACCTGAGGAAGCATTCCAATTCTGAATTCCAGTCCGTCCACACTCTCGGTGCATCTGGCAAAAGTATCCTCCCACTCTGGCTTGGTCTTCTCAAAAGACTCTCGGATGCTTAAGAAGTTCACCAATTTGGCTCAATCCTGCTTCAGAATAGGTTCTGTGATGGCAAAGATGCCTTCTTGGACCTTCCCTTTCAAAACCTCTAACTGCAGGTCATTCTCTCGTAGAGCCTCCTTATCCAGGATATTGGCAATCATGTTGAGGAGTTTGGCCTGAACTTCTTTGACCTGTTCTTCCAATCTGATACCATCAACCTTCACCCTCTCCAAGACTTCGCCTCGTGCCGTCAAGGCCCAATACCAGGTGTGGAAGTCATAGGCTGCTCCTGCTGCAATAACACCTCCGTCTATCAGCTCCTGCTTAGGAACTCCTTTCAAAATCCTAAGGCAAGGGATTATCCTATCTTGCACATCCGGAAGGCTATCCCATACTTCTGCCAAAACAGCCAACCTAGAAAGTAGGGCGGTTGCCTGACCATAAACCAGAGTCAACCTCTCCACGAATGCCTCAGCTTCAGTCCCCTTTGCTGCTATCCATTCTCTGGCTTCCCGAACGGTGACCATATTTTCTTCTATCTCTTTAACAGCCCCTTGTGAAGAGTTCGGAAGTAGAGGAGCTGCCGTGTTGTCTTGATCAAGCGGCTTGATCAAGTGCTGGATATACCCCTTTAGGTGCTCAATTTCTAACTGGCACTCTTTCCTCTTGGCTGCCTCCTTTGCCAACCTTGACTTGATAGTGGACACTAAGTTGTCCAAGTCTTCAATTTCTTGGCCCTTCGTGGTTGGGCCCAAGTCAATGGTTGTGATGGCATAATCTTGTGGAGCCATGTCCTCCTGTGGCCTGTCCATTGTAGGTACTGCGATTTGCACTGTCTTGTTGCCGGCTCCATCTCTCTGTATGCTCGAGAATTTCTTTGCTGGCTTCTTAACGGTAGTCTGCGTAAGTCTGGCCAAGAAGTCAGCAGTGTCATTCTCTTTTGGCTCCTCCACTGGCGCCTGTACTTTCAACCTCTCTCTTAGCCAATCCGGGATCGTCGGCTGCTCTATGCCCTCATCCTCAGGCCTGTCTTCTCTGTCAGGAACGTCCAGAATTCCCCTAAGGGCTGAAATCATTCCTTCCTGGAAATCCTCATTTTGGGTGTCCACATTTTCATCATCGGACTCCAATATTTCTGTGCCTGTGGGAGATGGTGGCGCATCTTCGTCCGATTGAGGCTCCATATTGTTTTCCGGAATCGGGGAAGGATCCCTAATGTCAGCTAGTGAAGCGTCTACAGTAGCCAGCATCTCCTCAATATTCCTAGATGCGGCCGAGTGGGAAGGCTTTACCTTAGCCTGCTTCTGAACTGGCTCCTTGCCTGTAGCTATCTCCTTCCTTTTCTTGGAAGTGGTGGCCTCTATCATCTCTACGCCGTGGGATGCGTCCGCATTGGAAGAATAGGATTCCGCCTCACTCAACATATCATAAGTTAAGGTTATCCTTTTTCGTCGGAGTTCCTGAATCTGTTGATCAACCCACCACTGTGTATACTTGACGACTGGTCTCATCAAAGTATTCAAATCGGCGTGCTCGGGTTTTGACCATCTGACCACCGGCAAAGGCAAGCTCTCATCAAGGTGTGGCTGTACCTGCTGTCCATCTTCCTCCAATTGATCCGGCACTCGGCAAAGTTCTGTTGCTCTGATCAAACTGACAGGCAATCTGGACCACATCTTTCGCCTAACTTCAAACTCGTCCGCAACATTTGCCCAGAAATCTTCCAGTTCGACACTATGCTTGTACCTCCTTCCATCCATCGTCTTGATATGGTGATGCGGGTCGAAGTGGCTCCTAGATGGGTAGGTAGCAAAAGGATAATGTTGAATCTCGAGCTTGGCACTATCTGCTGCCTGTGATGACGGACAAGACTCTAGCATGTTCCCTATAAAGAAGGGAAACGTTACTGCCGCCTTTTGCTTTGTCCGTTGGAGGCCTTGAAATTCTTCTAGCTGCCTTAGTACTTCCAACAGGACCATCTTGTTAGTTGGGAAAATGGGCAAACGATATGGGCTCCCAGTGAATCCCTGGATTCTGATGTACGTGTATCGGGGATACTGGATAAACCATGACCCATATTTGCCAATCAACTTCTTGGCTTCAGGAGTCAGCCGTTGATGCGTCTCTCCCTGGAGTATTCTGGTGATATACATGAGGAAGGCGTCATGAGCTCGCCGGAAGTGCGCCTTTTCTTTCAACTGCAATTGTGGATAGCAGTCGTATGCCTTCAGCTCATTTGATCCACCGCCGACCGTGCCCTTGCATATCAAGCCTGCATACTTGTAAGTCCTAGCCAACATGTAGATGACATAGGAACTCATATAAAACGTTTTAGTTTTCTCTAAGTTGACAAGCTGCTCGTGGAGGTTGTTGCTAATCATTCGTGACCAGTTAAACATCTTTACGCCCTCTGTGATGTCCTCAATAAAATAGTACATCCATGGCTCAAATGGCGCCCCCAAAGGACTGCCTGCTATTCTGTTCAGCAAGATAATGATGTCTCCATAGTCTTCCTTGAAGTCCGTATGCATCAACTTCTTGGGCATTTTCTTGATCGACGGCCTTGGTTTGTCCAGCCATGACTTGTTGATGTTGGCGGCACAAAGGTCAGGCTACTCATCATACAATCTCTGGGCGTCTTCCTTAGTCTTGTAGGTAGTCTTAGGATACTTAGGAATGCCGAAGGCTTCTTGTATGGCCACCTCTCCCAAATGCGCCAATATTCTCCCGTCAGGTGCCACAATTTGTCTTAACTCAGCATTATAATGCAGCGCACACTCCACCATTAATTCAGCACACTCCAATGCAGGCGGAAATCCGGCAGCTTGGAAAATACCATTTCTCACCATCCTTCTGGCGGCAGGCGTTGGCAAAGGTCCATTATGCCCATATATTCTCTTCTTAAATTCTTCGAGGTCAATGTGGCCAAGGTTGGTGTCCGAGACGTCTTTCCATTTGGATTTAATTCTAGTCTCTGGTTGCGATCCTTTGCTTGCAAACTTCATCTGTGCTTTGCTAGATGTTTCTCCTTGATCGACTGTCAACCTGCAAGTACAAAATGCTTAACATTAATATAAAAACTTTTAAAATCAAATTACTCCGGGTGTAGTTTGGACAAAATCGCACTTTTTAGCTTATTGAATTGAAATTTTTTTCAAAAAGCAAGCTGAAAGTAATAAATTCGCCTATCTATGAATGAAATTCGTGCCGGAAATGAAGTAGAAGATAGGAATGAGGTGTAAACATATTGCCGATTAACTTCCAAACCTCAAAGATCGTGTTCTGGCTGCAAATGAATTTAAAAATTCAGAAAATCTGCCAAAAGAAGTGCGCCAAAGCTGGGAAGTGGGATTTTCAGCCAAGAAATGACTTATTTCTTCCTAAAAATCACGCCTGTCAACAAGAAATTGCTACCTCGATTCTCACAACAACGTTACTTGCACTAAATTTTCCTTCGCAAATGATTCCCAGAAGATTCGAGAGAGATAGCCTCTTCTCAGCCGAAATTGTGAAGAAATGAGTTGTTGAAACTCATTTTATGGCTGAGAAGTGCGATTTTCCTCAAGGAATTGCTTTCTTTTTTTTGATTTTCTTCCAATTTTTAGAAACGTTTTTCTTCTCAGGTCGACAAGTTTCTAATTTCACTTTCAGTTGTCGAGGCAAGTTTCTAATTTTCATCTTTGTGCCACCTCTGTTTGAGATTTTCGAATTTCTCAAAAAATTGCCTAAGTGTTGGAGAAAATATCAAAAGATATTAAATTATTGTTTAAAATTAATTTTCCAACGTTCTTTAAATCTTTGAATCATGGCAATTTATCTAAGGCAGAATAATTTAATCCTCCAAATAATCTCCAGACTTCGAATTTTTTAATTAAAATTCCCTAAATGTTGGGAAATAATTAAAAATATTAAAATATTTAAAATTCCAACCCGTTTAACCTTGATACATGGCTAAGTTTATTCGTCCGAGGCAAAATATCTCTTTTCAAATTGTCCGCCTAGCCAAAATGTGCTCAATAGTTCATCTGCCAAATTTCAACTCTCTAGGCGGAGTTCTGACCTCTCTGGACATTTTACTTAGCCAAATAATTCATTTTCTCTCTCCTTCTGGGTTGCGCGAACTTGGAGATTTCTTTGCCATTTTGCCATTTTTTTATTCATGCCTTAGGAATTTTTCCAAGCTGAGAGGGGTGGACTTCATGGTTTGCCTTGCCTTGCATTCTTCATTTCTTGCCAAAGAATTTCATTTTGTCTTGCCGAGGAGTAATTTTCATGCCGTCCTAACCTCTTCTCTCTCTAGACATTTCTTCATTTTCATGCCTTAGAAAAATTTATCTTCTAAAGTTGGGCAAATTTCTCATAATTCCTTGCTAATGGCGTGTTTTATCCTGTATTTGTCTAGGGCGGACTTCACCCTTCTCTTGCCATGGCGAGTTTTGGTCTTGCCTTGTCCAACGGCCAACGTTACTTGTAATTTCACCATTTAATTCAATTAATAGCGAATTTTCTATGTAATTTCACCCCTTCCAAACACCTTGGAGCGGACCCCTTCATAATTTTACCCTTCTCCACACTTCTTGGGGCGGACTTCTCATATCTCATGCCATTTTCCATATGGCGGACTTAATAAGTTGTTTGCCATTTTCCTCTAGGCTGGGCGGACTTCACATTTTCCATGCCACTTGACTTATGGCGGACTTCATCATGCCTTAGCCACTTCCTATCTTGCTGGGCGGACTTGGAGACCTTCATGCCATTTGAATTTCTTGGGCGGACTTTGACCTTCTTGTGCCAAGGGCGGACTTGGCTTCTCCTTTGCCATGGGCGGACTTTAGCTTCCTTGTGCCATTCGTCTCTTCCAAACATCTTGGGTAGACTTCATGGTTTTCATGCCAAGGGCGGACTTGGCATCCTTCTTGCCTATGGGCGGACTTTGGTCTCTTTGTGCCATGGCGGACTTTGGGCCTAGCTTGCCAGTGCCTACCTTTGGCATGCCAAAGGTAGGGCGGACTTCCTATACTTCATGCCACTCCTTCCTTGAGGGCGCCATCTTAATACTTAGCCATTTTCAATTTTTTTTTGCTATTTTACCTTGATTCTTTTGACATCTGGAGGTGTGCTGATTTCTTGCCTGATGGAATCCAAAAATAGAAACTTTATAAAAATAGAAAAAGCAAAAAGCATCCCTAAAAAATAGGAACTCCAGAATGGCCTAAAAATGCCGAAAATCAAAAAAGCAGAATCCCTAAAAAATAGGAAGTGTCAAAATTGACCAAAAGCAATGGCGTTCCTCGTCTACTGGGTCTTCTGAGCATTTCCATGACGTTTAAGCATTCAAATGGGTTCAAAATCTCACCTTGGTCGGAATGACTCTCAAAAAGTTATTCAAATTTAGGACTCTAAACAGGCGATTCAGAGGGCGACATCAAAACTTGGGGGTCCCCATTTGCAATGGGGCGATGTTTGAAATAGGTCACAACAGGATCAAGAACCCAACTACAGTGTGTATTGTTCTCTCTTTAGATACCTCGTTCTTTCAATTACATGAGCATATTTTGATTGCAACATGGTAATAAGGTTGCAAAATTAAGTTTTCCAACTCTGACTGATTATGCATCCAACCTTGGTTGCTGAAACGATTTGCTGTTTATCATTCTCAAAAGGATTGAGCAGAGCTTTCAATTAGTTGGAGATGTTCTGAAGAAGAGCCTTCTTATATAGAAATTAGGCAATTGTATTTTTTGTTTCTTTGGTCCTTTGTTCCTTACTTGGATCTGTAGTATGAATAATTTCTACTTTTAGTCTGGATGCCATGAGCAGTATTTTACCAGTATACAAAACTAAATATGCTTTATCAATTTTCTACACCTTCTCTTCATGGTATTCATTCAAACTTTAGCTCTATGGTGAGCTGTTGGATATTTTAGTATTCCTAAAGTCACCTCATCTAATTTTGGGCAAATGTTCTACTTTTATTCTGCATGCCATGAGCAGTATTTAACCAGTTTACAAAACTAAATATGCCTTATTAATTGTTACATCATCTATTCATGGTCATCATATAAACTGTAGTTCTAGGGTGAGCAGTTGGATATTTTAGTACTCCTAAAGTCACCTCATCTGATTTTTGGTGAATGCCTAACTTAATCTTTCTCTGTAGCAAGGTTTATTTCAAAAATTTTGAGGGAGGGGATTTGTAGGATTTGTTTCCCTTGTTTTGACCTTTACATGCTTCCAGAATTTGGTATCCATCTATTTGTGATGTTGACCAATGAAGCTGTAGAGGTCAACTTTTCTAGACATACATGTATGTATGTATGGTTGCTTTTTGCATTTTTAATTATTGTGCAAATTTTCTATTTCAAAGAGCTATTTCTTTTTTGATGAAGGAAGACCAAGAGAATTAAAGGTGAGCGATTGAAGGGTGCTTTGATCCATAGTCACATTATATGTACATGACAATGATATGGCAACCCAAAAAAAACTAAATGGAATTCAATTACATGGCTTTAAAATGGGAAAAACTGCTGGAAAAAACAGCAAATTAAAAGATGCTAAAGTACTCAAAAAATGGATTTTTTTTTGCAAATGTTATTTCATTGCAAAAGGAGTGCGTAGAAAGAGAAACAAAGTCCAAACAATTATATTATAGTTCTCGTTAAGTATCAATATGTCATAGACTCATTACTCAGAGTCATAAGCCCTTAGCCAATCGTCCTATCAGATATGTAAAACAAAATTAGAGAATACAAAATTCAAATAGCCTCTTAGTCAGCCATGACTAGATATGTGAAGTAGAAGTTGATGCCCCTGCTGTTGCAACCATTTTGTCCAAATGAGCATGTTCACAATCATCCATAACCTCATTAAGGTTATTCGAATCCTCTTCAATAATGTAGGCTCTTCCTTGGCTGTGATCCATTTAGAATTAGGAACAATTTCATCTAGATCAATTGGTTGATCATCTTCAACACTACTCGAGGTTAGCAATGATGAATGAATAAATTCTCAACCTACTAGTGTATGTTATAAAAATAGAAATTTTTTGAAAGTCATTGTTGGAAGGTTTTTATTCTCTTATTTTCTTCAAGCAAAGACAAAGGTTGTGGTGGACAAAGACCGAACCATTCATCAGTTGTTGGCTCGATTGGTTGTGTTTCTTAGAGTGTATATGCTCTAATACTCTTTGAAATGTGCCCCTTAGTTTTTTCCCCAATTTTTGATCACAAAATCCAGCACAACACCAATGATTAGCATTAGCTCCCAAAAGATAATCAACTTGAAGTAACCTTCACCAAGAATGTTCACCAAGGTCCTATTGAAGGCAAGGTGATAGTATATGGTGATGGGATCGTTAGCAATAAACTGTACTAAAATACAATGCTGGAAATGTAACAGCAGGCGATGATCCGACCATGAGAATTCCACGCTACCACTTGTTTAGTGGGGGGAAGATATTACAATGAAAGGGTAATTCATCTGCTAATAGCAAACATCCACTAAGCCGTGGGGATACTCCACTTATTTAGTGGGTGAAATATGAAGAGATACAATTGTTTATTCCTCCACACTGACGGTAAACCGACCAGGGGTTACAATGTTTGCATCAAAATAACAAAGTAAATGCAAAAGATATAAATGACTGGAATAGTACTACTGTTACCAACAATTACAATGAGTTTATTACAATGATTTTCAATAGAAATCTGCTCCAAAACAACTGCAATGATGACACTATATTTCTGATTGCAAATATGAATGAACACACCTAAGAAATATAGCACGAAATGGAATTAACCAGGTCTGATATACAAGACCAGCAAACTGAATGTTCAGACCAGCAAGCTAGGAGATCACTAAAATGCTCATATCTCCTTCGATACTCAACCAAATGACACCAAATCAAATGCAAATGAAAGCTAGATGAAGGGTGACCAAGAACAAGTCATTAAACAACATCAATACCTTTCAAATTATTAAGCACACATCCCAAGGAGAAATCTGGAAATGACAAACCCTCCTTGACAAGGGTGACCTGTTCTAGAAAATTGTAGACATCATAATAAAATTTGAAAATCCAGGAGAAGGGGTGCCTAAGGCAAAGAAACACATGGGGCGAATACCCAAAATGATATAAAAATCATACAAGTAGCTATGAATGAAAATATGGTTCAGCTACGCTTGAACCAGCAACCTGTAAACAAAAAATATCATCAAAAATTCAACAATGATGCTCAATTTGCTTGTTTGTGTGAGAAGCAGTCTCAATCCCAACTAGGTGTTATATTTCAAACACGAAATTGGATATTTGCTAGGAGGTATGCATTCCTCGAAGCCATAAGCCTGAAACCAATTTGGCAGCAATTCGTGTTAGTTTTAGGATCAGAACTGAAATAAGCAGAATAACAACACAAGAACAATGAACACAGCAAGATACCTTGGGAAAACCCTCCTTCTAGAGGGAGAAAAACCCAGCAACATATAACTCTTATATATAGGATGAATAAGAGCAGAAATCTATTTTACAATCAGACCCTTCTCAAGGGCGAATTAATACAATGAATAATAGCACCTATCCTTTGATGCCAAGATAAATATGTATCTCCTTGAAGTCGATCTGCTTCTACAAGATGATAAACTGCTGCTGATGGGTGAACTTCTAATTTGCAGAGAATGTGAATATGAATCTGAATATATGAATGACTTGCTAACACCCTGTATATATACAAAACATGGTGACTCTTCACATAGGTCGGCCTCCTTTTAAGAAATAATATAATTTGTGATTAAGGCCGACTTGCCTTATAAATTATTTATTATATTAACTTAGGAGAAAATATCTCCCTAAGCTACAAACACTAACAATTCGATATCATAAACAATGGATCCCAAATGAATGAACAAGGCCTCACATAAATAACATTCTGTTATGACTTTTCAACTTCCATCTTTTCCCTCCAAGAAGGGACGCCCAAGACATTTTTGAAATGTTTTACCTTTAGAATATCATTTATTCTCCCTCTTCTAGGCGTCCAAGGCTCATGAGCACTTAATAAACATTATAAAATATTTAATTACCTCACATGAGGCATCCACCCTCAAAGCCCACCTTATTAAACAACCTTAAGTCATTCTGCTAGGCCAAGGTCCCAAAATGATATTAAAATAATGACTTAAATAAATCATTTTACCAAAATGCGCCTCAAAATGCTGAAAGCCAAATATGCTCCAAACTGCACTGCCCGAAATGGAAACTGAACTGATTGCTGATGCTACTGCCCAAGATAACACTACCAAAAATAGAGCTTACTAAAAATAGTAAACTCTGAAAAGTTTCCCAATGCCTTTGCATGTCATATCACTGCGAAGCTTTTTGAAAACCCAGAAAGAATCCGCAAACCAAATCTCGAAACTCCAACGAACAAACCTCCGAAATGGCCAACTGTCGTGTCTTACTAAAAATAGAAAGTGCCGGGAAAGGTTGTCAGATGGAGATGCATGTTACACCATTACGAAGTTCTCCAAAAACCCCGAAAGCTCCACTAGACATGCATCAGAAACTCTTACATGCAAACCCTCAAAATGCATCAGAAACCTCCTATAAATAGGAAACCCTAATTTGCACCTCTGATCAGCCTATGGATTTTTGGAGATACGCTATCAGTCACAAAAGAGCGTATGGCTAAAATGGGGACATTACACTCTCCAAGAACACTCACAAGTAGAAGGATTGCATGGTTGGGTTAGAATTCACATTGCCATCAACAAAGTGGCTTGACCTCATGGCCAAAGTACTCCCACCACTGCACTTACATTAGTTTAGTTGCAAAAACAAATTTAATCAATAAAGCCAATTGATTGATCACTGAATTTTATTTAATGTCTAATAAATCAATTTGCAAATTATTAATTAGAATTTAATATTTGGTGTCAATGTCTTCCTTGATTCCACCACACATCTCAGAGAAGAAGCCCTTTGCTTGCTTGTACAATGGCAACTCCACTATGGCTGCTCTTCTTTCCTTTGCATCAAGAAAGGATGTGGAAATGCATTTGAATAATCCTACACTCACGTCTTCATTCTCCTTGATTGATGGACTATAATAGATAGAGGATTCAAGAAATGACCTATAGCATGGATATGACAATGCATTTCCATCTAGCATTGATGATTTGCCAAATCAGCATAAATCTCCTCTCATCATTTTGCAATTTGGATTGTATTGCCCCTGTTGTCCAAAGTTCCTAACCATGGCCTCGTAAATATAACCCATGGGGGATTTTTCCCCATCAACCAATCTTAGCACTTGGACATTAGAAGAACAATTGAGATGGTTAATGAAATAAACAAAATGTATTTAGTTAACATTGGGAACAAATTAAATTGGTTAATTAAATAGTCAAAATTTATTTAATTGACATTAGAAGAACATTTGAATTAGTTAACTAAATGTTGTTCGTTTAATTAACATTTGAGACGGGTTTGCAGAGTAGATCTAGTATAATGACAACAGAAATGTGGGAATGCATTTTAGGTGTCAACATAGATAATTTATCTCAAATTAGTATAATGGGAACAAATACTACCATCTAAACGACATAAGCAAAATTAAAATATTTTGTATCTACTTATAGACAACTAGTGGTAATTAGATTTTGGAACTGCGATAAAGCATTCTAAAGCATGGTATGGAAAATCATAACATCACTAATTTGATCATTTTTAGAGTTATCTTGAACTCAATTAGGTCATGATTGTGATCAAAGACAATTCTTTCTTAAGGAAGGCAGCCACATAGACATGATCCACATTGGCTAGAAGTCAATAATAATAAAAAAATCTCTACATCATGCATTGTATCCAAATTAACTCCTACTAATGAGGGTTAAATCGCTTTAGCCACATTCAATTCAACAATAAAAAAAAATGAATCAATTAGAAGATATAGGCAAAGTGTCACATTTAGCTAGAATTATCAAGTTAATTAAACATATGGAGTGTGACTAGGATTGCAAATGGTTAGGCCTTACAATAGTGCAATCTTGGATCCTCCAATTTCTATCTATTTTTTTTATTAGTGGTAGTTTTTAAAACTTTTCTCGACATGTTTTTAGGTTTAATGTTCACACCAAAACCATTATTAATTAAATCATTGGGAGGGCCATTTATCTCATTTGGACTTTGGCTTCAAGCCAATTGTGGCAAGCAATTGATTAAAATTTCTACTAGTACCATGAACATGGTTTCGTGATTCAAAAATACCAGTTGTTATATGGGGTTATTTTCCTTGTTTTCTTCTTGTCTTGCTCATGGGTGTGTGTCATGTCCCCTCCGTTGGGGGAAATAAAATATTAATTTTAATTTACTTATAGTGTTTTTTGTAAACACTATATTAAAAGAAACAAAAATAATAATAAATCAGAATATTATATATTATAGTATTAATAATAATATTAATTATTTTAATAGTAATAATAATTCTTTTGGAGCCAACCCACTTTGAATTTTGTGTCGCCAAAGGAAATTCAATCTCACCCAAGGTCGGCCTATTGTGTTTTATTCCAAATGGGTATAAATGGGCGCTCAAGTTTTCAGTCTAGGCCTCTGGAAATTAGTCTGATTTTGGGAGAGACTCCTGAAATGGTGCTACTGGGACGAAATCCCTAGGTACCTCTCAAGGCTGGGAGGCAAACCCTAGCCTTGTTTGGTCTTATTTTCCATTCAGAATTACATTTCAACCTTCCCTTCAGTGACTTAACTTGGGAAAATATTGATCTACAAGTGGTCGTCACTTGGAGGGTTTGCCACAGAGCTGGAATAGATAGCAGAGAGCACCTATTTCACCAGCTTTACAAGTGGATCACTGTCATATTTCAAACCAAGGAGGACGCTGATTATCTGCAAAAGCAAAGTCGAGTGTGGATTCAAATCCAACTCTGCAAGGTTGAGGCAATTAGGGCACTGTTGGTTGAGGGTTTCACGCCTCAGCTCTTTGGCAGCTTCAAGGTAGACTCTAACCATAGAAACCAGGCCTCCATTCTCCTCCAGCAAGGTCACCACAAATCTCAGTTCAAACTTGGATTTGACCTTGAAAAGGCTTGGCATTGAGAAGACTTAAGGACTATCACTCGCAAACATTTTAAATGCTTAACAACAATATTCGTAAGCTTGAATCATATTTGCATTATTTCCAGCTTCCCTCAAATTTCTAATATTTGACTATGCAACAAGGTACCGAAATTCCTATTTTCAAATCAGATTCTTTTTGAAGATTTGAGTAATTTGAGTGCTATTGTTTGTGGAGTTAATGTTGATCTTATGAAAATTCACTTGAAATCACAGGTTGAATTCGGTTAATCAGTTTGAAAAAACCCTAGGGTTGTTACATTGGTATTAGAGCCTTGTTTCTGCTAGCCTGTGGGTTTATGATGCAGATTTACGCAGAAAAGTGACCGTGAAATCAGGTACCTGTGAAAGGAAAAGAGGAAAGAAGAAGCTATGGGTGAAAGAAATGAAGAGATCAAGATTCAAGAGGTCATTAGGACTGAAAACATAGAGCTGGCCGGAGAATTTCAGTCTTCCCTAAGGGAGTCTATGGCAGAGATTATGAGAACGCTAAGGGGAATGAACCAGCAATGGAATGCTGGAAGATCAATTCCAATGGTGCTAAAGGAAGTCACTCAGCCAATAGGGGAGTTTCAGCTAACCCTCCATCAAAGACATTCAAGGCCAAATTTTTACAAGGGGGAGAAGACCCACTAGAAGAAGAGTAGCAAATACCACCTAATTCTGATGATGAGATGGCAAGGTATCATGCTGATTATAGTGCTCTAAGTCCAACCATCTGTCGTGACATGTCTTTTGAGGAGTATTACAATATTAAAATAAGAAATGGATGGAGGAGGAGAAGGTGCAAAGAACAGGAGCCAAAAGAATCTTTCTTGAAAGAGGGAGAACCCAAGATGATGGAACTCGAAACAATGAAGGGTACAACAAAGATAAAATTACAAGAGGATGTCAAGAAAGAAGTCGCGATAGTGGACTAGGAAGAAAAATTGAAGTTATCGAACATCATGGAGCAAGAACAAGAGAGGCGCAAGAATTTTTACATTATGGGTCTTGGAGGGATCAACAAAACATGGAGTTTGCATTGGGAGCATTTTATGGGTAAGCTCATCAGGAAATTAAGAACCAAAAGCGAAGTGGTAGTGCTCCTAGGCATCAAAGAGGAAACTCCAAGATGTGTCTCAACACGGGGAATAGAACATCAATGGTCAACGACCACCACCACAGGTGAGTCATCTTTTGGTAATTATACTTGGCTAAGGTGGGACAAGTATTGTATGGTGCTTAAATTCTCAAGGTCACCAATGAGTATATGATATCATTATGGGTTGAGAAGGCATGGTGTTTTTTGGTTTGTTTTTGTGTAATTCCAATTGGTTTCTAAAACAATCTAAAGGAATAGCCAATTCTTATACTCAATTGTTCTAAGGGGTTAGCCAACAAACATGAGAAAGTTTTAACAATTTTCTCCTCCGCACTTCAGGATTTGTAAGACCTAGGAGGGTAGTCCTATGCAATATCCACTAGGATTTCATACGATTAACGTCAAATACTGCTTCAAACAGATATGTTCTCTTTATATGACCAAAAATTATAGATGAAACACAATTGATGGGCTAGATTCTTGGAGTTCTTATGCATTTTGTGCCTGAGAACATAAGAATAACATTATGAGAGATTACAATTGAAAAATTTGATTTTAATATTGGTGACCATGGAAGCATAATCAAAACACTCGTTTAGATTGGTGCCTTAGACTTAGGCTATAGAGTCAAAGAGAATGCAATTAAACTCTGTACAACAATATTTAACCTAGTTCTTTGAAAGCTTAGTATTAATGCCTTACATTAACACCACATAGAACCTACAATCAATTCTTCTTAACAATCCCTGTATACATTTAAAACACTCAATATTTCTTATATAGCAATCTACTCCTTGAATAGAAACCATAAGAGAAATACACAATTGTAGAGAACTTGCAAAGATGAATAAAATGATCTTTGATCAATTTGTATTCATAAGTAGTAAATATGTGTACAAATTGGGAGACAATTGATTGTAAATTGTTACAGTATATTCATGTATTTGAGCTAGTACTATAATACAAAATTACCAATTACATGGACATTCTTCACCAAGAAAACCTGAATCGGACATATACAAACCTAAATTACAGATACTCTGCCTACAAAATTTTCTAAGATCCCCGCAAAATGGCCCTGAATTCTCTTTTATTAAACAAGGGAGCAAACAAGCTTCAAGCCATGGACAAATGTCACATTTTCATTTGACAATCTTGCCCCCTTAGGATCAAACAAAACAAGTTACAACTGCTTCGTGGGAGAAACAAATCTTTTACTAAAAGACAAAACAGTTGCATACGTCGTTGAAGAAGATACTTGCCGATCCTGAAATAATGAAAAAGAAAGGTGGAAGTGTAATCATTTTGTTAAGCTCTTCTGCCACCTTTTGAAATTGCATACTTTCAAAAACCCACGAGGAAGATGCTGATTGGGTCACTAAAGACATGTCTTTACCTTTGCAAAAAGACAAAAAGAAGCAGAGGAGATATTTATTCAATATATTTCTCTACCCATGAGCTATACTCCTCTTCATAAGGCCATTGAAAACTCAAAAGTTTTTGGACCTTATTATTATGGGCGTTGTATCTAGCATCTGTGATTGCCCTTGTCTCTTTTGCAAAATTGTCCAGATTAGTCTCCAACTTAATTAAGTCATCTATTGAATTGTTCAAAAGAGCTAAATCTGGTTTGCCATCTTTATAAATATAAGATGACAAAGAGGGGATAATGCTTGCAAATTCACCTTTTCATATATCCAAAGATTTGATGACACCTAAGTTGTCCATAATATTTGGCATTATCACCTGTTCCATACTTTCAAACATTTTTAACTTGGATTTAAATTGCATATCCAACTTTGTTTGAAAGGTAGAGACTTCTCCCAACAAATCAATTTGCTCATTTATCTATACCAAATTCCTAGGAGCATTGCCATCAAAAGTGTCATCTTAATAATCTCTTTTATTGAAGTGGCTCTTAAAATCCATTTATTCAAGATTTCCTAGAAATTGCTTTGAAGTCGCATATGCCTTTTGTATCCCATCAAAAGCACTCCAAGCACCCTCAATTTTATGTAACACACAAGATAGCCTGTGACCCAGGAGATCATCAATGGTGTCACCGGCTATCCTTTTTATCTCTTCCTTGCCTTTCTTTTCACTCTCCTTGCTCTACTTTAGCTGCTCCTTCAACTCCTTTATTCTGAGAGACAAAGTTTCTCTATCTTGTGCTGAAAATTCTGCTGATTTGGATGCTGAAAATTCTGCTCATCTAAAACAAGCAAACATCTTTTCCATCCTTTCAATAGGATTTACAATGTCTGCAAAGGGGCTCTTATAGGAAGGCTTATTTATTATTCTTTTCTCCTCAGATTGGACCTTGAATGTCCATTGTTGCTTCCTCTCCTTTACTTCCTCATCTGTTCGGGGATTCCTGATGACATCATCCGAAGCATGTAATTGGTGATAGAATTGGGATCTTCCTCTTTCTAATCTCATCCTATTTATATAACCCTCAGGATCACAGTTCCTAGCAGGGTCCACCTTCATTTTGTAACTCTGCAACATTGTTAGCAAGACATCCAACCCTTCCTTAGTAGTTACGATAAAGTGGGAGAATTGCATCCCACCTGGAATTAGTGACCCTTTCTTGATCAGTTTGAAGTGGAACTTATCAGGCTCATTAAGCTGCCACATTATCTCCATGAAAGCTAACCTATCTGTTACAAACTTTGGGAGACAATGTGGTTGGACAGGGGTACCATATATCTTGAATATTGTGCAATTGGTATGCAAATACCAATCTCCCCAATTATGGTCAATTTTCTTCTCAAGATCAAACTATAGGGGCCTAAGAAATTTGACAATTTTCTTTGAAATCATTTCTTTAGGCTGAAGGCCTAGGATTGTCAAAACATCATGCACAAAAACATTTTCAAAAACCACATAATTTTGTAGAGGAGCAATGGGAATCCCCAATATAAGTCCACATTTGGATCAACAGCTTATTCCCTTCTTCATCATGAGTCTTTAGATTCAGGGGCCCAATCCATATCTTTGATCCACTATAAAGAATCATATGCATTAACAAAGAATACCACTTGAAATATAAACTGGCCTTTGGGTCTTTGAGGTCAGTTAATTGCTTGTGCATTTCCTCTGCAATGAAAGCAGCATAGTCAAAACTTCTATTGGCATCCCTATGTTGGATGTTTGCAGCTAACATCATCATATAGATGGGCATTTTGACTATGTAATCCTCCCCCATGACCTGACATAGAGCAAAATAAGTATTGACAAAGTAATCCTCAAAGATGTCGAAGTCAAATGGCTTGACTTTATCTTTGGAAGACCTAACCACCTTTCTATTAGAACCTCTTCTTCTGTGTTGTGGGAGCCATAGAACCTTGAAACTGTGTTTGTCTTTATCCCACTCTCTTGAGAAAACCAAAATCTATGCTCACACTTTGCCGAAACATTTAGGTCAAAGGTTTCAACAATTTTTTTGCCTAGAAATTTCCAACATAGGTGCTCCCTTCTGTCTTTTGATCACCCTATCCTTCTCATCATAACCTTGAGCTAGGGCTTTGATCAAATCCACATTGATACATTGGGCACAACTAATTTTCCCAAGTCTTGGGTCCATAAATTTGATACTGATCTGTTGTATTTACGACTTTTGTACCCATATTCAAACAATTTCCAACCATGCCATGGGATGATAGCATCCCTTATCTGTGATGCTTGATCTTGTAATCTGTTGGTTAAAATCCTTGTCCCCTGAGCATGCTTTGCTCTCTTGGTCGACCCAAGCAATTGACTTATCAAGTCTTCCTCCATAAATCTCTTGGTACCCTTTGGTTTGACACTTGATTGACTCATTTTGGGGTTTTAAATTTTTTTGAATTGCCTAGGTTTTTCACAAAATTACTGATATTCCTAGGGTTTCAATTTTCTTCGAAAATTTAAGCAAACTATTTGAAAACCCTTTTTCTTTACAATCCCTTCGACGATTCACAACTAATTTTAGGAACACAATTAATCATAGTACTTACCCGTGAAGTCGCCTAAAAACCCTAGCTCTTTCTTGCCCGCAATTCTTTCTCTGGGAGCTCAAATCTTTAGAATTCACTAATGCGCCTCCAATTATGACGATAAATAAAACAATCCTTTGTTTTATCGTCTCTAAAAAGCAATAGTTGAGCCTTAATTGCAGGAATAATGGTTCGCATGGGTGAAACTAATTATCAACAATTAGCTGTTCTCTTTTGAATTCCAGTCGTTGATTTGAGTGCCTTGAAAAAAGATCAATAGTTAGCGCAAACTCAAGGTTCACTGCATATTCCATTTGAATTGCCTTTTGATAAAATGCGTCATGAAGGACCCTTGCGCTGAATTATGGAATTGACACATGTCCTGCCTTTCATCACTTCTCGACACATTTCGATTTCATGTTGCATATGTGAAAATGCGCTACATAGAAGATGCACACTGCAATCGAGATATGACACATATCATCATCTCTGTTATTATCATCAAGCACATTTCCCTTATACGGTGAGGATTAGAAACTATGCTCCAAAGGAACTATGCGTTGAAAGGAACAAGCCCCAAGTGTTTATTTATGACATCAACCAATCAATGCCTTTTAGATACACGTTGATAAAACAAGTGTTAGAACCAAATTTAAAGTTTGCAATAAAAGATGTTCAGCAACATTACAATGACGAAAGAGCAATTTAAAAAAAAAAAGAATAATAGTTTACTACAAGTTAAGATGATTCCATTTTGACATTCCTTTAGTAATAAATCATATCAGCATTTCAACAATAATATCAATTAGAAGCATTAGGGTAAGAGAATAGAAACCCTCATCTGATTTGCAATTTCCAAGTCTCGGCCTGTCGTCTGCATGCGAGGGAAAAACATCATTCGAGTGTTTTACCTCCAACCACGAACATGAGCAGTTCCCCGCACACCTTCCCTTCTTACAAGAAGTAAAGTGGAAAGAAACCTCAAACAGCCATCTGAGCTCTGGTGGGAAACCCTACCTAACTGACTCTGCCTTGCTACTAAGGATTCCTTCCTACTAAGCAGGCATCTCTGGTTAGTTAGGTATCTGAGTTTCGTGTGAGTACAAGTGCAGTCAGAGGCACCTGCTCTTACTATGGCCATAGCTTGTACTACTGTACAGACTCACTCACCCTACTCGACTTGGAATGCACTACTAATCTAGGGCTTCCGAGTGATTTTCTCTCCACCCTTACTCTTACAAGGACACTTGTCCTAGGGCATAATCTCTAACCTATTTAGGTTTAAACAATAAGACTTACAGTCTTTGGCTACCTGCCACGTGGAACAATGTTCAAGAACTAGGGCATTCGGCATGACACACACTGTAGGCTACCTGCCATGTGTGCTGCAAGAACTAGGACTCCCTCGAACTCGAAACCTAATACGGAGCCAAAGTAAGAAACTAAGGTTTAAGATTCGTTTAGATAATAGTTTACAGTCATACCCGTCTGCGGCTGCAACCGAATCTATTACACAACAGGCACTTATCATACCAGTTCAATTTAAAGGTTTGAAGCAACTCTTTTATTGATCTAAAGATTAGACGTTTCCTTTTTAATTGTGTTTACTGTCCCGTTTCCTCAATTGATTTCTCAATTCTAAATCAAAATCTCGCTAAGCTTGATGACCCTTAACCTCCTGTCAAACTTAGGTAAAGATTCGCCTCTTTAACCTCTCTTAAGCTTTGCATATTATTGTTATTCCAAACTAAATTTATTGGTTAATAATTAATTCAGAGATAACGAAAAGTAACTGGCTAATTACAGATTTAGAGTATATTTGTGTTTTCTTCTTCTAATAAAGAACCATAAACTCAAATGGTGAAAGAATGACTCGCCTCTTCATATTGGTCTTAGCTAACAGTTTTAGAAGGCATTACGGAGTACAACCAATATACACTGATATACAGAAAGTATAAATTACAGGTTTACGTCAAGCTTCAGCTCTTTACTTAACCCGTAAACAGAGTAAAGTTCTGTTATGATTACCAAGAATTGATAAAAAGATTAGCAAACTTAAGGCAGTACGTGCCTGATAAACTTATTTGAGCCGGTTATGTTGATGCTGAAGTCGCACAATGGAAGAGCTTCTTCGGATTCCTTCCTGGCTCATGTTTTCTTCTAGACCCGATCAAGTCTCGACCCCCTTCTAGCTAGCAGGTACTTGCAATCCTCTTATCTACAACGTCGATCACTCTCTTAGCTCGAGTCGCCAGCTACCATACTATTCTCTCTTGCCGTCTCAGCCTCTCCACTTCGCGTTTTCTTCCTAGCCCATACTCCTGCTCCGCAATCTTCCTAAAACTAAAACCGAGCAACCACCCCCCGATAACTGCGGCACTCAGATCGTCTCCCCTTTTCTCTAGCGACGGTAGCTTCTGGGTGGTTACCGTAACCAACTCCATTCTTCCGCACTCTCCTCCCAGCTAGTCGTGATCCTCTACAATCGTGGCAACCGATTTTATTCAAAACCGGTATCTTATCCATCCCGCAATGAATTAATAAAAGAATATTCATAGCCTTCCACCGGATAATTTTTGAAAAATTTTACAAGAAGAGAAACATCCATTCCGCGTCCAAGGCATAAAATAATATTTTAAGACAATATTAAAATTTCTTTTGATAAATTACCAATTCCTTATATAAATAAAATAATATATTTATAAATATACGAAGGTAATATATTTGTATATTTTATATATAATTTAATATAACCAATATTCAATAATGCAGAGATAAAGCCCAAGGCGGAATACTACCACGAAACACGGAACCAACATGGTTAAATTCATAACCACCCGGTGAAATCCAAAAACCCTAAAATTCTCGGACGACCGAACAAAACGACGACAAGAACAAAGACCAACAACTAGGGTTCAACCTCCTTGACCACTCCAGAGTTCAGATGGCATTTCAAGAACATTTCCACAATACCTCTCTACTTAGATGATGTTTTTCCCTCTTTCGAGGTTCACGGTACGATTGTCCTGCAACCATCTCCAAACAAGAAAGAAATTAGTAAGCATCCTTGCATTATCTCATTGTAAAACATCAATCATCATAATTCTTACAAAATAACCTACTCATTTATTTTAGGGCATCGTACGAATCGAGTACTCTAAGCCTAGATCAAATCACATGCTTTTATTGCCTTGACGGAAGATACATATGTATATATACACTAGATTTCCACATCAAGAATTAGAATACCAAAATTGCATCATTCATCATTCCAATAACAACAAAATTAGAGTGTTTTAAAAGTCAGAAGGATGGGATGTAACAACAAGAGTGCGTTGTGAAGAAGCTGAGCGCTGCATACTTGAAGAAACATGTGTCTCTCTTACATCTATCATCACTCGACACATTTTCCTTATGCGCCAACAACATCAAATGCTTTGAAGAAACTTCGCGCTGAAATTTGAAGTCAACACCTGTCTCTCTTTTATTCATCCTGGCTTGACGCATTTTCCCTATGCGCTTCCTTTATGAAATTGCGCTTCGAAGAGATGAAGCACTTCTCTCAGGACTTGACAAGTGTTAAGTGCTCATTGAATCCGATCCAATGCAATTTGCCAATGCACAAGATAACCAAAAAAGCGATGCAAAGAAAGCATGTGCAACAATCAAAATGTGACACTTGTCTTTATCTTAACAGGGTGAGCCTAGCGCATTCTTGCCATGCACCATGTGAATGAATATGTGCTTTGAAGAGGAAGCGTGCTATTATGAGAACACAACTTGCGTCTAGGTCATTTACAAACACCGCCCAATGCATTCTCCCTATGCGCTAGAAACATGAAAATGCGCTGTGAAGAAAGTTTGCGCTACACTTAGAACTCAACAAGTGTCTCCTTTGAGGCCATATTCTTAGCAGTTAAGTTACTAATTGCGACATGTGCAAACAAGTTGTTCTTAAGGATACACTAGGAGAAGGGGTTTGGAAATTAACGACATGGGGGACATAGACTTAGGACTTCAATCTTTTCAGAAAATGTTTTAACGAGTTATGAGTCCACCCGGTAACCTAGCAGAAGGGGCCGGTTAAAGCACAAAACAAAGGTTCATAAGATGTAACTTGGAAATCAGGTAACCAAGGCAAGCGGTCAACATAAGATTAGAACAAAAGTGCTATAGCACCACCTAGATTTAGGGTTTTTCTAGGGTTTAAGCATGGGAAAATGACAATTTCAGCAAACCCTAATGAAGACAAATAATATTTGAAAACAAGGACCTAGGAGCAAAAACTGAAAGCCATAAAAAAAAATGAAAACATACCATCAGTGCCTCCATCAAGGAAGTTAGAGGGACCATAAGAATATTTCAAGGAAAGATACTTCATTATGATAATGTGTGGTTTGTCTTGGATGTACTCACTAATACTCTCCTAAGGTGGTTACCAAATGAGATATTTGCAGACTGGAAAATTTTTGTTGAATATCACCAACTAAACAGGATAGGGATAAGTGTTGGCTGCAAGATACATGAACCAAAGGCCACAATAAAAATGGTTTCCAACTTTAAGACCTTTTGTTCTCCATATGTCCAGCCATTACAACTTGCTATTTGTAGATGAATAGGTATGTTCCATCACAAGGTTGCTGATTTTGAAGGGTTTCAAAAGTGTGCAGATGATTGTGGGGGGATTTTCAGTCACTGTTCAGTTATTTCTAGCTTCCAAATTGTTGATATAACTGATTATTGACTGCTGTACCCATTTTAGGTTGCTGACCCTAATATTTTCAGACTTTGGATTGTTGATTCTAGTCCCATACACTAGCACACTAGCTAATCTCATGAGTATGGCAGTCATTGGTACAGTGATAAGGGGCATTTTTATGAATGCAAGAGAGCATGATGAGATGAGTCCAAATTGGGGAATCCATGTAGAAGATCACTATCGAAGCATGAGGAGGTTGAGCAATGTGCTATCCTCCGATGACAGCGGAAGCATTCCAATGACAGCAATGAGCCTAATTTCCAGTCCTAACACTGTTATCATTACTGTTAGCAGCCGCCACCCTTTTCTGTTGGCATTCACACAACTGGTTTTACAAGGATTTCCATCCATGGGAAAAAGTGATTTTCAATTGACAACCTTTGCTAGAGAGTTTTCAGTTTGTGTTTGGCTGTCCACTGCCTTTACACCGACCACATTATTAAAGTATTATTGTGATATTTAATGGTCATCTTAGCTTTTAGTTAGTCGGTAGTTTACTTTTAGTTAACTTGGCTTGATTCAGTTAGCTTTTAGTATCTTTCCGTCATTTGCTTTAGTTTGCTTTAGTTAATGATTGTTTCTTTGTAGAAACATCATCTTGTAATTCTTTATATAAGGAGTTTTTCCTCTCCTTTGTAAATAACAAATATCAAATATCAATTATCATTTCATGGTATCAGAGCATAGGCTCATTTCTGGCGAATTTTTTGAGCAATAAAAATTCGTAGCTAATTACATAAAGATTTTTTGTAAATTTTCAAAAGTTCTTTTTTCGATTTTTTTTTAACATAAAAATTAAGGTTTTTTTGTGAAGAGTTTTTGTGAACCGATTGTTTGGAAATTGAAGGGTTTTTGAAGCCGATTTTTGAAGGGTTTGTTGTAGAAGATTTTGTGAAGGTTTTCAAGCAGATTTGAGGGTTTTTTTTGCAAGAGATTGCTGATTTTTGAAGTTGTTTTTTGCATTTTTTTTTTCCTAAGTTAAGTTCGTGATTTGATTTGGGTGATCTGGAAGAGTTTTTTTTGAAAGGTCTTGCTTTTTCAGAAGTTTTTTGCTGAATTTTTTTCTGCATAATTTTTATTTACTTTTTCAGAAGTTTTTTGAGATTTTTTAATGAATTTTTGAGCCTCATTTTAGACAATTTTTTAAAAATTGTGGGAGTTGTGCCAGCTGATCACAAACTTTACCTCGTTTTTCATGCTTTTGGAAAACGAGAGGGATGGCATCTATGCAATTTGACCAGGCGTCTACCTCTTATGCTTTGATGGTCAAACGACCAATAGATTGTTTCAAATCATTTGCATGGTACATCGATTTTGGAGCCTCTCGACATTTTACAAACATGAGAGATTGGTTCACGGAGTATATGACTTGCTTCGATTCCGTCATCTTTGGTGGTGGCAAAGAGTATATAGTTGTTGGCAAGGGCAACATCCAAATCACATCCGGTGGGAGAAATTTAATATTTCTCAATGTATACTATGTGTCGGGCATGGAGCTTAATTTGCTCTTGGTGAGTTAGATTATGTGACACAGTCTGAAGTTGGACATCATTTTCAGTTCACACAAGTACCGAATTGTTGATAAGGAGTCCAAGAAAACTGTGGCCGTTGGGCTCGAGGATCATGGTTTGTATCGGCTGCTTGATACTGGAGATCCTCTAGAGCATGCACTGGTTGCAAGGAGTTCATCTGTCATCACTCTTTGGCATTAGCGGTATGGGCATCTTAACATTGCCTACCTCTCTCAGCTGGCTTGGGAGAATTTGGTAGAAGGCTTACTTGAGATTCAGCAGCAGACATATGGTGTTTGCAGAGCTTGCCAAGCAGGGAAGCAACATCGTACTCCATTTTCAAATGGGAAGTCTTGGAGACCATCCAAGGTTCTACAACCGGTTCATGGAGATGTTTGTGGACCAATGACTACTGTATTAGTCATTGGTGCCAGGTATTTCCTCTTGTTGTTGATGATTTTAGTAGGAAAATGTGGGTGTATTTTTTCAAGGCAAAGTCACAAGTGTTTAATGAATTTTATAAGTTTAAGGCATTAGTTGAAAAAGAGTTTGGATGTCAAATCATAACTCTTAGGTTAGATAATGGGGGTGAGTTTTGTTCCAACCATTTCACCAACTTCTGTGCTAAACATGGTATTAAGCGTCAGCTTACCACACCCTATACCCCTCAACAAAATGGTGTTGTCGAGCAGAGAAATCGTACCATCATAGAAATGGCCCATTATATATTGCAGTGTATACTTTTGGGCTGAGGCAGTGTATACTGTAGTATACTTTCTTAACCGGTCTCCCACATAGGCTGCCAAGAAGATGACCCCAGAGGAAGCATGGTCTAGGAGGAAACTAAGAATCACTCATCTTAGAGTGTTTGGTTCGACCGCGTATGTTTGGATTCCAGATGCCAAGAGGACCAAGCTAGAATCCAAGAGGCAAAAGTTGATGCTAATAGGGTACAGTGATAATCATAAGGCCTATCGGCTGATTGATGTGGCCACTGATTGTTTGACATTCAGTAGGGATGTTGTGTTTGATGAGGAAGGTGGGCCCTTTTTGCTCTCTTCTCCCATCAAGAGTCTTGACAATCAGCCTTTGAAGACCAAAGATTTGGGAGCTAAGCTTTCAGTAGCTCCACCTGTAGGGAGGGATTTTGATGATTCTGACATTGTGGAATCTCCTAGGAAAGATCCTCTACCAGTAGGGAGGGACTTTGATGATTCTGACATTGTGGAATCTCCTAGGCAAGATTTTGTACTAGCAAATTTTCCTTAGGATAACCTAGATCGGCATCTAGATGGTATTATTCCAGGCAGCCCAAGTCATGATGATGCTCATCTTGATTTGGAAAAAGATGCATCTCCTCCTTGCCCTAAGTGTTGAGTGAAGCTCATTGGTGATGTTCATGATGATGAGCTTGTTGAGGGAAGATCGTCTAGAGGCAAGAGCAAAACGAACATAGTAAACTTTGCCCTTATGGCCAACATTCAGAGTTTTTATGAGCCCGAGTAGTATTCAAAGGCCAAGGGTAAAACCTGAATGGGAAAAGGCTATGGATTTTGAGCATTAGTCTTTTGAAGAACAACACGTGAGTTTTGTTAGATCTTCCACCAGGGAAGAAACCCATTGGCTACAAATGGGTATACAAGGTAAAATACAAGGCTGATGGAACATTGGATAAATACAAGGCTCAATTGGTGGCTAAGGGGTTCTCGCAAAGAGAAGGTTTTGACTATGAGGAAACCTTTGCTCCTACAACAAAGATAAGCACCATCGGACTTGTCCTAGCCATGGCAACACAGTTTGGCTGGAAGGTCCACCAGATGGATGTGAAGAGTGCCTTCCTCAATGGAGATTTGGAGGAAGAGGTATACATGACACAACCTCCTGGTTTTAAGGTTGTAGGAAAAGAGCATAAGGTATGTAGATTGCTGAAGGCTCTTTATGGCCTAAAGCAGACACCTAGGGCATGCTACTTGAAGCTTGACAAGTATTTGGTTGCATAAGGGTTTTAGAGGAGTCCCTCAGATGCAAATTTGTACGTCAAGAACACTGGCAATGATGTCATCCTTCTTGTCATCTATGTGGATGATATCATCATTACTGATAGTAGGTTACATTTGATTGAACAAATCAAGTTGAATTTGTGTCAAGCATTTGAGATGACGGACTTGGGCCTCCTACACTATTGTTTGGGTGTAGAAGTTTGGTAGATAGGTGGTAGTATCTTCATTTCTCAGTCAAAGCATGCCAAGAGTTTGTTGGAGAAATTCAAGATGGAAGATTGCGAAATCACATCCAATCCTATGGAGAAGGGGCTGAAACTTTCAACCAAATCAGACTCACCGGTGGTGAATGAGTTTGCATTCAGGCAACTAGTGGGCAACCTCATCTATCTTACTGCCACTAGGCCTGATCTTAGTTTTGTTGTGAGCTACATTTCTCGTTTCATGATTGCCCCTAAGGTAGAGCACTGGGTTGTAGCGAAGTGAGTGTTGAGATATGTGAAAGGGACACTTGACTTTGACATTCTGTACAATAGATGCAAAGATCCTAGGTTGGTTGGTTTTACAGATTCGAATTGGGTAGAATTAGTTGATGACAAGAAGTCCACTTCTGGGTGCGTTTTCATTCTTGGTACGGGTACAGTCACATGGACAAGCAAGAAGTAGCAGGCAATTGCTCTTTCCTCGATAGAAGCAGAGTACCGGGGAACAGTTAAGGCCACATGTGAGGAAGTATGGCTTCGAAGGATGCTTGCTGACATGCAAATGTCTCAAGCAGGGCTTTCACCCTTGTTTTGTGACAATCAAGGGGTGCTAAAGCTTGGCAAGAATCCAATCTTCCACGAGCGAACCGAGCATGTTGAGCTTCATTGTCATTTCATCTGCTAGCTTGTTGAAGATGGATCTATGATGTTGCAATATGTTGCAACTGAGGATCAGATTGCAGACATTCTTACCAAGTCTCTCAATCCGGATAAATTTGTAAAAATTTGGGATAAGCTTGGTGTAGTTAGTAGGATGACCATTAAGGGAGGGTATTAAAGTATTATTATAATATTTAATCTTAATGGTCATCTTATGTTTTAGTTAGTCAGTAGTTTACTTTTAGTTAACTTAGTTTGCTTCAGTTAGCTTTTAGTATCTTTCCGTCATTTGCTTTAGTTAACGATTGTTTCTTTTTAGAAACATCGTCTTGTAATTCTTAATATAAGGAGTTTTTCCTCTCCTTTGTAAATAATGAATATCAAATATCAATTATCATTTCACACATGTCTAATGTTTGACAAGCTTTGCCATACTTGTAGCTGTTGCATTATTTTAATGTTATTAATTTTGACGTTTACAAACATAAACAGCTGTAAAATATCCACTCAATTTTTTCCTTGATTTCAATATCAATTACAAAGCAATACACACCCGTTAAGGTTAGCTCCAAAACCAAACGATGCCAAATAGTAACTCTAACCAAGAATGCGGCCTAAGACCCGATGAGGGAGGAGGGGCGCACATATGGTCACAGGATCCCTAAGATCTAAATAATCTCAATAACAGTAACTGATTACAACTGAAAGAAACCCAACACCAAGAATGCACACTCAATCCCAAGGAAGGAGAGGTATTGTCATATGGCGGAGAAAACTAAGCAATTACTGAAATGAAGTTACAATTGAAAGGAGCTAGGCGGTGAACCAGCCATGAAAGGATTCCGTACTTCCACTAATTCAGTGGGGGAAGAAATTGTAAAACAAACTAATGCATCTGCTGCGGCAAACATCCACTCGTAAGTGGGAATTCACCACTTTTCAGTGGGTACAAAATGAGAGAGATAAAATGAGTTCTTTTTCCACACTGGCGGTAAACAATCCAGGGGTGCTTAATGTGAGAAATAAGAAATAATTGCAGCAATAAAGGACTGGAACAGTACTACTGTTTACAGTCTTACAAAATGAGAAAATAGTTGCAAATTATATGAGAATTACAATAGTTTTGAAGCACAAAGAAGTTGGATGATCCCACATTAGATAACTATCCAACTTATTGAAGAAAGAACTGAAAGCTAAAACTGAAACAAGTCTGATATAAAAATCTGCAAACTGAAAATGAATTACCAGCAAACTGTAGCACACCAAAATGTTCATAACTCCTCCAATTCTTCACCAAATGTCCCGAGATAAGTTGCAATAGCTGCTAGGGAACATGGTGCCCCATTTCAAACACAAAAACTACATCCAAAGCTCAATAATCAATTGTGCACAAATCCCAATGCAACCATAGAGAGGTACGGCCTTCTTGAGGGGCGATTTGGACACATAAAATCACATACTCAAAATTAAAATCTGAAATCTTGAGGAGAGGGTCGCCCAAAGCATAGAAACATGATAAGAGATTACCCACAACCAAAATAAATTCATGTGATGAGCTGCAAGCAAAATCGACCTTCAGCCATAATTGCACCAGCAACTCAAAATCTGATAATAATCATCAAATCTTCAACAATGAGCTCAATATGTACTTCTGAATGAAGCACACTCTCAATCCATCATTTAGGGAACCATAGTTTCAGGCTCGAAGAGTGGAATGGAATTGCTAAGCTTCCCCTTAACCGGGTGCTGAATTCAATCCAGTAGCATTCTGTTATAATTTTCCAAAGATAAGAAATGAGAGAGCAAAGGCTTTCTTTTATAGAATTGAAGGTGACTGTTGGCTCTTCAGCTTCCATCTTTTTTTCCCTCCAAAAGGGATGCCCATTGCACTTTTGAAATATTTTAATTCCTAAAACATTATATTCACTTTTCTAGGCATCCAAAACTTGAGGAGAAATATTTACTTTAGAAATATTTAAATAATCTCTTAAGGAGGTGTCCACCCTCAAAGGTCACCTTTTAAAACAACTTTAAGTCATTAATACTAGGCCAAGGGGGCCAATAAGAAATTTTAACATTAATGACTTAGAATAAATCATTTTACCCAAAATGAGCCTCAAAATGCTGAAAGCCAAATATGCCCAACTTGCACTGCCCGAAATGGAAGCTGAGTTGACTGTTGATGCTACTGTCCAGGATGGCACTGCCAGAAATAGAATTTACTAAAAATAGTAAATTCAGAAAAGTTGCCTGATGACTATGCATGTCATATCACTGCGAAGCTCTTTGAAAACCTAGAAAGAATCCACCATCCTCATTCAAGCAAACCTTCTTCAGAACCCCTAAAAAAATAGGAAACCCTAATTTCACCTCTGACGAGCCTACGAGCTTCCGAGAATAGGCTATCAAATACTGAATAGCGTATGGCTAAAAATGAGAACATTATAGTCCGTCCTTCCCAAAATTGCTTGTCCTCAAGCAATTCAATTGGCATTTCAAAATCACTATGCCAAACCAACTGAAACTGAACATGATCCCAGGGTCCCAAATCAACCTAGGAGATTGATAGCATCAACTGATGTAAGCGCTGCAGTGCTGGATGCCAACACAAGAGACCACCAAATGAAAATTAAACTGAAACACCATGGGAAAAAAATCCAGAAAGCCAACATTGGCTTCCCCATTGGCTTCCCCATCTTCAGCTGCTAAATTGTAAACCCAAGTGATTCCAGGGTTCCAAATCATTCTCAGGAACACTGCTCCTCTAATCCGTTGCGCTACTTTGATTAAAACATCAAGGTGGAGCAACATAACTCAATCCACAAAAGATGATGCACCAAACATGTCAGTGCCCGGGTCCCATATCAGTCTGTAGGACCTCCAAACCTCGCTGTCATAATTCTGATCAGCAACAAAAATATTTTCAAGCAAGTCACCAAACCAATGCCAAATAACAAACCATGCTCCATACTCCAACTCAATCCAAAGGGATATGCATTCACTGGAAAAACTCCTAGAAATCTTCACATTTTTCACTTCATGAGCCTTAATTTGACAAATCAAATTAACTAATAACTTGCTACCCCAAACAATAGTGTATGAGATTACGAATTCCACTGTTTATTATCAAAGAACAACCCATATCTGAATTTTGACTATACTGAATCATCCTCTTGCTCAGTTGAGGCAAATCTTCAGTCCAAATAAGAGATGGAGAGACCTGAAATTGAACTAACCAACTATTAAACATGTCTGAAATAATCATCTTGAGATCTGATTTTTGAAATCCAAGAGGGCAGATAGCAGCTGCAACAAAATAATTTCTCATCAAATTTGACATTATTGTTCATGAACAAGGCTGATGGCACTTTCAACAAGGGTCCCCATGCCACCACAAACCAACTTCTGATCATATTTCCTTTCCAGAACACCAATTTATGATCAGAAATAAAGAACCAATGACTGAGAAAGAAGGAGGCAGCAAACATAAAACTGAAATTTTGACACTTATCACTCCATCCAACCTTATGCATACCATTCTCCATAGGAATATATTTGAGATCCCAAATACTGATTTTCAATTGAAGACTTTTCCCAACACAAAAGCCAATAATCACAACTGCATTCAGAAGACAATGTGCTAGTTTAACCGCTTTAAAATTTTCAATATTACCTTGCCCAATAATGCTAGGATCCCAAACCATCAGCAATGAAGAACCATTTCTTAGACAGAGAACTGCTCTCACATGAATCCTTTGATTTTTCCGTTCCATCTGAATAAACATTTCTTGAAACTCCAAGAAGTAATCAACAAACCTAAGTTCATTGAAAAAATTGAATCCAAAATCTTCTGTCTTATATTGCCGGAAAGATTCCATGAATCTTTCATTAAATATAATTTTGGAATCAGTTATTCTAAGAGAAGATGGAGACAGTGAAATCTGACAGGATCCTTACAAGCATCCTCATCAAATAATAAATAAAGTCCTCATTAGTATGCCAATCAACTTTTTGTTGTTGAATCAAAAAATTACCTTTATTTCTTAATGTTCCTTGATTTACCATTCTTTGTTGAATGGATGTACTAAAAGCAACATTAGATTCAACTTCAAGCAACTCACGTATCAACTCCCCAATGTTGGAAGACAAATTGAAATTTCCTCTTTCAATAATTTTTGAAGCAAATCCTTCATTATTTTCAAAAAGAGGATTTACATAAACCTTACTAGCATCTTCTTCATACAAGAGATTATCAAAAGCCTGAAAAACTTGTTGATGAAAATTTGAATGCTTCGGTTTCTCAAGACAGCATTCCAAATCATATGTTTCTTGTATGAGATCAAGCTCATCAAGAATTATCTGAAGCTCCTTTGTTCTTCTTTTGTTTTCTTGCTCCCATGAATATTGAATAGCAAAAATCTGATTCTCTACTTCAATAAGAGTCTCATGCACTTCTTGCAACTTGGCTTTGGTGAGCTCGTTACACTCCAATGCCTTGTCGACGATTTTGGCCACTTTGTCTTTTAACACGAATGATGTGCAAAGGACTTGATTTGATTTCCTCCAAGGCAAACTTAATGAACTTAATATCAGCAATGGAAATGCAACATATATCTTCTCCTCTAGGCACAACATAAATCAAATTTTCAACATGCTGATGCAATTCATCAAGCTGTGATAAAATTTGAATTCCATTTTCAGCAGTTTGTGAGCTTGAATTGCAATCTTCATATGCTGGCTGAGATGATGTAGAACAACTTTGATGGACAAATATTTCAAAAATCGTTTGAGCTACACTCCCCAACTTGTCTCGCATGTGATGGACACTCTTCATCATTCCATCCATAGTGCCTTCCAATTCCTTAGCCTTCTGCCTTAGTTTGATTTTAGGTGAAGAGGAATCTGCCTTATTACTAATTGAAGCTTCACCTTCCATGCTGTTTTCTAAACATGATTCAAAGGAGTTGGACAAATCAACTTGGTAGTGGGAATAGACTTCAACTTCCTCTTTCTCTTTCTCCTCTTTATCTTGACTTCCAAACCAACATTCTCCGGAATTGTAAAGAAGCAATTCATTGGTTGAACACATCTTCAACTAACCGAACTTCTCCTTCATTTGGATCTGCAGTTATGGCTTCTTCATGCATCTCTGTTTCAACTTTTGTTTCCAAAAGTTCTTTCTTTGAATCTTCAACATGAAGTTTCTTAATACAAGTCAACTCACTGTTCTCCTTTGTAGAAAACAAGAGTACCTCTCTAATCTTCAAGGCTTCCACTGACACATTACATTCTTCAACAGAATGCTTGGATGAGTGCAAATCTATAGATACCCCTTGAACTTTTGCAATGTCTTCACAGGGACTCCAACTTTCATCCTCCTCTTCAGCTTTGAAGATCTCCTTTTTGTCCTCAACAGTCGTTTTCAAAAATGGCTTCAATTTCTCTTCACATTGATTGAAAATTTCTTTGACTAACAAATTAGCAGTTGGAGAAATCTGCTCTTCTCGTTCAAAGGCATTCTTGAGAATGACTTGGACACTTTCGGGAAGAGTATCAGCTTCTTTGATGATGTCAATTAGAACATTTTTAACGCTTCCTGCTCACTCCAAGTTGAAGTGAATAGATAATCAAACAATTGGTGAATCTGATTATCCATTTTCAATTCTATCAGAAGGATGCAAGATCTTACTTCTGAAAATGTTTTTAGAACAGTAGCTCTTCTTGGAAACAAACCAGTGCCAGTTTCATCCAAATCTTGAAAACTTTCCACTATCATTCTTAATATGATCTTCATAGTTTCATCATCATATGGCAATTGGGGAATTGCAATTCTTATTATCTCCATGAAACAAGAAGAAATCAGCAACTTGGTTTCTTCATCAGGATGCCCCAACCAATAGGGCTGATTCAAAACATTAACTACAGGAGTTAATGCCAACTGCATTTCCTTTGAAAGTGATGGCTTCACTTGTCTCAAACATTGTTCTAATAAATGAAGAATATTCTCTTCATTTTCCCTTGACTGAAATTCTCTGTCAAGTCTCTTTCCAACCAAAAAGAGTCTCTGCCAACTTCCTCTCTTCTTCATTAGCCATACCTTAATCTGACAAAACAAGGTTTCACAAACCTATGAAAAAGTGTCAACTTCAAAAACTTTTGAAGCTGAAACTAAACTCTGTTTTTCTTTCTGATGTAGTATCGGTCTTCTCTGACTCTCATTTGGTAACTGAAGCATTGAAACTCACAAGATGGCAGGAAAATAGGCTCTGATACCATTGTGAAATACCCACTCAATTTTTTCCTTGATTTCAATATCAATTACAAAGCAATACGCACCCGTTAAGGTTAGCTCCAAAACCAAACGATGCCGAATAGTAACTCTAACCAAGAATGTGCCCTAAGACCCGATGAGGGAGGAGGGGCGGGCATATGGTCAGAGGATCCCTAGGATCTGAATAATCTCAATAATAGTAACTGATTACAATTGAAAGAAACTCAACACCAAGAATGCACACTCAATCCCAAGGAAGGAGAGGTGTTGTCATATGGCGGAGAAAACTAAGCAATTACTGAAATGAAGTTACAATTGAAAGGAGCTAGACGGTGAACCAGCCATGAAAGGATTCCGTACTTCCACTAATTCAGTGGGGGAAGAAATTGTAAAACAAACTAATGCATCTGCTGCGGCAAACATCCACTCGTAAGTGGGAATTCACCACTTTTCAGTGGGTACAAAATGAGAGAGATAAAATGAGTTCTTTTTCCACACTGGCGGTAAACAATCCAGGGGTGCTTAATGTGAGAAATAAGAAATAATTGCAGCAATAAAGGACTGGAACAGTACTACTGTTTACAGTCTTACAAAATGAGAAAATAGTTGCAAATTATATGAGAATTACAATAGTTTTGAAGCACAAAGAAGTTGGATGATCCCACATTAGATAACTATCCAACTTATTGAAGAAAGAACTGAAAGCTAAAACTGAAACAAGTCTGATATAAAAATCTGCAAACTGAAAATGAATTACCAGCAAACTGTAGCACACCAAAATGTTCATAACTCCTCCAATTCTTCACCAAATGTCCCGAGATAAGTTGCAATAGCTGCTAGGGAACATGGTGCCCCATTTCAAACACAAAAACTACATCCAAAGCTCAATAATCAATTGTGCACAAATCCCAATGCAACCATAGAGAGGTACGGCCTTCTTGAGGGGCGATTTGGACACATAAAATCACATACTCAAAATTAAAATCTGAAATCTTGAGGAGAGGGTCGCCCAAAGCATAGAAACATGATAAGAGATTACCCACAACCAAAATAAATTCATGTGATGAGCTGCAAGCAAAATCGACCTTCAGCCATAATTGCACCAGCAACTCAAAATCTGATAATAATCATCAAATCTTCAACAATGAGCTCAATATGTACTTCTGAATGAAGCACACTCTCAATCCATCATTTAGGGAACCATAGTTTCAGGCTCGAAGAGTGGAATGGAATTGCTAAGCTTCCCCTTAACCGGGTTCTGAATTCAATCCAGTAGCATTCTGTTATAATTTTCCAAAGATAAGAAATGAGAGAGCAAAGGCTTTCTTTTATAGAATTGAAGGTGACTGTTGGCTCTTCAGCTTCCATCTTTTTTTCCCTCCAAAAGGGATGCCCATTGCACTTTTGAAATATTTTAATTCCTAAAACATTATATTCACTTTTCTAGGCATCCAAAACTTGAGGAGAAATATTTACTTTAGAAATATTTAAATAATCTCTTAAGGAGGTGTCCACCCTCAAAGGTCACCTTTTAAAACAACTTTAAGTCATTAATACTAGGCCAAGGGGGCCAATAAGAAATTATAACATTAATGACTTAGAATAAATCATTTTACCCAAAATGAGCCTCAAAATGCTGAAAGCCAAATATGCCCAACTTGCACTGCCCGAAATGGAAGTTGACTGTTGATGCTACTACCCAAGATGGCATTCCCAGAAATAGAATTTACTAAAAATAGTAAATTCAGAAAAGTTTCCCGATGACTATGCATGTCATATCACTGCGAAGCTCTCTGAAAACTTATGAAGAATCTGCTATCCTCATTCAAGCAAACCTTCTTCAGAACCCCTAAAAAAATAGGAAACCCTAATTTCACCTTTGACGAGCCTATGGGCTTCTGGGAATAGGTTATTAAATACTGAAGAGTGTATGGCTATAAATGGGAACATTACAACAGCAGTAGATTGATGCACTGTGAGAAGATTTCTTTGCATAGGGTGGAAGGTTTCCATTATGGATGACACTCATTCCCGCCATCCTGGTGCTGATTTGGATGAGACTACAAGTGAGTTGTGGTGATTTATTTCCAGCTCATTGGTATAGTCATGAAGCTCAGCTAGGTATTTGGGATCCTTCACCACATAAGCAGAACAAGTGGGCACAACAACTAGCCAACATAGGAGGCAGATTCATGGAATGCAACAACTTATACGCCATGAGGGAGTTCAGCATAATATTAGGCAATTCAAAGGTACATCCTATGGGGAAGTTATCATGAAGACGAAATTCAAGAAAGAAGAGATAGCAGTCCAAGACATTGAAGAAGGATATCGAGGAGTTTCCATGACTCCATGGAAGAAAGATCATTTAATAATAGTCACAATTCTTCTTAGGGGTAAGATGCTTGATTACAATGGTGTTTGGATTTTTGTGGTTATGTTCGATATTACTCTTCTTAGGTGGTTACCAAAGAAAATAAATGTTGAATGGAACTTGAGGGTTGCGGAGCACAAATTTGACATAGCTGGAATGTATATGGGTTACATTAGACATGAGCCAAGGGTCACTGTGAATATGGCTCCTAATTTTAGGTCTGCTGTCCTTGAAATGTCCAGCACAGTCCACACTTTCCTCGCAGCCACATAAGTGTTTTCAGTCACATCGGGAAGGAGATTACAATCCATAATCAGTGATAAAGTGTTCAAAGTTGGGACAGGATGGATTCCAGTCTTTATAACTCTGATTCAAAGCAAAAAGGTGCAATGTGACAGCCATGGTATGATGATTCCACTCATATTTTCCTTGTGCAGCTATGAATCAGTAGTTTGGGGTATCACGATCAGAATTTGTAAATTCCAAGGTAAAATTCATGTCATGAATCTGGAAGGAGTAACATGTGATGATGAGGTCACTGAGAAGGCAAAGACCATGAAGAAGCCAGAGTTAGTGAGGATTACTATTGAAGATGGTTTATTTGTTATAGTGCCCAGGATTGATAAGCATAAATCCATGTTATGCTGTCTTGGCATGAAGTGGATAGAGTTTCCAAAGTTGTTATTGCTTGAGGACAAGCAATATTTTGGGCGGGAGGACTGTCATGTCCCCTCCATTGGGAGAAATAAAATATCAATTTTAATTTACCTATAGTGTTTTTTGTAAACACTATATTAAAAGAAATAAAAATAATAATAAATTAAATATCATAATTATAATAACAATATTAATTATTTTAATAGTAATAATAATTCTTTTGGAGCCGACTCACTTTGAATTTTGTGGCACCAAAGGAAATTCAATCTCACACAAGGTCAGCCTATTGTGATTTATTCCAAATGGGTACAAATGGGTGCTCAAGTTTTTAGTCTAGGCATTTGGAAATTAGTCTGATTTTGGGAGAGACTCTTGAAATGGTGTTGTTGGGACGAAAACCTTAGCTGACCCTCAAGGTTGGGACGCAAACCCTAGCCTTGTTTGGTCTTATTTTCTGTTCAAAATTACATTTCAACCTTCCCTTTAGCGACTTAACCTAGGAAAATATTGATCTACAGGTGGCTGCCACTTGGAGGGTTTGCCACAGACCTGCAATAGATAGCAGAGCACACCTATTTCACCAGCTTTACAAGTGGATCGCTGTCATATTTCAGACCAAGGAAGATGCTGATTATCTGCAGCAGCAAAGTCGAGTTTGGGTTCAGATCCAACCTTGCAAGGTTGAGGCAATTAGGGCACTGTTGGTTGAGGGTTTCACGCCCCAGCTCTTTGGCACTTGAAGGTAGGCTCCAACCATACAAACCAGGCCTCCATTCTCCTCCAGCAAGGTCACCATGAATCTGAGATCAAACTTGGTATTGAGAAGACTTAGGACTATCACTTGCAGACATTGTAAACGCCTATCAGCAATATTTGTAAGCTTGAATCAGATCTGAATTATTTCCAGCTTCCCTCTAAGTTCTAATATTTGACCATGCGACAAGGTTGTACTGAAATTCCTATTTTCAAATCAGATTCTTTTTAAAGATTTGAGTAATTTGAGTGCTATTGTTTGTGGAGTCAGTGTTGATCTTATGAAAATTCACTTGAAATCACAGTTTGAATCCGGTTAATCAGTTTGAAAAAGCCCTCGGGTTATTACAGTGCACAGTTTTTATCTTGGGTAGAGATGTTGTTTTGTAAAGAAACTCTCACATTATCAATTTGACTATTTATGTCATTAATGGTTTGTAATTGCATCTAGCATGAATTGTTATTCTACTTACATATCTAGTTTTTTTCCTTTGATGCTTTATTGGGAGTCTACAAATACTTATCTTCATCTTGTTTTATCTTCCTCATATTTGTTTTTAGCTTGGAACAGTCATCATCCTTGATGAAGGGTTTGACCAATGAGAGAGGACTCCTTTAATGAAGGAAGGGGAGGAGGTTGAGGGGAAGGGACTATCTTGAATCCTTGATGAAGGATGGCCTTTAGACACTTGTGTCAATGCGAGGAGGTAGGGACTTGTTTGAAGAAAGGACAATAGCCTTTAGGGCATTTTATGTTTTGGTTTGACTTTCTTCCTCTTAATGAAAGGCCTTATAAGGGTTTCTATGTGCTCAAGTGCCTTTAGGTTGAGGTTGAGGTTGAGGAGTGGGAGGAGATTAAATAACTCAATTGATAGATCAAGCAATTGTCTCTAGCTCTAAGGTTGGGTCTTGGGCATTTGTGCTTGAGTTGGAGAGTCTTGTCTAGTCCATCAAGTTGTGGAGTCCACCCATTGGTAGAGTTGGGTAGTCCTCTCATGTTGGCCATGGCCATAAGCACCACATTTGATGCACTATTTTAATACTTGTTTGGGATTATTGAGACATTCTTTAACAACGTAATTGCATGCCTTGCGTTATATTAGAGGTCTACTCTTTTGTCCCTTGTTATTGGGGTCCTTTAACACCAATTTCCTCTTCCTTTATTCATTGGGAACCATTGATTTCTTCAATTTCTATAACCTCAACTTTTTGATATCTTCTAGACTATAATACATTGTTTAGTAGTTTTTTTCAAGTTAAATAGGCCCTTAGGTTCTGCACTTTAGGCACTAAATCCCGACTTTCTTGATTTGGACCTTTTTGTCATTTTATATATTTATTAATTTTTTATTTCTTCCATTAGAATTTTAATTTTTGTGGTATTTGACCCATGTGGATTTTTAAGTCATCTAGAGATGATCTCCCTAAGTATTTGTTACATTAATAACTTGTTCTTTCTTCATGTATATTAGCAATAATTATAAGGCAAGGGGATCGACATAGCACACAAACACCTCTATGCATTTGTTAATAGCTATGTTACCAATTCGTCTTGGGAGCCTCCGGATACGATATGATTCGTATCGGATTTGAAATTTGGATTCGATACGATTTAAATTCGTACAGGGTTCGAAATTCCACTTGTGGATACACCATGGATACGACTTGCCTTTGTGGATTCGTCCTGGATACGACTTGCCTTTGTGGATTCGTCCTGGATACGCTCGACTGAATCTGACCCAAATCCAAACGTCAAAACGCCCAAGCCACAAAAAAGTGCCTTTTTTGCAATTTTAAATTATTTTTTTGACTAAAAGTTGACTTCTAAATAATAAAATATTCATTCCAACCCTAATCTTTGCCTCCAAACACATCAAATATTCATCCACTCAATAAAACACAATAGGCTACATTCAAAAAAAGCAGAGGACTTGGTGTATGTGCATTCAAACTTGTGCCTCCTTACACACAAGCAAAGTTCCTACAAAGAAGGAGACACAAGGAGGTGGGATATTGAGCCAGAGCAGCTTGACTTGGATGCTTCCACAAGTCACTTAGTTGCACTTGATATTGATGATGAGTATGAGCCTGAAGCAGCTATTGAGCACGAGAGTGGTAGTGTCAATGCTTGTGCGAGTGCCACTGATGCCATTTGTGGTTCTACACAAAATGTAGCATCTAATGATGTTGCTTTTTTTGATGACCCATATGATTCAGATTGATCAATGATCAATAGTGGCTGATTGTAAATACATGACATTTTTATGTTTTGAACTTTAATTTATAATTTTATATCATGACATTCAAGTATCACTAATATTTTAATATTTGACTATGAAAGTGGTGATGTATTTTTGCTATGTTATTAGACTATTAATATGGTGGTGTATTTTGAACTTAATTACTGCTGCAAATATGTATATATTTCTGATTTTTATATGTTTTTTGTATTGCTGTACCCAAAACGTACCCAACCCCAATTTTTTTTTTGACTGAATCCCGTACCAGATTCGCGTACCCGTACCTGAATCCAAAAGCGAATCGGTAACTTAGGTTAATAGCGGGCATGAATGGTGAATGTTCACTACTCTGGGCTTTTAAACCTTTGGCTTCTTTCCCCATTGGCAAGGCTTTTGGAGCATGTAATGCTTTATAGGTCACTCTTATATTGTAATTTTGACTAATGTGAGATAAACTTAAGTACAACTCAATAATGTATACATCTGTTAAGCATTGAAGGCTTTCATGGGCATTTTAAAATTTATTTAGGATCCATTTTCTTCCTTGTTTCCATATCCTTATGGTATGTAATTTTGGCTGTCCAGATCCAATGTTTTTTTATGTGTCTTGATATTTGGATGTTGGAAAATTTTCTCTGCCTTTATCTAAATGTTTTTTGCTGGCCATTTACAAAACAGAATGGTCCAACGTTTGAACTAGATTTAACATTGGTAAGGCATATCATATACATTATAGATCCTCTTTACATAACATTGGAGTTGAATTGAGAGTTCAAAATGAGTGTCAAAAAAATTAACAAATGTTAAAATTTAATTGCTTTCTTAATTCCTCGTCAATGTGCATATGATATATTCATATATTATAAAATTAAAAAATACAACAAAACATCCAAAGGCTGCAAGTTTCAACTAGAAAATGACAAAAAACATAGAAAGTATAATGCTGCCCCTAATCAGCATTTGTCAACATTGCAACAAGATTGGAGTCAAACTCTGAGTCACCGCCACTATGAGGGGCTGCCTCATCCAATGCAGCCCCAACCAATCCCTCTTGTGCCTCCTATTCAATTTAGGTTGTAATGTGCCAGACACAGATTGCACACAATAACTGAATTACACCAAGGGCAAATGGCAGATCTCAGAAGGATAACAGACCCGAAAACACCAATTCACAGAAAGACATGACTTATAGCAATAAGACTAATCACACTGAAACGGGGTATGCACAGTAACGATGAGTGGGATACAGGTTTCCTTGCATTTCAGATCTGATTAAACATCGAACGCGAATAGAACCCAGGTAGCTATAGCATATGACACCAAACTGGTAATCCAATAGTTAACTTCACTGAATTGCTCACATGAAATTACGATTATGTAACCCAATGATATTAGTCACTGCAAAGGAAATAATCAACAACAGATAACTCACAACAAGATTAATCACCAATGATAAGTCGGTTCATCATTCAAGGGAAATAGCATGGTACACACAAGAAATGTGACAACCAGCTCATAGAATGAAACAAGAACTGAGAACGGAACAATACAGTAATAATATAGCTTAATTCAATATAAGTTCCGCACAGATCACAGGCAATTCTCAGGCTACCGGCAAATTGGGTTCACTATTAGAAGTGCGTCAGCATTACGAATACTGCTCTCGAGAGAGGGTGAATACTGTTAAACAATTCAAGGTGCTGTCACCAAACAGTAGGAACAAAATGAGTAATCTCTGCCCGTGCGGATGATCTGGAAGTCAACCAGAAAGGCGATGATTTCTGGAGGCCCAGGGAATGATGAGTCGCGCAAATGTTAGAGTGCTGTCGTTGTTTCCTTGCGTGCCCGATTGAACTCAATGACGCCAACAATGGGCGTCGGCCAGAGCCAAGGGCTCGGCCAGATCGTTGAAACCTTGCCACCCCTCGAATCTCAACTTGGTAGGCAGGGAGTCATTAGAAAGACTGAGCTGAAAATGTAAACAAATCACAAATCTGCTAGGTAGAGGGGATCGTCTCACCTAGGCATGGATTCCATAGAGGGCTACGTCCTTGTAAAAATCCGCTCGAGAGTAATCTCTAGATTCGTGATGATGAACAAGAACAAAAGCACTTACATATATATTGGCCTTCCAATGGGTCCGCCCAAGAAACAATTTTAAAATTTAAATATTATTATTAAATAATTTAAATTTATTTTATTATTTATTATCTTAATATTATTTTAAATATTTAATAAATGCAGATATTAGTGTTTAAAAACACTATTGTGTTTCCCTCCAAAATTCAAATCACGTAATTCTGGGGACATGACATAGGTGGCATCTTTGGGATCAACATCCCACCATAAAATAGGAGTCTATTGATACTTTGAAGTTTGACGATCCTAAGGTTGCAAGACACTATGCACGACCACCACCTTCTACGCTTGTTTAGAGGTAAGCTTCTTCCTCTTGATAGAGTGAATGAAGCTATATGTGGACCAATTTTTCTTTACAATAGATGAATTGACAACTTGTGAATGAAGGCAAATGGCAAGCATCTAAATCTAGTATATCCTTGATGTGCCATCTCCACTATGCAATATGGTCAGTTTGAGCTAATGTGGCTACATCTATCTTCGTCTCTAGTTTGTCGGATTTGGGACCGCGAAGATTAGTAAAGGCAAGCCATTGTGAATAAAGTATAGTCGATTCCTCACTTGAATACATTTTTTAAAAGGCCTTTATTAACCATTCTTTAACCTCTTCATCATCACAAGGAGGCAACCTCCCAACATTTGGTGTATACCATTTGGGCTTCAGAGCAAAAGTTGCCATATGAAGTGGGGTGTACTTAGTATTCTAGCATTGCATCACAATGGGTTTAATATATTGCTCATACAATTTCAAATTAAGTTTCTTATTACAAATTGCTTATTTCATCTATCCAAGCATGCTGCCAAATGTCTCTTAAATCTCTCCTAGACTTGAAGAGTTTGTATTAGCATATCTAATGAGATCTACAACAAGTGAGATTAAGAAGCAAATACATCTGCAAACAAAAATTTCAAAAAAGATATCAGTAGTTTTGAGTTTATTAATGAAATTAGCAACTTATTAAAAATCCACAAGTTCTTACCTCATAAGGGACCACCAATTATCATCAAGGATATTTTGTTTGATAGCTTTTCCTTTAGTAGTGTTTGTAGTAGGCCACCTACTCCACTTCAAAGTAACCATCATCAATTGTAGAGGCTCTTGCACCTCAAAAATCCGCTCTTAACAAAATGAAATAACTAGGATACCTAGTCTCCAAAGGTTTTGAGGAATTCCTTCTTAAAAAAAGTCTTGAAGATAGCAAGGTGTGGTGGTTGCAAATGAACATTTGAATATCTCTATTTTTTCCACCGCTTGCTTCATGTAATGTATCTTCTATTGTCTTTCAATGTGTTGTTCAATAAATGAATACATGGGGTCCAAAAGATGTGCTTGTAAGCACCCTCCACCATCATGCTAGCTAATTTGCACACATTTGTTGAATCTTTGATCCCCTGTACAACATTTGAGGCCCCAATCTCCTTTATGGTTTCTTGCAAAATGTGAAATTGGAACTCCACATCTTTGTGCTTCCTTGAACAATTAACAACTTTAAGAAAATAAGAGTCAACTGCATATGTGATTATGGTGTTAATGAGTGATTGATGTCTAATATCGGTCCACAATCTTTACTTTTTCAATCTCAATGCCTTATTTAAAACTTGATCAATAGCAATAACATCATTTCCTCAACATCAATAATCATGCACATGAGAAGAACACAATAACACACAATATTTACGTTGAAACCCTTACAGGAGAAAACCACAGCAAAAATATTGCTTTTATTGCACTTTTTTTTATAAATTCTAGAGGCACCAACCCCTCATTCAATTTGTGAGCACCAACCCACTGGGAGCACCAATTTCCACCTTCAATTTGTGAGCACCAACCCACTGGAAGCAACAACTCCCACCTTTGAATTTGTAGGCACCAACCCCTCAGTTCGTAGGCACCAACCTCCACAGCTAAGCATCAACTTGGCTAGAGACACCAATCTCTCATTTAGGAAGCCCCAACTTCCACAACAAAACAAGATTCCACCCTTAATATGCTGCTTCTTCAATAAATGATGGACAACTTATTTGCTTCACAAATTCTTCTTATAAATAATATACTCTTCACAATTTTGATGCACTTGATTTCATATATGTAATGTCTCCGATTTAGCCTTACGCTCTACAAATCGGGTTTAGCCTATTTTCAGAAACTCGTAGGCTAAGCAGAATGGGAAATTAGGATTTCCTATTTTATAGGAGGTTTCAGATGCAGTTTTGAGGGCTTGCATGTGTGTTTTTCTGACGCATGTCTAGTGGAGTTTTCTGGGTTTTCAGAGATCTCCAGGGTGATGTGATATGCATCTGAATCTGACATCCTTTCTGGACACTTACTATTTACAGTAAGTCATGATGGTTGCTCGGTTTGTGCTTAAAAGATATTTGGAAACACTTACTATTTATAGTAAGTCATGATACTGCTCAGTTGGCATACAAATGTGGTTTTGGCAAACTTACTATTTATAGCAATATGCTATTTTTGGTAAGTATATTTATAGCAGTATCACTCTAGCAGCAACTCAACCTTTTGCAGTTCAGTGTGGCCGATCAGTTTGGCTTTCTGTTGAGTTGAAGTGAATTTACTATTTTTGGTAGTGGCTATTTTTAGTAAGTCTAATTTTGGCAGTATCATCATCTGCAGTTTAGTTCAGGTCATCATGCTATTTGTGGTAATCCTTCAGTTTCAGTATTGGCATTGGTTTTGGTTATCTCCTTGGACTAAGTGTTATACTTAGTCAATTTCATGTTTTTAAGTTGTTCCCCCCATGCCTAGGAGTGATAACTTCATGTTGTTTTAAAGAGGGGACATTATGGGGTCATGTTGAGCATTTAATGATTTATTAAAATGCTTTATTGTTGCAAATAGAAATGGATGCCTAAAGGGAAGAGAAATAATGTTTTATTATTTCACAATAAAGTGAATGGTTGAAGGGCGCCCCTTGGGAAGTTGAAGTGATTCAACTTCTTGGAATTCAAAGTGTTCCATTTGCCCATTGGAACTTATATATTGCTGCATTGTGGAGAGCTGATTATGTTATGTTTTGGAAAGAAAAGTTATGCTGCTGGTTTGAAATCCAGAATCCGGCTAAGGGAAAGCTTAGCAATTCTATTCCACTCTTCGGGCCTGAAACTATGGTTCCCTAGATGATGGATTGAGAGTGTGCTTCATTCAGAAGTACATATTGAGCTTCAGTGTTGGAGAAATTGATTTTATTTCCAGAATTTGTGTTTGCTGGTCCTTTCATGGCTGAAGAATGTTTCTATTTACAGCTTTGAGAGTGATTTTTATTTTGTTATGGGTGTTTGCTCTTTCCATTCCTAGACCAGAGGCGACCATTCTTGGAGATTTGCAAATTTAAATTTGAAGTTTATGATTTTATTTACTAAAATCGCCCTTGCAAGGAGGCCGTACCATTCAAGAGGGCCTTGGGATGCGTGCCAAATCAGATATTGAGTATTGATGCAATTTTGGAGATGTAACTTGGGCGCCAACCTTCTAGAGAGCATATGTTTTTCGTTTCAGCTCGATTGGAGGTATTTTGAAAGAGTTATGAGCATTTAACTGATTTACATGTTTGCTGGTTGACATTTTCAGTCCGCTGTTTATGCATATCAGATTGTTAAACGTTAAGATTTTGGCTTATATCTTGGTGATTGAGAAGATTATGTATTGTAATAAACAATCTTCAGAAGTTTGCATTGTTTATATCATTGTAACACATGGAAATTGCAGATTTATCTCATTGTAAGGCTGAGATTTAGTAGTACTAATCCAGTCATTGTTCTTACTGCATTTACTTGTGATTTCCTAATGCAAACACTCTAACCCTTGGCTAGTTTACCGCCAGTGTGGAGAATAAACATTTGTATCTCTTTTTCTCACCCACTGTCAAGTGGATAATTCCCACTGTTGAGTGGATGCCCGCCGTAGCGGATGAATTAGTTTTGAATTATAATGCTTTTCCCCCCACTTATTAAGTGGTAGCGTGGAAATATCTCATGGCTGGTTCACCGCCTATTTACATTCCAGTTTGTTAATTACTCCACCATATGTTAGCACTTCGCCTGTCAAAGGATCTTGAGTGCACATTCTTGGTGTCGAGTTTATTCTCTCTTTCAGTGTAATCTTAATAATATTTGATTCAGTAGATCCTAGGGATCCTCTGACCATATGCTCGACCCTCCTCCTTAAGTGGTTTTAGGGCGCATTCTTGGTTAGAGTTCTTTCATGCACGTTTTGGATTATGCTAACCTTAATGGGTGCTTGGTTACATTGTAAATGTTTGGTTTAAAAATCAAAAAAATTGAGAGTATATTTCAATATACTTTACTTTTTCAAGTCTGCATACTTATACTCTCCTAGATCTGCATAAACTTTTTTGAAATCTGTATGTATAAACTCATATCTCTGCTGGTGTATATGTTTTATCTTCAACACTCCTCACTATATACAAAATCTGCATATATCTACTAGTGTATATTGATACTCCACACCTTTTTCTCACTTCGTTCCCACTCTTCTTCATGATTCTATATTATCTTCTGCCCACACATCTTCTATTTATATCATTTATGCCTTTGTCAAGAGGAGCAACTCCTCAAGAGATGCGACTCTTTGAAGAGGTTCAACCTTTTTACTTTTCTTGTTAATATTCTCTCTTCTAAATTTGTGTATATTCCTCCTCCTAAATCTGCTAAAGTCTGCTAGAATTCGTACGATATTACATTGAAGAACTTATGTTATTTACCTTCAACTCACCTTACTTAAATATCTCATCGCACCTCTTTATAAATAGAGGCGACTCTTATAAACTTCAATTGCTGCCTCTCGTTTTGGAGCGCTGCTCTTCATTATATATTAACATTTATCACTTCCTTTGTAAAACTAATCGCTGCCTCTTTATTATTCATCCACATCTTAACATAGGCGATTAAAATTTAATATGTATTTATAGATGTCTTAAATAAATCTTAATCACTGCTTTTTATATTAAATCGCTGCTTTTATTAAGTACTGTATAAGTTCCTTCTCAATAAGGAACCGCTACTTTTTGAAAGTAAACTCTGCATTCTATATTGATCGCTGCCTTCTTTTGACTAATATTAATCACTGCAGTATAGAGGATTATTAATCACTGCTTTTTCTCTTTAATAATCTTTGCCTTCTAAACAACTTCCAATCGCTGCCTTACTACTTTTGGAGATCGTTGTATTTATAAACTTAATCATCACTACTTTTGGAAAGTAAACGCTGCTTTAGATTTTAATAATAATTCATCCCCTTCCTTAATGGCAATCGCTACATATTTTACACTTGCTTTATATATATCACTTGTTGATCATAATGTAAATGAAATATAATCGCTGCACTTTCTTGAATAAACTCACTGTCCCTTGGCTGAGCTGACAAATATATGTATGATTATCTCAGCATATTGAATTTGTGATTTGCATGATGTAAAGAGGGTCAACCATGAACCGGATAGAATAAACTTAAACTTATCTTGTTGTAGTGGTTTCGTTCTTTGACATCAATGACAATCTCGTTCATGCCGCTTTGACATCAATGACAATCTCATTCATGCCTCTGACATCAATGACAATCTCGTTCATGCCTCTTTGACATCAATGAGAATAGTCTAACAGTCAAATGTGACAGAGGGCCTATCCTGATCAAAGCCCCTGCCTCTATCCATCCCATTCTCAATCATCTGTTTCCCACCTGCATGCAGGTCCAACCATGGTCCCTCAGTATGAACCTGATCATCCATAAAAGAATTGGTGTAGAGGTGGCACTTCAAAAGAAAAATTATGTTATGATTGACCAGAATGAGGCACAACGCTGCAAATATCATAAATACATCTGAAAATATAGCCCACCAAGACTGCGGCATCCTCCTTTAAGTCTCCTAAATTCATCGGCATGCCGCACTGCAGGAGAGTTTTGCATGGGGGTATTGTCATGGGCTGAAAGCCTGGTGGAAAGCAAATTAATTTGTTCTTACTGAATCAATGTGACCTCCCTCAAATTCTAAGGTCTTTCAACTCGCCAAATTGTCTGCACCAGTTTAGGGGCTGAGTGTTTAGACTACATTGGAAGGTCCAGGAGCAGCAGGTTTTAATATAACAGAGTCAAGTTGGTCCTTGATGCTAGAAATATTTTCTAACAGCATGATCTCATCATGATGGTGTCGGTAATTTAAAAGATTGGTATCATGCAACCTGTGATCTAAGCATGGATAGCTTTAACAGCTGCCAGGTGGCTTGAGCTTTACCTAGGTTATTGGCAGCTTATACAAGGCCCTAGTTAAAACAAAAACTAAAATTTCCCATGGCATCGGGGCACAACACTCTGGTTCTGGATGGATCCAGGTTTCCATGAGAGGTGGCATCTATATTTAATTTGACCAAAGGATGTTTGGGTGGACCTGTTCCACTTTGTGAGCTTCCTTATTAGCACTCGTTTCATTGGGGTAATCATTGATAATGTTATTTCAGTGATTAGCAAAATGTTTTATTTGTCTTGAAAATTATTGGTTTCTTATCATTTGATTTTTAAATTTGTTATAATTTTAGTACATCTCAGTCTTTCACAGGTATGTGTCCCTGAGGTTTTGTGTGATGTCCCTGATGGCCCAGAGACTTAAAAGGGATGTCGCCATTTTTCAAGACTGGATAGCTTGCTCCATTTGGTGCATAAAAATATAAAAGAACTTTTTAAGGAAAAGTATGTTAAAAAACCCTAAAAAGCTAAAAAGAGGGAGGACTATCATCGCAAATTCAACACTGTATTTATGTTTTAAAATTTCATCTGCCTTTACTTTGTTTAATCTATTTTAATAGCTGTCTCCTCATTGTACCCCTTCCATCTCCAAATTTCGTTGCTATCTCTAAACTGTCCCCACATCCCCATCTCAAAAATTTCGGAGAAATGCTGGTAAATCTAGATTAATCAAAGACAGAAGATGCTGATGTGCTATTCTAGTATTAATGAAGATTTACCTTCGGAGATGCTCAATGGGCAGGATACCTTTTATTGAAGACATGACCTGTCATATCACAGATCAAATTCATTCATTTCAAATGTTTGTGTATCCTATCAGTCTTGACCTCTTGTAGTTATTCTTCTATTTTTATGTTCATCGTGATTAATGTTTTGTATATCAATTATCATATAACCAGGAGACAGGCAAAAAATCATTTTACTAATATCAAGGAAGCGTTTTTTGTTTAAAGTTGGGCATATAAAGAAAATGAAGATGCATCTTGTGTATACAAGTGATGAAAATTGCTCTTCTTTTTTGTAAAGGATCCTTGGTGGAACCCAGCTGTTGAGGAGCAGGCTATAATGCGCATTCATCGCATTGGTCAAACAAAATCGGTTTCGATCAAACGTTTTATTATGAAGGTGCATTGTATACTGAATAACAGATTGCTTGAATGTTTGCTTCTGAACACTAGATCCAACATTTACAAGGGATCTTTGTTTAAACAGTTTTTTCCTTATCCTACAGAGATAGCTACTGTTATAACTAAATGTATGTGAGCATTTGACAGACATTTTTTCCCCTTTCCTTTAACTGCCGTGCAGGATACTGTAGAAGAGAGGATGCAGCAGGTTCAAGCACGTAAGCAACGGATGATTTCTGGAGCATTGACAGACCAAGAGGTTCGATCTGCACGGATTGAGGAGCTGAAAATGCTGTTTAGATAATAGTGTGATCAAAGATCTACTGTTTTCAACAGTTGCTGATGTTAGTAGTGTGTAAATATATATTACATTATTAGTGTACTGGATTTCTTGGCCTTTTCCTTGAGATAAATTATACTGTCTCACTTATGGTTGAGGAAACATTCAAGAAAATGGACCATAAAGAAACACACGGCTTGCAAAAAGTTAAGCATTTAAGGGTATCATGCTATTCCTTGCTGGGGACTTCATATTCTGGAGCTTTAAGCCTTAAAAATTGCGAATAAGGTTGAGCATGGAGGTTTGTGGAACTGGGAGTTGATAATTAAATGACCAGGTTCTACCTTCTCCTTGTCAAACTAAAGAAAGGCCGTGTAAAGTGTGTACCGATAGTCAACTTACATAGAATAGTTACGAATATTTCAAGGAAAATGTATCTCGCCCCTTTTTTATTATGTAATCTTCACGATTCAAAATATTCTTCAGAGTGCCAGTTGTATTATACTTGACTATATTGGAAAATCTGTCTGGAAATGTTGGGCAGTCAACATTGAAATCTTTTATGCCAGTCGTCTATTTTAGTTGCCTTTACTGGTGTAGGGTGCCCAACTCAAAAGAGATAAGCTTATGATACAGTACCACAAGGATATGAATATACAGGATTTGGAAATAGAAAATTCAGCGGCATTTAACTTTCGACGTTCCTTTGAGGTCACTCGTTATAAGTGACTTGTTATCTCAAAGTTTATTTTTGTAATTTAGGTGCAATCTTGGTTTGAAGTTAGGTTTTACACTTAGCGGGAAGTTATTTTGGGGCAATGTACTAACTTGCTAGAGACTATTGAGCAATCAAGATTGATACAACAAACAAAGACTGCCCCTAACATTAAAAATTTAATCGAGCTTTGTTGGTGCCTGGCCATGTTCACATTCTTAGAATTCAATTGGATGTGGCAGCTTGTAGGTAACTGAGAATGCATTAAAATGACTAGTTACATCATGTCCTCTAAGTTGGCTGGATGCCAACATCACAATTTAACAAATCTATTTTGCTAAATTTTTTATGCTACAAGCATTTAAAAAAAAAAAATTCTGGCTTTTGATTTGCGGGGCAAATTACTTAAATGCAAGGCTGTTAGAAGTTTCAACTTATAGAATTGTCACAATATTATGAAAAACATGTTCTAAACTTTGAACATTAAAACAAAACTTAGGATCACTATAAATGAAATCCCATATATCTAGTAAATTTTGTAATGCTTGTAAAATTTGAACTAAACACCCAGTACTTATTCCTAGTTGCGCATCAATTATCTGTAAATGGATCAGAACATAGAGTTTGTTGCACTTCGACTCATCATAAAAAAAAAGTCAAAAACCATATTTTGATGGTATCCAAATTGAATATTTTTTATATATCTATGTTTCTCTTGAAAAGTAGTGCAGTTTTAAAAATCATCACGTTTCAACTAAGCATGCAAAAAATTAAACCGATAACCCACCACAAAGTTCGAAACTTTGCCATTATACGTGCTTTGTTTATTGGCCATTCTTGTTAATATCAGTCAACCTACGCCACTTGCAAGACAACTACCAAAGGGAGCAAGCTACCATACCCACATTGTAATAAGAGATAGCAAAGATACTATATAGAGGCCAAATACATGGAAATTAGTGGCGCCTTAAGCTCCAACTAGCTACCATAGCATGCCTTGAGCATGATATTCTACAGAGTAATTATAACACTTGATTACCATGCCTTCAATCATTGCAAAATATATTACCATAAAGCAAATGTAATTAATGCTATTATAATATTTTTTGCTGATAAAATTTAAGAAAAAACTAGGAGATAAAAAGTTCGGCCCTCCTAAATTGTAGAAAGCAAAACAAGATAGCGAGGGTGTTTACCGTAAATGTTTTTCTAGATCTTGCCAAGTATGTTGACAATAATTCATTGTAAGAGAATCTGGCTCCGTTCCCACATTGGCTAAATAATTTGTCGTTGCATTCACACTTCTCTTTCACAAAATACTTAAAACACCAATTAGCAATGAATTATATTTTCAGGGTATTTATTACTATTAAGGAGTCAATGGACACATGTTTGAAATTGAGAGATACAACTATACCCATTTGTACTATTAATGCCTCCCACTATGCCTCCCTTTATTAGCTTTATTGCTAAAGAATAAAGATCTACAGGACAAGAAACTTGCTTTTTGATCTCTCAAAAGCAGTCCACTTGCTTTAAAATCTCATCAAAATATAATTTGATAAACTCTTTCGAAGGAGATCAAATTACATTTAAAAAGAAAGAAATAATCAAAGCAGTTTACAAAGAATATAAGCTACCAATAGGTATCAGATTAAAAGTACAAAGCAGCCACAAGAAGACTAAAAGAAACAATCATTTCATATATTGAACAATTTTTCTTTGACCAAACTTGTTATCAGACTGAAATTGGGAGACTTGCTCTTTAATTTGCTAAAGTTGGATCATGATCTTTAAATTCTTTTTGCATAAGACTTGGAGCTGCGAAAACAAAAAAAACCACTTGAAGAAAGATGTCAAAGTAAAGCCTTAAAAGTGTAAATTACCTTTTTTTTTCTTGTAATTTATCAAATTGTTTTTTCTCTTTGTTAGTTTTAGGATTAGAAATGAAATAAGCAGAAACACAAGAATAATAAACAATAGAACACAACAAATACCTGGGAAAACCCTCCTACTCGAGGGAGAAAAACCCAACCACAGATATATCATTTATATATTGAATAAAAGAGTAGAAATCTGCTTTACACCTTGGCCACACACTAGGCCAATCTGAAGCAATAAAGATAGCACCTCTCTAGATGCGAATATACAAGCAATAATGACTTCTCCTTAATATCGATCTCTCTGAGGCAAAGTATCGATCTGTTTTATAAATGCGAACTCCTCCTTAAGAACGCAAACTTGTCTTGAATTAGATTAGATTATCATTGAAGAGGAAATTGCTTTGTTTATATATGCATCAAGATGACTTTCCATAAAGAGACGACCTCTTTCACAAAAGAGATGACTATACAAAAGTGAGGCGAGTTTTCATCAAGTCGGCCTTGACAAATAAATAAATAATTTAAATAGTACGTCCACCTCAACCTTTTTTAATATTATTTATATTTTTGAATTCGAAGGAGAAAGAAATCTCCCGCCGCTACTTATAACATCAACACTCCCTCTTAGCTAGGGAGATATCTTTCCAGATATCCAAGTCATGGAGTCTCAACATGAAACCCACAATGGCTTCACCCATTTGTGGAAAAGAGTTCATCACGAAGTCTCTCAACGTGATATCGCCATGGAGTCACTCAACATGACTTCCACCATGGCTGCTCCCATGTGTGGAAAGGAACATGTGCACAAGTGCCCATCATAGAGTCCCTCAATGTGATGTCATCATGGAGTCTCTCAACATGATGTCCACCATGGCTACTCCCATGTGTGGAAAAAACACAAGTAAAAAGGATTCATCACAGAGTCTCTCAACGTGATGTCGTCATGGAGTCTCTCAACATGACATCTCATCTCAGTCTCAGAGATGAACAAGGGCTCACACCTCATATTTTTCCCTCTCAAAGAAATATACACTACAAGTGCTTTCACCTCATATTTCTCCATCTCAAAGAAATATACACTACAAGGGCTTTCACCTCATACTTCTCTGTCACAGAGAAATATACACTACAAGGGCTTTTACCTCATACTTCTCCTGTCATAGAGAAATATACACTACACGGGCTTTCACCTCATACTTCTCTGTCACAAAGAAATATACATTACAACAAGTCTTCATGATTATGTGACTCCCTTTGAAGCCCCAAGTACTGACATCAACCTCCTGACCTCCTCGTCCAAGGTTGCCTCTGTTGGTTTGTTAGACTCCCTTTGAATGTAATTTCCTCCTCTTTGAAGAAACTGATTGATTTTAGAATAAGAAACCTTCTGAATTGACTTTAGAGCTTGGCTCCTTCTGAGATGTCCCTATGGCATTGGATGTGAGAGAGATCCTTCTTCTTCTTCGGTTTTGGGGCAAAATTTGATTCTCTGTCTCTATTCCTCTTTCTTCCTTTACCTCTTTCTCTAGAAGTATGTGTAGCAAGAACTTGATTTTCTACATCATGATAGTTTTTCCCAATTCCTCTTGCTACCAACCGAGACTCTTCTTGAATAAAATCAGCTCGAAGACGATCAAACTTGGGCAACTTAGATCTCCCACTGATGCTTTGAATAAAGGGTTCCCAAGATTGAGGAAGGCCATTTAGTGCCAACATAACAAGATCTATGTCTGCAATTATATCCCCAATAGTGCTCAACTGATCTCTCAAATCGACAATCTTCATAAAGAATGAGATGACTGAATCATCTTTAGCCATTTTTACATGGTGAAGTTGTCTCAAAGCAAGGGCTCTGCTGGTATTGTTGATCTCATACAATCCTTTTAGAGTATCAAACATTTCTTTAGTTGTCTTCAATTTGGAGATGATCGGTATTAGGTGATCCATCACAGAGTCTATCATGATTTTTCTAGCCTTCGTGCCATTTTTCTTCCACTAGATTTTCTTAGTATCATTGGAAGGCTCGGGCATATCACTTTCCACAAAATCAAGAAGATCATTCTCCTCTAATGCAATGAGTACCCTGGGTTTCCAAGAGTTGAAGTTTGTGGCTCCATCAAGTCTATCTTCTACCTTGACACCGATCACCATCTTCTTTTTTTGCACAAATTCACCTTCAAGGATCTGCCCTTAGGTCTAAAATAATTTGCAACCTTTTGCTTTCAAGATCTGCCCTAGATGAAAAGTTGACTGAAGGATGGCTTCCTGGTGCAAAATTCAAACTTCTCCAACAAAATCCAAATTTCCCTTTGAATTGAATTCCTTCAATTGCTACTACTCCAATTTCAATTTCTCCCAAATAATCGATTCCTTCAACAATTCCAAATTTGGCCAAAGGCCACAAAATTTGCTCAAATCTGACCAGGTCTTATCTTAAACCCACTCTAATACCATTTTAGTTTTAGGATTAGAAATGAAATAAGCAGAAACACAAAATAATAAACAACAGAACACAACAAATACCCTGGGAAAATCCTCCTACTTGAGGGAGAAAAACCCAACCACAAATATATCACTTATATATTGAATAAAATAACAGAAATCTGCTTTACACCTTGGCCACACACTAGGCCAATCTGAAACAATAAAGATAGCACCTCTCTAGATGCGAATATACAAGCAATAATGACTTCTCCTTAATATCGATCTCCTTGAAGCAAAGTATTGATCTACTGTATGAATGCGAACTCCTCCTTAAGAATGCAAACTTGTCTTGAATTAGATTAGATTATCACTGAAGAGGAAATCGCTTTGTTTATATATGCATCGAGATGACTTTCCATAAAGAGACAACCTCTTTCACAAAAGAGATGACTATACAAAAGTGAGGCGAGTTTCATCAAGTCGGCCTTGACAAATAAATAAATTATTTAAATAGTACGTCCACCTCAACCTTTTTTAATATTATTTATATTTTTGAATTCGAAGGAGAAAGAAATCTCCTGCCGCTACTTATAACATCAACACTCTTATCCCTTGAATGGGGGACTATATATATATATATATATCACGATCTTAAATTTACACAAAATGTGCAAAATTTTATAAAATTGAGAACATAAATACCAATTGATCAATAATAACTTTAAGTTTAACAATTAAATATTTTAATATTTGAATACTAATGATTGTAGTAGCGAAATACAACATAGAAGTTACAAGCATCAAAATAACAAAATTAGATTGCCAAAAAAAATCATTGTTATTTTTTGTTTGAGCAACAAGCTCAAAAATTAATCATCAATAACTAGATATTTAGGAAACTATCACTTGAACTATCAAAATGAGTTGTATCCTCATCCTACAATGTGCTCCCAATGGCATCCAATCTCGTTTGCATGTTTTGCTCCTCATCTACTTGTCATGGCTCCTTAGGCTATCCATCACACCTTGTTGTTGGGTTCTATATATACACACGATCTTGTAATCAATGAGACACAAAATACCATGCATTGCAACAAGTTTCTTCACTCTCGCAGAGGTAATTCTTTCTCTTTAGAGAGTGGATAGAGATATATGTGAATGAGTTCCTCTCAATAGTAGATGAACTAAAAAGTTATGAGAGAAGATAAATTATAAGTGCGCACAATGATTGTGGAGGTTTGTAGATTACCACCAATTAAATTGGCTTGGCCTATGCCAAAGTATGCCAATTAGTCCTTTCAAAGTCTTGTAGCCATCTACTTCTATAAAATTAATTCACTCAACTTTGATCAATGAAGCTTCCTTTGGAATATATATCTTTTTGAAGGCCTTCATGAGGCTATTCCTCACCTCATGGTTGTCAATGGGAAGAATTCCACCAAGTTGGATTCAAAGCATACACAAACATGTGTAGAGGGGTGTTAAACTTCTCAACATTTTTGGATGGCGGTGTGTGTTGATGTCTAGATTCTTATCTCACTATTGAACTTACACTCATGTGCTTTACATTTATTACATCTTTTATATAGTTTAGACTATATTATAGTTTAATAAATAAATATTAAATATGTTATTTTATTGTGTAAGAGACCCGCCATCTCTAACCTCTGATAATTGATGCTAGGGTTTGTAATTTTTGTGTTTTCGATATGATAATGCATAAATGACAAAAATGCATAAAATGCTGGAAATAAAGACTAATCTGGAGAATGTAAAAACAATTACAAATGCTGCAAGCATAAATCTTTATTCATTTATTCTTCAAAGATTTTACTGCCAAATGCATACCTGGAAACAATCTTCTGATCTTGCAAGATGATGAAACTTTTATTCTGAATCTGGGAGTTAACCATTGTATCCACTGTGCATCTAACTGCCTTACTAAAATTAGTAAGGGTCCCTCTCTAACATCCACTGACTTACTATAGATAGTAAGTCCTTGAAAACTGAACCGGAGACCTCTGAATATCAATGCCTTAGAACATAAGAAGGATCTGGAGAAGTGAACACTAACAACTGCCACCTGAAGAGCTCCACAACTCCCAAACTGAACCCTCTAACCATCTGCATTAGCCTATGAGGGTTAAATGATAAGCTAATCCTCCAAATACTGATGCTCGCGAAAATGGGGACATTACATATTGTTAGTAAATAAAATAAAATCTAGTTGTTGGGAAGTTTGGGCTGTTTAACAATATTATGGCTTTTATAAAGCCCATTGTATGCAATGTAAAAAAATCATTTGAAAATATATCATATATCATTTTATCTTCTTGTAATGGTTTAACTTGTGTGTTTGCTCTACCATTTCTCATATGGTATTAGAGCATTTAATATCTTTGTGCCTGTGATAGTATTGTGATGGGAGATTAGTGCAAAGATATTCTAAGGGAGTTGAAAATTTTGGAATATGTAGTTTTGCCGCTCAACATACATATTGATGTTAACATTTGAAAGGAAGAAGTTTAAAGGAAAGTTCTACAACTTGACATTCAAGTGTTGCAAAGGAAATTTAAAATTTGTAAACCTTGAATCTACTAGCCACATGAAAGCCTACATATAGAGAGGTAATGTTGAGTTGAAGGAAAAAAAGGTTTGAAAGTAAGGTTATTCAATGTAGAAGCATCCACTAGGCACTGATTTGAATGTGACGACATTGAATGTAGTCCAAATCACGTTGGTAATTGTTTGTTGATCTCTTTAGATAATAATTGAGTAAAAGATAAACTTGTCTCACTTTTGACCAATCTAGCTAGAGGGTTTCAAGTGAAATATATTTAGTTGAATATGTTTCACCCGAACCTTGGTGGCTTCAACATGGAGTGTACGTGGCATTATACATTCGATTGAACATGTTTTGAGAAACCTATTTGATCGAATAGGTTTCACTTGAAACTAATAGAAATAAAAAAAGGGATCAAACATTTCACTTGAAACCTTCTTGTGACAAACTATTTCACTTGAAACCCCATCACAACGAACCCCCCAACTATTGAACAAGTTTCATATCACTACATTTCTTATCATAGGTAAGTCATTTTGCCATGAAAATAAAATAACCATTTAGATGCCCTAGTTTCTCATTCTCTTAAGCATGAATACAAAACTTGATTTAATTGAGGTAGATCTAAAATCCGTTTATTGTTCATGGATTAATTTTATTTATACTTTTAACGAATTTCATTTTTTGTTCTAAAGTTATCATTTTAGCACAAGTGGAAAGGATGCTAACAAAGGTTGTGAAATTTGGCTTTATACCTTTTAATTGCATTTAATTTCAAGTTCTCAATGTATTTGATAAATCCACTTTATGTATATCATGCAATCATTACATTCTATGAGACCATGTTCTTAGAGGTGTTTTGTCAAACAATTTTCATACTTGTGTATGCTTCCAAATTTGCACACATGTACATGGACAAAAATGAAATTTGTAGTTTGTAGTCAATGCAAGTAGTCAAACCATCATCAACACACATACATAATCAACCACAAAACTAATACCCACATTCAAACTTACCATGATATCTTCTCATAACTGCATCCGATTAGGTATTCACAAGGTCCTTGACACACAAGTGTAGGTCACTAGACACATTCTACAAATCCCTACAAAGAGGTAGTTTAGGATGCCCTTAAGATTATAAAAATTCATTAGAATGGAAATATATATATGTTTTTGCTGTTCCCTAATGTAGCTTATTCCTTTTCACATCCTTGTAGATGTATCTTTAATAATTTTCTATTTGTGCATTGATTCATAAATATTGTATATCATTGAATGAGATTTATAGGGCATAAAGTCACATTGTGAATTTCGTATGGTATTACCTACAAGCTCATGTTGGTGAAATGCACACTTCACACATGCTCTTGCTCCATTGTGCTCTCCTTTTCCATATCTACTCTCAAGAAAGTCCCACAAAAAAATTATATTACGTCTAGCATGTTGTTGGATTAACTAATTAAATGCATTTGTAGAATTAAATTATCCTCTAAAGTTATAAACAATGATTCAAACAAAATTAGTTAAACTATATGTATATGCAATTGATTTGTCTTAAAGTTAATACATTTAATAAAAATAAATAAATAAAAATTCGACACTTACCAACACATCCATCAGACTAAATCTAGTGTTGTAAAGCATTTATGTCACATAATCTCAAATCTTTATAAACTATTCCAAAACAATGGGCTACATGGCTTCTATCATGACCCATATCATCACTAATATAAATTTGAAGCTCTTTGATGATAATTCATTAATCTCTGCTAATTTCTACACCATTCACATGTAACTCAACATGTTTATAGGAGTCATACAAAGATTGCAACTTGCTCTAAATGATAATATTGACTTTGCATCTCAGTTTGAGGACTAAATGTATAGTTTTTAGAAAAAATACAATAGAGAGAATACAATCTGATGGAAATCAATTCTTTGAGTCAAGAATTTGTTTAGCTTGCCATCTTGCACCATAGCAATGCAAATATATCATATTACAAAATTTATTCATAAAATCATTGTAGGGAAATTCACTCTCTTTCAAAACAATTTTTTGGGACTCAATTTTTGACTTTGTTGAGTATTTCTCATATTCAAAGCTCTTCAAAATAAATTGCATTGAACGATCAGTATTCTCAAATTATAAAAATTTTCTTCAAATTTCAACAATCTATACGTGTACTTTTTATACACTGAACATTGAATTTATCTGAATCTTTTGATTTTTCACATACAATATACAAAAAATTATGTTGTACTTCTAAGGATGAATATATTTGGATTAACTATTCTCATAACTTTTTTATATGACATTAGATGTAGATGAAATTCAACATGATTTTGAAAACAAGTTTGACCTACTTTATTTATGTATGAAACATTGTTGTAACCTCTCAAACATCTTTTGGAAAATCTTCACTTGTGAATTGTTTTGCTTGAGTGATTAAAAAAGTTCACTTTGTGTTGTATCTATAAAATGGTTCGGATGATAAATTTTTGTACCATCTTTGCCTATTATTTGTATAGTGTCCCTTATATTGGAAAAAACATGAGAGTGGTTAATCCAATATTCAATTACTTATTTTTTTACTTCTTTTGAAATTTTATCTTTTTGAGGTACCCTACAAATATTTACCTAATTATTTTCAATTCTTTCATCTAATCTATTTCTCTTTGCAATATATCTTTGAATGATTATATTAAATACACGTAATTATGCAATTTCTTGAACTTGTCTTCTATGTGTTAGTTTTTTTTACTAAAAATTATAGTCATCTTTCTACGTTGGACACTTAAATTAGTCATTTGACTCTTTGTTTGAATATAGTCCACTGCTTCTTGCAAGTCTTCAATTACTATCTATTTTAATAAATCTAATGGTTTTTTATTTTATTATCAACCCTTAGCAACTCCAAAATAGGGGTCATTTATTTTTGCCTAAATAACTTTGCACATAATTGCACTCTTCCAATCAAATATTTTTCTTTTAAAAAAGTAATCCCAAATTATTTTAAAGTGTAATTTTATTGTGATTTCAAGTAACATATCTTTAAGTGAAGTCTCTTTGAAAAGATAATCGTCATCCATCTCTATTAAATTTTCCATATTATATAATTTTCTGAACTTCTTCATTAACATGTTCTTCAACTTGGTCATCTATAATTTCAATGGGTTGTTCCTGACTAGATGTTCTTAAAATCAAATTCCTCTTATCTCTTCTTTTGTGTTTCTCTTTTCATCTAATCTTCTTTGATTAGAAAACCTTGATCTATTCCTTTATTCCTCATCACAAATTACATGTTTTAATTTACCTATACACACATACACATGTACATCCCAATTTAAGTGAAAGCGAAACCTATGGTTTAAAAAATATCATTTGAGAAATAAATTAGTAAATTTTAGATTCTATTATTAAGTTAGAATACTAGGAGAGGAAGAATTTGGAATTATGAGAAATATAAGGGTTAAAAAGATAGTGTCAAGGGGGCTAATATGAGAAAAATATGAGTGTCTAAATTGTGACCTAATAGGTGCTAAGAAAATGAGTAAAAAGTTTAGTACATGTTATAAAACCATGATGAGGTCAAGTAAATATTAGAATGGAGGTGGATACTATCAAGAACCAAGTTTATTGCTGCTACTACTAGCTTGCTGTGGTGAATTAGAGAAGAATGTAAGTGGTGTAGTAATTGTAGTTAAGTTACACATCATAATATATCATTCATTTTGATGAGAATTTATTTCATAAAAAAATATATTTATCTTAGATGCAACTCTATGTATTGTAACTTTATTAATTGTGGACCCTTAGCATAAGGACTACACTAGGTGTCCTTATGCATCTAGACTTAATAATTATTATAAGTATGAAAAAAAAGTTTCTATAGTAAAGCTTCCTCTTTTTGTCCAAGTAAATATGCATCTTCCCCACATCCATACAAAGGATTAGATGCATCTAATAAGGAGCTTCATGTGTTTCATCCTCAACCTCACCTTGTAACTACAAAAGGAAGAAAAAATTAAGCCTCCTGAACCTCTCCTTGTTTTTGGTGACTACAAGTAGTTGGGACCAAACATCATGCCAAGAGAATTTCATTATTGAAAATACTTATGTTTTATGGATATTAATTTTCTCAAGGAGAGACACATGTCAACAAGTTTTTTACTTATATAAAAAATTGAGATATAAAATGAGGACTCATGGTTGAAATTTTTGTTAAGACTCTATATGGGGATGCTAAAGAGTGGTATATCATATTTTCTAGTCACCATTTCTCTTCTGGGGATATTTTTTTTGTAGCCTTTAACAAGAGATACACGTGGAGTTGAACCCTCTCATCTTTTCCAAGAACTTTTAAGTATCAAAGGCTAGGAGGGAGAGTTTGTTTATATTTTTATCATAGTTTTGTTGCCACTTTGTCTTTTATGCTTGAAAATTATAGGCTAGATGTGAGCATTTTAATTGGCATGTTTTGTGAGTCTTTTCATCCTAGGAAAAGTCTTCTTCCACTTGAGTTTAAGACTTTAAGAATCTGGACTAGATTGTTGAGTGGGAAAATGTTGTTGAGGCTTCATATACAATATATGCACATCCATTAATGTTGATAATAGTAGCTTTGTAGTTTCAAAGTATTAGAGTTCCTCTTATATAATCTTGACATGAAACTATATGTAGCATGATTGAAAGTGTTCATGAAATTTTACTACATTGAGTTGTATAAAACATGTAATTAATTCTTGTGTAGAAATGCACAAATCCACTATACTAAAACACCTATGCACATTACATCTTCCCACTATATGAGTGTGCACATGGGAATATCATGATATGATATGCACTAATGTTGAGATGATTTATGCATGTTGGATAAAATTATGTTGGCATTAACAAATTGTAAACTTATTTTTATCATTTGGAAGAAACTATATGTTTAACTTTCTAGGTTGGGGATTAACCCACAAGGTCAAATTATGGGTTTAATTTAAACCCATGGGACTAATGCCAAATAGTTAAAGTTTCTTTTTTTGGTGTGTATTTTATTTTTTCATTGACTTTTTATTATTATGGACTAATTTTATCTTTTCTTTACTTCTATGATTGCATATGGAGATAGGGATTCATGAGAGGCTACATCACCAACTAAGTAGGAGCATGCACTCATTTCCATCTACATTTATTTGCTACACTCTTCTAGAGGTGGTAGGGTTTGACATATAAACATGTTTCCACATTTATATTATGAAACTTGAATGTTAATTATCTTAGATGAGAGATTGGATTTTGATGTCAAAATTTTTAATTTTCCCACTAGTTGGATTTTGATATCAACACTTTTAATTTCCCTACTAGTAAGATTACAATTCCCTTGGAGGATTTTTGGTAGATTGTGTACCTCCTAGTGAAGAGGAGACAAGTTGAGGATCATCATACCACTTAGTAGGAGGACACAGACTTGTACTATTAATGCATTGGCTGAGCTAGATACAAATATGATAGAGTCCTATATAGTGAGAGTATCCTTAGTGGTGCATCTTGTGAGCACAAGTGGTTACTATTGATAAAGCGTATTCCTATTTTCCTTTATGGTAAGTTTTTTTAATCTCCTATTGTATTTCTTAGGATTTTTATGATATTTGAGAAGCAATAGAGGCTATTCCAATGTGGTAGATACATGATTTCTCATAAGTACAATAATTTACATAGATTTATGGATAGGATAGGTAGGTCAATGTTGACTTGTTTTAGTTGTCCACTCAAATAGTCATGTATAGTTTATAAAATTTTAAATCTGGGTGCTCCTATGTCAATTGTTTCATCACAACTGAGTAGAGCATCCAAAATCAGGCCTTGATGCTTTTGAAAGTTTCTTTAAATTCTCTAAGGAAAAGGAGATTTTGGCTTGCAAGTTTTACCTATCCAACCAGACTAGGTTTGGTTCACTTAGCTCTTCCTGCAAGGTCTTGACTGGTTGGCGATCCCTACAAAAGGAAAAAAATTAAGAAAATGAATAAGTTGTTTTTTGCACGATCTTGATGTCCAATTGAACTGGATCTTTCCAAATTCATTTTAAAATGGTTCACTTTACTTTTCTCGCTTTGTCCAATTCAGCTAGGTTTCTCACATCCCAACCAATTATAAGCCAAATTCTAATGTATGTAATAATCTAATGCTTGTGGGAACTTGGGCTCTATTCTAGTTGAACTTTTCAAAGCTATTTATTCAATTCACTTAGTTTATTTTGTATTTTTCCAATTATAATCCAGTTTCATATATTACAGAAGTTTGAGGTCCATCTAAACTAGATCGATAAACTCACTCATTTATTGAGTTCACTTAGAGAGTTCCACATGCTACCTTGCTAACATCATGCTGAGTTTCCCCAACCAACTAAATCAGATCCTTCCTAGGAAATTTCAAAGTGGTTCAATTTTATTTTCCCACAATTCTTCCCATCCTGACATCATCATTTCATCATGAACCCTTTGCAATATTTTCTTGAGCATTTGAATTGGATTTTTTAAGATTGAATTCCAAATCATTTCACTTTCCTTTTTCTTGCATTCCATCCATTATCTGACATCACCATGTCCTTTACTGATGTAATATTCATTTGATGACATCATCCCATTTGAATCCAGGGTGATCCCACAATAGTGGTTTACACTTTCTGGGACATCCTATTTTTTGTTGAAATCAGATATTTTTAGAAAATATAATGATTTAAGCCTAGAAAATTTCTATTTAAAGGATTCCAATTGAAGAGGGTTTGATCAAACCACCTTAGATCAAACCCCCTTGGATAGAACCCTGCTAGTTTTAAACCATACCTATAACAGAGTCTCCTTTACACTTATGAAAATGCTGATAAAAAAACCACTTTTGATTTAACTTTTGGGGGATCAAATGAATTCATTTAAAATTAAGTATGTAGTCCTTATTATAAGCTTCTCAAAAATTATATTTTTAAATATATTTAATTTGATTATTATATTTATTTTTTATTTCTTGTAAATGTAGGTTTTTCACCGAAAATCAAGATCTTTGTTTTGCACATGTGGAAAAATAGTAGATTACCAAAAAAAATTCTCAAAAATATCTACGCACTTGATATTAATGTCCTTGATCCAAAAAACAAAACAAAATTGAATTCAATACATACAAAAAAGTTGTGTTAGCAAGTAAACCTATGTCTAAATTATAATTGGTTTGACTTCAAAACTTAATTAAGATTTTTTTTTTCAATAAAACACTATGAAACCAATTGCATGCACTAGATATCATAGTTACATATCTAAATTCAAAAAAAATAGAATTTTATCCTTCATAGAAATAAAGTTATGTGTTAGCAAGTACATGTCATTCTCTGAAAATTGTGTTTACTGTTAAAAACTAGTTATCGAAGGAGATGGAAAAATAAATGCAATTTCATTCCAATTTTTTTAAAAATTATTTAGAATCTACAAACAAAATGTCACAAATCACTAGTTTGCACCATCTTCAAATTCCTCATGGTTTAGTAGCTATAGGTGTCTGAAAGTGAAAAAAACTTCAAAATGTTCATTTCAATGTCAAGTTTGGCTAGAAAGTGTTAACCAGTATTGTGGGATCATCGTCCATCTTGTTCCATTATGACATCATTCATATAATTTTCCATCCTAATCGAGCACCAAAATTAAAGCTGATAGGTTGAATTTTGTAGGAATTTTTCATGAGTTTGATTTTGATTCTTTTTATCATAGATCCAATTCTAAGGCTATTTCCCACAAAAGGTCTAGTTGCACTTCTTGGACTCGCAAAGGTGCTAAAATGACCAAAATTGGATGTTGATGATCAAAACAATACCATTAATGCATTTCAACATCCTCCAACCACCAAATTTCAATCCAAGGGAACTCAAGTGGGGCTTAAAATACATTTTTGCATGGATTTAGGAGGAAATATGACACCCATACCTTAGTTATTGCTTGCAGATGCCTTTTCTTTTTCAAAATTCCATCTCAAGGTTGTATTTTCCAATGGATTTCTTGAGTTTTTCCTCCTTTTTGCACTCAAATAGACAAATCATGAATGCAAAGGTATTGTAGGGTGCATAGAATATTCTATCATGTCTCTAGGTCACCCATATTAAATTTGTAGAGGACATTTGTCTACAAGGTATTTATGGGGTTTGCAGCTAGGGTTTCCTAAGACCTTCTAACATATTGCATGCCTTTCTTCAAGGATATAGTTTGTTTAAACCTCATTTTGTAAAGAAAATCCTTCTTAATTCATATTAGATACTTATAATTTATTCAATTTTTCGTAACTAGATTTATGCCTTTGAATCAATGAAAGTTTTTATTACACCTCTTCTTACTTCTAACATATTGTGTACATCTTACCTCTATGTTTGAATTGTAAGAAAATTTATAGTGCATAAAATAGAGAAAAAAAATAAGCACAATATTAAGACAATATTTACGTGGAAAACCTGGTAAAATTATACTAGGAAAAAACCATGGGCAAAGATCTTTCATATTTTATTTCTCAAGGAATTTGTAATTACAACAATCTTCTGAAAAGTTACAAAAAATGTGACTTCAACAGAGTATAAGAAATTCGAGTTGTAGAGTCCTAGTCGAACACAACTATCCAAAAATAGTAAGTATGACTCATACAACTACATGTCGAACATTTGGCAAAATGACCAGTTTTTTTTTAGCTTTGCTGGAAACACCTTCGGTGTGGTTGCCTTTGGCGTTCTCACCTAATGGAAAAAACCTTTGCGGTGCTCGCCTTATGAAAAACACCTTCAACTTGCAAGGGGCAATGACAACCCCCTGGGATCCCCTATCACTTCAACCTTCGATTGAATAGTAGGCCTTTGACCACGTCGGATGCATATAAAAAAATGCTTGATCTCTATGTCGACTATCTGTCACTACTGGAATAAAAATAAAATTGACTTCATATTCCAACAATCTCCCACTTGAAGTCAAATTCCTCTCTTATGAATAAATCCTCATACTGAAAGACCAATGCCAATGCTTCCTATCATCAAGTAACATACAAGCCTAGAGAAGTTTTGCACTAGATGAAATTCTCTCTACCAATGGGACTCGTCATAATATCTGCTGGGTTTACATCAGTGTGTATCTTGCCAAAGATATTTGTCCTTCTTTCAACACTTCACATACAAAGTGATATTGAATATAAATATGCTTTGTTCTGTCATGATATGCTAAGTTTCGTGCTAAGTGTAAAGCACTTTGGCTGTCACAATGCAACACCATATTATCTTGCTTTACCTGCAACTCACCCAAAAGTATGTGAAGCCAGATTGCCTCCTTGCTAGCCTGTGTTGCTATCATATATTCAGCTACAGTAGTAGACAACACCACCACTATCTGTAACTTTGATACTCAACTAACAACACCTCCAAGTAAGGAGAAAATGTAACCTATAGTGGACTTTCTCTTATCTCCATCTCAACCAAAATTTGCATCCACATACCCATTAACCTGAAGAATACTCCCATTGTAATAGATAACAGCATCAGAAGTGCCTCTCAAATACCTAAGAATCCACTTCACAACCGTCCAATTCTCAAGACCTGGATTTTCCATGTAACGATTGAATACTCTCACAACTTGTGCAATGCTTGGTCTGGTGCACACCATGGAAAACATAAGACTACCAACTACTGATGAGTATAGTACACAAGACATTTGTGTTTTCTTTGCTTCCGTGCTAGGGAAATGTTCTAAAGACAATTTAATATGAATAGGAAATGGAGTACTAACTGGTTGTGCATTCTGCATATTGAAGCACTACAAAATATTCTCTACATAAGTTTTTTGTGACAACCATATTTTCCTATTATGTCTATCTCTATGTATCCCCATACTAAGAATCTAATTTTCTCTGCCTAATTCCTTCATCTTGAATGTCCTAGCAAGCTAAGCTTTCAAATGGACAATTTTATTCATGCTGGGACCTGTTACCAACATATAATCAACATACATAAGAAAAATAATAAAACTATTATCATCATACTTATGAAAATATGCACAATGATCAACCTCACATCTACTAAAACCCAAACTCATCATGAAGGAATCAAACTGCTTGTACCAACACCTTTGTGCCTATTTTAAACTATAGAATGATTTTCTCAACTTACAAACAAGATTCTCCTTGTCTCTTTCTTCAAAACCTTTTGGTTGCTACATATTAATCTCCTCTAAGAGATCACCATGCAAGAAGGCCTTTTTTACATCTAACTGTTCTAACTTCAAATCAAAAATAACTAGAGCTAAAAAAAATCTAATAGTACTTAACCATACAATAGGTGAAATGTTTTCATCAAAATCAATACCAGACTTTTGTGCATACCCTTAGCCACCAAACGGGCTTTATACCTCTTCAAATTATTGAATTTATTTCCATTTTTAATTTGAAGACCCACTTGTTCCCAATAGATTTTCACCCCTTAGGCAATGGTACAAGCCGTCATGTCTTGTTCTTATGAAGAGCTTCCATCTCCTCTTCCATGGAAACTCTCCACTTACTTGCACATTCAGATTCACAAGCTTCCTAATATGAACTGGCTTCACCAATATCAGTTAGTAATGCATAAGAAGAATTAGAAGTATAAGATTACCTTTTAGGTGCTTTGGATACTCTAGTGGACCTCCTTACAAGGGGTAATATATCACCCTATGGCATATTTGGTGGTTGTTCACCTTGTTGATTTTCATATGGTACTTTTAGATTATCATCATAACTTTCCACCTCAACTGGAATAACTTCTGTACTTTGTTGTTCTTTACCTCTTTGCATTGACTTTTCATTAAAATAAACATCCTGACTAACTATAACATTGTGGGCAGAAGTATCCCATAACCTATAACCCTTTGTGCCTTCTACATAGCTAAGAAAAATACACTTTGTGGACTTCATGTCCAACCTATTCCTATTATCTTTAGGAATACGAGCATAAGCATTAGAACCAAATACATGAAGAAAAGAATAATCAATAGGTTTACCTGTCCATACTTCTTCAAGGATTTTATTATCAAGAATTGTAGTGAGTGATCTATTGATCAAGAAATAGGCTGTAGAAACTACCTCTGCCTAGAATATATGCTCTAAACTAGTAGTTCTCAACATACATCTGGCTCACTCCATAATTGTACGGTTCATGTGTTCAACAAAACCATTTTGTTGTGGTGTCCTAGCAACCATCAATTTCCTTGCAATACCAGCTTCACTACAAAACTGGTTAAAATCTCATGAACAAAATTCTCCCTCGTTATCTGTTCTTAGACATTTTATAGTCTTACGCTTTTGATTCTCTACCAGATATTTAAACTTCTTAAAATAAGAAAACACTTCAAATTTCTTTAGAAGATAAATCCACACCTTACGAGAATAATCATCTATAAATGAAACAAAATATGATGAACCCCCAATAGATGTAACAAGAGCTTCCCAAGTATCTGAATGAATTAATTCTAACACATATTTTTTTGGTAGTACTTCTAGAAAAACTCAGTTTGTTTCATTTTCCAAAAAAACAATATTTGGCACCTAGGAGAATATTTCTATCTAGTAGTACCTTGAGACCTTGTTCACTCATATGACCAAGTCATTGATGCCAAGTTGATATTGAGCCTGCTTCTTCATCAGATGCCAATGTAGCTTCTCCACTGCTAGTTTCCCCAACTAGCATGTAGGGATTACCAACCTTTTCTCCCTTTAGCACAACCAACACACCCTTTGTTACCTTGAGACAACTATTTTCACCACTGAATTGATAACCTTGTTCATCAAAAAATCTAAGAGACAATAGATTTTTCTTTAATCCTGGTACATGTCTGACATGCTGAATAGTCCTTACCATTCCATCAAACATCTTGACTCTTATGTCACCTTCACCAATAGATTCATAGGGGTTGTCATTTCCCATGTAAACCATACCTCCATCACATGATCGATAAGAAGAAAACTAGTCTCTGTGTGGAGTCATGTGAAAGGAGGCACCATAATCAAGAATCCAAACATGGAGTAAAGAACCTCTCAGGTTAGCAACTAATACCTCTCTATCTTCTAATTGTGTTTGAACTTCTACTGTGTTGGACTCAGATGCCTGTGAAGTAGAATTTTCTTAGCTTGCTTTTGGCAGTCTTCAATCCTTTTTGAAATGTCCATTTTTTCACAATTCTAGCATTTTACTCTTCTTTGCCCCTTGGATTTGGACCTAGTTTGTCCATGCTTAGTATTTCCTATTTCTTGAGTTTTGCCTCTTGCAACTAGGGATTCATTAGAAGAAGATCCATGAGATGTCTTCTGCCTAGAATCTTAAAAAATTACAGTGGCCACAAAATCTTCAAAGACCAATTTCCCACCTGGAGCTGAGTTACTAAGAGCCATAACTAGTTGATCCCAATTTTCAGGCAATGAGCACAATAAAATTGCAGCTTTATCCCCTTCTTCAATTTTTACACCCACTGAATCCAACTTGCTTGTCAATGTGTTGAAATCATTTAGATGATCTGTGACAGATGAATTGTCACGCATTCTCAAATTATACAATTGCCTCCATAATAGAATTTTATTTTCCAATGACTTCATCTCATATAGCTTTTCAAGCTTAGTCCACAAGTCATGTGTAGTTTTCTCCTCTGCAACATTGAGTAGAACTAAATTTGCTAGAGATAATTGGATTGTTGCTCTAGCCATGCTATCCTTCTCATTCCAATCTGCATCACTCAAGGTTGAAGGTTTTGATGCCACCTCTTTGAGAGCTAGGGCACATCCATTGTTCACCAATAAATCTTGAATCTTAAGATTCCATAGAGAAAAATTAGAACCATCAAACTTTTGCACCTCAAATCTAGTAACCGTGCTTCCTGTCATTGCTAACTTCTGCACAAACAACCTAGCTCTGATACTGTATGAAAATTTACAGTGCAAAAAATAGAGAAAAACAATAAACACAATATTAACACAGTATTTACGTGAAAAACCTAGTAAAATTATACCAGGAAAAGACCACGTGAAAAAATATTTTTTATTTTAGTTGTCAAGAAATTCGCAATTACAACAATCTTCTGAAAAGTTACAAAAAACGTGACTTCAACAGAGTATAAGAAATCCGAGTTGTAGAGTCCTAGTTGAACACAACTATCCAAAAATAGTAAGTATGAATCATACAACTACATGTCAAACATTCGGAAAAATGACCAAAAATAGAGTAAAAAACAACCAATTTTTTTTTGGCTTCGTTGGAAACACCTTTGACGTGGTTGCCTTCGGCAAATGTCTTCGGCAAATGTCTTCGGTGTGGTTGCCTTCGGAAAAATCCTTTGACAAATGCCTTCGGAAAATGCCTTCGACATGCAGGGGGCTATGACAATCCCCTGGGACCCCTCGTTACTTCAACCTTCAGTTGAATAGTAGGCCTTCGGCCACATTCCAAAAAATGCTAGTTCTCTATGTTGACTATCTGTCTTTGCTAGAATAAAAATAAAATTGACTTCGTATTCCAACATGAATCAATGTTTTCTTCTTTCTAAATATGTATGCTGTGTAAAATATGTTTGCAGGGACCATTTGTGGATCTCTTCTTCCCTCTTACTATTTGTCAAATTCCTTACCTCCATATCTATTTTTAGGAGTTGTTAAAACAAAGACTTGTGTGAGACCTTCTAGAAACCTCCTCTCAATTCCTTGTGTTATGAGCAAAGGGAGGAACTCATCTAAAGCTTGGTTCATCACCCTTTCATTTTCTGTATTTCTCTTCCCCCTTTTCTCTTGTAAGTTGTTAGATTAGGATTATTTGTAGGTTTAATCTATGTTGGATTGGATCAACATATACATCTAGGTTAGAAAGGTTGCAACATTCTTTGGAGGTTTGATCTCAACATAAAGGTCCTATACCTTGAGATCATTCCCATTGCATCATTGGAATGTTGAAACTATTTTCACGAGGGTGCAAATTGTATGTGACAACAATTTCTAGCACACCTAATATGACCAAGTTCCGTGAGCTTTGCATCATCCATTGAATAATTTTGGTGTGTTATTTAGTGCATATTTTCTTTTAGGGAGATTCATTCAACACTATGGTGACTCTATTGGTTAAATCTACTAGTTCAAGTAGTCTAGGTGCTTAATGTTTTTTAATCGAATGGTGATTCTACTAGTATGTGCCTAGTTCTCAAAGGGTAATCCCGATTTCTCAAATTTAAAACATTATTGAATGAAATTATAGCTTCCTTGAATGATTTATAATATCAATATATTATGGAGATACATCTTGTTCCCATCTATTTTATTAGAATGAATTTTATGCCTCCCTATCATTCATACCAAACTAGGAATGCTTGTATTTTTATTCTAAATACCCATGCTATAACAATTTATCAATAGTTTCCTAGTGCTTGTCTCCCTCCCACCATTCTTAGCCTTCTTAGCAGCCTACTCATGCTTATAACCAGCCTCAAGAAGCCTATTTTTCTCCTAATCAACATGTTTATCCCTCTAGTCAACCTCATAGTATTGACAATGATTTTGACAATATGAGCCTAAAAGATATGATGTCACATTTACAAGAACAATTAAATATTGTTGAAAGAGAGAAAGAGTATAAATTGCAATAGAAAGAGTTGGCTTATCAAGCTTATCTTCACTAGTAAGAGATGGATGCACAAAGGAGACAATTAGAAGAATGGCTTTCTAAGAATATTGTAGCCCAAGAAAAAATAATTAAGGTAAGAAACTCAATTATCCTTCCTCATCTATCATTTCTAGATCCCAGGTTTTAGAAGTCCTCATCCCTTGTAGGGGCCTATACATGTGCAAAATCAATCTACTATCCCATAAAAACAACCCTCTTAGAGGCCTATTCTACTTCAATAAACTCATCAAATCCCTCATATTACCTTACCAAACCAATTTTATTGTCCTAACAACATTACAATTTTTGAAGGACCTGTTGTTTGGAAAGCTAACTTGTTTAATGAGTGTGGGGGGGAGGCATGCGAGACAAAGAAAGAGTAACTTGCTATTTTTGAAACTTCACTTGTCATAGAGGCTAAATGATTAGTTTTGTTGCAAGAAGAAAATGAGCATGATCATTTGGAACAACAATATACTAAGAAAATGGGAAATGATGAAATGAAGGAGTTGGTTCTCTTATTTGATTAAATTCTTTACTTTGTTGACAAGGATGAGGAGAGTGTACCAATGCCCAAATTAGCAACAAATTTAAAGTTGTGAGATGGTGAAATGGGATCTAAGTCTAATGGCTAACCTAAATCACACATTCCACCATCAACATTGGGGACATAAAAGTAACCAAGATAAACTATTGGGCTATTATCCTGAAGGAAGAGCCATAATAGCTGATCAGGTTTTTGGTCCCCCTTTTGTTGTTGGATGAATTGATGTGATCTGGATGTAATGATTGATGTTGAAAACTAGGTGAAACGAGACTAAAGAGATGAACTATTATGAAATATGAAAAATGTAGAAAAAGTGTAGAAACAAAAAGTAGAGTTGAAGAGTGTAGAGAGGAGGGAACTTGGTATAAAATATGATACAAAATTGGTTGGATAGGGGAAAAGGCACCCTAATATGGAAATGCGGATTTTGAAGGTTTCAAAAATATTACAAGAGCATCATAGTTTGTAGGTATTTTCTTTCCAAGATCAGGTTCCAAAGTCTGTCAGTTTATGAATAATCAATTTGCCCTAATTTGATGAGATAAGATGCTTGAATGATTATCTTAGGGTTTTGAAGCCTTGAGATATCCAATCCAATTGAATCCACTTTAGACCTGTAACCTACAAGACAAACAAGGGAGGAAGAGTTATACCATATATGATCTTTCCTAAGTCAAACCCCGTTTTGTTGTTTCCACCTCCACAAACGACTATAATGATAATGATATAAATCACATGCTCTATAAAGAGCAGAGGAAAATGGATGAAAATGAATGATAGATTACAATTTTGTACTTGCCACTTAGATTCGAATTCCTTGTTGGACTGAAGTCAATTCTATCATCACATACAAGGAGAAATTGAAGGTTGTTTGAAGATCCTGCAAGTGTTAGTGCTCATAACAATAATAAACATGAAATATACAAAATATTAGTATGCATAAACATAAATTTATTGATGTGTTATAGACATGAATTGGCCAAAAAGAGTGCTATAGATATCATTCTTATTGTGATCTTGAAATTGGTTTTATTGCCTTATGGATTTGCTTGAGAGATCAAAATTTCATTAGGTAGACTTAAATGTTCTAATGGAGGGAAATACTTAATTTATATGAGTTTCAACATATTTCACATTAACCTTTATGATAAGCCGACAAATAATTTTGGATTGATAAACATATCAAGGTTGATAATAAATTTTGAGATTTGGGGCCTGATTAGGGGGACAAGGTCGAGGGCACCCTAGTCTAGTATTATTTTGATTTTTAGATCTTCATTAAATAAATATTTAATTTAATATTTAATGTAATTTCTTGAAAATGGCAATACAAAAGATAAATAATAAGTATAATTAGGTACATACACTTAGGAGGGAGCCAAATATAGTGTTAAATTATCACATGTGATAACTTATGATGCTGCATTTAGCCACTACTTTAGTGAGGGTATGAACTTACACTCACTCACACTAAAGTATAGAGAAACCAAAAGGGTTCTTTTATCACAACACTGAAGGAGTAAGATGACACCAAGTTGGGAGATGCGATAGCCCCCAAACTCAAGATCTTACCAAACAACAATGTTAAGATAAAAGAATGCACATACACACAAGACACGATGCAACAAAAGAAACATGATAATTCATACAAAAAAAAAGCATACATAGAAAAGGCACAAATAAAACATGAAACACACACAAAGCATACAAAGGAATACGTGAATCACACAAGGAATACATAACACATACAAGGAATAAATAACACATACATGATTCAAATGTGAAACACACATGATACAAACATAAGTAAAATACAATATGCATAAAATGAATGAGGAGCAAGTATGAAACATAAAAAATACAAGGTCAAAATACTATGTAAAAGTAAATATTTGAGTCAGTAAGGTAAGGAGACCTTAGTATGAAAGGTTGCACATCAATATGAAGCGTCATCTATTGAATGTACACCACACACTTCTAAAACAATAACATGATAAATAAAAATTCCCATAAGGATAGCAAGTTGTGTTATTCTAGGTTACTCATGAGATACATATATCTACTAGATAGCAAGCTACATTATGCTAGGTATCCATGTAAAATGATAAACGACAAGTCCCATAAGGCTAGAAAGTTGTGCTATGTTAGTTTACTAATGAGATACATATATCTACTGGATAGCAAGATATATTTGTTTAATGCACACAAGAAAACTAAGATGGGGGGTGAATCAATTGCACATTAAAACATCCAAAATAGTCAAACACCTAGATCCACAAAAACTTAATTAACCCTTAATTTGTTAGAATGATTTAGCATGAAATCAAATAACAAAAACTGAAACACATCAACACCATGCAAAATGGAACACCAAATTTACATGGAAAACCCAAGAATGGAAAAACCATGCTGAGGATTATCTCACAATTGAAAGTAATTGCAACACCGAATACAAAAGGCTCACTGCCCAAAAAAAAGAACAGATCACTGCCAGATTACAAAAAAAATGAAAGAAGAGTGTTAAAATGAGAAATCCATCTCAATGCAATAGGAAAAATCCACCAAAACATCACAAACACATTCATATCCTTCCTGAAGATTGTAGACAACTTCTGCTCATTGCTTCTAGCAGTCAAACACATTGAAGTTCACACTGCACTTCTCAAATTCACATTTCACACTTCACACTTTTGCAATTCACATCACACACTTCACCACACAATTCTCCATCAATTCATCACTTATTTATACCTTCTTCAATCTTGAAAACTTTCTCCAAGGTCGGCTATGCACCTCAACTGTGCAAGTTCAAATTAGGCCAGCACTAATAATTCCTATGGTGGAAAGGAATGAAAGTGGACCACACAACTTCTTAACTCAGGACCAAATCAAACATATACACCGCACCATGCTTCCATAATTACCGAAGCAAATCCAAAAAATTAGTGTAAATGCCCAAGGTCCACCAAACTAGTGTAAACACCATTAACATTTAACTGCACACTTCCTCAAATCAAAAGACAACTCATGGAACAAACACCACGATTGAACAAAATATAGAATATTCCAAAAATACCATGAAATTCAACAAATTCCTTCACAAGAACTTTCACTTGAAGAATGTACACACCCAATACACTCATACAACCTTCCACACATTGTTACTTAAGAAAACAACTTTTGAAGCACCAAAACATGAACAACTTTGACTATAGGTATATATGATCATTATCAACACACTTTCAAAATTGCAAGACTAGAAACCAAATTGTGGATCAAAACCATTTCTCCCAGACACCACTACAACATATAGTTCACACACTGGTGAACACAAATCTCTCTACACAATGATCCAAACCAATAAATTTTGAATATAGAACCTTTGAATACCTCTGAACAAAATATATGAACCACATAAGAAGATACTCACCATAGAAGAAATGTAAAGCAAAACTAGAATACAACTTGGTATACCAAAACACTGTTGGACTGAAAAGACACTGAGAGGGGGGCGAATTAGTGTTATTGACAATTTTCACAAATTTTAATAAAACTAAAATAAACCAGATGTATGCTCTCATTTATTAGTGATAAACTCATTCATGTATTGAATGCAATCACATAAACTGAAATGAGAATTATAATAGTGAAACATAGCATATTAAAGAATTCATGCAATGACTCAGATGAACCATAGATAAGAAAATAGACACAAGATATGCCGAGTGGAAAACCCTCCTGGGGTAGAAAAACCACTCCTGAACTACTACCTTTTTAGGCTTTCATTTTAATAATCATTTTTGACAATGCCTCATAGGCTGATTTTTGAGCACCAACTCAAGGAGCACCAACCCCTCTTTTAGAAACACCAATTTCAAGAAGCACCAACCCCTTTTCTATTTTCAATAAGACATACAATGATACAGAGGATATCTCTGTTTCTCTAGTTTCACTCAAGTGCCTCTTGACAGACAATGTTTACAATCCTCAAGGTTCAAGCATGACCCTTCAAAATTCTAACCATTGTCAAGCCTTAAGACAACTTGATAAAATAACTCATATTTTAGATTTTCAATTTCAATGCTCAACTTATATTCAATACAAATCACGGTGATATACTCACACTAGTTTTTCACTTTCTGTTTCATACATTTCTCATAGTTCCTCAAAAAATAGTTAACATACTTTTACTATTTTTCATAGAAAAAACTAAGAACCCTTATCTCTCACTTATTTAAAAAAAAACAACAACTGAAAGCCGTAATCTCTTTGCTTTCCATCTTTCACATATTTCATCATTACATTTTAAGATATTACAACAGTAGCTTGTATTCTTTTTCAAAAATAAAATAGAGGTGATTATCAGAATACCCATTTTCCATCGAACAACCTTGCCAGATGTTCCTATGTTCCTGAGAGGAAGACCATCATGAGGGTTTTCTTCTGACAAGAATGGTCAAGCAACATGAAAATTTAGAAAGGAGATTGAACCCTATCCTTACAAGCAATCTACATAGGCAGTACTTATCCAAACAACATTAAAGCATATTTATATTCCATGAACAATAACCTCTAAACTTGCTGCAACAGTAATGTAACTGAAACCATAATGCAGTGTAACCGAAACCACATAATAATGCACCCAAGAACAATTATCAACGAATCTAGGTGAGAAACTAAAAATATTTATAGACTTCATGATTACCCACAAGCCGAAAACATCGTCCCTTAATTCTGATATGGTAAAATATTGTGAAATGCAATTTAGATTATGTGAAATCATGCATTTAATTTTGACCATGAAGAGAATAAACCCATTTTTCATCTTCCATATAGAAGTAAACACATATCTTCTATTATCTTTGCTAGTAGAAGTAACGGTTCTTCAAAGCAGTTAAAAAGATGAATACCTGAGAAGACCGAAAGAGATTTTGTCATGGAGCAATTTACCAGTCTGGTAGAGCAACAAAACAACACGAGTTTCTTTCAATTTTGAGCTCTTACCCAGTGACAAGAGACTGACAGGAGAATCAACCATGGTAATAGTCTTTCATATTCCTCCATTTGCTGTCCAAGAAAGTCAGAGAGCCAACAAACACAATGAAACAACTGAGAAGAGATCTCCATGGTGGCGGCCAAGATAGGGCTTGAAACCCACGAACATAATTACAAAATGATTGCCCTAATCTTTCCAAACCAAAACAGTCGATGACCTTTACCAAATTTGATAGAGTTTGAAGTCCGAAAGGACTGAATTAATAATTCAAAACTCATAATGCATTTTTAAATCCACAGACTCTTCAATGCCTTGCATGCCGACCAACATCATTACCATTTATCAATTATTGACCAAGTGAAATGTCAACCAAATAATGCCTTGTATTATTTGACATGACCACATTACAAACCAAATGCCGATTACCTTAGACTTATTTGTTTCCAAGTAATCAGGGCCAAGTCACTTCCATGGTGAAATTTTAAATCATCATAACCTTATACCTGATGTCGGCCTTAAGGCCTAGTAATGTGTTAACCAAAAGACCCGAATCTCTTGCACAAGAATGAACAATATGTTTGCCTTTATCCAAACTCGATTTCCATATAATATCCAATGCCTTATGAAGTATAATAAAGGATAATTTTCATGCTAAATTCAATATACTGTATGCCCAAGCCATTATCAAATATTTCATATAAACCTGAAGATCATTGAATAAGCCAATATCATATAAAAATGAATAAGCCAGTATCATATAATCAAGTGGATCACTGTAGCACAAAATGTCAAATCAGAATCATGTCACCTGAACATGGGAACATAAACCTGTAACCAAGATTCCTTATGATCTGCACATGGAGTCAAGAGATCAGTACCACCAAAGATAATATCATAAATGAAGTAAGTATGCCAATGACAGAATGGAAATAGTTCAATTGAGTAAACAACCACCAAGATGCCAAACTGAAACAAATATTGTCATCAAGGACAAATAGCAAAAGAGAAGCTCAATAAACCCCCCCTTTGTCCTTGATGGCAAAAATTGAGCCACCAAGCAAAAATACTGAACCAGAACCAAGAGCTCATAATTCTCCCCCTTTTTGTCACAAGGATAAAGGGAAGACAACAGTGAATTGTCATGAAGCTGTAGATATAGCAATGGAGCAGCAAAGTATGAGCTGCAAGGAGAGCTAATCAGCTCCCCTATCACCAAGATAGAGTATTAGGATAGAAAGGATTGAGAGACAACTCCCAATCTAGACCGAAGTCTTTCAAATACTTCTTTAGCCAAAGGCTTAGTAAAGATGTCAGCAACCTATGCTTGTGTAGGAACATATTGTACATAAACCTTGTTAGCCAACACCTTTTCATGAAGAAAGTGAAATTTAATAGCAACGTGTTTAGTGCGAGAGTGCATAACAATATTTTTGGAGATATTAATCGCACTAGTATTGTCACACAGAATAGAAACAGGTTTAGGAATTTCAATACCCATGTCAGATAGAGTTTGTGACATCCAGATTATTTTGAGTACAACAAGAGGTGGCAAAAATATATTCTGCTTTAGCAGTGGAGAGTGAAACAAATTCTTGTTTTTTGCTGTGCCATGCCACTAATCGATCACCAAGAAAGAAATAAACACCACTAGTGCTTTTCCTATCATCCAGACAACCGACCCAGTCAGAATCAGTGTATGCAATTAATGAGAAGTCAATGCTTATGGGATACCAAATTCCATAATCAATAGTGCCTTGAACATATTTAAGAATCCTTCTAACAACATTAATATGAGATTCCTTAGGAGATGACTGAAATCTTGCAACCATGAAAACAACTTGCATTATGTCTGTTATATATAATAGGCTGCCTATCATTGACCTATAGTCAGTTGGATTTATAGCAAAAGAATCATCAACCTTGCTGAGTTTACAACCGGTAGCCATTGGAGTGCTAACTGGATGAAATTCATCTATTTGAAATTTCTTTAGCATCTCTCTTGCATATTTTGTTTGAGAGAGAAAAATACTAGTTTCAAGTTGAGAGATTTGAAGACCTAAAAAGAATGATAGTTCTCCCAACATTGAAATTTCAAACTCAGATTCCATAATGTGTGAGAATTTTTGACTCTAAGCAATATTGTTGCAGCCAAAGATAGTATCATCAACATAGATTTCAACAACTAGTATGTCAAAAACTTCAATCTTAACATAAAGATTGCTGTCTACACCTCCTCTAATAAAACCTTTTGAAAGTAAGTGACTGTCTAGTCTAGAGTACCAAGCTCTAGGAGCTTGTTTTAGGCCATATAAAGCCTTTTTCAGCCCCTAGACATGATTGGGCTTATTTTTTCAAGTAAACCCTTCAGGTTGTTCTATGTAAACTTCTTCATCCGAATAACCATTCAAAAAGGTAATTTTTACATCCATTTGATATATAGTAATTTTTTTGAAAACATAATAGGCCAAGAATATTCTAATAGATTTAAGTCTAGTTGCAGGTGCAAAGGTTTCACCAAAGTCAATACCTTCTTGCTGAGCATATCCTTTGCAGACATATCTAGCCTTGTTGTGAACAACATGGCCATTTTCATCATGTTTGTTTCTGAATATCCATTTACCTCCTATGACATTTTTATCATTTGGTCTTGGGATAAGCTCCCAAGTCTGATTTTTCTCAATTTGATCAATTTCATCCTGCATTGCATGAAGCCAACATTCATCAGTTAGAGCTTCATCAATTTTTTTTGGCTCAAACTGTGTAATTAAATAGAAAGCAGTAAGCTCAACAATGTGATATTTTCATTAGAGTTAACAATTCTTCTTCTTGTTTGAACTCCTACAGATTTATCTCCAATAATCAGATCTTTAGGATGGTTTCTAGCAAGAGATTTTGAAGGAGTTTTAGTTACACATTTTTCAGAGCTAGTTTCAGCATCTTTAGATTTTGCTTCAGCTAGTTTAGGACTTGCTGATTCTATTTTAGGCTTTGTAGTTTCAAATCCTTCTAAATTTATATCAAGTTCAAATTCTTCCTCCTCATTATCTTACATAGGTTCAGCATCTAAAAGCAGATTTTCATCAAATTTGACATTAACAGATTCAATAATCTTATTCAACCTTTTATTAAAGCATTTATAGGCTTTGCTGTGAGTAGAGTATCCTAAAAAGATACCTTCATTAGACTTAGATTGAAATCTGCCTAAGTTATCATCATCTCTCTTGATATAACATTTGCAGCCAAATATTCTAAAATATTTAATTGAGGCAGATTTACCATACCACAGTTCATATGGAGTGAAATTGGATTTCACTATGATTTGTACTCTATTCAAAATATAGACAACTGTATGAACAACTTCTTTCTAGCACATGTTTGGCAGTTTTGCTTCATCCAACATAGTCCTTGCCATCTCTTTTACAACTTTGTTCTTTCTCTCAACAACCCGGTTCTGTTGAGGTGTTCTAGTAGCAACATATTGTCTTTTTATGCCATGTCTTTCATAGTAGTCAATGAATTCTTGTGAGGTGAATTCACCACCTTTGTCAGATCTTAGACATTTCAATATTAAATCTTACTCCCTTTCTACCATTTTTCTAAAGAATTTAAAATGTTCAAAAGCTTCAGATTTGTGCTTGAGAAAGGTAACCCATACCATACGAGAGTAGTCATCAACAAATAGCATGGAATATTTCTCACCATTGATAGATTTAGTCCTTGTAGGACCACATAAGTCTATATGAACAAGTTGCAGAGGTCTAGTAGAAGAATGTTCTTTAGATTTAAAGCTTACCTTTGTTTGCTTTCCTTTGAGACATTCTTTACATAATGCATTTTTTAGGTTTTCTTAGAACATGCAGACCTCTTACATTCTAATTCTTACTAATCCTAACCATATTGTCAAAATTAATATGACCTAGTCTCTTGTGCCATAACCAAATTTCTTCAACATGACTCATTAAGCACATACCTTGATTACTTTCATTTCCAGATGTGTCAAGGAGATTGTAGAAATTTCCCTTAGTCCTTCTTCCAGCAACAATATCTTTTCCAAGCTTATTTTTAATCTCACATCCCTATGAAGTGAACAAGACCTGATAGCCACTATCACAAATTTGATTGACACTCAGAAGATTGTGTTTTAATCCTTCTACGTAATACATGTTGTAAATAGGAGTGTCTTCATTCAGAAGAAGTGAACCTCTACCTTTGATTTGTATACCCGAGTTATCTCCAAACTTGACATATCCACCTACATAATCTCCAAGATTAGTGAATTTTTCTTTGTCACCAGTCATGTGGTTTGAACAACCACTATCCAGGACCCATAAGTCCTTTTTCTTGGAGTGAAAAGCAGTTTGAACTAACATAGTTTGTTCTATGTTGTTGACAGTTTTAAGTTTCCAAACCTTTTTAGTTTTCTACTGTTTATTCTGCTGATCAGATTTACATTGCTTAGTAGAATGACCCATGGAATTGCATGTGAAGCATCTAATCTATCTTGCAAAGCCAAGATTTTTCCTATAGCCAAATCTAGGTGTTATAGGATTTATAAATCTTCAAGTGCTCACTTTGTGGCCAAATTTGTCGCAGAAATAACAGTACCCATAAAAGAAAGGGTTAGAATTATATGATATTCTGTTATTCCTAAAAGGATGAACATGATCCTTATCAGAATCAGGATGTTTTGATTCAACACTTTTTTTTCCAGCAACAACATTATCCTTTACACTGTCATTTGAACATTCACCTTTCATAAAACCAATACCTGTTTTGTCCTTGTTCAATTTCTATTTATTGAGCATGTCATTTAGTTTAAGAGTACTCTCATATTTCTCAATGGTCTTCTTGAGATCAAAAATCTCATGTTCAAGTTTTTGAATTTCTTAATCTTTAAGATTTATGCCAATACGAAGACAATCTTCAACTCTCTTGGGTTCTTCAAGTTGAGTTTTCAATGACACAATTTCAAGATTTGTGAGTTGCTCTTGAGCAAGAGCTTGAGCAGAGTTTTGTTCTTGAAAAAACATTTGTTTTTTGAGTTTTCTCAGCTCTTTTAATGCACATTTCAGTTCACCTTCAAGATCCACTTCACTAACTTCAACATAATTGCTATTAGTTTCTTCTTGCTGAATGATTTCAACCATGAATAGATTTTCATCCTCTTCATCTAAAGAATCTTCATATTCAGAGTCTATTTCATTTTTGCTGAACAAAATTTTCTTCTTTTTGAAGTTGAATTTCTGTTAGGTCTATATGCCTTTTTCTTAGGGATTTTTTTTCAGATTTCTCGTTGTCACTATTCGGATCACCATAGGGGCACTTTGCAACAAAGTGGCCTATTTTACCACAGTTAAAGCATTTGAAGGGAAGTTTTCCCTTATACCTTCCAGAGCCCTTTTTGAGCTTCCTAACAAAGTGGGATTCTTTAGAATCAAAAAATTCTGATTCAATAGCCTCATCTTTTTCTTTCCTTTCAGTATTAAAGGCAATTTCTTTTGCAGAGGAATTGTTTTTACTTATTCTCATTTCATAGGCAGTCAGAGTGCCTTGTAGGCTGTCTAGGGTAAGCTGGTCAAAGTGTTTCCTCTCTTCTAGAGTAGTGACCTTAGGTTGAAATTTGGTCGATAAAGTCCTAATGACCTTAGTTACAACATCAAATTCTTTCACTTCTTCTCCTAGACCTTTCATAGCATTGACAATTTCATCAACTCTCAAGAAGTAATCAACTACTTTTTCATCGTCCCTCATTTTTATTTCTTCAAACTGGTGTTTTAGAGTGAGGAATTTTGACTGTTTTACTTTTTCATTTCCTTGATAGATAGTTTTAAGTTTAGTCCAGATATCCCTAGCAGAGCTGCAGTCCATGACTTTGATAAAGACATCTTTAGTCAGTGCACATAGGAGAGCATGTTTTGCTATGGCATTTGTTTCATATCTTCTTTTCATCAGAAGTTGTGGGCAATGTAGTTGGTACAGTGTACCCAGTTAACACTATGCTCCACACATCGAGGTCAATAGAAGTTAAATAAGTCTCTATTCTGATTATCCAGAATACATAATCAGTTCCATCAAATAATGGAGCTCTAGTCATGGATATGCCTTCATGAGCTTGATATAATAGTGAAACATAACATATTAAAGCATTTATTCAATAACTTAGATGAACCACATATAAGCAAATAGACACAAGATATGTCGAGTGGAAAACCCTCCCGGGGTAGAAAAACCACTCCTGAACTGTTGCCTCTTTAGGCTTTCATTTTAATAATCATTTTTGACAATGCCTCATAGGCTAATTTTTGAGCACCAACTCAAGGAGCACCAACCCCTCTTTTAGAAACACCAATTTCAAGGAGCACCAACCCCTTTTCTGTTTTCAGTAAGACATACAATGATATAGAGGATCTCTCTATTTATCTAGTTTCACTCAAGTGCCTCTTGACAGACAATGTTTACAATCCTCAAGGTTCAAGAATGACCCTTCAGAATTCTAACCATTGTCAAGCCTTAAGACAGCTTGATAAAATAGCTCATATTTTAGATTTTCAATATCAATGCTCAAATTCTCTTCAATACAAATCACAGTGATATACTCACACTAGTTTTTCACTTTCTGTTTCATACATTTCTCATAGTTCCTCAAAAAATAGTTAACATACTTTTACTATTTTTCACAGAAAAAACTAAGAACCCTTATCTCTCACTTATTTAAAAAAGAAAAAACAACTGAAAGCCCTAATCTCTCTTTTTTCCATCTTTCATAGATTTCATCATTACATTTTAAGATATTGCAATAGTAGCTCATATTATTTTTCAAAAATAAAATAGAGGTGATTATCAAAATACCCATTTTCTGTCGAACAACCTTGCCAGATGTTCCTGTGTTCTTGAGAGAAAGATCATCATGAGGGTTTTCTTTTGACAAGAATGGTCAAGCAGCATGCAAATTTAGAAAGGAGACTGAAACCTGTCCTTGCAAGCAGCTTGCATAGGCAGTACTTATCCAAACAACATTAAAGCATATTTATATTCCATGAACAATAGCCTCTAAAACTGCTGCAACAGTAATGTAACTGAAACCATAATGCAGTGTAACCGAAACCACATAATAATTCACCCAAGAACAATTATCAAGGAATCCAGGTGAGAAACTGAAAAGATTTGTACACTTCATGATTACCCACAAGCCAAAAATTCCGTCCCTTAATTTTGATATGGTAAACTATTGTGAAATGCATTTTAGATTATGTGAAATCATGCATTTAATTCCGACCATGAAGAGAATAAACCTATTTTTCATCTTCCATATAAAAGTAAACACATATCTTCTATTATCTTTGCCAATAGAAGTAATGGTTCTTCAAAGCAGTTAAAAAGATGAATACCTGAGAAGACCGGAATAGATTTTGTAATTGAGCAATTTACCAGTCTGGTAGAGCAGCAAAACAACATGAGTTTCTTCCAATCTCGAGCTCTTACCCAGTGACAAGAGACTAACAGGAGAATCAACCATGGTAATGGTCTTTCATATTCCTCCTTTCACTGTCCAAGAAATTCAGAGAGCCAACAAACACACTGAAATGACTGAGAAGAGATCTCCATGGTGGAGGCCAAGATAGGGTTTTAAACCCACGAACATAATTAAAAAATGATTGCCCTAATCTTTCCAAACCAAAACAGTCGATGACCTTTACCAAATTTGATAGAGTTTGAAGTCCAAAAGGACTGAATTAATAATTCAAAACTCATAATGCATTTTGAAATTCGTGGACTGTTCAATGCCTTGCATGCCGACCAACATCATTTATCAATTATTGACCAAGTGAAATGCTGACCAAATAATGCCTTGTATTATTTGACATGACCATATTACAACCAAATGCCGATTACCTTAGACTTATTTTTTTCCAAGTAATCAAGGCCAAGTCACTTCCATGGTGACATTTTAAATCATCATAACCTTATACCTGCTGTCGGCCTTAAGGCCTAGTAATGTGTTAACCAAAAGACCCGAATCTCATGCACAAAATGAATAATATGTTTGCCTTTATCCAAACCCGATTGCTATATAATATCCAATGCCTTATGAAGTATAATAAAGGCTAATTTTCATGCTAAATCCAATATACCGTATGCCCAATCCATTATCAAATGTTTCATATAAACCTGTAGATCACTGAATAAGCCAATATCATATAATCAAGTGTTTATAGAAAACTGAATAAGCCAATATCATATAAAACTGAATAAGCTAATATCATATAATCAAGTGGATCATTGTAGCACAAAATGTCAAATCATAATCATGTCACCTGAACATGGGAACATAAACCTGTAACCAAGATTCCTTATGATCTGCACATGGAGTCAAGAGATCAGTGCCACCAAAGATAATATCATAAATGAAGCAAGTATGCCAATGAAAGAATGGAAATAGTTCAATTGAGTAAACAACCACCAAGATGCCAAACTGAAACAAATATTGTCATCAAGAAAAAATAGCAAAGGAGAAGCTCAACAAACACCTCTACAACACACTATTTCCTCTTTTATTCATTTTTTAAAAAATCACTTGGAAACCAAGCACCAGAGCCACATAATCATCATCTTTAGTACTTCCTCATCATCATTAAACCAACAAAATCCAAAAAAAAAGATTATCAAAGAAACACTAGAGGTTGACATTGGTAGCACTTACTAGTGAAAACATAATGCAACTAATCAAAGCATCACTAGTTGACATTAATAACAACACAAACATAAGTTTGCAAAAATATCCCTCAAGCTTTTTGACATCAATGGAAACACTGAATACTCATACTTGCAACAATATCCCCCTTTGTTATTGATGGCAACACATGATGTGAAAAACCATCAATAACAACAAACAACTCTGATTACCAACATACTGTTGAACACCCAAAATACTGAGAGGGGGGAAATCAATATTCTCTTAAATCATTCAAACATTAAACATCCAATTAGTAATACATATTCAACTGCAATAAGGAATAAAAGCATGAAACATCCACAATATCACATACCATATGAACACCAGGATTTTTACATGGAAAACCCAAAATGGGAAAAACCACAATGAGGGTTAGCTCACAACATATTATAACCGGTTATAGTATATTACAAAAATTATCACTACAAGTGGAATCACTATCCAAAAAGAAAAATATAGAAGAGAGATGGTGGCTCACAACCTATTTGAACTTTTACAATTGTATCTTATGCATGCATGAATTACAGTTCCATTGAAGCACAATAATAAACTTTATTTGATTCTGATTCAACACTCTACCTCACTCTTCATTCACACAATTCCGATCTTCAACTTCACACTTCTCTCCTCAAATTTGCATCACACATAGTAAATGTCACATTAATTTCATTAGAACACCGAATACAATCTATCATATATATCGGTATCAAGTATAACATCATTTAGGTAGGCTTAATTAGATGTAATACTTAAAATACATTTTGTCGGCTCCAAAAATTATCATCTATAACACATGCCATAATAAAAATCTCAAAAAACCTTAAGATAGGCCAGAATGAATCTATAATAGATCCCACAGAAGATAGCAATACATATTTATCCTTTGCATACCTTCAAACATATTAGGTCAACTTCACATAAGACCTAAATACAAAAACCTTCATTTGTGTATCCAGATCTTGACATTTGGACCTCAAAAATCGATACCATCTGGAATCCATGCTCAAGTGATATATAGAAACTTATCTTCAAAATTGCAAGGAAAAAAATCATTCGCGAAGAAGTGTAGAATCTCCCACACGGCACACTGTACAAAAAACAACTATAAATTGTTAGGCTGAACTTTGTTACTCATATCTCTCAAACTATTTTTCCAATCAAGATGAAATATTGGATTTAGGTTCATCTAACATCCACCAAATTAATGTTAGAAGTGGAGAGTGTAATCTTCATTTGCAAAGTGGTGCAGACCCAAAAACCAACACATTGTAACACTGAATTGGCAGATTTGACACATTCAAATTTCTATGCAACTGAACTTGGTGCAGACCCAAAAACTGACGCATTGTAACACTAAACTGACAGATTTGACACTTAGTCCAATTTCTATGCAACTAAACTTTTTAGACAAAATAAAATTGCACAAATGTCTTCTACAACATGTCAAAAACCTATTAGGATGAATCACAATGATCTGCAACAATGTTGAGATCAATGACAACACTATAATACACCATTATGCATAATCCATGCTCATGTTGCCAAACAACATCATCAATGATGAAATTTAGCAATCTCTCCAAACTTACAACAATCTCCCCTCTTTCCATTGATGGCAACATGCTAAAAAATCCAAAAATACTCCCCCCTTCTGACATCAAGGGAAAATAGTGCCTATACAAACTGTTCTGACTCTTACCAGACCTCCCCCTAAAAGATATAGTCATATATATAGTTGGGAATTGACTCCTCCTAAGTCATGTACCGATGCAAAAACTCAAAATTGTGATGAAAAATTATTCTATATGGTTTGTATATGTACAATTAGTTTGAACATAGATACTAAAAAATGCATAAAAGAATAAAAGATAAGTGAAATGGAGGTGGTTGACACCTGAAGCTTCTTCATATGATCTTCCTAGGCTTGCCTTCCTTGTTCCCATTCATGCTTAGCCTCCACAAGCAACCTATTTTTCATTTTGAGCTTAAACAATAATTCCCCTCTCTCTTCCAGAGTAGCAGTTACCAGGTTCATCTTATTAGCTTTATCAAAACTAAGAAGAGCTCTTGAAATAAGTACAAGTTTGGGAATGACTAGATCCATTATCTCTCCAAACTATAAGATGATATGTTCTTTTTGATTTTGCAATTTGAAGAACTTCTTGTGCATGTCCTCAATTATGTTCCTTGTTTCTTCGGTGAGGTCAATAGATAGATCATATGCACTAGAGGTAGCATTGATTTGGGAATCAATGTAGTCCATCTCCTTTCTTATGCTTTATCTAGCTCTGGGCCACTTCATACTGTACTGGTATAATGCCTTAATCTCTTCAACACATTCTTATGCATCCTTCAACAATTAATAGATTTTTATGCGCAATTTCACATTTCTCTGTCATCTTCAACATCCTTTTGTCAATGATCCTCTTCTCAACTTCTTTCTCGACTTCTATCTTCAGTCTGGATGCACATGTTTTAAAAGAATTAATTAGCAGTTTGAAATTTTCCATACCAGAGAGAGTGGTGCCAATGTTTGATCTACGTATGGTCTTTTGAATTACCTTAACTGCTTCTTCCATTAGCTCTCCATTTTTTTGGTGCGTTTCAATTATTTCCTTGTTGATGCTTGGAAGAAGTCTCCGAGTTCCAGGTTGTGGATGGGAGATATCTTGTCCAAATCCACATTTCCTTTTTGCATCGATAATTGGGATGATACAATAGGTTGAAATTTAGGCTTCATGCTCAAAATATTCTTCAAGGAAGCCTTGGAGGATCCAGAAAATTCACCAGAAGCCTTAGAAAATTTCACAACCTTTCCCTTGTCCTTTGTAGTACTAGAGTCTTGGTTTTTCTTTTTCTGCATCTCCGAATGCATCCTTATCCTTTTCTTCATTTTCTTCATGCTCGTCTTCCTTCTCTTCATTAGCCTTTTCTTCTTCATACTTCACATCTCCATTTTTATCATCAACCTTGTTAGTGTTCTCTTCCTCTATAGTATTTCCAATGTTTTTTAGAGGAGTAACTTCATCATTTTGTATAGGAGGAGGAGTGACATTTTCCTTTTTAATGTCTTCTCTGATCATTGCATCTTCATCATTCTCTTTTTCCATGTCCTCCACTTCCAAAGTGTTATCCTATGGAACTTCCTCATTTGTATCCTGCTCATGTTGATCATCATCTATCTGCACTTCTTCATCTATATTTTGTTTTGAAGAATTGATTTTAACATTCACTTCTTCCTCAACCACTAGAGTCAGTCCTAACTTCTATACAATCTCCTTTGCTTTATCATTTCCCTCTTTTCTTAACCTTTCAAGACCACCTTTTTCTTTTCCCATAAGGTTTCTAACTCTTTGTTTGGTCCTCAGATCCTTACTAAATATAGTAGCCAATGTGGCCTTGTCATCTTCTGATAATGGAGCACCAACTCTTTACAAGGATTCATCTTTTAGCCTTTCATTCTCTTGTATTTCTTCTTGTCTCCTCTTCAACAAAATATTCCATAAATAATCAAGAATATCCTTCTTAATATTTCAAATTTCAACTTCAAGCACAACAATATACTTGATTATGGATTCAATGATGGTGTCCTTATCTACCTCATCTGCATCTTTATACAAAGTAGCTATCTCCTTCAACATTTCATTTTGTAGAATGCTATTAAATAGCACCTCAAGTTTCATTGGGGAGTGAGGCCTTACCAGTTCAACTTGTTTTTGATTTTTGACTTTAATCAGTCTTCTTTATTTCCTTTTCTTTCTTCTCTAGAGAAGCCTTCTTGGCTTCCTTCTTCTTTTCCCTCATGTGAATTTTGAATGCTTCTTTCTCCTTTTCTATCTCTTCTTCACTTTTGGTGTCAAAGACACCATATATTTTCCTATTTTCACTAGCTTCACCCTGTGAAGCCTCATTACTTCCTCTCTAGACCAACTTTTGTCCTTCTTCATCCAACTCTTCCTCTTCTTCAACAAAATTTATACGAATACCCTTTTCTCTTATAACCTTTTTCTTAATTCTTCTCTTGGTAGGGGAAACAGGTGGTGCAATAGTGGTGGTCTTATTCTTCTCTTCCCTTGTAGCATGCACAACCAGAGGGGATTTCTCCCTTATTGAAGGACTGGTGGTAGAATTCCTTTTCTCTCATGTAGTAGGTAAAGCCCCAGAGGAATTTTGAATAAATGGTTGTGTGGTAGCTATTCTACTTGATCTCCTTGAGCTACCTAAAGCTTCTCCAACACTCATATTTTCTCTAGCTCTTTGTCTAGCATACTACACTTTCTCCTTAGAAATTCCCATTTCTTTTGCATATACATCCACCATAGCATCAAAATTATTCCCAATCTATGGCTCTTTTTGTTTCATGTGGACTTCCATAGATTTTTCCCCATATGCCCCATACCTTGGTTTTGTAGTATCTTCCAGACTCTTCAATAGAATATCGACATAGCCATTAAGATCTGCCTCTGTCACTTCATAACCTAATTCAAGAACCCAAATAGATCTCGGTTCCACTGCCTCCATAATGCAATGATTTGTAGAAACTAGGAATATGATATCTTTTTTTCATTTTTCAACCATTATCCTTGGAATCCTTTCTCTCTCATGAATTCTTCTCTGAAATACTGCAAAGAAAGAAGTAAGGGCATTATCTTGTGCATTAATATCTCTATGGCTCCTCATGTAATTTGTAATTTTATGTGCAACATGTCTTACACTTATCCAATTTACCTTTCCAATTATAGGAACCTTCTTAAAAAAGTAGAAGAGTAAACACATGACCAACATACCATATTTAATCACATATTTATTTTATTTTGTCTACTTTAGATTTTCCATTAAATATTCTCTAAGAAACTCACACAAGTCATAGTCTACACCATTTTCTATCATTTCATGTGCCACATGGATTGCAGTGGAAAAAACAAAGTTATCTCTGTTGGTAAAGTAGATCTTGTAACCAATAACCATAACAACATACCTAACAACTAGATTTCTAATGGGATTTACTTCAAGGGCTCTCTGATAAAATGTAGCACCTGTTTTCTCCATCACCTCTTTATTTTTGATAGACTTTAGAATGGGGATGGGTTTGATCGAGTATGGATCGGTGACCTCTCTTATCACTTCCTTTGTAATCATGTGAGGCATATCAGTCTAGAAAAACTGATCATGAACTCTACTCAAGGCCATTCTAATCCATTTGTTATCATAAAAGAAATTGGGAAACCATTACCACACATCTAGTTTCTTCTCAGCTAGGTTTTTATATTTTGACTTTAGGACTGTGAAATCCTCACCAGTTAATTCATTTGACCATATATCACATATCTTGCTGGGAGAATTCTCTTCCATTTTTCCATGAATGTATGCCCTAATATCCTCAGTCGGTAAAACCCCGTATGGAATGTGTGAGAATGCACCTAGTGGGTCATCTTCTATGGATTTAGTAGGGTATGTTTTGAATTTAGGTTGTGGTTTCTCTATGATCTCTATAAAATTTGGTGTAGCCATTGTAATATATAGCCAAAATGATTTCAAACAAATATTTTTGAAAACTAGGGCACACAAGATTCATAAAATACATTTTAAACTCCATTTTATGAACTAGGATTTCAATTCTTTGAATCTCATATCGCCTTATGAACTTTGAATTATCTTCTCTCAACTCTGCTCCTTGTCAAATGATTTTGAGAAATGAATTTTCCTTAGTGATTTTTATTTTAACCTTTTGATTTGACCTAATTCTACATTGAATGCTTCAACATATAAAGCTGGTAACACTTAATCTGTATGCACAACCAACTTATGAAGATCCACAAACTTTCACATCGACTTATTTTCTTCCGAAATCTTCACCAATAGATCAAGCATGTTGATCTACATCACATATCTTCATGCTGCAACATTAACACCTCTTTTTTGGTGTGTGATAAAAGATATCCATTAAAGCTCCCCCTAAGCCATAACTCTTGGCTTAGTTTCTAAAGGAAACATCTGCACCAAAGGATGGTACAATTTATCCAATTTCTTTTGTCTCTTCCTTCTTTCTCCAATTATTTTCTATTTCCTTCTTTACTTCAATCGGATCCACCTTTTTAACTGGTTCATTCCTCTTTACCAAATTATCCTTCCTTATGTTTTTGCTTCTGCAAAACTTAGCAATATGTCCAGGTCTACTGCAATTATGACATACACCATTCTTTTGAACAACATTCCTTACATTCATTCTATATATGCATTGATTAGCTTTGTGTCAAAATCCATAGCATGTATAATAGTAACCATTGAAAGATTGAATCATTCTACCATTGTCATATGCATTAATCATTTGACTTCTGTATTCAATTTCTCTATGACCAAATCTTTTGCATGTAAAACATTGACCAATAAAAGATGATTTTTTTTGATTCATTTTGCTTCTACATTCCATTGCTCTATGTCCAAATCTATTGCAATAATAGAAAAAACCTTTGAAATATGGGTACCTTTGAGCATTTGGTTGTCTGATCGGAGGTCTTCTAGTTTCATTTCTTTGATTTTGGATCTTGTCATTTTTGTTCTTGTCTTTAGTCTTCTTTGGTTCATTGATCTTCTCTTCTGAACTAGGTGTCTGATCTAATTTTGAGCTTTCACTTTTTTCAAATACCAAGCCACCTTTATCTTTGGATATTTTTTGACTTGCAATCATCTCATCAAGAATTATAGAAATCACCTTGAATTTGTCTTCATGACTTCTTGCTTTCTCCAGATCTGATATTAGATTTACCACTTCTTGTTCAAGCCTTATGCATTCATCAAATTTTATTTTCACCATTGCATTTATGCAATCTTCAATTCTTTTCTTTTCTTCAACTTGTACTTTTAGTCCAATGATATTTTCATTTGCTTGTCTCAAATATTCATTGACTTCCTTATGTATTTCTCTGAACTTCTTGATTTTCTCTCTCAATTTTTTGATGCATTCATTTGCTTCTTTGAAATTTTCCTTTAGATATCTTTTCTCACCTTCAATTTTATCTAGATCTTCAAGAGAAAATTTTAGTTCTCCATCTTTATCAAGCATGTAATCTTCTTCTATAAAATAAAAATCAAGAATATCTTCTGGAGGAATAGGAAAATTTCTATAAGCCAAGTGTATAATCTCCAAGACCTTCCCAAAGTGGTTAAGCTCCTTCCAAGGAACCAAGCTTTGATACCAATTGTTGAACACCCATAATACTGAGGGGGGTGAATCAGTATTCTTTTAAACCATTCAAACATTAAACATCCAATCAATAATGCATATTTAATTGTAGTAAGGAATGAAAGCATGAAACATACACAATATCACATAACACATGAACACCATGTTTTTTACGTGGAAAACCCAAAATGAGAAAAACAATGATGAGGGTTAGCTCACAATATATTATAACTGGTTATAATATATTAAAAAAATACTCATTGTAGGTAGAATCACCATCCATAGAGAAAAATATAGAAGAGAGACATGGTGGATCATAGCCTATTTGAACTATTACAATTTCATCCTATGCATTCATGAATTATAGTTCCATCGAAGCACAATACAAAAATTTATTTGATTATGATTCAACACTCTGCCTCGCTCTTCATTCACATAATTATGATCTTCAACTTCACATTGCTCTGCTCAAATTTTCATAATACATAATACATGTCACAATAATTTCATCAAATCTATCATATATATCGACATCAAGTATAACATCAATTAGGTCAACCTAATTAGATGTAATACTGAAAATACAACTTTTTGGCTCCAAAAATTATCATCCATAACACATGCTATAGTAAAAATCTCAAAACACCTTAAGATAGGTTGACATGGACCTATAATAGATACCAAATAAGATAGAAATACATATTTATCATTCACATACCTTAAAACATATTAGGTCAGCTTCACATAAGACCTAAATGAAAAAAATTTCATCTGTGTATCCACATATCGAAACGTGGACCTCAAAACTTGATACCATTTGGAATCCATGCTCAACAGACATATGGAAACTTATCTTCAACATGTGAGGCCAAAAAATCATTCATGGAGAAGTGAAAAATCTCCCACATAGACAAGTTGTACATAAAGTAACTATAAATTGCCAGGTTGAACTTTGTTACTCATATCTCTCAAAATATTTGTCCAATCAAGATGAAATATTAGATTTAGGTTCATCTAACATCCATCAATTAAATGTTATAAGCACAAAGTGTAATCTTCATTTGCAGAGTGGTGTGGACCCAAAAATTGATACACTGTAACACTGAACTGGTAGATTTGACACTTAGTCAAATTTCTATGCAACTGAACTTTTCAGACCAAATCAACTTACACAAATGTCTTCTACAACTCAAAAAAATATTAGGATGAATTAAAATGATCCACAATAATTTTGAAATCAATGAAAACATTGTAATACATTGTTATGCACAATCCATGCTCATGTTTCCAAACAACATCATCAATGAAAAACTTCAACAATCTCTCCAAACTTCCAACACATATTGCTCCATAATAACTCTTTCTCTTTCTTTTCTCCCCCTTTACATTATACTGTCCTTTTCACATTACTCTCTCCCCTTTTACAATTGAACATTTTTCATATTAATTTTCTCCCCACCTTTGACATCAATGGCAAATGACAACATATTTTCATCTCTTTTTCCCTTTGACATCGAACATACATACTTTCTCTCTTTATTGCTCTGCATACTCCCCTTTAGGAGCATACAATAAACTGCATCAACTATCAAATACTACACATATCCTTTGACACATTTGACAAAGGAAAAAACCAACCTGCACCAAGAATTACTCCCCTGATTGCAACAAACAACAAAGCCACTACTGACACCCCCTGAGAGGTAGCCTCCAACATCAATCTAGAACAAAGAATGAATCCTGAAATCCACTAGACTAATGCATATACTTATGCATATAGATCAAGGAAGGAGGGGTAATAACCCCTAGGTTCTCCCGAAGATACTCAAAAGTATCCTTAGGAAGATCCTTAGTGAATATATCAACAACCCGATCCTTTGTAGGCACATAATCAAGCTTCACTTCATTCTCTGCAACCTTCTCTCTCAAAAAGATACTAGATTGAGATATGTTTTTTCCTTGAGTGCATCACTGGATTATTTGAAATGTTAATAACACTTATATTATCACAAAAGACAGAAATTGGCTCATCATATACCACTCTGATATCCTTCAAGGTTTACCTCATCCATAACACTTATATGCAACAAGATGTTGCTGCAATGTATTCTTCCTCTGTAGTAGATAAAGATATTGAATCTTGTTTCTTTGTCAACCAAGAAACCAATTTGCATCCAAGAAATAATGCACCACCACTTGTAATTTTTCTATCATCAACACATATTTCCCAATTTGCATCTATATATGCACTCATAGAAAAATCAGTATCCTTTAGATACCACAAGCCATGTTCTAGAGTGTCTTTCAAGTATTTGAATATCCTCTTCACTTTTGCAACATGTGACTATTTAGGATCTTCTTGAAATATAGCCACAAGACAAACTACATGCATGATATCTTTCTAGTAGTAGTTAGATATAACAATCCTCCAATCATTGATCTATACTTGCTCTGATCAGCCTTAGGATATTCATCATTCTTACTTAGCTTTCAACCAACAACCATAGGATTACATAATGGTTTAGAATATTCTATTCTAAACTTCTTCAACATTTCTTTGACATACTTTGATTATGAAATGAATATACCTTTCTCTCTTTGATTGATTTGCACCCGAAGGAAGAAATTCATCTCCCCAACATAAACATCTCAAATTATTTCTACATCTCTTCTACAAATTTCTTTCACATAACTTCATTTCCTCCAAAAAATATATCATCAACATACACAACCACAATCAGGATTTGATCTTTTTCAACTTTGAAATAAATATTACTATCTATGGTACCTTTATTGAATCCTTGCTGCATCAAGTACTTATCCAACCTTGCATACAAAGCTCTAGGAGCTTGATTCAATCCATATAATGCGTTCCTCAATCTGTAGACCATATCCATTTCTTATAATAACTAAAATTCTTTCAGTTTTTCAATGTATATCTCTGCTTCTAATTCACCATTCAAGAAAGCAAACTTCACATCCATCTAATATACTTTAAAATATTTGTGTGCTACATAAGGAAAAAAAATCTTGATAGATTCCGTTCTTGCCACTAGAGAAAAAGTATCATAAAAATCTATTCCTTCTACTTGTTAGTAGCACTTACACACAAGCCTTGCCTTGTTTCTTACCACTTCTCCATTCTTATTTAGTTTGTTCCTGAATACCCACTTAGTTCTAATCACATTCTTGTTTGCTAGTCTTGGGATAAGTTCCCCAGTTTGATTCTTCTCAACTTGCATTAGTTCTTCCATAGCCTTGATCTAATACTCATCCTTGCATGCTTCAATCACTATTTTAGGTTCAAATTTAGAGAGTAAACATAGATTTACTCGTTCTTCTATCATAGAAACTTTTCTTCTTGTCAACACACCTTTAAATTTGTCACCAATGATTTGATCTTCATAATGATTATTTTGCACATACTTAGGGGTCTTAGGGATCCTTTCTGGAGCTTCTTTCTCTTCAATATATTTTTTTCCTTATCTTCATCTCTGTCATTTTCTCTACAAGAGGACTCATCTGATTCATATCCATCTATCACCACAAAATTCTTCTATAAGTCTTCATCCACTTTTACATTTGCACTTTCAATAATTTTCTTCAATCTATTGTGTAGCACTGGTAAGCTTTGCTTCTTGTAGAATATCCAAGGAAGATACCTTCATCAATTCTAGTGTCAAAATTTCCTAAGTTCTCTTCATCTCTTTTGATATAACACTTTCTTCCAAACACTCTAAAGTATTTGACAGTAGGAATCCCATTCCATTGAGGATTCCTAGGGATAGACAAATGACTTTTGATCCCATGATTCTTGCAAAAAACTATTAAACTCATTGGAGGTGAATTCTCTACCTTTATGAGACCTCAAACACTTTATTTTCATATCCATTTCATTCTCAACCATAACTTTGAATGCTTTAAACTTATCTAGGGATTCTAGTTTTCTTTGAGAAAAGTAACCCATGTCATTCTATAATAATCAATCAATAGCATGCAATACCTACCACCTTGAAAACTTATTACTCTAGTAGGACCAAAAAGGTTTGTATGCGCTAATTCTAATAGTCTGGTAGTAGATTATTCTTTGACTTTAAATTTTTTTCTTACTTGCTTCCTAATTTGACATTCCTTGCAGACAACATTGATAGGATTTTTAATTTTTGGTAGATCTCTCACAACTTGAACTGACCTAATCCTTACTAATTTATCAAAATTAATGTGACACATCCTTCTATGCCATAACCAAATTTCATTAATCTAAGTCATAAATCAATGACCATCAACACCTTTAAGCCGATTAACATTTCCATCTGTCCTTCTTCCAACAACAACCACAGTTTCAGAGCCTTTCCTAATATCAAATCCATCATCTTGAAACATAAGATTATATCCTTTGCTACACATTTGTCCAACAATTAAAAGGTTATGTATCAAACCCTTAACATAAAGAACATCATTTGTATCATTCTTGCCATAAAAAATAATTGAACCTTTCAACATATCTTAGCAGATGTAACATCACCAAACTTTACTAGACCTCATTCATATTTCTCAAGTTTAACAAACTTACTTTTATCACCGGTCATATGATTTGAGCATCCACTATCAATAATCCAATAGTTCTTCTCCTTTCTAGCATGAAGAGCAGTCACCATAACATTGTGACATGTTTCTGAAGCAATTTCCATCACACATCTCTTAGAGTTTGCAGAATTAGTTTCATCTCTAATAGCCATGAACAAGAATTCACTATCTTTATCATCCCCATAATCAGATTCATCATTAGATATATTGGAATCTTCTTTGACATAATAAATTTTCTTAATTTCTTTACCTTTGTTTTCTTTTTTCTTGTCATTAAAAGCTTTGTTTGGATATCTTGAAGCATAATGACCTATCTTACCACAATTGAGACATTTGAAAGGAAACTTACCTCTATATTTAATAGTACCCTTTTTCATTTTCCTCACAAAGTTTGCATATACATCATCAAGATCCTCCTAATATGATTCCTCAGTCTCAAAACTTGTATTACTTGTACCAAATTCTCTTATTTCAAAAGTAGATATAACACCATAAAACTGATCTCTAGAATATTTGTTTTAAATCTTGAACTTCCTCAATAGCATAAAATTTTGGACTATAAGATTTAGGCAGAGTTCTTAGTACCTTTTTTACCACCTCCTCTTCTTCAAGATTTCCACCAAGAACTTTGATGGAATTGACCACTTCGTCCACATTTTGCATGTAGCTTGTAATATTTTCATCTTCAGAAATCCTCAGGTTCTCAATTGTGATCTTTAAATTCTACATCTTAGCTTGCTTAATCTTGACATCTACTTCATATATACTTTCCAACCTTTCCTCGATAGATTTAGCAGATTTTAAATGCACAACTTTCACCAGTTCAGTGTTAGAAAGACCACTTAAAAGAGCATACCTTGCTTTACCATTTTTTTCATAGGCCTTGATCTCATCATCAGTACTCAAACCACTAGTAGGCATAGTATATCTAGTCTCAAAAGACTTTCAAACTCCAAATACAAGAGATACCAAGAACCCTTCCATCATTTTCTTCCAGAAGCCATAGTCCATTCCATCAAACAAAGGAGCATCACTCTTGTGCGCCATCCCAGATCTACCTCAAGCGGTTAAGCTTTCTTCCAAGGAACCTTGATTTGATACCAATTATTGAATGCACACAAGACAAATGAGATGGGGGTGAATTAATTTTACATTAAAACATCTAAAATCCTCATAAAAATCTAGATCCACAACAACTTAATTAACCCTTAATCTATTAGAATGATTTATCATGAAAGAAAATAACAAAAACTGAAACACATCAACACCATGCACAATGGAACACTAGATTTATGTGGAAAACCCAAGAAGGGAAAAACCATGGTGAGGATTAGCTCACAATATAAAGTAATTGCAACACCGAATATCAAAGGCTCACTACCCAAAAGAAAGAAGGGCTCATTACCAAAGGCTCACTACTAGATTATGTTGGAAGAATGGAGAGACCAGTCTGTATGTTGTCATTGATGTCACCATGTTGTTTATGGTATCGGATTGGTCTAGTACCCTGAACCAATGTACAAAACAGGTTTACACCCTCTGATGTTTGATCCGGTATTTTGTTCCACATATTCTCTTTGGTAATCATTGTGGTTTAAGGTTTTGATAAAAGGCTTATGAATCACTAGAAGCGCATATGTATGTATTACCGATTGTTCATATGATTGGATGATGATTTGGCATCAGTTTTGGTGATTGCATTTCATTATTAGGTTAATCATGGCTGACCTAATAATCAATTAATAGCTCAACATGAATTGCAATTTTATGTGCGACCTAGCTTTGGTCCCAACTGGCATAATATTGCATGATACATGGTCGAATTAATTTTGAAGAAACTTTATATGAAGCTAATAATTATCTTTTTGTAAATAGGTAATGCATCCAATTAGGCCGACCTAATTGATGCATGCGAATATATCATATATATATACAAGATGGTTTATAGATGAATGGCAGAAGAATCATGAGTGTATGTGAGTTGATATGCGAAGTGTGCGAGTAGAAGGGTAAAGTTTAGTTTGCTGTCATGCAAGTGAATACTTTGAGCATCAAAGGAACTGAATCTGCACTTGTGGTGTAATTCCATCAGTTCATATTCTAGCTATAAGCCAGTTTGTTTCTATAATTTTTGAAGGCAGTGAGCCTCCATGTTTGGACAGTGAATCCTTGTAAGCAGTGAGCTTTTGTATCTAACAGTGAGCCTCTTTTGTAGTTGATATTGAAATAACTATATATATTGTGAGCTAATCCTCACTGTGGTTTTTCCCTCATTGGGTTTTCCACGTAAAAATCTGGCATTCTTGTGTTGTGTGACTTCATTTTTTGTTCTTTCTCTTCTCTGCTCTATGCATTAAAGAAAGTAATGGTGTTTGTTCAATAAGTTTAATAAGATACTGATTCACCCCCGCTCTCAGTATCTTGAATATTCAACAATTGGTATCAGAGCTCCTGGTTCCTCTGGTGAAGCCTAATAGTTTGAGGGAGATCCTACAGATTGAACAAATAGATAAATAAGAGCTCCAGACTGCCCTTGAATATTTTGACAAGGTTGAAATTTAAAATAGAGATCTGAAAGAAAATCTTGATGAAGCAAATGAATGCATCCAAAAATTGAAAGAGCAGTTAAAGAAATTCAAAGAAAGACATAGAGAAGTGAGTGAGCAACTAAAACAAGCAAATGAAGAAAATACTAGACTAAAGATGAAAGTGGATGAAAATAAGAGAGCTGAGGAGTGTCTAAAAATAGTGATACAAAGCAAGTCTGATGTTTTCTCAAGGCTTGAACAAGAAGTGATGAATCTAAAAGTAGAATTAGAGAAAGAAAAAGTCTGTGAAGAATATTTCAAGACAAGATCCATCAAGCTTGATGAATTGATAGCTAGAAAAAAACCTTCTAAAGACAAAGGTGGCTTAGGTAATGAACCTGGTGAAAGGTTGCAAAACTCAAATCCAGTAAATAATCAGGAGTCTCAAGATAAAGGGAAGTAGAAAATAAATCTAGGAAGGAAACCACCTATTAGACAACCAAATGGACAAAGGTACCTATCGTTCAATGGTGTTTTTTTTTTCATGTAATAAATTTGGTCATAAGGAAACTGAGTGTACGAGTAGGATGAATCAGTTTTCTGGTCCCTTCTCCAGAAAATGTTATACATACAACACGATCAAACATAAAGCTACTGAATGCAGATCTCAAGTAAGGATGATTAGTTGGGTGATGATGAATAGATTCAATGGAAGCAGGATAAATCAATCTTTTGATGGCTATTGCTATAACTATAACATGTTTGGGCATAAAGAAAATCAATGCGGAATAGGGATTGATGAAAATCAAACAAGACAGAGAAATGTTGTCTTCTACAATTGCAAAAAATTGAGACATATTCCAAAGGTGTGCAAAAGTAAAAAGGGAAAGCAGTCTGCTCCGATGAAAGATGATGAACCGGTGAAAAATATTGACAAAGAAGAGGTTAATTAAGAAAGAAATGAGCAAGATATGGAAGAAGAAAGAAGAATCAGAGTCTATTGATGTGTCTATATCCTCATCTGGTGCAGATGATTCCTTCGGGAATTAGACCTAGCATGGTCTTAGGGGGAGCTTTATCAGAAAATCGCTTAAACCCCCTAGAAATTTGGCATGTCAGATGTTGGCACATGGATATGTTGTAAGGAATGGATGGAAGGTGATGCAAAAGAAATTAGAAGAAAAAGTGCGAGCATGTTCTTTTGCAGAGTGAATTAGGGTTTCTCAGTGTAGTGGAAGAAATTTTTTGTCAGCTTTTTGGAATTAATGTGATTTAGGGAGAAATGATGGTGTATAAAGCATAATCTTGCAAATCATTTTGATCGTCTAAAGCATTTAAAGAATTTGAAGAGCATCTTGGAACTTTCTTGGAGAAATTTTGAAGCAATTTGGAGCATCTTTGAGAGATCTTTGTGGACATTTGAAAGCAAGCGACAAAAGTTTCTCTCTCGCAGTTAGAGAGGAAGGTAATAGAAGCAATTTTTGTTGAACTCAAAGAAGTTGAGTATCTACTTCAAAAAGGTATTGATGTATCGATTGTTTTTGATTCCTTGGCAGGAAATTTAGTTGAAGTAGTTGAAGAAAGAATGTTGCTTCAAGGTCCAGAAGGACACAAGTTGGAAGCCTTGGTTGAAAATAGATGTACTAAAACTAAGTAGAGGTTATCTGAACTTATCGTGGAGATGAAGAAATACATCAAAGAAATGTTGAATATCTAAAAAAATTGTCTCCGGTGGCCTGGTACGGTTGACAATTTCAGAAGTAGGATTGAAGCAATTGAATCGAGGTAAACAACATTGGAAAGAACTTTGATATCTTTGAAGACAAAGAAGGGAAACAAAGACTGAGATTTGGTGAATTACAAGCTGAGTTGATCATTGTACAGAGACAAAGAGATGATGTGGTGAAAAATTTCTGACTTCTTAAAGAGATTGTTGAGGTCTGGTTAGACCATCTTTTCAGAACACTTACTGATTTAGAAGATTGTGAAAGACAATGCTCATCTATAGATTGGTCATATTATTTCACACTGTTGGCTCTATTGGAAAGCATATGCATGAGAATGGATTCTACGGTACTTGAAAGGAAGAAATTATATCCAGTTATCAAAGAAAGATACAAGAAGGTGTTTCAGGTGAAGAGTGTCATTCTTACTTGAAGGAAATTTGAAAGGTTGAATGTTTGAAAATTTTGAAGTTTTTGAAAATTTGAATGACTGGAAAACTTTGAAAGTTCTTTGGAAGAATTGGAATCTTTTGCAATTTTGAATGTCACCATGTTTACATATTTTTTGGTGCCCTTTTCCATTGATGTCAAAGGGGGAGAGATTTGGAAAGTTTGGGGAGAGATTTGGAGAGATTGGAGGAGAGTTTTTTTTTATAGAATTTTTGTACATGTTGCCATCAATGCCAAAGGGGGAGATTGTTGGAAGAATGGAGAAGATCAGTCTGTATATTTTCATTGATGTCACCATGTTGTTTATGGTATCAAATTGGTCTGGTACCCTGAACCGGTGTGCAAAATAGGTTTACACCCTCTAGTGTTTGATCTAGTATTTTGGTCCGCATATTCTCTCCAGTAATCATCATGAATAAGGTTTTGAGAAAAGGCTTATGAATCACTAGAAGCGCGTATGTATGTATTTCCAATCGTTCATATGATTGGATGATGAGTTGGCATCAATTTTGGTGATTTCATTTTTTTATTAGGTTAATCATGACTGACCTAATAATCAGTTAATAACTCAACATGAATTACGATTTTATGTGCAGCCTAGCTTTGGTCCCAATCGACATAATATTGCATGACACACAGTTGAATTACTTTTGAAGAAACTTTATATGAAGTTGGTATTTATCTTTTTGTAAATAGGTAATGCATCCAATTAGGCCGACCTAATTGATGCGTGCAAATATATCATATATATATACAAGATGGTTTGTAGATGAATGGTAGAAGAAGAAAGAGTGTATGTGAGTTGATATGCAAATTGTGCAAGTAGAAGGGTAAAGTTTAGTCTATTATCATTTGAGAAAATACTCTGAGCATCAAAGGAACTAAATCTACACTGGTGGTGTAATTCCATTAGTTCATATTCTGGCTGTAAGCCATTTTATTTCTATAATTTTTGAAGGCAGTGAGCCTCCATGTTTGGACAGTGAGTCCTTGTAAGTAGTGAGCTTTTTTATCTGGTAGTGAGCCTCTTTTTTAATTGGTATTGAAATAACTATATATATTTTTAGCTAATCCTCACCGTGATTTTCCCTTATTGGGTTTTCCACGTAAAAATTTGGTGTTCTTGTGTTGTGTGACTTCATGTTTTGTTCTATCTCTTCTCTGTTCTATCCATTAAAGAAAGTAATGGCATTTGTTCAATAAGTTTAAGAAGATACCGATTCACCCCCCTCTCGATATCTTGAATATTCAATAGATTATAGAAAAGAATAAAGAAGAGTGTTACAGTGAGAAATCCATGTCAATGCAATAGGAAAAATCCACTATAGCATCACCAACACATTCACAGCCTTCCCAAAGATTGTAGACACCTTTTTCTCACTGCTTCCAGTAGTATAACACATTGAAGTTCACACTAAACTTCTCAAATTCACACTTCAAACTTTTTCAATTCACATCACACACTTCACCACACAATTCTCATCAATTCATCACTTATTTATACTTTCTTCAACCTTGAAACTTTCTCTAAGATCATCTATGCACCTTAACTATGCAAATTCAAATTAGGTCGGCACTAAAAATTCTTGCAATCAAAAGGAATGAAAGTGGACCACACCACTTCTTAACTTAGACCCAAATCAAACATATACACCACACCACACTTCCACAATTACTAAAGAAAATCCATAACTAGTGTAAACACCCAAGGTTGTTTGAACCAATGTAAACACCATTAAAATTTAAGTGTATGCTTCCTCAAATAAAAAGATGACTCACCAAACACACACCACACTTGAACATAATCTAGAATATTCCAGAAAGACATTAAAATTCAAAAAATTCCTTCACAATAAATTTCACTTGAAGAATGTACACACCCAATACACTCAAACAACCTTCCACACATTATTACTCAAGAAACCAACTTTTAAAGCACCAAACCACAAACAAATTTGACTGTAGATAGATATGATAATTATCAATACACTTCTAGAATTGAAAAACCAAAAAACAAACTAAGGAGAAATGTAGAGCAAAACCATTTCTCCCAGACACCACTGCAATATACAATTCACACATTGGTGAACACAACTCTCTTTGCACAATAAACCAAACCAAGAAATTCTAAATATAGAACCTTTTGACCAACATATCTGAACTGCACAAGCAAATATTCACCATAAAAGAAATCCATAGCAAAACTAGAATACAACTTTGTGTACCAAAACACCTCTGCAACACACTGTTTCGTCTTTTATCCGAATTTTCTCAAAAGCACTTGGAAACCAAGCACCAATGACACATACTCATCATACTGAATACTTCCTCATCACCACTAAATGAACAAAACACACATATAGAAGCTTATCAAAGAAACACTAGAGGTTGACACCAGTAACACTTACTAATGACAACATAAAGCAAATAATCAAAGAATCACTAGTTGAAATTAATGAAAACACAAACATAAGCTTACAAAAATCTCCATCAAGATTTTTGACATCAACATGAAAACACCAACTAATCATACTTGCAACAATGTTATGTTAGGCGTCCATTTAAAATGAGAGATGAAAGGTCCCATAAGGCTATAAAGTCGTGTTAAGCTAGTTTACTCATGGGATACATAGATCTACTAGCTAGAAAAATGTGTTATGCTAGGTGTCCATGTAAAAAGATAGATGACATGTCCCATAAGGCTATCAAGTTGTGTTATTCTAGTTTACACCTAAGATACATAGTTCTACTAGATATCAGGATATATTATGCTAGGTTTCCATGTAAAATGATAAATGATAGTTCCCATAAGGCTAGCAAGTTGTGCTATGCTAGTTTAATCATGAGATACATAGATATACTAGTTAGCAAGCTATGTTATTCTAGGTGTCCATGTAAAATGAAAAAATTCACAAGAATAGCAAGTTGCATTATACTTGGTGAGTATGAATAGTGCATAAATGTCCAATGTTAGTTTGATAACCATGCCCTAGGGAGAACATACATGTTTAACATCACAAGGGACAAATTAACAACCACACCTTAGGGGGAATTATGAACAATACCACCATCAATACAACACATTAATAAGTCAAAGCTCACAAGATGCCAATGCGTGAATGTACGAAAATGGATATGTGATATTCCCCCTTTAAAATGTTAGCATACTTGCTATGTTGATATGTTAAGGAAAAGAAAGGGGAAGAGGGGATCCTGAAGAATGATGCACACCTCTAAAATTATTTATCCTTACCCCAAGAAAGTGTATAGGAAAGGAAAACCATGCTAGAGACTGTCGTGTTGCTATCATAGATGAAATATGGTTGCACATAAAATTATACCACCATGAATGGTAATGAGCACATACATAAAGCTACAGATTACACATGGTGAGGAGAAAAACAATGTGATATAATACATTATATTAGAAGGATAAATATAATAGTAAATATATATGTCATGTGATAGTGCAATAGGTACCTTAATGATGATATTAATTTGAAGGAGTTCTTAAATTTCTCTATTTAAGGCATGGCAATCATTTGTAGAATGGCCAAATACTTGATAGTATGCATAAAAAGGTAATTTTTTCCCCCTTTATTTCTTAGTTTTCTTTTCACGTGGTGGAGGAAGAGGTATTAAGTGGGCTTCAAGAAGTCAATAATTTTTTTTCTTTCTCATATAGGAGGTTTGGAGCATAAAGCAATTATTTTTCTTGCAAAGGAGTGTTTGATGAAATATTAGAGGATGGAATGAATGTTTCATACAAGGGTGGAGGAAGAGGATATTGGAAACCTAATTCCTTTGTGGAAAATTGTGGTGTGAGATCTAAAGAATACTTTTTTCATTGAATCCTTGTTTGGAAAGAAGATTTCATGTTATTAATTTGGTTTAAATGAGAGGTATGAATACTTTGGGAAGAGGAAGCTTCATTATTGGTATGAGGAGGACCAAATATCTTTCAAAGATGTTGATCCATGTTACATGATGGAATATGAGGTTGAGGGGAATCATTTTTATGCATAACAAATAATCAAGGGATGAATTATAAGGAGCTCTCTTTGTGAGAGGAAGAAAGTATATTGAGTGATGGTATGATAGGTTTTGTAGATTCTTGGTAAAGATGGGAGATGTAAGTTATGTGGGGTGAATTTTAATTTGTGTCTAATATTGGTGGGTGGGATTTACATATAAATTCTTCATTTATACTTGTCATATTGTCAAGAGGAAGGTTAGTGAATGAAGATTAGGTAAAGTGATATTAAGAAAGCTATCAATGATCACATCCTCTTGCACCAAGATATCTTCTTTAGGAGAGATATTGGGAGAGGAAAAATAATGAGCCTCATTATTGGTTGAAGAAAGGTTACGAAAGGAACAAAAGGAAATATCAACCAAGGACTTTAGAGAAGAAATTATTTTGCTATTGAAAGGAATGTGCTTTAAAGTTTTTGTAATAAAATATTTTTCCTTCTAATGCAATTTCTTAATGAAACACATCAGATCTAGAAAAAATTGCAAGAGAAAATTATGTTTAATAAAATGCTTAATGTTGGATAAACAAATAAATGAAATTCTTTTTAACTTTGTAGGAAAAAATGACAAAATATAGTTGTTATAGAAAAAATTAGCAAAGATATAGAGAAAATTTAGACAAAGGCTACAAATATGGATTTGTCATTGAAATCTGAGAAAAAAATGGTAGGACAAGGGTGTGAGTGGCCCAGTCCACAAATGTGATATTTTAAGGTTTAAAAAGTCTAGATAAGTGAGGCAGTGTGTGTGGATCTTAGACTATGAAAGTTAAGGTGTGAAATTTGATAGAACTCAAAGAATGAAAAAATGCCCTAAACTATTTATGAGAAGTACATACATGCATGAATTAATTTTTTTAAAGCATTCAAATGAGAAAAATAGGTGCAATACACTTGACAAATGAATATTCCTAGAAGGAAAAATATGATAACAAATTGAATCTATTGTTGAAATACTAAAAAGATAATGTTTTAAGTTTATCCTTTATGCAATGTGTGAAGATTTTTTTTGCCTTAGTCTATTTTTGATCTTCGGCTTTGGGAAAATATGTGCACGAAGGGTTGTGTTTCCGACGGGTGCACAATGCATTGGCTGCACACGTTTTATTGATCACTTTCCATTCGACTGAGAGTCAGACCATGTGTTGACTTGGCAGATGATCTATTAAAATTGATTTTAGCAAATCTAAGACTATCCGCCTACTCAACACACCATCTCTTTTTCATAAAAGTTGTACCTTGGGGAACCTTCATTCAGATTTTGTTGGAGCATGCCTTGCCTTACTTTTCAAAGGAAGGATGTGAGTTGGTGCCACCAAAGCCACTTGACTGGTTGAAAAGGCCTTTGCCAGGATATTTTCTAGGATTCGAGTGATTACAAGGGGTAGTCCTATTAAAATATCTAAAAGATATTAATTCGACATTTGAAAGTTGATGAGTAGGATTGTAGTGACCTAATTAAAAGATTTGGGATCGAATTCTGAGCTATCAGGTGCAGACGTTTGGCAGTCATTACTCCTAAATGAAGTTGACATTTCTCTCTCCTTGGCGGATATAAAGTAGAAGCGACAATAGGCATAAAGGGTTCCTGAAGAATTCCTTTTGGAAAAGGTTTCTTTAGTTTTCATAGTTATAGGAATATTTTCTTTAAATATAGAACACTGCTTCACTCTAGCATGTTATATCTTTTATTTACTCAAACTATTGTCAGATTGGAATCCGACCTTTATTTTAAAGTTCATTTGATATTTGAAAAATGAGTTATTTAGGAGAAATACTTGAAACTGTGCATAATATGGCCTCTGTCAATATTTCTTTCTTTATATCTTCGTCTAGAATGGAACACTGTGTCTAGCTTAATCTGAATAGTTTGATTATTCAATTTTCATGTTGTGTGTGTGCATGATAAAGTTATATTCCATAGAAACTAGATTATGTCCTTCAACTTCTTTGTTTCTTTTAATGGTTATGATTTCTTCATGTTATGCTGTATTAAGAGGAAGAGTTTATGTAGCTTTTGAATGTTTTTCTATTGACCCTTGAAATTCCTATACTTGGTTGGATCTTAATGCACACTTCCTACAGGTGGATTGAATGACTACACTGTGCTTGTATCTAGCCTCTGCTTCTTGTTCTCTTCCCAACAATGAAGGGATGTGGTGTTATGTGTCTACCATATCATTCATAGAAAGGAACTTGTGGTTTTGAAATGTTGTAAAAGTGTTGGCACATCACCACTTTCATGTTTTTCTGTTTACATTTCTTTTTACCCTTTTTCCCAAAGTCAAAGAAGAGTCGACTTTCTATAAAAATCCTTGAGGTATTCAGTGAAGCACATATTGTTCCCCCACTTGCTGAATTTCCTATAAGACTATCGAAGAGGCGCAAGCTTTGATGATCAACACAATGAATCAAAATGCTTTAATTTTTTAAGTTTTTAAACAAAATATGAATGCAGTTGAGCAACAAGACCTTCAAATAACCTAATACTCAATCAAATTATAGAATAATAGCTATGTAAATCAAAAAATTGTAGATGTAGGAGACGTTAGGTTCACTAAAATGTGATATGGTGAAATGGGATATAATACTAATGGCTAAACTAAATCACACATTCCACCATCAATATTGGGGAGCAAAAAAGTAACCAAGATAAACTATTAGGCTACTTTCCTCAAGGAAGGTCCAAAATAGTTGGTTGGGGTTTTGGTCCCCTTTTTACTATTGGATGGATTGATGTGATGTGTATGTAATGATAGATTTTTCAAACTAGGTAAAATGAGACTAAAGAGATGAATAGTTACAAAATATAAAAAATGTAGAAACATAAAGCAGAGCGGAAGAGTGCAAAGAGGAGGGAACTTGACAAAAAAATATGATACAAAATTGGCTAGACAGGGGTGAGAGTTCCCTAGTCTAGGAATGATAATTTTCAAGGTTTCAAAACTTGTATAGGAGCATCACAATCTATAGGTTTTTTACTATCGAGATCATGTTCCAAAGTCCAAATTTTTCCAAATAATCAACTTACCCTAATTTGATGAGAGAAGATGATTGAATGCTTGTATTAGGGTTTTGAAGTCTTGAGATATCCAATCCACTTGAATCCACTTCAGACCTTTAACCTAAAAGGACAAGGGAGGAAGAGTTGTACCATATAGGGGCTTGCTTGAGTCAAACCCCATTTTAGCATTTCCACCTCCACAAATGACTATGATGAAATGATATAAATCACATGATCTATGGAGAGCAAAGGAAAATAAATGAATGATAAATGATAATGTTGTTTAACTTACCACTCAAATCTGCATTCCTTGTTAGACTGAAGTAAATTTTCTCATCACATACAAGGAGAAATTAAAGGTTTCTTGAAGATCCTTCAAGTGTTAGTGCTCATAAAAATAATAAAAATGAAACATGAAACATCTTAATATGCATAAACATGAATTTTCTAATGTGTTGTAGACATGAATCTGGCCAAAAGAGTGCTATATATATCCTTCTTATTTTTCTCTTGAATTTTCTTTTGTTTCCTTTTGGATTTGTTTGAGAGATCAAGATTTCATTAGGTAGACTTAGATGTTCAAGTTGAGGGAAATAATTATATTTATATTAGTTTCAACATATTTCACATTAACCTTTATGACAAGCCAACAAATGATTTTGGATTCATAAACATATTAAGGTTGACAATAAATTTTGAGATTTAGGGACTGATTAGGGGGGGGGGGAAGGGTGAGGGAACCCTATTCTATCCCTATTTTGATTTTTAGATATTTGTGAAATAAATATTTAATTTCATTTCCTAGATTTAATGCAATTTCTCAAAAATGAAAATAAACATCTAAATAATAAGCATAACTAGGCACATGCACTTAGGACGGAGCCAAACATAGTGTGAAATTGTCAAGGGTGACAATTTATGCTAAAAAAGCATCAAGAGGGTATTAAAGGCCTTGATGAGTTTTTGGTCTATGAAGATAAATATGCGAATGAGAGAGGGTAAAAGATAGGCTTTCAAACTCTAGTCAAGCTTGAGGAAATTTTTTTGGAACTCATGTGTCTCAATAAGAACACAAGGGAAATTCTGTTCCTAATAATGAAAAGATTGATATATGCATGAGGTGGCTCATCATCTTGAACAAGATATCAAACAAGAACCTACGTTCTAGGGAGAAAATATTGACATTTCTTCAAATCACCAAGAAGGATGCCATGAAATTAAAAGGAGTCATGTCATGCAAGAAAGTAAGGAGAAATTTGATGAATACCTTTTTGGGATGAACTAAAAGGATTGCATTGAGGTTTTGAAATCAATCCAACATATTCTAAATTAGAAAATCATGAGAAACATGAGCACGAGGTAGAGGTGGACATGTTTTTTAGATGATTCATAATAATCAAAGCATTCCAACTAAAAAAATAGAATAAAAGCAAATCACATGAATGGAATCAACATTTCTTGTTTGGATGTCACCTTTTCATGAGGATGTCCTATTAGGAATTTATCCTAGTTGGAGAACAATGAGAAACCACACATCATGCTTACTCCTAAGAATGAAGTTGAGCATCGAAAGGGATAAAATAAACTTATTCATTTCAAGATAGTTGCATTCACAATCAATTGAAGTGGGTAATTGAGTTTTCTTGTCCTTGGAGAAGAATCTAAAAAAAATATTATCCACCCATCGTTTTGCCATCTTTGGTTATTTATCCATAAGAATGAGAAGCATCCTAAATTGATAAAAAGGACACCTATTTTGACAAACCAGTCAATGGTTTCATTTGAGTGATTCTCCTATTGTTTTGTTTAGGTTTGATTAGTTTAGTTTTATTTTATTTACCTCCAAGTGATGTTACAAACATGCCATTCTTACTAGGATAATGTATGATTTAAGTTGTTTTTCTTGCCTCCAAGTATTGTTGAACACCCAAAATACTGAGAGGGGGGTGATTAATATTCTCTTAAAACATTAAACATCCAATCACCAAAGAATATTCAACTGCAATAAAGAAAGGAAGCATGAAACATCAACAACACCACATAACACTTGAATACCATGATCTTTACATGGAAAACCTAAAATGGGAAAAACCACAGTGAGGATTAGCTCACAATATATTATAACCGATTATATTATATTTACAAAAGTGCTCATTGGAAGTGGACTCACTGCCCATAGAGAAAAATATAGAAGAGAGATTGTGGCTCATAGCCTATTTTGAACTATTACAATTGCATCTATCATACGCATGAAATATAGTTCCAATGAAGCTCAATAAACTAAATCTAAAAAAATCATCTAATTTTTATCCAACACTCTTCTTTCCTTTGTATTCGCATCACTTCAATATTTTACTCAAAATTCACAACTTAAATTCACACTGCTCTAATAATATTTGCATGTAGGACATTCACAACATTCATCACTCACATCAAAACACTACAAAATATCTAACATATATATCCGCTTCTAGTATAACATCAATTAGGTTAGCCTAATTAGATGTAATATTTAAAATATAACTTGTCGGCATCAATCCTTTTCACACACGCTTCGCTCCAAGGTTTAAAACTCAAAATAATTTGAAACAGGTTGGAATGGACCTATAATAGATCCAAAATAAGACTACAACACTTATTTAAACTTCACATACCTTCACACTTATTAGTTTGACACTACAAAAGGTCTTATATGAAAATTATTCAACTATGTATCCACATTCAGACACATGGACCTCAAAACTCGATGCCAATTGGAATTCATACAATATTTACATTTGTTAACTTATCCTCAAAAGTGAAAAGTCAAAACATTATCCACGGAGAAGTGCAGAATCTCCCACTAAATGCATTGTATAAAAAATAATTGTAAATTTCCAAACCGAACTTCTGTTACTTAGCTCTCTCAAACCAAAAACCAAAACATGATGAAATTTTGGAATCATATACTTCTAACAACCAACACAATAATGTTAGAAGCACATAGTGAAAAATTCAATTGCAGACTATGTTTTATTGCACAAGACAATTGAGAGGGGGGGGTGAATCAGTTGTATCTAATCACATTCAACACATATCTTAAACAATTTCACACTCACTTTAATCTATTATTAAATATAAGCATGGAGTGTAGATAACAAAAAGTAAAAACAAGAAACACCAGATTTACATGGAAAACCCAATGAGGGAAAAACCATGGTGAAGGTTAACTCACAATATAAGAGTAATTGAAAAAATGATTACGGAGGCTCACTACCCATGATAGGACTCATTGTCCAGATACGACTCACTATCTAGATAGGAATCACTGTCCAAATGGGAGGCTCACTGCCTATAGATAAAAAAAAATAGAAAGAAGAATGTTACACAGAGAACATTATCTCAAAGCAACAAAAAATCCACCACTACAACTCACACACATTTACAACCTTGATCAAAGAATTGCAGACACCATTAGCTCACTGCCTTCAGGAGTCTAACAAATTGAAGTTCTCGCTACCTTAGATCACTTTTGCGTAATATTTCATATCTACTTTTCTTTTCACACTCGTGCCTTACAAACCTTAACATCTTGCCTTGTATTTATACCATCTTTGATCTTAGAAACTTTCTCCAAGGTTGGCTACACACTCTTTATTTTAAAAATTCAAATTAGGTCAACAACTCAACATTCCCACGGTGGATAATAATGAGAGTGGACCAAATTAATACTTAACCAGGACCCAAAACAACATCTTGGATCAATCACATGCTTTCTTAATTGATACTTATCCTTCGTATAATATGTAAACAACAGGTCAGCCAAACCTAATGAAAAAACCAATGAACATTAAAGTACATGCATTCATAACAAGAAGATAACATGTGGACCACATAACATGCTTCACCATACATTGGAACACCTCTTAGAAAATCCTTCAGATTCATCCACAACAATTGCAACAACTTTCATACAAAAAACACTTTCCATTAGTCCATCCAGATTGTATAGACCCACATAGTAACTCTAGAACTAGTCTTCCAGAGCACCAAACCACAAAAATTTTTGCCAAAACATAGATAACACCATTATTAACCTTCCTCCAGATCAACAAGATATGAAACAAACCAACAAAGGATTGCAGAGTAGAAACATTTCTCCCAATCCACAGACAAACAACTCTGCCAGACCAATTCACAAATTGGTGAACACAAATTTCACTCTTTATCAAACCAGGAGCTATTATCCAGGATATATCACCCAAGGATTCCCATAAACAATGCTAAAGATCTATACAAGCATAGGATCAACATAGAAGAAATACATAACACATTACTAGAGCACATTCTAAATACACATACACAATTTTGTCTTCACTATTGATTAATTTTCTCAAAAGAACTTGATAACTCATCATATCAGCACACCTACACACCATAAAGATAGCTCCATGTACTCACAACATCTCTACAGTATCTCAACTATAAATGCACCACCTGCAATCAACTGATTCCTTTCACTGCAACAACCTGTACTGTGTTGACATCAATGACAACATTAATGACAACACCACCATATTCATTCATACTTGCAAAAATATCCCCCTTTATCATTGATGGCAACACATAATGTGAAAATCCATCAAAGACAACTACACACTTTTTCATATTTTTTTTAAGATTAGACAACCTATACAACATTCCTGCACTCTCTTCTCCTTACAAGATTTCTTTCTCTCCCTTTCAACTTTTTTAGCTATAGATATGATTTTTCACATGAATCTCTCTCCCCCTTTGACATAAATGGAAAAGGATTTTTTTTACATGATTATTCAGCCATATAAAATTCTGATCACTCCCCCTTAGGAGTGCACCCATGAAAACACACATATCATACAACAACAATGATACTCTCTACTCCCCCCTAGGGAGTAGACCTCAATCATCAGTCCAGAAAAATGATGAATTTGTAGATCCATTGGATTGATGCACCTCTATGTGCACCTAGTTCAAAGAAGGAGGGGAAATAACTCCCAACTTCCCCCTGAGATACTCAAAAGTATCATTAGGAAGAGCCTTAGTAAATATATCTACAATTTGATCCTTTGTAGGCACATATTCAAGCCCAGCTTCATTCTCCAATACCTTCTCCCTTAAGAAATGATATCTGATAGATATATGCTTTGTCCTTGAATGCATTATCAAATTCTTTGAAATATTTATTGCACTTGTATTATCATAGAAGATAGGGATATTCTCATCATACATCACACCTCTATCCTTCAATGTTTGCTTCATCCATATTACCTATGTACAACAAGATGCTGCTACAATATATTCAGCCTCTGCAGTGGATAAAGAAACTAAATCCTATTTCTTGCTTAGCCATGAAACCATCCTGCATCCAAGAAAGAATGCACCACCACTTGTCCTCTTTCAATCATCTACACAACCAGCCCAATCTACATCAGTGTAAAATTTTTTAGTAAAATCAGTATCCTTAGGATACCACAAACCATAATCCAAAGTCCCCTTTAGATATCTGAATATCCTTTTCACAACTATAACATGTGTTTCTTTTGGTTCTTCTTGAAATATGGCAACTAAACATACTTCATGCATGATATCCGGTCTAGTATCAGTAAGATATATCAGTCCACCAATCATAGATCTATACTTGCTCTGATCAACTTTAGGAGATTCATCATCCTTGCTTAGTTTGCATCCAGTCACCATAGGAGTATAGAATGGTTTGGAGTAATCCATTCCAAACTTCTTTAGTAATTCTTTAACATACTTTGATTATGAAATGAATATTCCCTATTAGTTTGATTTACTTGAAGTCCAAGGAAGAAATTCAACTCACCAATCATGGTCATTTCAAACTCTTTTTGCATCTCATCTGCAAATTTCTTGCACATACCCTCATTTCCTCCAAAGATAATATCATCAACATACACTACTACTACCAAGATTTTGTTTCTTTCAATCTTAAAATATAGATTACTAGCTACGAAGCCTTTGCTGAGTAAAATACCTGTCCGACCTTGTATACCATGCTCTCGGAGCTTGTTTGAGTCCATATAGTTCCTTTTTCAACTTACAAACTATATCCGGTTGATCTGATAACTAAACTTCCTCCAGTTGTTCCATGTAGAACTCTTCTTCCAATTATCCATTTAGGAATGTAAACTTAACATCCATCTAGTATACCTTGAAATCTTTGTGATTAAAAAATGCCAAAAACATCTGAATGGCCTCCATTCTCGCCACCAGAGAAAATGTCTCCTCAAAGTCTATTCCTTCAACCTGTGAATAACCTTTGCACACAAGCCTTTCTTTTTTTCTCACTACTTCACCATCTTCATTCATCTTATTCCTGAATACCCATTTTGTACCAATTACATTCTTTTTTATTGGTCTAGGAACCAATTCCCATGTGTGATTTTTATCTATCTACTGTAATTCCTCTTTCATGGCTCTAACCCATTTTTCATCTTTGCATGCTTCACACACTATTTTAGGTTCTATCTTGGAAAGTAGACACAAATTTACCTCAGCTTCTACCACTTCGCTTCTTATTGTTACACCTTTGCCTTTGTCTCCAATTATCTGTTCTTCTGGATGATTTTTCTGTACATATTTTGGAGTCTTAGGAATAGGTTCCAAAGTCTCTTCTTCTTCAATATGTTCTTATTCTTCCTTATCCTCCTCTTGCTCTTGTCCACAAATAGGTTCATTAGGTTCATTTTCACTTATTTCAATTGGACTGTGCATATTTTCATCAACTTTCAAATTTGCACTTTCAAAAATCTTTCTCAATATCTTATTGAAGCATCTATATGCTTTTCTTTTGGTTGCATATCCAAGAACAATACCTTCATCACATATTGCATCAAACTTTCCTAGATTCTCATCATCTCTTTTAATATAACATTTTCTTCCAAACACCTTAAAGTACTTAACAGTAGGAATTTTATCATACCACAGTTCATAAGGAGTCTTTGTGCTGTTTCCTTTAATTTAAACTCTGTTAAGAATATAGAAAACAATGTGAATTGCTTCTTTCTAGTATACCTCACGAACATTTGCCTCACTCATCACAATCCTTTCTGCTCCTTGAATTGTCTGGTTTTTCCTCTCAACATCTCCATTTTGCTGAGGAGTTCTAGGAGCAGAAAGATGCCTCTTTATACCATGCTCTTCAAAAAACATATTAAAATCATTGGAGGTGAATTCTCCACCTTTGTTAGACCTTAAATATTTTATTTTCAGATTAACTTCATTTTCTACCATAGCCTTGAATACCTTGAATCTATCTAGAGCTTTAGCTTTCTCCCTAAGAAAAGTAACCCATGTCATTCTAGAGTAATCATCAATGAAAAGCATAAAGTACTTGTCACCATTAAGAATTATTGTCCTTGTAGGACCACAAAGGTCTGTATGATTCAATTCCAACATTATAGTAGTTGATTGTTCTTTTCCTTTAAAGTTACAACTTGTTTATTTTCCCAACTAACAAATTCTGCAAACATCATAGGTAGGCTTTGTGATTTTTGGCAGATCCCTAACAACTTCTCTTGAATTTATCTTGATTAGATTGTCAAATTTTACATGTTCCATCCTCTGGTGCCATAACCAACTTTCATTAACTTGAGACACAAAACATTGACCATCAACACCCTTACGTTGATAAATGTTTCCATATGTTCTTCCTGCAACTACCACAACTTCAGACTCTTTTCTGAACAAGTATTATAACTGAGACACAAGCTTAAATCCTTTGCTACACATTTTTCCAACACTCAAGAGATTATGCCTTAAGCCCTTAACATAATAGACATCATTATTATTGTGTTTTTCATCAAAACTAATTGTTCCTTTTCCAACAATCTTTGCACCAGAATAATCTCCAAACATGACTATTCCTCCATCATAATTTTCAAGTTTAATAAACTTAATTTTTCCTCCAGTCATATGATTTGAGAACCCACTATCAATTACCCAATAGTCTTAGTCTTGTCTAGCATGAAAGGTAGAAAGCAAAGTGCTTTCCATCCCTTCCTTCTTGTTTTCTGAACCACATTCCCTTTCACATCTTCCATGGTTAGTAGACACTGATTTATTCTCTAAGGCTAGAAACATGCATTCATATTTATCACCCTTAATATCAGATTCATCATCAGAAATTCCAGCATCTTCTCTAACATAATATAATTTCTTGAACTTTTTGTCTTTATTGTCTTTGCCCTTCTTGTGTATGGCTATATTTGGACATCTCAAAGCATAGTGACCAATATTTCCACAACTAAAATATTTAAAGGGTAACATACCTTTGTACTTACTGATACCTTTCTTTAGCTTCCTTGTAAAATTTGTTTCCAACTCCTTTGAACCTTCACTACCCAGATCATATTCTAACTTTGTTGCTTTGAAGGTTGTTTCTATTTTCTCCTTTTCTTTTCCAAAATTCCTCATCTCAAATGAAGTCAAGGTGCCAAATAGCTGTTCTCTAGTGAATATCTTTGGATCATACACTTCCTGAATGGTTGAGACCTTGTCATTGTAACTCTCTGGTAGGGTAATCATAATATTCTCCATTACATCTTCATCTGTCAAAGTACCACCTTGATTTTTGACTTCATTTACTGCAATATCAACCCTCTGAAAGTAGCTTGCAATTTCCTCACCTTCTTCCATTTTCAAGTTCTGATATCTACGCTTAGTTGTTAAATTATTTGATAATTTGACTCTATCATTTCCTTCATATATATCTTTCAACTTTTCCCAGACTTCATAAGTAGTGCCTAATAAAACAACTTTTGTTTGCTCGGTCTTAGATAAAGCACTATAGATTGCATACTTTGCTCTTTCATTTTCTTCATAGGCAACAATCTCATATATAGAAGGACCACTTGTTGGTTCAACATATTTTGTCTCAAAAAATCTCCAAGTCTTGTAACCAAGATAGATTAGGTAACCTCTCATCTTCACTTTCCAGACACTGTAGTCAGATCCATCAAACACAAGGATTTTGAATTTGTGTGCCATCAAATCTACCTCAACCGATTAAGATCTTCTATGAGGAACCAAAACTCTGATACCAATTTTTGAATTGCACAAGATAACTGAGAGGGGGTGAATCAGTTGTATCTAATCACATTCACCATAGATCTTAAACAATTCCACATTCACTTTAATTTGTTATTAAGTGTAAGCATGAAGTGCAGATAACATAAAGAAAAAATAAGAAACACCAGATTTACATGGAAAACCCAATGAGGGAAAAACCACGGTGAGGGTTAACTCACAATATAAGAGTAATTGCAAAACTGATTACAAAGGCTCACTACCCAGGATAGGAATCACTATCCAAATAGAACTCACTGTCTAGATAGGACTCACTATCCAGATAGGACTCACTTTCCAAATGGGAGGCTCACTACCTATAGATATAGAAATTTAGAAAGAAGAATGTAACATAAAGAACATTATCTCAATGCAACAAAAAATCCACCACTACAACTCACACACATTCACAACCTTGATCAAATAATTTTAGACACCATCAACTCATTGCCTTTAGGAGTCTAATACATTGAAGTTCTCGCTGCCTCATATCACTTTCACACAATCTTTCACATCTACTTCAATTCTCACACTTGTACCTTGAAAACCTTAACATCTTGCCTTGTATTTATACCATCTTCGATCTTAGAAACTTTCTCCATGGTTGACTACACACTCTTTATTTTACAAATTTGAATTAGGTTGGTGACTCAATATTATCGCGGTGGATAAGAATGAGAGTGAACCAAATTAATACTTAACCAGGACCCAAAACAACATCTTGGATCAATCACATGTTTCCTTAATTGATACTTATCCTTTGTATAATGTGTAAACACCAGGTCGGCCAAACCTAATGAAAACACTAGTGAACATTTAAGTACGTGCATTCACAATAAGAAAAAATGTGGACCACATAACACACTTCAACATACACTAGAAAACCTCTTAGAAGCCTTCATATTCATCTGTAGCAACTGCAACAACTACAACAACTTTCATAGAAAGAACACTTTTCATCAGTCCATCCAGACTATACAGACGCACATAGTAACTTTGGAACTAGTCTTCTGGAGCACCAAACCATGAACACTTTTTCTAGAACATAGATAAAACCATTATTAACCTTCCTCCAACTATGCAAGATCTAAAACAGACTAGCATAGGACTGTAGAATAAAAACATTTCTCCCAGTCCATAGACAAACAACTTTTCCAGACCAATTCACAAACCAGTGAACATAAATTTCACTCTTCATCAAACCAAAAGCTATAATCTAGGATATATCACCCAAGGATTCCTATAAAAAATACTATAGATCCACACAAGTATAGGATCAACCGAGAAGAAATGCATAGCACATTATCAGAGCACATTCTGAACACACAATTTTTTCTTCACTATTTATTAATTTTATTAAAAGTACTTGATAACTCATCATATCAACACACCTACAAAACCATAAAGATAGCTTCATGTATTCACAACATTTCTACAGTATCTCAACTATACATGCACCACCTACAATCACTTGATTCCTTTCCCTACAACAACTTGTACTGTGTTGAAATCAATGACAACATTAATGACAACACCGCCATATTCATTCATACTTGCAACATACTAGTGTGGACCCAAAAATGAATGCTCTATCACACTAAATTAGCAGAATTAACACTTAGTCAATCTCCAACATAGCTTAATTCTTCAGATCAAACCATCTTGCAAAATTGTATACCATAATAGTTTCAAGAAATGTTAAAACCAACCAAAATGATCTACACCAAATCTTCATACCAAGATACAATGTTGCCATAAATGACAACACTGCAACACATAGTAATATGCCTTGTGCTTATCCCTTATGCTCATGTTTCCAGTAGCATCAATGAAATTCTTCTAAAAATCTGCCCCTTTGTCATTGATGGAAACATGCCAAATATATCTCCAAATGTCTCCAAGACATTCTCCAAAAAATTCTCCCCCTTTGACATCAAGGGAAAAGGGCACATGTACCAATTGTTCTAACATTCACCATATCTCCCTTGGTAAATATGTGTATATATACAATCTAGAAAGATAGAATTGAATCCCCCTGATTCATATACCAGAGTGAAGAACCAAAAATCTATATTAGAAACTACTCTACATGCTCTGTATATTTACAAAGAATCTAAAATCTAAAAAATTGAAATGCATAAAAGATAAGAAATATGTCAACCAGAGGAGGTTGACGCCTGCAACTTCTACAGATGGGTCTACCATGATTGCTTTCCATCTTCCCATGTTGTCAATGCTGGACCAAGCAATCTACACTACATTTCAAGCTCCATTAATATATCTTCTCCTTCTTTCAGAGTGCCAAGTACTAGATTCATGTACATAGCCTTATTGGCACTCAGAAGGGCACTTGATATAGGTATAAATATGTTGTTCACCAAGTCCCTTATCTCTCCAAACTATAAGATGACATTTTATGTTTATGCTTACAACTAGAAAAACTTCTTATGCGTATCTTCAATAGTGTTCCTTGTGTTTCAAGACAAGTCCAAAGTCAAATCATATGCACCAGAGGCTTTACTAATATGGGACTCAATAGAGTCCATGTCACTTTTTATGCTTTGTGCGGAACCATGACACTTCATACAATATTGGAACAAGGCCTTCACCCCATCCACACAAATTTATGCATTCTTCACCATTTTTGAATTTTGTGTGTGTGCAAGTGCATACTTCTTTATGATTTCCATCATCTTCTTATCATTTAATCTCTTCTCTACCTCTTTTTATACTTCACCCTTAAGTCTAGATGCATATCCTTTAAAAGAATCAATTAAAAGCTTTAATTTTTTCATACCAAAGAGAGATGTATCAATGTTTACTCCAGGTATGACCTCCTATAATACTTTGATTGCATCTTCCATTAATTCTCCACTCTTTTGGTGAGTCTCTATGATCTCCTTTTGGGAAAATGCATGAAATACATCTCCCAATTGTAGCTTGTGGAGGGGAGAAATCTTGTCCAAATCTACATTACCCTGTTGCATTGACAATTGTAGCAATTGAGATGAAACAATAGGTTGGAAATTCAGCTATATGCCTAGTAGATTCTTCAAGGAATCTCCAGAGGAACTAGAGGATTCACCAAAAGGATTTCTAATATCCACAACCTTTCCCTTTGAGTTCTTTTCTTCAGTATTTCCAAAGTTTATTGCTTTTTCTCCTTTTGTTTGTGCATCTCTGGATGCATCATCATCATCATCATCATCATCCTTGTTTGCATTCTCTTCATTTGTAGGATTCTTTGTGTTAATTGTAGTATCTTTCTTTGAAATGTATTCTTTGATCATTGCTTCCTTAACACTTTTTTTTTTCATGTCTTCCACTTCTAGAGGTGTATTATCCTGTGCAGCATCATCATTTGCATCATGCTCATGTTGAGCATCATCTATCTACACATCTCCTTTAATATTTTTTCCTGGAGTAGGGGTCTCCATATTTGCTTCTTCTTTATTCTTTGGTGTCATTCCCAACTTTTCTACTATCTCTTCTACATTTTCAATGCTTTTATTTTTAAGTCTTTCAAGACCATTGATATTTATCCATAAGGGTTCTCGCCCTTTGCTTAGTTCTAAATTCCTTACTGAATACTATGGATAGAATGGATTTTTTTTCCTCGGAGAGGGGAGAACTAATCCTCTCCAATACTTATTCTCTTAGCATTTCTTCTTCTTCTACAAATTATATCCTTCTTCCTATCAAAACATTCCATAAATCTTCAAGTATTTATTCTTGATGTTTCTCATGTCAACTTCAAGGAAAAAAATATACTTGATAATTACCTCAACAATGGTGGCTTGATCCACCTCATCTGATTCTTTGTATAGGGCTGCAATCTCTCCTAACACCTCATTCTACAAAATTCTATTGAATAATGCTTCTAATTTCATAGGAGAGTGAGGCCTTACTGGTTCTATTTATTTTTGTTATTTTCTCTCATTCAAAGTCTTCTTTTGGCTTGTTTCTTTTTCCTTCTTCTCCAAAGAATCCTTCTTGATGGCTTCTTTATTCATTTCCCTCTTATGAACAAAAAAATTCTTCTTTTCTTCTTCAATTTCCTCTTCACTGTCTATGTCAATAATGTCAAATATTCTTCTTTTAGCACTAGCTTCACCTTGTGAAGCATCATTTCTCCTTTTTTAGACCAATTGTGGTTCTTCTTCCTCCATTTATTCTTCTTCTTCTTCTGCTACATTGACACTTGAAATATTTTCTTTTATTGCCTTTTGATTTTGTCTTTTCTTTGCAAGGGCGGTAGGTGGTGCTAATGGAGTAGCCTTCTTCTTCTCTATCCTTGTCATATGCATAACTATAGGAGATTTCTCCTTCACCAAATGACTAATAATTGATTTTATCTTCTCTCCAATAGGCTACCTAATCTCAGAGGACTTATAAATAGGAGTGGTAGCTATCCTACAAGAGATTCTTGTGCTTCTAGATCCTCCTACAACACTATATTCCCCCTTAGATTTTTCCCTTGCATACTACATTTGTTCCTTAAAGATTCCCATTTCCTATGTAATCTCTTCAACCATATTTCTGACTTTCTTATGTATTACTGGTTTCTTATGCTCCATATGCACCTCCATGGATTTCTCTTCACATGTGCCATATCTTTCTTTAGCTATATCCTTTACACTTTTTCAACAAGATGTTAGCTAGACTAGTTATCTATTGCTCAATGAACTCATATCCTAATGCAGGGATCCACACAATCCTTGGTTCAACTGCCTCCATGATGCATTCATCATTACTAACCAAAAATATGATATCATCTTTATATTTCTCTACCATTTGCCTTAGAATTTTGTCTCTCTCTCATGCATTCTTTTCTAAAGAACTACAAAGAAGGAAACACGTGCCACATATTATGCTTTTCCATCACCAAGATTTCTCATAAAATCTTTGATTTGATGAGAAATTGGTCTTCCTTGCAACCATTTCACTCCTTTGGTTTTGGGGAGTTCTTTTAGAAAATAGAAAAGTAAGCACATAACCAAATTACCATACTTAAATAAATATTTCTTTTCTTTTCTTTGCTTCAGATTATCCAACTATTACCTTAGTAATTTATAAAGATCATAGTCCATTCCTTTTTCAACCATCTCATATGCCACATTAATTGCAGTGGAAAACACATAATTATCTCTATTAGTGAAATAGATTTTGTACCCAATCAACATTGTTGCATACCTCACAAAAATATTTTTGATGGGATTTATTGTTAAAGCCCTTTTGTCATATGTTGCACATGTGAGTTCCATTATCACTTTATTCTTAATCAATTTGAGCACTAGAACAAGTCCGATGGAGCATAGAACTGTAACCTCTCTAATCACCTCTTTTTTTTTATCATTTTAGGCATGTCGGTCCAATTTTTTTTGTCATGGATTATACTTAATGCCATTCTAACCCACTTGCTATCAAAATAAAAATTTGGAAAGCATTGCCATACATCCAATTTATTTATGACTAGGTTTTGATACTTAAGTTTTAGGGAAAAGTTATCTCTAGTCAGCTCCTTCTTCCATATATTTACTAGCTTAGTGTGATCAGATTCTTCTATTTTTCCATGAATATAGATTCTGATATCCTCAATCGACAAAACCCCATATGGAACATGTGAAAAAGTGCCCAATAGGTCATTTTATATTGATTTTGTGGGATATTTATTAAACTTAGGTTTTTGATTTTTTGTAACTTCAATTACCCTTAGTGTGGCCATTAAAAATAGATTCAAATTGCTTTCAAACAAAGTTCTCTAAAAACTAGGGTAAACAAGATTTATAAATTCCTTTTCCTTCACTTTCCGAACTAGGGTTTCAATGCACCAAATCATAGATCACCTCAAATAACTTCACTGCTCTACTCCTTCTCAATGCTCATTATGAAAGAATTTTACTTAGTAAAAACTTATAATCCTTTTTATCTGACCCAATTTTTCATTGAATTCCTTAAACAATAAAGCCAGTAAACCTTTTACTATGTGCACAATCAACTTATGATGCTTTGCAAACTTTCGCATTAACATATTTTCTTTCACAATCTTCACCAAAAAATCAGGCATGTTGATCTATATCACATATCTCCATGCTAAGGAATCAACAACTCTTCTTTGTTAGGGGATATAATATGTTCATTAAAGCTCCCCCTGAGCCAAAGCTCTTAACTTAGTTTCCAAAGGAAACATCTGCACAAGATGGTAGTATAGATTCATCCTTGAATTTTTTCTCTTCCTCCTTTCTCCAAATCTTTTCCATCTCCTTTGTTTCTACTAGATCGACCTTTTTTACTAGTTCGTTCCTCTTTACCAGATTATCCTTCCTCATGTTTCTTCTTTTGTAAAACTTAGCAATGTGTCCAAGCCTATTGCAATTGTAACATGTGACACTCTTTTGACCAATATTCCTTCCATTCATTCTAGATCTACATTGATTAGCTTTATGCCCAAATCCATAGCATGTATAACAATAGCCTTTGAAAGATTGAATCATTCTACCATTGTTATAACCATTCATCATTGAATTTTGCATTCACTAGCTCTATGACCAAATTCATTGCATGTAAAGCATTGAACAGTAAAGGATGGAACATTTTGACTCATTCTACTTCTAGATTCTATTGCCTTATGTCCAAATTTATTGTAGGAATAACAAAAACCATTAAAAGATGGGTACCTTATTGCATTTGGTTGTTTAACTGATGGTCTTCTTTGATTTTGGATCTGCTTATTATTGTTCTTCTTATCTTCAATCTTCTTTTCAATGTTTGATTTTTGATATGATTTCGAGCCTTCTCCTGCTTCAAACCCTAATCCACGTTTGGATTTAGAGCCTTTTTGATTTGCAATCATCTCATCAAGCTTTGTAGAACTCATCTTGAATTTTTCTTCATGACTCCTTTCTTTCTCCAAATCTTATCTCAGATTCACAAATTCTTGTTCAAACCTTGTGCATTCCATAGATTTTCTTTTCGCCATTTCATTCAGACATTCTTCAACTATTTTCTTTTCTTCAAATTGCACCTTCAAACCAATGATAGTTTCATTTTCTTACTTTAATTGTTCACTAAATTCCTTATGCCTTTCTCTAAAATTCTTGATTTTCTCTCTCAAATTTCTAATGCATTCATATGCTTCTTTTACACTTTCTTTCAAATCTTTATTTTCACCTTTAGTTCTCTCAAAATATTCAAGGGAAAATTTGAGTTCTCCATCTTTTTCAAGCATACAATCTATTGATGTATCCAACTGATGGTCTAGCATCTCTTAAAGGGTAGCTACTCCTTATACTTAGAGACTCTAGGTCAGTGGCCAACAAATAGGAGATGACTGATTGGAAAGCTTATCCTATACACTTTAGGCTCTACAAGACCAAGGTGGGTATCCCTATACATTAAGGAAGATTATAATACTACAATGGTGAAAGGACTTCGATGGGATAAATTATCTACACAACCCTCACTTATCTTTAATATCTTATGGTAGTATAGAAATAAACATAAAAGAAAATACAGGAAATTAAAAGGTTTTCTTATGAATTGAAAATGGATCCACCTAAAACTTAGGCTTATGAACATAGAACGACCAATGCCTTATCCATACAGAGTCCAAAAATGAAGTAACACTCCTATAATAGACCCACTTTGGCTTCTTATAAACTTGAGGCCTTACAACAAGAAACCAACAAAAGAACAGAAGTATCAAACTTCTTTGAAATCCCTATTGCATCATCACTATATTAATATATGAATTGAAATTAATTAATCTACTCCTTGAACAAAAACTAACAAATCAAACATTCAAGATCAACAAATTGTGATTAAGAACCAAAAACAATCCTTGATTATATTGATTCAAAGATAGTGAGGATAAAACCAGAGAGAATGATAGAGCTGATACAATATTTAAGAGTAGAATGAAATGAAAAATTGGGTCATCCATTGTTATTACATAGAAAACATTACAATATTTCCTTTCTAGGTGTAAGACAAAAACACTATACAGACTAAGACCAAAGACTTACAAAAATTTAGAGAATGGAACTTCAACAAAATGTACAAAACTTGTCTTTATAGTGCAGGCATAACTCAGATTTCAATTTTGAAATTGCAAACCCTAACCAAACTAGGGTTTTAGACCAAACACTTGAGTCAAACTCCAGTCTACCAGGATTGCCTCGCAAAATGATGCAACAACTAGACATGAATTCCCCTAACACCTCGAGCACACTCCAACATAGTTGCTTGTGAAAATAAGCATGGAACCCCTACGAAATCTGTGATCATAGTCAGGAAGAACATACCTTGACATTAAATTTATCCTGTGTAGCACAACAAGATGTTGATAGCTCTATTCAACAATAAATTTTTCTTGGGAGAAGCAAGAATTTGATCTATAATTGTCCTAGATTGATCTTGGTAGTTGGTTGCAGTTGCACCATTACTCAATATTCATTACCCACGAATAGGAGTAGTTAGCCATTAGTGTTCAATTCCAAGCTGCCATATGTGATATGGACAGTAAAAAATAAATCCTTAATGGACTTTAAAACATCACCATCGATCCCCAACTTTAAATCTAGGCCATCAGAGTACCATCAACATTGCATGACTCACAACAATGATGTGACTCATCCAATTGAGCAATCAAGAAACACCACATGGTAACACATCATCACACACCGCATCATCTACTATCCCACCAGGGTTTCACTAGCAACATGTATCACCATCTCACTAAATCCATTGGGTTTCTTTATTGATTGTTTTAATCACACGGGGTGTGTGAGGAACAATCAAGATCAAATCACAATGCTACATCACAACTGTTAGATTAAAATCTATGGTGCCAAACATATTAATGGAGGACGAGCCCCATGCCTACAACAAGACATGTGCCCACAACCCGCTGACCCTGTGGCTCATTATTTTAATCGAGCGGGGTTGGCGAGGAACAGTTGGGATCAAATCCACCAATCCAATGGCTGAGAATTCTGCACATGTGGAAAAAGGTTAGTTATAAAAGGGGACTCGACTAGGTCGACGGGACCAAGACCCTCAAGACCAAAGACTTAAGACTTAAGTCACTCAAATAGGAAATATTTCACTTCACCAGACTTAGGAAAAGGGTCAAAAATTAAAAGGGGGCCACACTTAGGAAAATGGGAAACGATGACACAAAGTAATAACTTAAAAGGGGCATGACTAATTGAGTGCTAAAAGCCAATGATAAAATAGAATAGAACTAGGGTTTAAGAAGGGTTTTGAAAAAAAATGAAGGCATGAGGGATTTTAAACCCTAAGACAAAACCCTAGTGTATGAAAAGTGAACCCTAGCCCTTAGGAGACTCAAATTTTTGATAAAATGGCCATGGATTTTGTAGGTTCCACCACAATATTCTTCTATGATTCCTATAGCTGGAATCTGTTGCAAAGGAGTAGGAAGTTTTCTATCAGCCATGTGTTTAACCTCCAAGATCTTCCCCAAGCGGTTAAGCTTCTTCCAAGGAACCAAACTTTGATACCAATTATTGAACACCTAGAATACTGAGAGGGGGGTGAATTAGTATTCTCTTAAAACATTCAAACATTAAACATCCAATCACCAAAGAATATTCAACTATAATAAAGAAAGAAAGCATGAAATATAAAAAACACCACATAAAAATTGAACACCAATATTTTTACATGGAAAACCCAACATGGGAAAAATCATTATGAGAATTAACTCACAATATATTATAGCCAATTATAGTATATTTACAGAAGTGCTCACTATAGGTGGATTGATTGTCCAAGTAGACTCAATGCCCACAGAGAAAAATATAGAAGAGATATTATGGTTCACAACCTATTTTGAACTATTACAATTGCATCTATCATATGCATGAAATACAGTTCCAATGAAGCTCAATAAACTGAATTTACACACTTCATCTGATTATGATCTAACACTCTACATTCCTTTGCATTCAAATCACTTTAATCTTCTACTAAAAATCCACAACTTAAATTCACACTGCTTCGATAATATTCACATGTAGGACATTCACAACATTCATCACTCACATCAAAACACCAAAAACAATCTAACATATATATTTGCTTCTAGCATAACATCACTTAGGCTGGCCTAATTAGATGTAATATTACAAATATAACTTGTCGGCTTCAATACTTTTCAAACACACTTCACAACAAGGTTCAAAACTCAAAACAACTTGAAATAGGTCAACATGGACATATAATAGATCCCAAATAAGATCTCAACACTTATTTAAACTTCACATACCTTTACACTTATTAGGTCGACCCCGCATAAGATATTATACCAAAATTGTTCAACTGTGTATCTACATTCAGACACTTGGACCTTAAAACTCAATGCCAACTGGAATTCATACACTATTTCCATCTATCAACTTATCCTCAAAAGCACAAAGCTAAAACCTATTGGAATTTTGGAGAGAGTGTCATTGATGATGCTATTTCGCAACATGAGCATGGAAGGTACATAATGATGTGTTTTACTGTTGTCATTGATGTCAACATTGTAACCTATGAGAAGATTTTAGTTGCAGAAAAAATGGATTAGTGCTAATAGGTTTTTGATTTTTTGAGGAAGACATTTTTGCATAGAGGTTTGGTCTAGTAAAGATAGTTCTGTGGGAAATTTACTAAGTGTCAATAATGTTGATTTAGTGTAGTAGTGAACCAATATTTGGGTCTACACTGGTCCACAAATGAAGATTTCACTTTGTGCTTCTAACATAATTTTGGTGCATGTTAGATGTATCTAATTCCAAGATTTCATCATGTTTTGACAAGTGGTTTGAAAGTTACGAGTTATAGAGTTCGACATAAAAAATTACAATTGTTTTCTGTATAGTGTGGTTGTGTGGGATATTTTGCATGTTTCCACATATGAGTTTTTTACTTTGGAATCAAGATTTTAGGTCCACATGTCGAGATGTGGATACACAGTTGAAGGATTTTTCTATTAGATCTTATGCGGTGCCAACCTAATATGCTTGAAGGTATGCAAAGTCTAAATAAGTATTGCAATTTTATGTGGGATTGATTATAGGTCCATGTGGACCTATTATAAGTTGTTTTGAGTTTTTTTTTTATCTTGGTTCAGGATATGTATGAAATGTTTTTGAGTTGACAAGTTATATTTTGGGTGTTACATCTAATTAGGCCAACCTAACTGATGTTAGTGGTGATGTGGATATATATGTTGGATCTTTTCAGTGTTTTGATGTATGATATGTATATATGATGTGTATTGTGAATTTTCTACATGTGAATATCATCAAAGAATAGTGAATTTAAGTTGTGAATGTTGAGTTGAAAATCAGAGTTGTGTGAATGAAGAGTAAGGTAGAGTGTTGAATCAAAATTAGATAAAGTTTGTTTATTGTGCTTTAGTGGGACTATATTCATGCATATGTCAAATGAAATTGTAACAGTTCAAAATAGGCTATGAGCCATTATCTCTCTTCTATCTTTTTCTCTGTGGATAGTGAATCCACTTGGACAACGAGTCCACCTGCGGTGAGGACTTATATAAATATACTATAATCGGGTATAATATATTGTGAGCTAACTCTCACTGTGGTTTTTCCCATTTTGTTTTTTCCACATAAAAATCTTGGTGTTCATGTGTTATGTGGTGTTGTTAATGTTTCATGATTTCTTTCTTCATTATAGTTGAATATGATTTGGTAATTAGATGTTTAATGATTGAATGGTGTAAGGGAATATTGATTCACCCCCCCTCTTAGTATTCTGGGTGTTCAACAATTGGTATAAGATCTTGGTTCCTTGGAAAGAGCTTAACCACTTTGGGAATGTCTTGGAGGTTGAACACATGACTAGTAGAATGTTTCCTATTCCTCTAGAAGAGATTCCAATAGTTGGATTCAAAGAAGAAGATTACATGCTTGACAAAGATGGAGAACTCAAATTTTCCCTTGAAGATTTTGAAAAGACTGAATATGGAAATAAAGATCTGAAAGAAAACATCAAAGAAGCAAATGAATGCATTAGAAAATTGATAGAGAAAATCAATAAATTTAGAGAAAGGCATAAGGAAGGAAGTGAGAAATTGAAGCAAGAAAATGAATCCATAACTGGTTTGAAAGTGAAAGTTGAAGAAAATAAAATAATTGAAGAATGCTTGAATGCGATGATGAAAAAAAATCAAAGGAATGCACAAGGCTTGAGAAAGAAGTGGTAAATATGAGATTAGATTTTGAGAAAACAAGGAGTCATGAAGATAAATTCAAAATGAGTGCTACAAAGCTTAATGAAATGATTAAAAATAAGAAAGGCTCCAAAGACAAAGAAGGTTTAGGATTTGAAAAAGGTGAAAGCTCAAATATATAAAAGAAGATTGAAGATAAGAAGAAAGATGGAAAGCGGATACAAAATCAAAGAAATGAAGCTAGAAGACCACTAGTAAGACAACCAAATGCACAAAGGTACCCATATTTCAATGGTTTTTGTTATTGTTGTAATGAATTTAGACATAAGGCAATGCAATGTAGAAGCAAAATGAATCAGAATACTCCATCCTTTTCTGGTCAATGTTTTACATGAAAAAGATTTGGTCATACAGAAAGTAAATTCAAAAGAAATAATAAATGGATATAACAATGGTAGAGTGATTCAATCTTTCAATGACTATTGCTATATGTTGCAAGTATGAAGGTGTTGTCATTGATGTCAACAAGCTTGTGTTTTCATTGGTGACAGTTGTGCAGTGGTTGAGAGAGATTTTTTATTTGATTAGCTGCACTATGTTGTCATTAGTTAAGTTAGTGATGTTAATCTCTGGTGTTTCTTTGATAATTTTTTTTTTATGGTTTAGATATCAAGGATATTGAGAAAATTGATAAAATAAGGAAACATGGTGTTGCAGAGGTGTTATATTTTTGCTTCACATTTATTTTGGGTTGAATATTTTCTTGTGTGGTTTGGATATGTTGGATAGAGGTGTTCATAGTTTCTATATCCAGAATTTTGGATTCTGGATCGATGGTCAGAGGAAGTTATGTTCACCAGTGTGTGAACTAGTTTTGTTGTGTTGCTTACATAGGTTTCTGGGAGAAATTTTTTTGCTTCACATTTCTTTGCAGTTGTTCTCTAGGTCCTACAATTATAAAGGTATCTTGATGATGTTTATCTCTTACCTGCATCAAGGGGATTCATGGTTTGGTGCTTCAGAAGATGAAATTTTGTGTTGCAGTGTTTGGCAGTGTATTATGAGTGTACAAGCTATGTACATTCTGAAGGTGCAAAGTGTTGTGAAGGAGTTTGATGAATTTTAGGTTGATAGAGGAATATTATAGATCATGATGGGGCATGGTATATGGTTTAAAAGTCATCTTTGGGTTTGAGGAAGTGTGCAATTCAAAGCTTAATGGTGTCTTCATGGGTAACGACCGACCTAGTGTTTACACTACATTTAAATATGTTCAAGCATTAATGAAGGCATAGCATGGCATGTGAGAGTTTATTTGGGTCCCAGTTAAGTTTTTTTTTGGTTCATTTTTCATTCCTATCCACCATGAGAATGTTTAGTGCCAACCTATTTTGAATCTGTAAAATGTAGAGTGAGTGTAGCTAACTTGAAGATGTTTTTAAAGTTGAGGATGGTATAAATGCAAGGTGAATTGATGCAAAGAAAAAATTGGAACAATGTGGAATAAACTGGAATAGAGTTGAGTGTTGAGATGTAAATTGCAGTGTGAGATGTAACACAAGATATCTAAATGTAGTGAGCTAAGGTATCTTGATCTTCTAAAGACTGTGAGTGTTGTTAGAGCTGTTGTGGTGGAATTTTTGTTGCATTGAGATCATGTTCTCTTTGTGACAATCTATCTTCTTTTCTTATTTCTATTCTAACATGAGTTAGCTTGGGTTATGAGACTTTCTAGATAGTGCGTCCTATTCTGGTAGTGAGCCTCCTTGTATCGGTTTTGCAATTACTTATATTGTGAGGTAATCCTCATTGTGGTTTTTCCCTTCTTGGGTTTTCAATGTAAATTTGTTGTTCTCTTATGCATTGTGTTGGTTATTTCAGTTTCTGTTATATGGTTTTCATGTTTAAACATTATAAAAAATTAAGGGTTTAATGAATTCATGTGGATCTGATTATTGTTGAGGGTTTTGATGTTTTAATTAGACATAAATGATTCATCCCCCCTCTTAGTTGTCTTGTTCATTCAAAAATTGGTATAAGATAAAGGTTCCTTGAAGAAAAGTTTAATCACTTAAGGTAGATTCAGGATGGCGAGCAAGAAGGAGATCCCTATGTTTAGTGGTTCATAAGATGGATTTTTAGAGTTGCAATGTTTGGTAGTGTAGTATGAGTGTACAAGCTATGTATATTATGAAGGTACGAATTGTTGCAAAGGAGTTTGATAAATTTAAAGATACTAGAGGAATGTTCTAGATCATGACAAAGTATGGTATGTGGTTCACAAGTCATCCTTGATTTGAGGAAGCATGTAGTTCAAATTTTAATGGTGTTTGCATGGGTAACAACTAACCTGGTGTTTACACTACATTAAAAGATGTTTGAGTATTGATGAAGGAATGGCATGGTGTGTGAGAGTTGATTTGGGTCCCATTTAAGTTTTTAATTGGTCCACTTTTGTTCCTATCCATTGTGGGAATGTTTAGTGTCAACCTATTTTAAATTTGTAAGAAGGTGAATGTAGGCAACTTGAAGATGTTTTTCAAGTTGAGGATGGTATAAATTCAAGGTGAATTTATGTGAGATGAGGTGAGGAATAGAGATGAGTGATATGATGCAAAATTAAGTACAAAAGTGTGAATTGTAGTGTGAGCTATAACACAAGATTATTGAATGCAGTGAGATGAGGTATATTGATCTCTTGAAGGTTGTAAGTGTTTTTGGACCTATTGTGGTGGATTTTTTTTTGCATCAAGATTGTGTTCTCTATGTAACATATTATCTTCTTTTCTTCTTTCTATTTTGGTAGTGATCCTTTCTAGATAGTGCATCCTATTCTAGCTGAGAGCCTCTTTGTATTGGTTTTGTAATTACTTATATTGTGAGCTAATCATCACTGCAATTTTTACCTTCTAGGGTTTTCCACAAAAAAATTGTTGTTCTCTTGTGCATGGTTTTGGTTGTTTCAGTCATTGTTATCTGTTTTTCATGTTCAAACATTATAACAGATTAAGGGTTTAATGAATGCATGTGAATATAATTATTGTTGAGGGTTTTAATGTTTTAATTTGCTACAATTGATTCAACCACCCTCTCAGTTATCTTGCTCATTCAACAATTGGTATCAGAGTGAGGTTCCTTGAAGAAAATCTTAACTGCTTGAGGTAGATCCAAGATGGTGAGAAAGAAGGAGATCCCTATGTTTGATGACACCAACTATGCATTATGGAAAGTGAAGGTGGAAGGATATTTTATTTACCTTGGATTTGATATCACTAAGGAAATAAAGACTGTAAATAACATACCTACAAATAGATCGAGCACAAGTGATGAGATTAAGGCCTATGAAACAAATGGTAAGACAAGGCTTGTTCTTTTGAGTAGTCTTGCACATACTGAATTAGTAAAAGTTATGGATCTAAGAACTTCTAAAGAGGTTTGGGATAAGATAGAAAGAATTTATGAAGGAGATGACAAGGTCAAACAAGCTAAGTTGCAAAATTTGAAGACACAATTTAAGAATTTGTGAATTTCTAAAGATAAAATAATTACAAGTTACATACAGAGGGTTGATGAACTAGTAAGTGCTATGAGAGGCCTTGGTGCACAAGTCAAAGAACCTAAAGTGGTAAAGAAGATTCTTAGAACTCTTCCTGTTTCTTATAGTGAAAATGTTTTTACTATTGAGGAAGTTGTAAATTTTAATACATACACTAGAGATCAGTTGTTTGGCACACTAAATTCATTTGAGATGAGGAAAATTGGTTTGAAGAATGGTGAAAAAGTGTAGACTTCTTTTAAGACTAGAAAATCAGAAAAAATTAAAGATTTAGATGGAAATGATCTTGATGATGTGGAAGCTAAATTTGTAAGAAGAATGAAAAATGGCACCGGTAAGTACAAAGGTAAATTACCTTTCAAATGTTTTAGTTGTGGAAATATAGGTCACTATTCTTTGAGATGTCCAAACAGAACTGTGAACAATAAGAACAAAGAAAACAAAGTAAAAATGATCAAGAAAATATATTATGTTAGAGAAGATGTAGGTATTTCTAAAGATGAATTAGATTATGGAGATGCTGATGATGAATATTATTTCTTGGCTCTAAAAATCTAGTTCTGCTAACTCTAAAATTTGTGTGAAGGAAAGTGTTCTGGAGAAAAAGGATAAAGTTGGAGGTACTTTGGTATCTACTTTTCATGTTAGACAGGATAAAAACTATTGGGTTATTGACAGTGGTTTCTCAAATCATATGACTGGAGACAAGAGTAATTTTGTTAAACTTGAAAAATATGATGGAGGACTTGTTAAATTTGGAGATGATTCAAGTGCTAAGACTTGTGGAATAGGTTCAGTCAGTTTTGATGGAAAGCCTAATACTAAAGATGTTTACTATGCTAAAGGTTTAAGGCATAAACTCTTGAGTGTTAGGAAAATGTGTAGCAAAGGATACAATCTTATGTTTTAGGTTGATGGATGTGAGATTAGAAAAGGGTCTAGAACTATGATTGTTGCTGGAAAGAGGACAAATGGAAATATCTATCAGCTCAAGGGTGTTGATGGTCATTGTTTTATGAAAAATTAATGATAGCTGACTATAGTGTAGGAGAATGTGATAACAATTTTGATAACCTTGTTAGAATCAATTCAGTTCAAGTAGTGAGAGATCTACCGAGGATTACAAATCCTATCAATGCTGTTTGTAGAGATTGTCATTTTGGAAAATGAACTAGAAGTAGTTTCAAGGGAAAGGAACAATTTTTTGAATAGGATAACTAAGAGGGAGGGTGAATCAGTTGCCATAGATTTTAACCTTTAATTCAATCACCATAACAAATACTTAAAACTGCTTAAATGATTAATCATCAAATGCCAATGCAGAAATTCAATTCTAACACATAAGCATAATAACACCAAATTTATATGGAAAACCCAATGAGGGAAAAACCATGGTGAGGATTAACTCACATTATATAGAATATCAAAACTGATTACAAAAAGGTTCACTGCCTGAAACAAGGCTCACTGCCTGAGATAAGGCTCACTACCTGAAATAAGGACTCACAATCCAATAAGGGTACAACTCGAAGGGCTCACCGCCATAGAGATACAAAGAAGACAAAGAGGAATTTTTACAGAGATACTACAATCCCAATGCAATAAAGGATTCCACCATAGTTACTTGATCAACTTGCATGAATGATAGAGTTTTCCTTCTTCTCACTACATCCAAAAACTTAGCATTAGGATTCACAATGATTTTCCATGCACAACTCACACACTCTTTTTGAATAGCATCAATGTTGCATCTACTCTTTCACTTATCTTCCTTATTTTCTCTTGTACATTTTTCATTACTAGCTCATCTTGTATTTATATTATCTCCAAACTTGAAAAAGATCCAAAGTCATCCATCTAACTTCAAATTCAAATTAGGATGGTGTAAAACATCCTAGGGTGGAGTTAGAATGATGATGACCAAAACACATGCTTCATCAAGACCCAAAATAGATCCAACACACTTTATCAACTTCAAAGATGGTGCTTAACACAAGGTCGGCCAAACCAATGTAAAACACATAGAACAATTAAGCTCAAAACTTCTAGAAACCAAAAATATCTTGAATGCAACCAAAACATCTTAACTCTAGAACCGCAAGTCAAAAGACTTCATCAAAGAGAAATTCAGACTGACAAATTTTCTCCTAGACCTCAACCAGAACACGAAAAAATATAGTTCACAACTGGTGAACACAACTCGAACTTCACAATGAATCAACATCCAAAAATATGGATATAACAACCTTCAACAACCATGACCAACATATCTGAACCACATGAACATAGGGGAAAATACTAGAGCAACAACTGAATACCTGTAAACTTTCTTTAATATGATTTTCTCAATATCCTCAACATATATAGCCAACAACAACTAGTATATAACCAGTTGACATCAATGACAACACCTTCATTCCTTTCTCCATTCTCACAACAACCCCCCCCTTTGTCATTAATGGTAACACATGATGTGAAAAACCATCAAAGACACCATACTAGTTCTGAATACACTTCTCAAGATTTTTATTTTTGCTTCTCCCCCTCAGAAGATCATATTTCTCATTACCTACTTTCTCTTATTAGATTTATTTCCTTTTCACATGCTTTCTCTCCCCCTTTGACATCAATGGAAAAGGAAAAAATATGTTCATTGAATATTCCTTTGACATTTTAAAAAATACTCACAATGACAACACTTGAAACTACCTACACCCCCTGAGAGCTAGCCACCAAAAAATATGTCCAAAAAGATAGAACCATGAATCCACCAGACTGATGCATCTCCATATGCATATTATTTTATGAAAAGAGGGGCAATAACCCCTAAATTCTCCTAGAGATATTCAAAAGTATCTTTAGGAAGAGCCTTCATGAAAATATCACCAATCTAATCCTTCAACAGAACATACTCAAGTTTTACTTCATTCTCCATGACCTTCTCTCTCAAGAAATGATATCTAATAGATATATGCTTCATCCTCGAGTGCATCACATGATTATTTGAAATATTAATTTCACTTGTATTATCACAGAAGATAGAAATAGGATCATCATATAGCACAATAATATCTTTTAATGTATGTTTCATCAATAGAACTTGTGTACAACAAGATGCAACAACAATATACTCAGCTTCAACAATAGACAAGGAGACTAAATCTTTCTTCTTACTCAACCATGCCACCAATCTGCATCCAAGAAAGAATGCACCACCACTTGTACTCTTTCTATCATCTACACATCCAACCCAATCTGCATCTATATAGGCACTAAATGTAAAGTTAGTATCTTTAGGATACCATAATCTATAATCTAGAGTGCCATTCAAATATCTGAATATTCTTTTAACAATAAAAACATGTGTTTCCTTCGGATCTTCTTGAAATCTAGCCACAAGATAAATTGCATGCATAATATCCAGTCTAGTAGCAGTCAAATATAGTGATCCACCAATCATAGATCTATACTTGCTCTGATTAGCCTTAAGTGAATCATCATCTTTACCCAATTTGTAACCAGTCACCAAAGGAGTACATACCAGTTTGGAACCATCCATTCCAAGATTCTTCAACATATCTCTCACATACTTAGATTGTGAAATGAAAATTCCTTTCTCTATTTGGTTAATTTGTAGCCCAAGAAAGAAATTCGTCTCCCCAAACATAGACATTTCAAATTCTTTCTGAATTTCTTCTGCAAACATCTTGCACATATTTTCCTTTCCCTCCAAAGATAATGTCAACATATACAACTACAATCAAGACTTTGTCATTATCAATCTTAAAGTAAAAATTACTATCTACCATACCTTTGTTAAATCCTTGATGAATCAAATACCTATCTAACCTTGCATACCAAGCTCTAAGATCTTGCTTCAATCCATATAAATCTTTATTCAATCTGCACAATATATCTGGTTGATCTGTTAACTAAAATCTTTCCAATTATTCCATGTAAACTTCTTCTTCCAGCTTGAACCATTTAGAAATGTTGACTTGACATCCATCTGGTAGAGTTTGGAATCTTTATAAGAAGCCAATGCCAAGAACATCCTTATAGCTTCCATACTTGTTACAGAGGAAAAAATTTCCTAAAAATATATACCTTCTACTTGTGAGTAGCCTTTACACAGAAGCCTCACTTTGTTTCTGACAACTTCTCCATTCTCATTCAACTTATTTCTAAATACCCATTTTGATCCAATGATATTTTTATCTATTGGTCTTGGGACCAATTCCCAAGTCTCATTCTTCTCAATTTGTAAAAGTTCTTTCATCACTTCCTTCCAATTTTAATCTTTACATGCTTCACTTACTGTCTTCGGTTGAATCTCAGAGAATAAACAAAAATTTACTTGAATAGTAGCTTTGCTTCAAGTTAACACACATTTTGTCTTGTCACCAATAATCTAATTTTCTGAATGATTCCTCTATACATATTTTGGTGTCCTAGGGGACATCACCAAAGCATCTTCTTCTTCTCTTTCATCCTGTTTATCTTGATTTTCTTGCTCATATTTATCCTTTTCTTCCATAATTTCATCTATTCTTGCACAACCATGTTCATCAAACATATATCCATCAATATCAATAGAATTCTTCATTGTCTCATCAACCTTCACATTCGAGCTCTCAACAATTTTTCACAGTCTTTTATTGAAACATTTGTATTCCTTTATTTTAGTAGAATACCCAATAAATATGCCTCCATCACTTCTTGCATCAAACTTACCCAAAGTTTCTTCATCTCTTTTGATATAGAATTTTCTTTTGATTACCTTGAAATATTTAACTGTATGAATTCTTCTGTACCATAGCTCATAGGGAGTCTTTGTACTACTTTCTCTTGCTTGAAATCTATTGAATACATGAAAAATAATATGAATAGGTTCTTTCTAGTAAACTTGAGAATAAACCAACCTCAGTAATCATTGATCTAGCAGCCTCTTGAACTATTTTTTTTTCCTCTCAACAACTCCATTCTGCTGAGGAGTTCTTGAGGTAGATAATTGTCACTTTATTTCATGCACTTCACAAAACATATTGAAATCATGGGAGGTGAATTCTCCACCTCTGTCATATCTCAAGCATTTTATCCTCAAATTCACTTCAATTTCAACCATATCCTTGAATGCCTTGAATCTATTTAATGCATCTGATTTCTCTCTAAGAAATGTAACCCATGTATATCTAGAATAATTATCAATTAAAAGCATAAAGTACTTTTCACCAAGTAGGCTTATCACTCTCATAGGACTACAAAGATCTATATGAACTAAATCTAGTAGTCTGGTAGTAGATTGTTCCTTTGATTTGTAATAATTTCTTGCTTGCTTCCCAAACTGACAATTCTTACAAATAGCATTAACAAGATTTGTAATTCTTGGTAAATATCTCATGGCTTGAGCAACACTAATCCTTGAAAAGTTATCAAAATTAATGTCACATTCTCCTATTCCATAACCAATTGTCATTTATTTGAGTCATAAAGCATCGTCCATCAACACCCTTAAGTTGATAAATATTCCCTTCATATTTATTTTCTGTAGCAATCAATGTTCTAGATCCTTTTTGGATCTTAGATTTCTCATCCTTAAACATAAGATCATATCCTTTTTTGTACATTTGACCAACTCTCAAAAATTTATGTCTTAAACCCTTAACATAGTAAACATCGTGAGTATGATGCTTGCCATCAAAACTTACTGAACCTATCCCACAAATTTCAGCACTAGTATCATCTTCAAACATAACCAAGCCTCCATCATATTTCTCAAATTTGAAAAAATTACTCTTATCACTAGTCATGTGATGTGAACAACCACTATCAACTACCCAAAAATTCTTTTTTTGTTTAGCATGTAGGGTAGAGATAACCATATCTTTATTTTTCTCCTTCTCCTTCTCCTTCTCCAAAGGGATTTCCTTTACCCATTTCTTTGAATTAGTAGAAGTAGGTTCATCCTTAATTTCCAAGAACAAGCATTCATAGTCATCTAGATCTTCATATTATGAATCTTCATCTGAAATACTAGCATTCTCATTCACATAGTAAGCTATGTTAATCTCTTTCCTTTCTTTTCTTTCTCATATCTTTGTTTATTCCTTTTTTTTCTTTCTTGACACTTTTGAGCATAATGATCTATTTCTCCACAACTAAATCATTTAAAGGGAAACTTACCTTCATACTTATCAGAGCTTTTCTCATTATTCTTACAAAGTTAGCTTTTATTTCATCAAAGTTCTCTTCATCTGTATCTTTAGCTTTTTTTGCTTTAAAAGCAGTCTTTTATTTGCCTCCATTTCTTAGACTTGACTTCCTCATTTCATAAGATGTCAAAAATCCTATCAACATATCCTTAGTACAAGTCTTATAATCTATAGTTTGCTCAATAACACTCACCTTCTCATTTTAAGAATCAAGTGTTCTGAGAATCTTCTTTACAATCCTAGTTTCATCTATAGTAGTGCCAAGAGATCACATTCCATCCACTACCTCATCCAATCTCTATACATAAGTTTTAACATTTTCATCTTCAGACATATGTATAAGATCAAACTGTATTTCTAAATTTTGTAATTTTTCATCTTTAACTCTTTCATCTCCATCATGTGTTCTTTCTAAAGCATCCCAAACTTCCTTAGCTATCTTCAAATTCTGAACCTTAATCAACTCGAAATGTACTAGACTATTGTTCAAGATAAAATTTTCCTTATTGTTCACTTCATGTGCTCTAATCTCTTCAAGTGTACTCAAACCATTAGCAGGAGGAGTGTAAGGAATGTTTTAAGCTTTCTCCACATCATATCTGCAATACTCCAAATATTCTTCCATCAAAACTTTCCAGATACCATAATTAGTTCCATCAAACCTCAGATAATCAAAGAAAATTTTGCTAGCCATCCTAGACCTTTCTCAAGTAGTTAATCTCTTCACCAAAAAACCAAGCTGTGATACCAATTATTGAATAGGACAAATAAGAGGGGGGTGAGTCAATTTTCACAAATTTCAACCTTTAATTCAATCACCAGAACTAATACTTAAAACTTCTTAAATGATTAATCATCAAATGCCAATGCAAAAACTCAATTCCAACACATAAGCACAATAACACTAGATTTACATGGAAAAATTGATGAGGGAAAAACCATGGCGAGGATTAAATCACACTATAGAGAATATCAAGACCAATTACAAAAAGGCTTACTTCCTGAGATAAGGATCACCGACTGAAATAAGGACTCACTGTCCAATAGGGCTACAACCCAGAGGGCTCACTGCCATAGAGATACAAAGAAGACAAAGAGGACTTGTTACAGAGAGACAACAATCCCAATGCAACACAGGATTCCACCATAGTCACTTGATCAACTTGCATGAATGATAGAGTTCACCTTCTTCTCACTACATCTGGAAACTCAAAATTAAGCTTCACACTAATTTGCCACACACAACTCACACACTCTTTCCAAATAGCATCAATATTGCATCTAATCTTTTAGTTATCTTCCTTCTTTGATGTCGTACATTTCTCATTACTAACGAGCAGCCTATATTTATATTATTTGCAACCTTGAAAAAAATCCAAAGTCGGCCATCCAACTTTAAATTCAAATTAGGTCGGCACCAAAAATTCTAGGGTGGAATTAGAATGAGGGCGACCCAAACACACGCTTCATCAAGACCAAAAATAGATCCAACATGATTCATCAACTTTGAAGATAGTTCTTAACACAAGGTCGACCAAACCAGTGTAAAGCACATAGAACAATTAAGCTCAAAACTTCCAAAAACCAAAAATATCTTCAATGCAACCAAAAAATCTTAACTCTAGAACCACAAGTCAAAAGACTTCATCAAACAGAAATCTAGACCAAAAAATTTTCTCCTAGACCTCAACCAGAATATAAAAAAACATAGTTCACAACTGGTGAACACAACTTGAACTTCACAATGAACCAACAACCAAAAATCTGGATATAGAAACCTTCAACAACCATGACCAACATAACTGAACCGCATGAACATAGGGGAAAATACCGTAGCAACAACTGAATACCTGTAAAATCTATTTAATACAATTTTCTCAATATCCTCAACATATACAACCAACAACAACTAGTAGGTAACTAGTTGAACAATTGACATCAATGACAACACCTTCATTCCTTTCTCCATTCTTGTAACACAATCTTCTACTGGATTGTTGGAATTAGTACACATAGACCTTTGCGGTCCTACAAGGGTGATGAGTCTTCAAGGTGAAATAGTTGGAGAATTCGCCTCCAATGAATTTAACTTGTTTTATGAGAATCATGGCACAAAAGGCACTTGTTTGTCCCTAGGACTCCCTAGAAAAATGGAGTGGTTGAAAGGAAAAATAGGACTATTCAAGAAGCTACAAAGACTATGATGAAAGAAGCTAACCTACCAGAAGTCTATTGGAGAGAAGAAATTCATATTGTTGTTTACATACTTAATAGAGTTCAAGCAAGAGCTAACATCACTAAGACTCCATATGAGTTGTGGTATGGAAAGATCCCTATTGTCAAGTACTTTAGAGTGTTTGGAAGAAAATTCTATATTAGAAGAGATGATGAAAACTTAAGAAAGTTTGATACAAGGTCTGATGAAGGTATCTTCCTTGGATATTCTACTAAAAGAAAAGCTTATAGATGTTAAAAAAAAAGGCTAAGAAGGATTGTTGAAAGTGCATGTGTCAAGGTTGATCAAGATTTGAGGAATTAAGTGGTAATAGATGGATATGAGTCACATGGATCTTCTTATGGAGAAGAAGAAGAAAAAGATAAGGAAAAAGAAGTTCAGAATGAAGAGGAAGAAGTCCCAGAAAAGACCCCTAAGACCCATAAGTATTTATAGAGATGTCATTTTGAAGAGCAGATCATTGGTGATAAAAGCAAAGGCATGTTGACAAGAAGAAGAGCTGCTGAAGTAGAGGTAAATATGTGTTTATTTTCTAAAGTTGAACCTAAGATAGTGATCGAGGAATGCAAAGATGAACATTTGATGAAAGAAATGGAAGAAGAACTTATGCAGATTGAGAATAATTAGACTTGGGAGCTTGTTCCTAGACATGAAAAAAAAAAACATTATTGGAACTAACTATGTATTCAGAAACAAGATGAATGAGAATGAAGAAGTGGTAAGAAACAAGTCAAGGCTTGTGTGTAAGGGCTATACACAAGTTGAAGGAATATACTTTGAGGAGAAATTTTACTTGATGGATAGAATGAAATAAATTGGGATATTTTTGGAATTTGTAGAACATAAGAATTTTAAAGTATATTAGATGGATGTGAAGTCTACTTTCTTGAATTGAGAATTCGAAGAAGAAGTTTATATGGAATAATCAGAAGGAATTCAATTGTCAGATAAACCTAACATGTTCTACAAATTGAAGAAGGTATTGTATGGAATGAAGCAAGATCCTTGAGCTTGGTATGCAATGTTGGACAAATATTTGATACGACAAGGATTTACTAAGGGTACCATAGACAGTAATCTCTACTTTAAAGTTGAGGAAGATCTAATCTTGATAGTGGTAGTAAATGTTGATGACATAATATTTGAAGGAAATGAAGATATGCATAGGAAGTTTGCATAAGAGATGCAAAAAGAGTTTAAGATGTCTATGTTTGGGGAGATTAATTTCTTCCTTGGGCTACAAATAAATCAAATAGAGAAAGGCATATTCATTTCACAATCTAAGTATGTTAAAGAAATGTTGAAGAAGTTTGAAATGGAAGACTCCAAACTGGTATGTACTCCTATGGTTACTGGTTGCAAATTGAGTAGGGATGATGAATCCCCTGAGGCTGATCAGAGAAAGTATAGATATATGATTGGTGGACTACTATATCTAATTGCTACTAGACTAGATATCCTGCATATAGTTTGTCTTGTGGCTAGATTTCAAGAAGAACCTAAAGAGACACATGTTGCAGCAGTGAAGAGGATATTCATATTTTTGAGAGACACTCCAAATTATGGCTTATGGTATCCCAAGGATACTGATTTTATATTGAGTTCTTACATAGATACGGATTAGGCTGGTTGTGTGGATGACAAGAAAAGTAAAAGTGGTGGTGCATTATTTCATAGATGTAGATTGGTATCATGGCTAAGTAAGAAACAATATTCTATTTCTTTATCTACTATCTATTTCTTTATCTACTATAGAGGATGAGTATATTGCAACAACATATTTCTACACACAAGTATTATGGATGAGATAGACATTGAAGGATATTAGAATGGTGTATGATGAGCCTATTTCCATCTTTTGTGATAATACAAGTGAAATCAATATTTCAAAGAATCCAGTGATGCATTCAAGAACAAAGCATACATCAATTAGGTATCACTTTTTGAGAGAGAAGGTTGTGGAGAATGAAGTAAAGCTTGAATATGTACCTACAAAGGATTAGATTACTGACATATTTACTAAGGACCTTCTTAAGGATAATTTTGAGTATCTTCAAGAGAGGTTGGTGGTTATTTCCCCTCATTCTTTGAACTAGATGCATATGGAGATACATCAGTCCAGTGGATCTATGGATTCATTCTTTGTTTGGACTAAAGTTGGTGGCTACCTCTCAAAGGGAGTAGGCAGTGACATTGTTGTAGTATAGAATATATGTTGTCATTATATAGAGGTTGCTGAGTTTATTGGTGTGTACTCCTAAGGGGGATTATTTAGAGTAACTGCAAGTATCTTGGTTCTATGTGAAAGGGGGAGAATAATGAAAAATATTTTATCCTTTGCCATTGCTATCAAAGGGGGAGAGAGAGAGAATTTATGTGAAAATTTTTGTTTATACAAAAGGGAGAATGGGATATATGGAAAAAGAAAGTATCAAAGGGAGAGAGAGAGTCTGTTTAATGAGTTAACTATGCAATGGGGAGAAAAGAGAAAATAAAATTGAGTATGTTCAAAGCTGTTTGTTGTCTTTGATGTTTTTTCACATCTTATGTTGCCATCAAGAACAAAGGGGGAGATTGTTGCAAGTATGATGTTGTCATTAATGTCAACAAGCTTGTGTTGTCATTAGTGATAGTTGTGTAGTGCTTGAGAGAGATTTTTGTTTTGATTAGTTACAGTATGTTGTCATCAGGTAAGTTACTGATGTTAACCTATTGCGTGTCTTTGATAAGATTTTGTTTATGATTTAGATATCAAGGGTATTGAGAAAATTGATAAAATAAGGAAACATGGTGTTGTAGAGGCGTTCTGGTTTTTCTTCACATTTATTATGGGTTGAAGATTTTATTGTGTGGTTTATATATGTTGGATAGAGGTGTTCATAGATTTTATATCCAAAATTTTGGCTTCTGGATCAATGGTCAGAGGAAGTTATGTTCACTAGTGTGTAAACTAGTTTTGTAGTGTTGCTTACAGAGTTGTCTATGAGAAATAATTTTTCTCCATGTTTCTCCATAATTGTTCATAAGGTCTTGTGATTTTGAAGATATGTTGATATCTTGCTTGCATCAAGAGGAGTCATGGTTTGGTGCTCTAGAAGATGGATTTTTAGAGTTGCAGTGTTTGGTAGTGTAGTTTGAGTGTACAAGCTATGTACATTCTGAAGGTGTGAATAATTGCAAAATATTTTGATGGATTTCAGGATATTAGAGGAATGTTCTAGATCATTATGGAGCATGGTATGTGGTTTTTAAGTCATCCTTGATTTGAGGAAGTGTGTAATTCAAAGTTTAATGGTGTTTGCATGGGTAACGACCGACCTAATGTTTACACTACTTTAAGAGATGTTTGCATATTGATGAAGGCATGGAATGGTGTGTGAGAGTTGATTTGGGTCCCAGTTATGTTTTTTATTGGTCCACTTCCATTGCTATCCATCGTGGGAATGTTTAGTTCTGACCTATTTTGAATTTTTAAGGTGAGTGTAGTTGACTTGAAGATATTTTCAAGTTGTAGATGGTATAAATGCAAGGTGAATTGATGCGAGATGAGGTGTGGAATAGAGCTGAGTGATGTGATGTGAAATTAAGTACAAAAGTGTGAATTGTAGTTCGAGCTATAATGCAAGATTACTGAATGTAGTGAGCTGAGGTATCTTGATCTCTTGAAGGTTGCAAGTGTTGTTGAAGATGTTGTAGCGGAATTTTCATTGCATCGATATTGTGTTATGTGTGTAACATATTATTTTCTTTTCTTCTTTCTATTTTGGCACCGAGCCTGGGTTGTGAGCTTTTTTGGATAGTGCATCTTATTTTGGAAGTGAGCCTCTTTATACCAGTTTTGAATTTACTTATATTGTGAGTTAATCCTCACCCTGGTTTTTCACTTCTAGGGTTTTCCACATAAATCTGCTGTTCTCTTCTGCATGGTTTTGGTTGTTTTAGTTTCTATTATTTTCTTTTCATGTTCAAACATTATAATAGATTAATGGTTTAATGAATGCATGTGGATCTAATTATTCTTTAGGGTTTTAATTTTAATTTGGTACAATTGATTCACCCCCCTCTTAGTTGTCTTGCTCATTCAATACTACACAAAGCTAATTATCAATGAATTTTTGAACTTTTAGGATTTTTTTTGATTTTTTTAATGATTTTATGATGAGTTGATGATGATTTGATATTGAAGTGATTTATCTCCCAACGAATGATGTTGAAACTTCCCCTATGATGAATTAATGAAGTAAGCCCTTTTGAAAAATAAATCAATCCCATAAAAATCCCACTTAATTAGCCTTTAAAAGGTTAAAAAGGTAATTTTGAAATTCATTTGTGCATTTTCAATTTGAAGTTTGGAGAGTGATTGAGAAACTTAGCAACTTTTGAGCAAGATGGTGATTCCCTACCACACACATCGATTCGAGCACATGTGATGTCACAATCGCCTAGCAGTGTATGGACCTCTGGTATGTACCCCGATAAAATTCCTCGTGATTTGTGCAATTCATTTTTCCTACATTTTTCTTGTTTGAATTCTATTTTCATAGTTTTAGCGCTTTGAATGCCCGATGTAGCACATTCAATGACTATTTTAGCACATTCATTGTTTTTGTGCATAGAAGTAGATTTTTAGCGCATCCCAGGTAGGAAGTAGCACATATGCTAAATTAGCGCATAGAAAGGATTATGTAGTGCATAGATAGGATTTTGTAGCACATTGATAGCCTAGATTAACAAATTCAATGAATGAAATAATACATTTAGGAGAATAGTGCTTTGATAGCCTGAATTAGCACATTAACAGCCTAAAATGGTGCATTCACCATATTGGTGTATTGATAACTTGTTTTGGTGCATTGATGAATTTAAATGGCACATTGACTTTCTTAGCGCTTTGATAGACTATTTTAGCACATCCAAGTTAGAAAGATGTAATTTTTAGTAAACTCCTTGATTTTAATGTTCTTCAATTACGTCAGCCTTTGATTTGATTTGATTGATGATTTTGATAGATTTATATGATTATTGATCTCATGATAAGTGAGATTCAATGATTGATTGATGATAATTGACCTCATGATAGGCGAGGATCATTTATAGTTTGATTGATTGATTGACCTCATGATAGGCGAGGTGCAATGATAGATTGATTGATTTAACCTCATGATAGATGCAATTGAATGATAAATTGATGCTCATAAGATCTTATCAAAGTCTCACCAGAGCCAATTAGATTGATAGGATGATTGATTTTGATTGATTGACAAGATTACTGATTTGCGATATTTTGGGATGATAGGAGCCCTTGGCGAATCTGTAGATTCGTGAACATTTTCCTAGGACATGGGATTTGATACCCCATCTGACGTAGCCTGGGACAACTATTATTGCACATTGTGGATTATCCTCTTTGTTATATATGCCCTAGATTAGGATTAATAGGGGAATCTTGACAACCCTAGTAGAGAGGTGGCATAGTGAGCATAACACCTTTCACCTACCCATCGGTGAGATGACAGCGACCTTGGAGGATGTGTACCATATTTTGAGGATACCTTTTGTTGGAGAGCTGGTATTATATGATCAAAATGAACAGGGAGGGACTGATGCTTTGCATAGAGTATTCGAGGATGATCAGATATGTGGTTATGAGATTCCCTGGAGAGAGATGGTTAACACATATGCGACATTGCCATCCATGCTTGCTGGATTCATTGGGGGTTTCTTATGTCCCGACTGTAGGTCGAAGGGAATATTAGTTAGATGGGTTCATTTCTCAGAGCAGATGATCTTATAGGTTACGAGATATGCTTGGGGCTATTGCATGCTTGCCCATTTATACCATGATTTACACTAGGTGGTTTATCTCAGAGGATGTAGTTCATCAATCAGAGTCACTTTTTTATAGATATGGGCATGAGAGAATATAGCTATCACGTGCCCCATTTTAGATAGACATCGACCCATTGGGAGAGCTTATGTTCATGGCTACATAGGTCTAGTTGTCCAGCATAGGCTGGGAAAACTGGAGTACTGAAGGCATGTACTGGATGATCTTGATTCAGTTGTATGGTGGCCCTACATTGCTTGTGAGTTGTGGGAAGAGGACGATACAGAGATGCCATATTTGTGCCAGTCGATGTACTTGATTGGGAGGACCTGGTTTGTTATTGAGAGATTTCTACTGATGAGAGTGATGTGACAGTATGGATGGCTACAGGGCATGCCATAAGGTGTCACTCATTATGCACGATGATAAATTGATGCTATAGAGTGGGGGCCCACCCTGTCATATGATGCTGCAGTTGAGGAGTACCAGGGTTTATGACCAATTATTTGGGATTATCATCTAGAGGTTGTTGATGCTCTAATATACAAGGAGTATGCACAATATCTCTTTTTACATCCATTCCCATGGATCTCCAACCTAGATGAGCTGATGCCCCTATTAGATGAGGAGGAGAGGGCAGTCGTACATGGTCACAGGTAGAGGAGGAGAGATAATGGAGATGTGGAGGAGGTAGAGAGTAGTGATGATGGAGATGATGATGATGAAGATGGTGGAGATGAGGGTGGTGGTGGCAGAGGTGGCGATGGTGTAGCATTTGATATTAGGGATGTCATGGTGCCTCAGTGGAGGAGGTCTTTGGTGGCTACGACACAATAGTGTGTGCAGATTGGACTACCCTCACAGTAGCAACAAACATAGATAGCTGCTTTACAAGTGCAGGTTCAGACATTGTAGGGTCAGTTAACATAGATGCTGGCATTGTTAGCATAGGCACATGAATAGGTAGCTAATTTGATGACCAAGAGGGATGTTGCGAGATAGCGGTACGGGCAGGAAAAGGCTATGGATGAGAGACTAAAGAGAGTGGGTGAGGGAACATCCACAACAAACTATCTTCGGGAGATTCACAGTACTACCTAGGAGGTAGAGTATTATAGGGGGAGATACCATGATGTAGTGCCTATTGAGCAGCGAGTGAGCTATGCACAGTCTAGATTAGCATGCAGCCAGTCTCAGACCACTAGCATGGGTGTGACACAACCAACATGCAGAGATCCAGGTCTGGACCCAGGTATAGGTGCACTCAATGCAGGTCCATCAGGTGGTGCTATAGGAGGCATAGCGAGACCAACGAGGTCTAGGGGGAGCACTTCATAGCTCTATTTGATCGTACTTGATGTATTTTGAGACATTTGATGATGTACACTCTGATTTTGACTCACTTCCATTTAGATATTACATCTCTTGACATTTATTTAGACTTCATTGTATACTTGACATTATTATTTTTTTGAGATTTATATGATATGCAGAAAATTCTTGATCTATATGTGCTCTATATGATTTCATGATGGTTGTCTATGATATATGGATTAGTTTTCATATTCTATATATCATGTGATGCTTATATGATGATAATTTTATGAATATGCACTGATGAAATTATGATGTATGGATGCAATGGTAAAATGATGTTAATATAAATATGCCATGATATGAATGTGAAAATGCAAATGATATGTCATGCTTGTATAATGATTTTATATGTGTTATGAATGATGTGAATGTGATATGAAATGGATTTATGATGATGCAAATGATATGTAATGCAATTTGTTTTTGATATTTTTCTAATGCAAATATATATGATCTAATGCATGGAAAAATGTATGATATGATAATGTAAATAATATTGCCACTATATGCATGATTTGTTTTTGATATTTTTCTAATGCAAATATGTATGATGTGATGTATAAATGAATGAATGATATGATAATGAAAATATATGATCAAATGTATATTGCATTCTAATATGTGCCATGCAAATGATTATGCAACTACATGAGAATGATAATGTTTTTGTTATTGTCAAGTATACTCAGTCCATTAAATGATACAGATAACATTGTTTTTTAAATATTTGCCAACCTCAAAACAATATATTCTGCTGATGTAAAGCTAATATGAAAGCAATCTAATTTAAGTATGCAAAACTACATATGCAAAATTTTTCATCTTAACAATCCATTTAGCATGATTTCTATCATCACTGAGCCTTTGAAATGTTGAAAGTGAGTACAAGCATCGATGGTATAATTTAGAGCATGATGACCTGAGTACTACTTTCATGATTTTTGATATTGCAAGTTAACACAAGCATCTAGGTATAATTAAACCGAGATGACTTGATCATTTCTTATGTAAAACATACAAGAATCGATCATTTTCCTATGCAAATTCTGAATGTCATCAGTGATACTTGTAGAGCATGTATCACAATAATTCACATAGGAATAATGACTAACTCATAGATAGCAGACAAAGAAAAATCATAACTCCTTCCTTGCTTCTCTAGTTCAATACATCATCGCGTTGCTCCAAAGATATGATAACATAAATCAAAGTACAACATTTGAACATTCAAGCTAAAGCGGTAAAATCATGACTCAAAAGAATATCATCCATTTAGATTAGATTTGATTGATTGGTTTAAGCTGTTTGATTTGGATAGTTTGATCTTCTCATGATTGTTGATTGTTCGATGTCGAATTTCCCTATGATCATTGTATTTTCTATGTTTGTCATACTACTTTCTGTCAGTTTGTTTAAGCCCACAGTTTATTGCCCCTAGTGAGTTCAAGATTTTTCCCCCAAGCTAGGGTGAGACATGACAACATTGCTAGGATATGTACATGAGGTTCTTCGATGATAAGAAGAATGATGACAAAAGAGAATAGCCAAGATGTTCTCATATAGATGGAATAACTAATCTATCACAAATAGCTCCTGTTACCAAGTTTTCACTACTTGTTTTTGTATGCACTTAAAAATGGTCTGAGCACGAATTAATTAAATACTTGTTATTTAATTAATAAAAATCTTAATTCCTCTACTTATAAATAAATTACAAAATTTACTTGTATAGTTCACTTCTAAATATTCTTCTTAACTAAAATCAATTCCTCTCTAATTAATTAAATGCACAAATAAACTAAATTTTCATCTAATTATTTTTCCCTCTTTCAATCTAAATTTGTCCTCCAAATTCATTTTCTTCTTAAATTGGTTAAATGCACAAATTTAATTAATTTTTCATTATGCTAATTTCCCATCTCCATTTAAATTGAATTTTTAATTCAATTTAAGCACATTTCTACATATTTTCCTAACTACCTACCACCTCACCATGTGTCAAATGAAATTGAATTTTATAAATTGAAAATTGTGGATTTTCCATCAACAAACTTGTAACCAATTTCAAACCTCCTGTACACATGGCTTCTTCTTTCTCTTGATTCCCTTTAACACTTGGAAAATTTCTCTCAAGAAGGGAACCACCTCCATGATTCTCTCTAACTTATTCATGCTCAACCATTGATGCCATAGGATCACAATCCCAATTGTCCATCACTGCCACAACATTCTCAGCTTGGAAAATTCTATAAATAGAACTCATTGCTAGAACTTTTCAACAAGGAGAATTCAACAAGTTTATGCTACAAGAATTTCATTGAAGTTTGAAGGCATTTGAAGAGCATTGTAGTTGCATTTTAGTGTTATTAGTTTGTTCTAATCATGGAATTTCAATTCTAGTGTTTAGTTTCTTGCATATCTCATACAAAATTATCTTTATCTTTGCACTATTAGTTTAACATCATTTTGACAAAATTTTCTCATCATAGATCATTCAACAATTTACTTTCAAAAATACAAAAATATAGGCATGTAGGCCATTATAGTTTTCATTGAAAAATAGCTACTCATTTCTTAGGTTGCCATTCCATACATTCATGTGCAACACAAATTTTGAGAGCATGGATTAAGGAATCATCGATAATAGTGGATGATGATATGAGTTTGAATGCAAGACTGGGATAGTTTGTTTTATTACTTTTCCTTCATTAGATATAATACATTTCATCGCTTATGTGTTGTTTAGTTATGATTATTAATATTCACCAATGCATATAATACACCACACATACATTTTGGTGCTCACCATGGGACCTAGCCCTGGATTTGATCTATTTCTATTGAGTTTTATTTTGTAGGTTCTGCCAAATTTTTTGAAATAGTGCATACAAATTTTTCTCCAGCACATCTGGTTTCTGGTTTGGCGCATTGGGATTCTATTTCGGTGCATCAGGCTATTCTTTTGGTGCATCAAGCTCCTGTTTTGATGCATCTAGCTATTTTTTCAGCACATTCAGATTATATTTTGGCACATTAGGGAGTTTTAAACTTTATTTTATGCTTTTCCAGTTCAACACATTTTGTTTATCATTCAACGCATTCAGTTGCTCTTTCAAATGATTCGGTAGTTTAGTGCATTGGCTTTGATTTTTAGTGCATCTGGTTATTGTAATGGCACATCTAGTTTTTACTATAAAGTTTTGAGATTCTTGAAACTAATTTTGTGTTTTTATGTTTTTAGGTACCTTTTACATAGTCAAAGATCGTTGTCAAAGAAAAATGGAGTAAAACTACTAACGGTTGGCTGTAGGGTTAAATCTAGTTGTTGTTTTCCTTTGGTTAAGTTAGGAGTTTAGCATAACTAGGGAGGTTAAATTTACACCATGTTTGCTATGTTTGGAATGGTAGGTGAGTATGCTCTCCCCTTAACTGGGTGATCAGAAAGCTAGACCCATTCACTTTTTTTTTCATTTTTAACCTTAGAGGGCCTACCTCCCTGCTTCGAAAGGAGGGAATGACCCAACTGGGAACATGCTAAAGCTAAGCGACTTCCACCTGGGATATAAATGTGGGTGCTCGAGGAAAGTTCGAGTATCGCAAGTATCATTTCGACAAGAAGGGAAGCAATGGTCTCTTGCTGCATGGATGGTACCCCATGAACGAAAAGTATGTACTAAAACCCCTTTGTTGCAGTTTTCCCAAAATTGCCCTATCTATTCTTTGGTGCAACAAGAGTTGTTGCCAAGGCATCCACATTCTTGTAGTTTTTAGTAGAGGTGAAAAACTTGCCATGGGAGGTTCATGGGAGTTTGAAGCTTGGTTGGCCTGAGAAGTGAGTGCAATGTATGGGGGAGCTTGTGTGTCCAAGCTTCTAAATCACCTGCTAAAGATAAGTGCGGTTAGAGTAAAATCCACATGCAATCCAAAAGAATATTATCTTACACAACCTAGGAAACGTGGTTGTTTGATGTGTCTTTTCTAATGTGTTAATTTTTTTTCAAGCAAACATCACACAAACATGTCCAACTATTGATTCAAAAAGAAATCCTAGCAAAACAGTCCAAAAATTCACTCCTGAAACTACAAAAAAAAATAAAAATCTCTCAAACCATCAAAAACCATAAAGTACTTTCTAGATCAACACATCTATTGACTGTCCTAGCGCATTGCTTGCATATTTTAGCGCATCCCGCATCTATTTTGGCGCATAACTGCCATAAAATAACACATCCATTTGCTGTTATAGTGCATCCCACAATCTATTATAGCACATCCTTGTTATTTTGTAGCACATTCATTGCCTGTTCTGGCGCATACAGTCATTCCTATAGTGCATCTATACCTTCCTATAGCGCATTTGATTTTTAGCGCATCTGAGCACTGTTTTAGCACATCGGGTAAAACCTGCAAACAAAGAGTAAAATTTGACCTACTACTTGCAAATTGACATCAGATTCAGGGATCCCTTTTCAAACAACGTCTTTGCCTTGTCCTAAATTTTCCTCAAGCTTGTTGAAACCCACATCATTTTATGTTAAGGGATTGGACATCAACAAAATTTGTCAAGAAATCCCTTACTAAAAGAATCAAAAAGCCCAAGAAGCCACTTAGTTACAAGAAATTTTTGAGAAAGAGACGCTTCTTGTACCAAAGTAGGAAGGTCTTGCTTGACTACTAAACTTTCCTCCATAGATAGCACAACTTTGATAGAGGATATACCGATGATTTTGCTTTAGAGCCTTTATCTTCACAAGCGTATTATCAATGAAGAACTCTTTCACAAAGACATAATCATAGTCAACCCATTCGTCATTCTTACATTCCAGAACCAATAATACAATACTCTAACTGCCCAAATCAATTCATACAATAGAAATATCATAGCCTCAAACTTGTTGAAACCTGCATTTTCAAGTGAAAATAAATCTACATTCAAAAGTGTCTCCTCATCACCCCCATTTTCTGATTTAGCAGCTGCATTTCAACATTAGCATTTATCATCCTTCATCAGGATTTGTCATCCTCTATCCTGAAATAAAGTTTTCTCAATAAGATTTTAACCAATTCTTTTGGCAGTCCCCAAACTTTCGTCAAGCGCTTAGAAATTTTTTATCACTTGTATGCCCATATTAACAAGGTTGCAAAAGCGAAAACTTGAACAAAAGGAAATTGAAAACCAGGAAACCATGGCAGAAAGAGAGGAAAACCCCTTTTTTGAAATTCATCTAGACGAGGTTGAAGAGATAATAGAGGAAACAATAGAGCAAGCCCAACAAGACCCAAATTTACATAAGTTCATGGAAAATAATTTTGAGAAAGAAGGTGAGAAATACCTTTTAATATTAGAAAATAAAGGAGTCAAATTACCTGATGATTTTGATGTCATGAAATTGCAAAGGACTCCCAAGAAAATAGAAACTAAAATACCAACTAAAACAAGAAAGGAAGCAAAGAAAAATGATCCCATGGATACCTTGACACAATAAATACAAGCCCTTTAACAACAAATGCAAAAAATGCAAACATGGGCCACTAAGAGGTATTCCATACAAGATATATGCCCTTACCTATTCGATCCAAGTGTAAACATGATACCATTCCCTAAACATTGCGAATTTCCCAAGTTTGACAAGTACAATGGAAAAACAGATTCCATTGATCATGTAAGGGAATTCAGAACTATGAGCCTAGAATTTTCTCATGAAGATACTTATCTAATGAGGTTATTCCCACGCAGCTTGGGAGGGAAATGTATGCAGTGGTTTTCACAAATACCTCTGTGGATTAAATCTTTTGAAGAATTGGTTAACAAGTTTATCACATATTATTCATATAATATGCAACACAAAATCACAATGAAAGACCTTTGCAATGTTAAACATAAGAAAGGGGAATCATTCCTAATATTCCTATAAAGGTGGAGAAGGTTATTTATAAGGTATCCTTGCCCCATACCTGAAAAGGAAAAGATGGAGGTGTTCATTGACAACCTAAACAATGACATGACATACAAGCTTGAATTACAATGTCCTCCCACTTTTGAAAAATTAATCAAAAATAGAATTAAAATCGAGGAAGCCTTAGTCAAGAGGGGCATTTTAAAAATCTATAATGAAAACAACTCATCGAACTCCTCCAATAACGATAAACCAAAGTTTTGGCAAAAATACAAGAATAATAACAATGATAATTCCGTAGAAGCACATAATGCCAAACCAATTTTTAGTCTATCAGGAGTTACACCCAAAGCCAATCAAACTCCCAATCCATACACAAATCAAAACAATACCAATAAGAACACAAAGCAAAACAATAATAAAAACAATAACAATCCTTTACCTAGGCTACCCTATCAAACAAAAAACAACCACAAAAAGTTCACTCCTTTAGGCTAATCCTATGAATCTACATTGAAAGAGCTTATAGCAGAAAATCTCATCACTCTCCTTGACACTCGAGGATTTGAACCTAAAGTAAAATCATCCTGGTGGAATGAAGCCCACTTCCATGAATTTCATGGATGTAAAGTTCACTTGAAAAATAGTTGCATGCAAATAAACCATAAGATACAAGACTTGATCAAAAACAAGGTCATACAAATTGAAGAACCTCAAGAAAACACCTATCATGGGGTGTTCAAAATCCCTTTTCCAAACTATGATAAAGGGGAATCTTCCAACACAAACAAAAAAGGAAAAGGCATGAATTATGTTTATGATGGTACCATCTATCACATTTCATCTATTGAAGACCATACAAATGACCTTGAAATCAATAACACACCAGACCCTATCGCGACCAATCCTCCAACCAATGATGCCAACATTTCCTTTAATCAAATCAATAATCCCCAACAAGACATGGTTGGGATAGATAATCAAATAAATATTATCAAGATCAAGGGAAAACAAGACAGTGTCCCTGTAAACGTGACCACAAGGGCCCAAAAAAAATACGTGTTAAAAGGTAGCACTGCTAAAATGCTCGGCGCTCCATCTCAAAAATACAAAATTGTGGACCAGCTCCAAAAACTTCCTGCACAAATATCAATACTGGAGCTTTTCAAGATCTCACTAGCCCACAAGGAGATCTTGGAAAAATCCTTAGTGGATACAATGGTACCTAATAATTCAGAAGTATGCACTTTCCAGGCCATGGTGGGACACCTAGTTTCTCCCCATTTCTTATCTTTTTCAGAAAATGATGATGTATCTCTCACCTACCCCCATAATACAACCCTCCATATTGAGGTCCTCATTCATAAGAGTCATGTCAAATGTGTCCTAATAGATGGGGGAGTTGGTCTTAATATTTGTACCTTAAAACTTGTCCGTGCACTTGGGTTCTCTAAAAATGGAATAGATGCAAGAAATAAGATTTCCATTAAGGCCTATGAAGATGAGGAGAGAGCTTCCAAGGGATTGATCATATTGCCAATTCAGGTGGGCCCGATTCAGAAAGATGTGGTGTGTCATGTTTTGGATAAAGACTTGATGTATAATATACTCTTGGGTCATCCTTGGATCCACAAGATGCAATTTGTTCCCTCAACATACCACCTGTGTCTAAAATTTCTGTGCAATGAGTAGGAGATCACCATTCCTACTGACTCTAATGGTCCTCAACAATGCAATACTCTTAAGGCCATGAAGCTCCTAATTCTACATCTGATATCCCCAGTAATCCAATTTCTTCATCTTAACAACTAGAGCAAGAGGAAAAGGACACCCCTTCTACATCAACCACTCCTGAAGTTCAGCTTAATACCTTGGCTAAGAAATTTGAAAATAAATTCCAAGTCAAAGATAAGGGCGTCGACAAATATTCCATTGAATAATCCCTTTGTCTTTCACAACTAAATTCACTCAAATCATATGGTCAACAATCAACCTCATCATCCTCACAGCCTATCACACTTTTTGATGGTCGATTCATAAAATAAAGAACTTAGGAAGAATAGTATGAAGACAAAGAAATCTTGAATTGGCTCTACAAGGATGAAACTGATTCCCAAGTAACAATGGCCAATGTTCATACCACTCAATATGGCAAAGGATTCTCAATCCTATAAAAGATGGGATATGATGGACAAGGACCCATTGGAAAAAGAAAAGAGGGTATTGTTGGTGTTTTAAAATGCAACCCAGCTAGGCTTTGCAATTCTCTAAGAGGTAGCCAACCTCTATAATAAAGAACCAATAAGGCTAGTGGCCAACTGACAAGATTTAGTCAAAGACTGACATCTCCTACACTTTTGTGTCTGTAAAACCAAGGTGGGTAAACCTAAGTGTGTTCATAAGAATTTTTTATGACTGGTAAGAACACTTCTTCTTACAAATTACAGTCCCTACACACACAATGAGATAGTAATTATTCTGGTATTGGAAGACCAAAAAATAATAACAATTATCTTAAAGCAACGGGACTAAAGATTTCAATATAATATTTGTATCTCGTAAAGAGAAAGGGTTTAATATTTTGGTTTTGTTCAGATCTTAGACCACCATGCTCAAAACTACAGCCCTGTAGTAATCCTAAAGAAAATAGCCAGTGCCCCATCCATTGGGAAGGAGTCATACAAAATATAATCCAGATGTTGTGGACATATCACCATAATGATTTACATCATGCGAATTCTAGTTTTTTAAAACAACACTCCTTAGCAAATCCTGAATATATAATCATAAATCTGTAACTCATTTTCAAGCAATTTGATTAACTCATTGAGTTAAGGCAAGAAAATGAAGAACACATTCAAATATACCATTGAAGGCGAATGAATATATCATTAATAGGATCATTCAAAACTTATGACATACAATTAGGAGAGAAATTGTTCCAAAATGATTATCATTTATTGCTTTAATATCTATAATTACATTAGCATAGCTTGCTTGCTTCATAAAAATGTTGACTAGAAAAGATATTAACTAAAACCTTCAAGAAAACTATAGTAAACAAACTAACTGTACATATATTTGAAACCTCTTGGATCCAAAATCTAACCCCTAAAAATGAGTCATGAAATCTCCTTTATAGGATAGGAGAGCAAAAAAGCATTGGGCTACATTGTTCATTTCAAATAAATTTCATTCAACATGAAATTCAAATTCACATTCCTCATCATTAGAAAACATTGTGTATGATCTGAGGAATCAAAAAATGGTTTTACAGTAACCAGTCGGAGAAGAAACAAAAAAGAATGTGCCACACACGCACAAGTCCACATCTACAAGATGAAACACTAGGAAAATCACCGCCCACGAGCAACACACCCAACACCAACAATCATTTGGTTGATACACGACCTCAGTACAAGCGACCATTTCTGGTTCTCACCTCACTTAGAGGTGGAACCACCTTCTTCTTTTCATCCACATCAACACAAACTCCAACAACTTGGCATAGTGCCATTGCAGTTATTGGTGCAACTGCAAGTACCTCTTCGTTTACACCCATAAGCTTAGTCAAGGTTGCAAGATAACAACGATAATCTGAGTCAATCTCAGAACCATCACTGCCATAACTTGAAGAAAGAACAATAGGGGAATTACAATGCCTCAACCTCCTGCCCATACCTTGGGCACTTACCTCAAGAACATCTAGAGGACACTGTTCCTTTAATTTCTGAGAACTCGCTACACCTATCCTTGCACTTCGGCGTGGCTCAAACTTATCCATTGAAGAAATGTAACTCAGAGATAGAAAACAAATCCACTACTAGCCAACTCAAAAATTGCAATGATAATATGGAGAAATTCAATTGTTACTTATAGAATAATCAAGTGTAGGGAGTATTAATTTCCCAAATGTTCGCACGGGTATTCGAATGATTAGTGGCTGATATTGCCACCGCAAATTTATTTCAGGTGTATAATGTATCATTGTTTCTATCAGGAGGTTACCATTCACACGCAAGGAGATCAAGAGAAAATCCTCTGAAAAACTCGTGCCATTAATAAAATAAGTTTCAAAGCGTAAAAACTCCTCACACGGATGATCAATAACTTCTTTGAAATTATACCGTTGATGTAGAATGAACCTGGCAAGTCCGACGACTCAGATTGAGTCAACAATCATTGAAAATCCACATCACCACCTGGGAAAGAACACAACCAATCATAGCCCATGAAAACAAGAGGTCACAATCAGACAGTAGGCCCCACCTAGCCCTATTGCTTCAAGAGCCATGCCATGTGTCACTTTTTCGCAAACCTTACAGTACTTTAGGAACATTTAATTTTCTCATGCGAGGCTTACAAGGGATGGTCATTATTAATCCCCATCATTAAAATTTCACTGGTGAAATGACATCCATTTGTCACTGCTGGCGCCTCGGGAAAAGACCCCAGTCCTCCATATATGCCAGATGGCGGCATCTCGCAGACCTCACACTACTTTAGTGACATCAATAGGAATACCTGTGAGGTTTGTGAGGAATGGTCTAGAAACCTGTGATCAGACGGTTATCCAAACTGCATATAGGACATGTAGGATATTCGAGTGGGATCGACTAGTAAAACCTTCGATGGTATAAATATTTAAGCTTAAGTGGCAAAAAGAGACCGATAGGCTGGGTAAAAGGGGCCAATAAGAGCACGAAGGAAAGGCTCAATCATAAAAATTAAGTGACTGGTAACCCTCCATAGCAATTCAACATTTAAATATAACAATAGGGTTTCTAAAGAATACCGATCATATTTCACAAGAGATCAAAAACCCTAAATCCAAACTATCAGACCTCTAGTCTTGTAAAAGTAACTAGCCATGCCCAATTTGGACATAAATTTTGACAAATTTCTAAGAATCCCATCAGTGGCTCTAGCTGGGGATGTATGCTCCCTGCGGCCATAGCAAAAATCCATAATCTCTGGTTTCGCAGACCAGATCACTAAATAACACAAGTGCATTGACATATATTTCACCATGCTTTGTCAATTGGACTCGTGCATACAAAATTGGTGGCTGTAGGCCACCAAACAAGAAAATTAGAACTTGCCTATCAAAAAAAAATTCTCAAGTACCTGGAACAAACCAAGTCTACAGTCTTTACTTCTTGATGCTTCAAAAATAATGGGGTAATCAATATGCCTGAAAGTATCATAATGTTTACTAATACTCCCCTGCACCAATTTAGTCAATGCCCTGTACCCAAACTTTAAAAGCAACTTATGACCATGATAATATTTCACCTTACTCTGCCCCCAGTCATATTTCATAGAATACTAGCTTAATTGAGCTGAGAAATGGAAAAATTTATAACTTATCAGGTTTGCAACATCACACATTCTGGCATCATCATCCGTTTGTACATCAAACTAAAAATTCCCATACAAAACTGTGTGAATATTATCCATACTTCCATTGCTCACCAAAGATGATACATAATAAGGGAATCCTCACCCTAGAATTTCCCACATAAGCTTGGTTGCCAACACCTGAATTCTATCAATTTGGAATACATCCCGACATTACAAATATCGACAATATTAGATACATCATTCTTTAGGGAATGTGTAAACACATTCATCTCAGGCCTCTCAATATAGATCTTCCCCCACACTTCTCCATTTATTCTCAGATGAAAATCCTCAAAAAAAGGGTCAAACATATCAATCTCATCATGGGTAATAGAGGAACAACATTGTGCACTAGCCTCCCTATTCTCAGTACCACCTGCTATATGCATTAATTCATAAGTGAAAATTTTGGCACAAGTTGAAAATTTTTCACCAGCAATATCAATGTTAGAAGGCAACAACACATCCATCTAAACTTCACATAGGCAGTCAGGACAATCCATAATACCAATATATTTACCAATATATTGGTTATCTCCAGTACTATTCTTCTGATCACACACCTCATCATTCCCCAGTTCCTCAACATTTATACAATAAACTTGTTCCATTGCTAGTATACGTGGAGTATAATCTAAATATTTATCATCTGAAAGTTGTTCCTTCACTTGGAAACAAGTAAAATCATGACGATCCTTATTTCCATACAATTATGGTAAAAAGAAAAAATTAGTTCCATCCTCAGTACTACACTCATTACTTCTAAAATCACAATCACTGGCCTGTAAAAAAATCTCAGTGACATGAGCATTACAATCAGGATTAGGAAATACAATGGGTGTCTCACATAATGCTACATCATTTTTCCCCTCAAGGTCTTCTACAGTTATCCAACTTTCTTCAAAAGGGCAAGCATTATCTTCATTTTGTGTAGATACATTTTTGGTTGATTCTGCAATTTCTATCCATGTAAGGACTTGGGCCAAGTTAGCAGGTTTCAATTCTTCTGGCAAAGCACTTAGCCCTGGTTCATAAAGTTCACAAAGTAAATCAATGCGTTCATAATAATTAGGTCTATGATCTCTAGGGATTTTTATTAAGGCTTCTAAAAATATCAAGAAAAACTCATATGGTGATTCCTTCTGCTGCCTCTTCATTTCATACAATTCTGGGACAAGAGAAGTTTGATCATCATCATTCAAACTGGACTGGCTCTCAACTTGGATTTCATTATCATCACACTGCAGTGGTGAAGATATTACAATTTTCAAAGCACCCTTATCACAATCAGTGTTTTGAGTTGCCAACTTGGACATTTTACTGGTATGAGCTAGGCTAGGGTAATCAATACTTGTAGCTAGATACCCTTTCATTATTGAGTATTTCATATTGTTTTCAATTTCCATAGCCATTTGATATGCTTGGTGCAGGTTTGTAGGTTATTTATCTCTTAATAGGTAACCCATCCTCTTGTCAAAAGCAACAAGATATACAACCAAGCATTCGGCCTCACTTGGTCTAATTTCTTTAGGGATTTCCCTTAAAGCTCTTGAAAATATGAGATTAAAATATGGGATTAGCTCCTCTTCTTTTATGTGGATTCCCATAAAACCTTTTCTTAATATGTTGGGATTAACTCTTTCACCAAATTGTTCCATAAAAACTATCACCAACTGATTCCATGAATTAACAGAATAGGCAGGCAAATAGGAAAACCAATCCCTGGCATCACCCCCCAAGGATTCTACAAACAGCTTCATAGCAACATCCTCATGATTGATTTCATAATCTCCCATGACATCTACAAAATGCTATAAATGCTTAGAGGCTGATTCTGTACTTTGCCCTATGTATTTAGGAAAATACTTCCTAATCTTCTTAGGAATTAGATTAGGGTAACCATTGACATCATTGAAAATAAAAGGCATATACCTTTGAGTTAAAAAACACCCTAAAGGGCTTAATGCAACTTGTTCTCTTGGCATACTTATGTCTAACCTTACATATGGGAAATCACTTATACCCATTTAGAATTAAACAATACATGTTTATCAAACATATCATTTACCATCTCAACTATGATTCCATTAGTGACTGAAGTTATTATTCCTTGCTTTCAAAATTATGGTGCAACAAAAACATGTTTCGTAAGTTATTTTACATATTGCATCATTAAAAGTATGGAAAATCTAATCATTGTTCCCCTTACTTGATACTAAACATCTAGTTTGGAACCATTTTTCGTCCTTAATTACAAACACCCTTTACAATTAGAAATAATGAACTGTTTAGATTTGATGAAATACCTAGTAATTTTGGCATTAGTTATTAATATTCTCTCCCTAACTATAAGTATTACAGATCTGGGACTTTTCCTTTATTCATCAACTGGTTCTTCAGACAAAGTCGCCATCTCTGTAATAAAGGACTGAATTTCACAAGAAATATGAAATTCCTTTTCAAAGCTTGATAGATTCTGGGTTTTTTACCCACAATAGAGTCACACCATGCCATTACCAATCTCTTTTAAAACCACAATCTATCACCATCCAAATTTAACATTCAACTTCACTTAAACAAATGATTCTAGATAGCCGCCTCCAACTGCTGTGGTTTCTTTTTTCTCTTTTTTTTTTATAAAAATTTCTCAAAAGTTCTCCCAAATAAAACACAATTCAACTAAAACTCCTGAATCAATGAGACACCATAGATCAGTGAGACTTTCAATTTCATTTCAACAAACCCTTCCTTCTAGGGTTGAATATACTCACTATGCAAATTCAGAATGGAAAACAATAGTATGACCGTCTGCAACTGGAGATTCAAAATTTTCCCCAACGGAGTCGCCATTCTGTTGGTGACTCGGATGGAAAAATAATTCAATAATTTTCAATCTCTGGTTACAAAAATAATTCAAAGCTTTAATGACTCTATAACAACACTATCTGCAACAAAAACTTTTGAGTTCATCCCCAGCAGAGTCGCCATTCTGTTGGTGTTTTAAAATGCAACCCAGCTAGGCTTTGCAATTCTCTAAGAGGTAGCCAACCTCTATAATAAAGAACCACTAAGGCTAGTGGCCAACTGACAAGATTCAGTCAAAGACTGACATCTCCTACACTTTTGGCTCTGTGAAACCAAGGTGGGTAAACCTAAGTGTGTTCATAAGAATGTTTTATGACTGGTAAGAACACTTCTTCTTATAGATTACAGTCCCTACATACGCAATGAGATAGTAATTATTCTGGTATTGGCAAACCAAAGAATAATAAAAATTATCTAAAAGCAATGGGACTGAAGATTTCAATATAATATTTGCATCTCGTAAAGAGAAAGGGTTTAATATTTTGGTTTTGTTCAAATCTTAGACCACCATGCTCAAAACTACAGCCCCGTAGTAATCCTGAAGAAAATAGCCAGTGTGCCATCCATTGGGCAGGAGTCATACAAAATATAATCCAGATGTTGTGGAAATATCACCATAATGATTTACATCATGCGAATTCTAGTTTTTTAAAACAACACTCCTTAGAAAATCCTGAATATATAATCATAAATCTGTAACTCATTTTCAAGAAATTTGATTAACTCATTGAGTTAAGGCAGGAAAATGAAGAACAAATTCAAATATACCATTGAAGGCGAATGAATATATCATTAATAGGCTCATTCACAATTTATGACATACAATTAGTAGAGCAATTATTCCAAAATGATTATCATTTATTGCTTTAATATCTGTAATTACATCAGCATAGCTTGCTTGCTTCATAAAAATCCTTACCAGAAAAGATATTAACTAAAACCTTCAAGAAAACTACACTAAACGAACTGACTGTACATATATTCAAAACCTCTTGGATCCAAAATCTAACCCCTAACAATGAGCCATGGAATCTCCTTTATAGGATAGGAGAGCAACAAAGCATCAGGATATATTGTTCATTTCAAATGAATTTCATTCAACATGAAATTCGAATTCACATTCCTCATCATTAGAAAACATTGTGTATGATCCGAGGAATCAAAAAATGGTTACATAGTAACCAATCAGAGAAGAAACAAAAAAGAACGTGCCACACATGTGCACACCCACATCTACAAGATGAAACACTAGGAAAATCACCACCCATGAGCAACACACCCAACACCAACAATCATTTGGTTGACACACAACCCTAGTATAGGCGACCACTTCTCGTTCTTACCTCAGTTAGAGGTGGAACCACCTTATTCTTTTCATCCACATCAACACGAAATCCAACAATCTGGCACAGTGCCATTGCAGTTATTGGTGCAACTACAAGGACCTCTTCATTTACACCCATGAGCTTATTCAAGGTCACAAGATAACAATGATAATCTGAGTCAGTCTCAGAACCATCACTTCTAGAACTTGAAGAAAGAAGAACAGGGGAATTACAATGCCCTGACCTCCTGCCCATACCCTGGGCACTTACCTCAGGAACGTCCGAAGGACATTGTTCGTTTAATTTCCGCGAACTCGCTGCACCTATCCTTGCACTTCGGCATGGCTTAGACTTATCCATTGAAGAAATGTAACTTAGAGACTATAAAAAAATCCAATACCTGCCAACTAAAAAATTGCAATGATAATATAGAGCAATTCAGCTGTTACTTATAGAATAATCTGGTGCAGGGAGTATTAACTTCCCAAATGTTCGCACGGGTATGTGAACGATTAGTGGATGATATTGCCACCATAAATTTATTTCAGGCGTACAGTGCATCATTATTTCTATCAAGAGGTTATCGCTCACACGCAAGGAGATCAGGAGAAAATCCTCTGAAAAAATCACGTCATTAATAAAATAAGTTTCAAAGCATAAAAGCTCCTCACACAGATGATCAATAACTTCTTTAAAATTGCACCATTGATGTAGAATGGACCTGACAAGTTGGATGACTCAGATTGAGTCAAAAATCATTGAAAATCCACATCACCACCTGGGAAAGAACACAGCTAATCATAGCCCATGAAAATAGGAGGTCACAATCAGACAGTAGGCTCCACCTAGCCCTGTTCCTTCAAGAGCTAGGCCACGTGTCGATTTTTCACAAACCTCATAGTACTTTAGGAACATTTACTTTGCTCATGCGAGGCTTGCGAGGGATGGTAATTATTAATCCCCGTCATTAAAATTCCACTGGTGAAATGACATCCATTTGTCACTATTGGTGCCTCGGGAAAAGACCCCACTCCTCCGTATATGCCAGATGGCAGCATCTCGCAGACCTCGCACTACTTTAGTGACATCAATAGGAATACCTATGAGGTTTGTGAGGAACGGTCCATATCGAAACCCATGATCAGATGGTTAGCCAAACTGCATATAGGACATGTAGAATATTCAGGTGGGACCGGCCAGTAAAACCTTCGATGGTATAAATATTTAAGCTTAAGTGGCAAAAAGAGACTGATAGGATGGGTAAAAGGGGCCGGTAAGAGCATGAAGGAAAGGCTCAATTAGACAACTTAAGTTATTAGTAACCCTCCATAGCAATTCAACATTGAAATATAACAATAGGGTTTCTAAAGAATACCGATCATATTTCACAAGAGATCAAAAACCCTAAACCCAAACTATCAGACCTCTAGTCTTGTAAAAGTAACCAACCATGCCCAATTTGGACATAAATTTTGAAAAATTTCTAAGAATCCCATCAGGTATCATAGAACCTATCCAAACCATTATAACGAATCCAAAGGACAAGATAGGGTTGGGGTACAAAGAACATCAAGAGGGTGAAGAAGCAAAAGAGGACGTGAAACAAAAATTTGTTAAAAGAATCCTACAATTGCAAGCTAGTGATCATTATGAGACTGATTCTAATGAGTATGAGTGGGATTCACTATTAGAAGAAACATTCCATGACAAGGACATTGATTTCATACATAATTACAACCCCACACTCGAGGAGGGACAAGGTTCTGGGCTAAGACCACTTGAAGTAGGATCGTAAAATATGAATGACTCGAGTGAAGACGATCAAAATCTTAGTGATACAAATCATTCAGAAGAGAATAACATTATTGACCTCGATCTTGCCATAGTATTACTTGATGACAACATTGTCATTAGGACCCTTACGTCCTTTGATCTAAACCCATTTGATGATCCCTTGCCATTACTGCATCCTGAACTAATAGATTAGGACCAAACCAAACCTATCAATATCTCCACCTTTTCAAATGATGAGGCCATCGTAAACTTCCTCTGTGTTGTTAATCCTGAAATAGTTTCCACCATTGAACATCATAGCAGAGCATCACAACAAGGGAGTGCCAAATTTCCTTGCTGCAAAATAAATGAAACAAAAGAAAGATCTAATGGTGAAAACTATTCCATGGCAGTATCAGATCAGGAAAAAGTAAAAATAAAGAGCGCATCCGATGGTGAAAACATCTCTAAGGTGTTGAAGGATGGGAAATTTGACACTCTCCTAGAGCACTTCTAGGAGAGATCCAAAGTCCTGATTGAGCCAACATAGTCCATCAATGTCAACAATGCGGAAATAGTAAGAACTCTTCATTTGGCATAATCATTGACAAAATTGGAAAAACCTAGCTCTATTAGGTTCTTTGAAGAGTGACAAGTCAACTTTGCTTGGTCTTATTTAGAAATTCCAGGGATAGATACGTACCTCATCATGCACCATTTATCTCTTCCTTTGGGAATCAAACAAGTCAAACAAAAGTTGATAAGAATGCATCCACACATTTCTCTATTGGTCAAAATAGAACTAAAGAAGTTATTGGATGTTGGATTCATCAGACCTATTGACTATGCAAAGTGGATATCCAACATTGTGCCTATTTTGAAACCTGATGGCAACATATGGATTTGCACCAAATTTAGAGACCTCAACAAGGCTTTCCCAATAGATGACTTCCCCTTGCCTAACATTGACATCATTATAGACTTGACAATAGGTCATTACATGTTATCACTGATGGATGAATTTTTTTGGATATAATTAAATCAAGATAGCTCATGAAGATCAAGATAAGACAACTTTAACTTGCCCATGGGGAATTTTTTTTGTTGGAACATCATGCCCTTCGGGTTGAAGAACACAGGGGCCACATACCAAAGAGCTATGACAACCATCTTCCATGACATGATGCATACTTTCATGGAAGACTATGTGGATGATTTATTGGAAAAATATTACACTAGAGAGGGACATCTGGAGATATTAGACAAACTATTCACTCACTTGGAGAAATTCAATGTTCGCCTCAATCCAAAGAAATGTGTATTTGGGGTAACGTCAACAAAATTACTTGGGTATATAGTGTTAGAGAAAGGTATTGAGGTAGACCCTACAAAGGTGAAAGCTATACTGGAGATTCCACCTCTAAAAAACATCAATTAACTAAGGTCCCTCCAAGGAAGATTCCAGTCCATCAGAAGGTTCATTTCACAACTGGCTGACAAGACCCATCCTTTCAGTCATCTATTGTACAAGAATTTTTATTTTTGATGGGATGAGAAGTGTGAAGCAACTTTCAACCAACTAAAACAATACCTGATGAGTCCACCTATTCTAGCACCCCCAACAAAAGGAAAGCCACTCGTATTGTACATTTCCACTACTAACCGATCATTGGGAGCCTTGTTGGCACATGAAGATTCAACAAGGAAGGATAGAGAAATTTATTACATCAGTAGAACTTTAAATGGTTATGAGATCAATTACACATCAATCGAGAAAGCTTATCTAGCTATAGTGTTTTCTACCCAATAATTATGACATTATATGCTGACTCATACAGTCAAGCTCATAGCCAAGATAGATCCTCTGAAATATCTCCTGAGCAAAGCAAACCTGACAGGGAGATTGGCCAAGTGGGTGATGATACTCAATGAATTTTACATCCAGTATGTTGACATAAAAGCAATCAAAGGCCAAGTCATTTCTAATCAACTAGCTAAGGCACCAATTCACGATGATCATCCCCTCCATATTGAATTTATAGATGTAGATGTCTTAACAGTCACAACACAACAATGGGTAATATATTTTGATGGTTCATTTACTCAACACGGATCAAGAGAAGGAATATTATTCATCACTCCCCTAGGGCACACCATTCCAAAGTCCTATTGCCTGATGTTTCCTTGCACCAACAACACAACCAAATATGAAGCACTCATCATCGGAATCAAGATAGCTGTGGAATGGAAAATAACAGAGCTATAGGTCTATGGGGATTCTCAATTAGTCATTAATTAGGTCAATGATGATTACAAAACAAGGATGATAAATTGATGCCATACAAGAGAATGATTGATGACTTCAAGAAGTATTTTGTTGAAATCAAGTTTGTTCAAATCCCAAGGAGTGACAAAAGAGCTGTCGATGCCATGGCCACCATTACTTCCTTGTTACGAATTTTGGAAAAGTTCAACTGTTATGAATTCATGGTGGAGAAACTGTTTACCCCTGCTTACGACCACCCTGAGTCCCAAGTTATATGCAACCTATTTGATGCCGATACCTTGACCTATGTGAATATTTACACTTACTTGAAAGATAATACCCTACCTCCTGATCTTCCATGCAAACAAAAATGAAACTTCATCCGCCAATCTACCTGCCATACGCTTATAGTGGATGTACTTTACAGATGAAGTCTTGATGGAACTCTCTTACGATGTCTAGAAAGCAACGAGTCTGAAATGGCTTTACAAGAAGTCCATGAGGGTATTTGCGATATTCATTCAAGTGGTCTAACCCTCGCTAAGAAAATCCTTTTTTTGGGATATTATTGGCCGAATATGGAGAGAGAAGCCTTCCAATTTGTCAAGACATGTAAAAAATGCTAGATTCAGGGTAATCTTATCCATGCACCAACAAAAGAATTGCAGCCCTTTGCATGAACATGGCCATTTTGTCAGTGGGGGTTGGATCTTGTGGGTAAAATTCACCCATATTCATCTAATGGACACAAGTTCATCATAATAGCCACATAGTACTTTACAAAGTGGGTCGAAGCCATGCCTCTAATCACCATCACAGGGAAGCAGATCTCATTGTTTATCCTGAACTACATCATCTATCAATAGGGTATCCCTCAATCCATTGCCACTGACAATGGAAGACCTTTCAAGAATCAAGATGTGCAAGAGCTCTATGAAAAGTTTCATATCCAACATCAATTTTCTATGCCCTACTATCCTCAAGGGAACGGCCAAGCTGAGGCCTCAAACAAAAAAATCTTGAAAATATTAAAGAAAACCGTCAACGATGTTGGACGTGACTGACATGTTCAACTGAATCCTACTTTGTGGGCCTATCGTATAAGCATATGAACACCCATGAGATCCACACCATATGCACTTGTTTATGGATTTGAATTAGTATTTCCCATCGAGGTTGAGATACCGTCGCTCCGTGTGTACTTGAAAGGTCTCATTTTAGATGAAGATTACCGTTTGGCTAGACTGTAGGAGGTAGAGTTGTTGGATGAACATTTTCAGCTGGCAGTAGATCACTTGAAAGTATATCAATAGAGAATGTCCAAAAGCTACAATCACAAGGTTAAACCTAGGAAATTTCAAGTAGGTGATCTAGTATTGAAGGAAAATCCTCAAAATCAACAAGACCAAGAAAAGAAAGGGAAATTTGAGCCAAATTGGTTAGGTCCTTTTATTGTGGTATCAGTCTTTGGATTGGGGGCATATCAGCTGTCTACAAGTCAGAAGGGGATTTATTTGAAGTACCTATGAATGACCTTCACCTGAAGAAGTTATACACATGATGCATCTAGTGCATGTTTAAAAAGTCCTGAAAAAATCCTAAAAAAAGAAGAAAAAGTCCTGAAAAATGGTCACCTTGATGAAAACCTAGAAAATAAGTGTCTTGGTGACAACATAAAAATAAAAAAGATGAAAAAAATAAAAAAACCTAGAAAAGAGAAAAATACAAAAAAAAGTGAAAAATCAAAATAAAAAAAATTGTTACCTTGGTGAAAACTTGGCAAACAAGCATCTTGGTAACAACAAAAAAAACATAAAATTTGAAAAAGGGTGCAATAAAAACAAATGGTGAAAACCTGGCAATAGGCGCTATTTGTGATAAGTCGGCTCCTCTGACTATTTGAGTGTGTGTTGATCATCCACTTCTGCCATCACTACACATTCACGCCTCTCTTACAATGAGTTTCATGTCCATATCCAAATACCGCGGTCATATCCCACCTTGGCTTGGTCTTCATTGTATATATACACAATAAAATTTGGTTTGTTCTCACTGGGGGAAAAATCCTGATCTCACTAGGGGAAAATCATCGTTGAGCGTAAATCAATCAACAAGAAAACAACAAGGCAACACTCGACAAGCACAAAAATCATTGTCACTATCACATCATCAAAGCTGAACATCAAACATCAATCAATCCAATCAACCATCCAAGTCAAACCAAACATTAAGTCAAATCAAATCAATCATCAATGAATGATCACCTTCTGAATCATGGTTGGATTACTTTAAAAAAAATGTTCAATTGATGCATTTTGATTTTTTTTATCATTTCTTGGGAGTGCCTTGATGATGTCACAAAATAGACATGCTCTACAAAGTATCATTGATGACATTCAAAATTTGGATAGGAACATGATTCACTTTTGTCTATTTACACAAGTGATACCCAGGTCATCTTGGTCTATGCATACCTAGATGCTTGTGTTATCTTGCATTATCAAATCTCAATAGAAGTTGTATGGAAGTTGTACTCAGGTCATCATGGTCTAATTATACCATCAATGTTTGTACCAACTTTCAACATAATAAAACACTCAATGATGAAAATAAGCACAATGAATTAAATGGAAACATTGCATAGATAGGCTTGCATTCATTTTAGTTCTGCATTTTCATTATAGATTTTCCAAGCTGGTAACTCTCAACATGATATTATTTCTCACTACAAGATTGAGTATACTTGAAATAACAAAAAAATCATTCATTTTCATTAAGATTTCCATTCCATGTCATTAGAAAGCATTATCATACATCCACTATCATAAATCATTCATGCATTCATTCTAATATTTGCATCATAAAAAATTTCAAAAATAATGCATTTTTTAAATATCATCATTCAAAATCCATATCATACATCAAGGTCATAATAAATGCATTCTTTCATTTATCCATAATCCATCCATATATCTATTCATCATTAAATAATAACATCAGAATCCATTCATTATCATAATTCATTCATGATCATAATCAATTTTTCATTCATCCATTTCACATATTTGCATAAAAAATACCAAAAATACATAAAAGTGCACTTCATATCATTCATAATCAACATCACATAGGGGCATACCATAAAATAATACCTGCATTTGCATCATCATCCATCCATACATAAGCATCATTCATGATCATAGGACATTTGCATAATCATCCATACATCTAGGTCATTTATTTTCATCATACAAAATTCAAAAAGAAAGAATTATCATAAATCCATCCATCTACAAACCTTACATCCATACATTGCATAATCCATATCCATCCATTTATCATACATCTGCATTCCATAATAAAATGCATCCATTAATCCATACATTGATATTCACATGTGAAAAATTACAAAATAAAATGCACCATTCATAAAAATCTCATATCAATTGCATTGCATCATCATCCATACATGCATCCATAACATAATCATATAGAACATGGCATAATCATATAGAACATAAATTAAATGCATCCATCCATAGTAAAAACATCAACACATAGATCATCAAATGCCGTTGCATATCATATAGCCTCATAATAATATGGCAAGTATACAATGATATCAAAGAAATGAGAAATATCAAAAATGTGGAAAAAAGTTGAGTCTGTGAATCAATGTATAAATCAGACATGCCCATGGGATCTTGTAGTGCTGCCGACCGATGTTGCTAGCCTCTGCCCAACTCTTCCTACCTCTGATGGTCCAACCCCTAATGGCCCTGGCCCTGGTGGAGGTCCGCCTAGTGGCCCCCCTAGTAGTGGCTATGTATCCCCTCTGTTGGTGGTATAGGACTGGGAGCGACTGAATCTAGATCTAGCATAGCTGACCCTCTTCTCTAGTGGCACAACCTCATGATACTTGCCTCGGTAATACTCCACCTCCTTGGTGGGCTCTTTGAGCTCTCTAATGAGGTCACTAGTACTAGTACCCTAAGCCATAGTCTGTATCCTATCCGCTACTGCCACATCCTGCTCTACCTGCCTCCTAGCAACATCTCTCTCAGTAGTAAGAGTGACTACCTGGGCCTATAACTACACCATTTTCCCCTATATCTATATGTGTGCTAAAGCCTAAGCCTATATCTATGCTTGGGCTTGGGTGAGCTATGCCTATAGCATCTGGATCTGGCCCTGGAGTGTTTGCACTTGCACCTATAACCTAGCTATCTGAGTCTGCTACCTCTGAGAGGGCATCCTGAGAATCACTGGTCTCTACCTACCTGGTGTGATCTCCTCCTCTTGGGGATAACCCCAAAGTCAGGAGAATTTCTCCATCTTCCAGAACCTCCACCACCATCTCCACCCCTAGCACCTCCTCCATCTCCTCCACCATCACCTCTTTCATCCCCAGCCTCTTCCTCTCCCTCCTCACTACCATCCCCTCCTCTCGGCTGCACGGCTGGCCCAATCCTCCTCCTAACCTCCAAAATTGGTGCAGACTCATCTGGATTAGAAATGCATGGAAATGGGTGCATGAAAGTACTAGGCATAATACGCCACCATCTGTCCATCCACGATCTCTCTGAGGTACTACTAGTAAATCGACTATAAGCCATAATATTCCACACAGGCTGCATCATAATCAAGGGCTGGCTCCCACTTTGGTATATCTTGCCTATGTCGCATATAGTGTGCTACCCCCCGTGGCATCCCCTGAATGCGACCATACTATCTGTATACCCTACTAAAAAGAAACCGCTCTAGAATATATGGCATCCTACTTATCAAATATCTACTACAAAATGTATAGGGTAACTTTGAATCATCCTCTGGCCATGCCTCACAATCAAGATAGGGCCGCTAGATCATAATGTCCAGGTCATCTAGAACCCGCCTCCAGTACTCCAACTTGCCCAGCTTATATTGGACAAGTGGTCCTGTGTATCCAAAAGGATATGGCCATCCTACCAGCCTAGCCCTCCCTCCCACTGGCTGTGTAATGGTTATGTGCTCCTAGGCCTAGAGCTATAAAAGTGTGCAACCTACTGCAAGACTGCTTACTCGAAGATAGACCACCTGGTGTAAATCATGATATAAATGTGCTAGCATGCACGATCCCCATGCATATATCATATCGTGGGAAATCATGCTATCTAGAACCCATCCCTAGCCCAATAAGAAGCCCTTTGACCTATGGTCAGGGTAGAGAAATCCTCCAATAAATCCAGCTAACACACATGTTAAGGGCCACCCAGAAGCAATCAACTCCCGCCACAAAATCTCATATCCAATGAAATGATCATCATGAAATATCTGACAAATAGTGTTTGTATCCCCTGCTCCTCATGATCATAGACTTCTAACTCCCCAACAACTGGTATCCTCAGTATCCGATAAACATCCTCTGGGGTCACTGTCATCTCTCCAATCGGTAGATGAAAGGTGTTGTGGTCATTGTGCAACCACTCTGCAAGCACTATCAGTAGCCCCCGGTTAATCCGGTACTAGGGCATGTTTATCAATGAAGTCAAACTACATTGGTAAATGATGACAAGATCTACCAGAGTTAGCTGTGGGATCATATCCCATGTCCTCAGAAAGCACTCTCAAACCTGAAGGTTCCCTAAGCCACCCTCCTAGAATCAAATTAAATTATCAAGTCAACAAATCAATCAACACATCATTTAATAAAATTAGCACACATTAGATTTTGATCAAATCTCAAGGAGCACCTATCCTATCACTCGACTCTCATTTGTCATGAGATTGATCATCAACCAACCTATCATTCCTCACCTATCATGAGGATGATCATCAATCAATCAATTAATCAATCTATCCTAATCATCGTTCCTTGCCTATCATGAGGATGATCACCAACCTATCAATCAACATCATCCTATCATTGATTGATGTTATCATCAATCATCAAAATCTAGGAGGAATCTATCAAAATCATCAATTTAGGCTGAATGCGCTAAAATAGGGTTTCTATGCGCTGATCTACCAAATGCACTAGAAATTAGTTGGTTGCACTGGAATAGAGCCCTGATGTGCCATTTCATGGATGCGTTGGAAAATGGATTGCATGCACTAGAACAGGATCCTGATGCGCTATTTCCCAGATGCGCTACTTAACATACCCTATGTGCGACTCTATCCTATGGATGTGCTAAAAACCCTAAGCACTAATCTAACGTCCTAATGTGCTGAAGTGGGTTTTGGATGCGCTAGCTTATTTTTAGGTTCTAACCTAACCGGATGCGCTACTACAGGGTTTCTATATGCTGAAGCAGGTTCTGTGTGTGCTAAATCTCTATTTTAATGCACTAAAACATGTAACATTATTGAATTTTTAAATGCATTTTAAGTGGAAAAAATTCAAATTTCAAAATTAAAAAAGTGGTTTTCAGGGTACATACCAGAGGTCCATATGCGGCTAGACGCTGGTGGTGGCGAACTCACTCGAATCTATGTGTGTGGTGTGGAATTCTATCCATCTTTGCTCTGCAGGCTCCCAGTTTTCAAAATGATCAAGTTACAAATGAACCTATCTTTTTACCCTTTTTTACCTTTTAGAGGTTAATTAAGGGGTAATTATAGTGGCATTTAATTAATTTTTTTCAAAATGGGCCTTTTAATCAACTAATCAATATTATGGTTAAACTATAATCATTTTTGGAGATAAATCAGGTCATCCTCATCAAATCTAACAATCATCAACATATCAATAAAAAATTATTTAAATCATCAAATTTTTTCAAAAATCATCAAAAATTCAAAAATCCTTGATTTATCTCCCGAGGGTGCATCCTTTCATCATCGCTGCAAAAATCAGAGTCTAGGGCATGTTGAATTTTATCATCGCGGTTGAAAAAACTATTCTTTGAAGCAATGCATCTATGCACATCACTTCAAAGAGGGGAAAAATGTACACACTTAAAATTGGTTTGAGTATGAATTAATTAAATACTTGTTATTTAATTAATAAAATTCTTAATTCCTCTACTTATAAATAAATTGCAAAATTTATTTATATAGTTCACTTCTAAATATTCTTCTTATCTAAAATCATTCCTCTCTAATTAATTAAATGCACAAATAAACTAAATTGTCATTTAATTAGTTTTCCCTCTTTCAATCTAAATTTGAATTTTTAAATTCAAATTTGGCTTCCAAATTCATTTTTTTCTTAAATTGGTTAAATGCACAAATTTAATTAATTTTTCATTATGCTAATTTCCCATCTCCATTTAAATTGAATTTTTAATTCAATTTAAGCACATTTCGACATATTTTCCTAACTACCTACCACCTCACCATGTGTCACATGAAATTGAATTTGATAAATTGAAAATTGTGGATTTCCCATCAACAAACTTGTAACCAATTTCAAACCTCCTAGACACATGGATTCTTCTTTCTCTTGATTCCATTTAACACTTGGAAAATTGATCTCAAGAAGGGAACCACCTCCATGATTCTCTCTAACTTCTTTGTGCTCAACCGTTGATGTCGCAGGATCACAATCCCGACCGTCCATCACTGCTACATCATTCCCAAGTTAGAAAATTCTATAAATAGAACTCATTGCTACAACTTTTCAACAAGGAGAATTCAGCAAGTTTATGCTGCATGAATTTCATTGAAGTTTGAAGGAATTTGAAGAGCATTGTAGTTGCATTTTAGTGTTATTAATTTTTTTTAATCATGGAATTTCAATTGTAGTGTTTAGTTTCTTGCATCTCTCATACAACATTGTCTTTATCTTTGCATTATTAGTTTAACATCATTTTGAAAAAAAATTTCTCATCGTAGATCATTCAACAATTTACTTTCAAAAAATACAAAAATATAGGCATGTAGGCCATTCTAGTTTGCATTGAAAATAGCTACTCATTTCTTAGGTTTCCATTCCATACATTCATGTGCAACACAAATTCTGAGAGCATGGATTAAGGAATCACTAAGAATAGAAGATGATGATATGAGTTTGAATGCAGGACTGGGATAAATTGTTTTATTACTTTTCCTTCATTAGATATAATACATTCCATCTCTTGTGTGTTGTTTAGTTATGATTATTAATATTCACTGACGCACATAATATTATTGCACTTTTTCAGATTTTATGATTTTTTTTTGTATTTTTGCAAAACTTTTTCTGTGCACTGGAAAATTCAAGTATAGAACTTTATGGGATGGATACTGTTGATAGGTTCATTGAAAAAATTCCCTTCAGGTGTAGACAATTGATAAGCTCCTGATCCATAGATTGATATGATGATGGAGGGACCTAGCCAATTTGGTTCAAACTTACCCTTATTTTCATGATCCCATTGATTGTAAGGGTTTTCCTTTAATACCAAGTCACCAACCTGAAATGCCCTTGGTTTGAATCTATGATTGTAACTTCTGGAAATCCTTTGTTGATTTGATTTCAAGTGATCCACAACTTGCTAATGATGCTCATCTAACAGTTCCAACTCATGAAGTCTAGACACTCGATAGTCCTCATCTAAAATGATCCCTTTTAGTGACACGTAGAGTGATTGTATTTCAAATTCAACGGGTAGAATGGCATCTGATCAATATACCAAGGCATATGGTGTAGCTCCTGTAGGTGTTTTGATACTAGTTTGGTATGCCCACAAAGTAGGATTTAGTTGAATGTGCCAATCACGTCCAACATCATTGACTGTTTTCTTTAAGATTTTCAAAATAGTTTTGTTTGAGGCATTTGCTTGGCCATTTCCTTGAGGATAGTAAGGTGTTGAAAAATGGTGTTGGATATGAAACTACTCACACAATTCTTGGACATCTTGATTCTTAAAAGGTCTACCATTGTCGATGATAATGGACTGAGGAACACCATACTGACAGATAAGGTAAAAGAATACAACTCCAAAGGGGAAAAAATATAGTGCAGGATTAAATTTGACGGTCATATGACCGTTGCAGCAAAAATACGAGCCTAAATTTGATGGCCAAATGACCGTCACCTCATTTCTTCAATTTGGCTTATTACATAAAAAATTGTTTTTTTAAATAATAAAAAAAAACAATAAAAAAACTTTGATTTAAAAAAAAAAAGATCATAAAAACCTTTGATTTTTTTTGTGTAAAAAACATAAAAAAAAGGCACGGGTGGCCTATACTGCCGTCGCCGGTATTGACAGACTGTCTGTCGGCAGTAAAGCCATCGACGGTTGGCAGTATGCTGACTGGCGTACGCAGGTACCTGCGGGTACCCTGTACCAAGGCCTAAGCAAGCCTTTAAACTGCTTTTTTTATTTGATTTAAAAAAAAAAAAAAATCTAAAACATTTACAATATATATTTAAAAAAATAAAATAAAATTTCTGATGAAGAATGTAGAAAATAAAAAATATTTTTTTACCAGGCAGATGGACGGCCGTACAAATGATCGTATGGGTAAAAGAAATTGCCCCTCAAATCAACTTTGTCCAAAATGGACGAATGAATAGTCAATTTAGGGGTTTTGGACCACTGTGGATCCAACGATGAGGTTTGTTTGGACTCAAAATGCTTTGAAATTGGAGGTGATTCCCTGGATAAAAAAAAACAAACCCCAAAACTATGAATGCCTGATCCAACCCTTGTAGCTCCAAATAGCTCCAACTTCTTCAAATAAGAATAGGCATGCAACATGAAAGCTTTAATACTATATAGAAGTTGTCAAAACCAACTTCAGACTCCAAGAACACCTGCATGCAAATGGATACCTCCCACAAGGAAGAGAATGGATGAAGAAAACAAACAAGGGTTTGAAGCTCTAAAAAAATGGAGAAATTATCTTATCAGAACAAAAGGGAATTCTTGAATATACAATGAGATCAATCCTTAAGAAGGAGATCATGCAAACCCTAAAAGAAACCCTAATAGGAAAACATTTAATAATTAATATAATTATTAAGTGTCACTTTATGCAAACTAAAGTGAAATCTTAATAAGTGAATAAAGGTAACTTAATTAACATAATTAAGTTAAAACCTTTAATCTAACATTTTTTTTTCTTGTGATCGTGGTCAAGGGTACAACTTCGATCCACTTTGTAAAGTACACAATAGCTGTAATGATAAATCTATGCCCATTGGATGAAGAAGGGTGAATTTTACCTACCAGATCTAGTCCCCACTATAAAAAAGGCCATGTTGATGCAAAGGGTTGTAGTTCCTGTGCTGGTGCATGCATAAGGTTTCCATGGATTTGACATTTTTGGATTTTCTTTACATACTGAAAAGGCTCCTCCATATTTGACCAATAATACCCCAAACAGAGGAGATTCTTTGCTAGAGTTAGACCACTTGAGTGAGTTCCATAGATACCTTCATGAACCTCATGCAAGGTTATCTTAGATTTTTCACCTTCTAAACATCATAGGAGAGTACCATCAAGACCTCGATGGTAAAGTATGTCAGTAATCAAGGTATGTCATGCGGCTTGGCGAATGAATTTTAATTTTTGGTTTTGGGAAAGATCAGGAGGAAGGGTATTTACTTTCAAGTAAGCATAGATCTTACCATAGATGGAGGTTTCAGGGTCAATGATATGGCATATCACTTGGGATTCAGGATTGTCGTAGGTGGGATTAGACACTTGCTCCACCATAAACTCATAATGTCTTCGCTTTTCCGGTATTTGCAAGAGAGAAGCAATTGTTGCCATTGCATCAACAAATTTTTTATCCACCCTTGGCATCGGTTCAAATTTGATCTCGAAAAAGTAATTTTTGAAATCATCCACCATTTTCTTATATGGTAGCAACTTGTCATCCTTTGTCTGATAATCATCATTTACCTGATTAATGACCAATTGTGAATCTCCATAGACCTGTAGCTCTATGATATTCCATTCAAATGCTACTTTGATGCCAATAATTAATGCCTCATATTCAACTACATTATTTGTACAATGAAAGATGATTCTATAGGACTTTTAAATGGTATGTCCTTGAGGTGTGACAAATAAGATTCGAGCACCTGATCCATGTTGCGTGTAGGATCCATCAAAATATAGCATCCATTATTGTGGTGTGATGGTAAGAACATCTACATCAGGAAATTCAATGCTCATTGGATGGCCATCTTGTAGAGCTGCTTCAACTAACTAATCAACTATCACTTGTCCCTTGATGGCTCTTCGATCTACATACTGGATATCAAACTCACTCAAGATCATGACCCATCTAGCTAGTCTTCCTGTTAAAGCAGCTTTGTTGAGTAAGTATTTCAGTGGATCAATCTTAGCTATGAGTTTAACTATGTGAGTTAGCATATAATGGTGCAACTGTTGAGTAGAAAATACTACCACCAAACAAGCTTTCTCAATGAAGGTGTAATTGATCTCATAACCATTCAAAGTTCTGCTGATATAATAAATAGCCTATTCCTTTCCTATAGGATCTTCCTGTACCAATAGACCGCCCAATGAAATCTCAATTGTTGCTATATAAAGTAATAATGGCTTTCCTTCTGTAGGTGGCACTAGTATTGGCAGAGACATCAAATATTTCTTTAGTTGATTGAAAGTAGTTTCACATTTTTCATTCCATTTGAAAGAGACATTCTTATGTAGCAAGTGATTGAATGGATGACTCTTGTCTGCTACTTGAGAAATGAACCTTCGGATTGACTGAATCCTTCCCTATAAAGACCATAGATGACAGGTATTTATAGGTGACAACATCTCCATAATAGCCTTGACCTTGGCAGGATCCACTTCAATACCTTTCTCTGAAACTATGTGCCCTAGAAGCTTCGCCGATGTTGCACCAAACACACATTTCTTGGGATTTAATCTGACATTGAACTTTTCTAGATGAGTAAATTTTTTTCTAGGATCTCAAGATGTCCCTCTTTGGTATATGATTCTTCCAATAAATCATCCACGTAATCCTCCATAAAATCATGCATCATGTCATGGAAGATGGTGGTCATTGCTCTCTGATATGTAGCCCCTTATTTTTTCAACCCAAAAGGCATCACGTTCTAGCAAAATGCTCCCCATGGACATGTGAATGTCATTTTCTCTTGATCCTCTGGTGCTATCTTGATTTGATTATAACCTAAGAAGCCATCCATAAGTGATAACATGGCATGTCCAGCTGTCAAGTCTACAATAATGTCAATGTTTGGTAAAGGAAAGTCATCCTTCAGACATGCCTTGTTGAGATCCCTAAAGTCAATACATATCATGATGCTATTGTCTAGCTTAGAAACTGGTACGATGTTTGATATCCACTCAACATAATCAATGGGATGAATGAAACTGACATCTAACAACTTCTTGAGTTTTTCCTTCACCAACAAGGCGATATGTGGATGCATTTTCCTTAGCTTTTGTTTGACTGGTTTCACCCCAGAAGGTAAAGATAGATGATGTATCAGGAGATCTGGGTCGAAGCCCGACATATCAGAGTAAGACCAAGCAAATTTTATTTTCCATTCTTCAAAGAACTTGGTGAAATTAGGCTTTTCCTATTCAGTCATTGATGCCACCAGATGTAATGTCTTTACTTTGTCAGCTGTGCCCACATTGATAGACTGAGTTGGCTCAACCAACACTGATGATCTCTCATGATAATGTTTGGGAAGAGTGTCAAATCCCCCATCCTTCAGTGCCTCGAAGAGGTTTTCACTGTCATATGTGCTCTTTATTTTTACTTTTTCTAGATCTAAAACTACCATTAAATGGTTTTCACCATTATATTTTTTGTTCATATTTTTAATTTTACAGCTAGAAGATTTGATGCCCCCCCAACTTGAAGCTTCATTATGAGTTTCATGGTTGAAACTTGTGTCAATATTGTTGGAACAAAGAAAGTTAACGATGTCATCATCATTCACAAAGATAGTAATGTTAGAAGGCTCAGTTTGTTCCCAGTCAATAAGCTCGGGGTATAGTAAGGGTAAAAGATCATTAGATGGATGAAGGTCAACAACAGTGAAAGTCCGAATAGTAATTTCATCAAGGTTTTCGATAGGGATATTGAGGGTTATGATGTTACTCTCCTCCAAGTCATCTATCTCGCTCAAAGTTTGTTCATCCTCTCTTGATTCGTTGATATTATGTGATCTGAACACAAGGGGTATAGTCCCTAAGCTTTGTCCCTCCTCATGTATAGGTGCATACCTTTGTATTACATCCATTTTTTTGTCTTCAAATGATACCTTAGATATAAAATCCCACTCATAATCATTAGAGTCTGTCTCATAACTATCCTGTAACTATAGGATTTATTCACATATTTTCTCTTTTGTGTCTTCTTTGGTTTCTCCTGTATATCCCAATTCAGTCTTGTCCTTTGTATGGAGTGTAAGAGGTTGAATAGGTTCTAAAATTCCCTCTTTCCTTTTACCGATAGGTCCTTGTCCTTCATACCCCATTTTCTCTAGGATTATCTTTCCTTTTCCATATTGATCTGTTTGTATGTTAAAGGTTGCTGATGTAGATGCTTCCTCATCTTTGTAGAGCCAATTCAGGACATCCTTATCTTCTGATTCGTCAACCATAGTGCCAACCTTTAAAAATATTCCATCAAGAACTGTGATAGGTTGTGATTTGTTGCATTGATGTTGATGGTTGTCCATAAGTTCTTGGTGAAGGCACAATTGTGAAAGACATAAAGATTGTTGAATAGAATACTCTCCCATGCCTTTTTCTATTAACTAGATATTTTCTTTGAATTGATTTGATAAATAATTTTCATTGTTTGATGTAGTAAAATCAGCAATACCTTTATCCTTTGATTGGCCCTTCTTCTCAACCCATTTTGGCACAACATTTAATTGCCTCTCATTTTTTGATGAATTTGGAGTGTTAGCTTCCTTGTTATGAAGGACAAAATTATCTTGAGCTGCCTTAAGCATGTTACATTGTTGGGGATTATTTGAATCAACTGAGATGGTTATTTCTTGTCTATTGACTAGAAACTTCAAGCATTGATGATAGGTGGATGGCACTTCTTGCATCTCGTGAATCCATGGACGTCCCAAAAGTATATTATATGTTAGGTCTTTATCCAACACTTGGCAGAATATGTCTTTCACAATTGGACCCACTTGGATAGATAAGACAATCAATCCTTTTGAAGATCTCTCTTCACCATCATATGCTTTTATTGTGATTTTCCTTCTTGCATCAATAGAATTCTTAGAATATCCTAGTGCATATATCAATTTTAAAGTACAAATATTCAAACCAGCTCCACCATCTATAAGAACACGCTTGACTTGGTGTTTGTGAATGAGAACCTCAATGTGGAGGGAAACATTGTGTGGATGGTTTAGTGATACATCATCATGCTCATAAAAGGTTAGGTAATGAGGAGTGGTTAAGTGTCCCACCATAGCCTGGAACCAGAAAAATTCCAAGTTATTGGGTACTGTTGTGGCAATAAGAGCTTGTTCTAGGATCTCCTTGTGTGCTAGTGATATTTTCAAGAGTTCTAATATTGAGATTTGTGTTGGTATTTTTTCAACTGATCGATTATGTTGTACTGATTTGTAGGGGCATTAGTTGTTTTGATTGTAGAAGGAGCATTAGATGATTTAGATGCAAATCCTTTTAGTATTACCTTAGATTGTCCCCTTGTTGTCACATTGACTAGTTGACATTCTTGATTCTCTCTGATTTTTATGACGTTAATCTAATTTTCATTTGCAGCAATGTTTGTGGTTTGATGATCAGCTATAATGATGTTATTACTGACATTAATTTCTACATTATGAGTTTGATAATCAGCTGTAATCATGTCATTAATACGATTAACATTGGCAACAAATTCATTTATTTGATTTTCAGCAGCAACAAGGTCATGTTCATCATTGATTTGAGCGTTATTAGTTTGATCTTAAACTACCTCGATATGGAGAATAGTGGAGTCAAAAACATAGTTTACATTTTTTCCTTTACCATTTGTAGAAGATGATTCTCATTTTTCATAATTTTGTAAAGGAATCTTGAAAGCCCCATGATCATTGTTTGTTTGTGGTCCTTCAACAAATATTTTCTTGTTTTCAATCAGATCTTGGATCAAATGTTTCAATTGCCAACGGTCATTTTTTTTATGGCCTTTGTTTTTTTGATAGTCATAGTAATGTGCATCATTCCACAAAAATGGTTTGACTTATGGATACCAATTTCATGGCTCTTGTAATGTTACAAGTTTGGCTTCAATAAGTTCCTTTAATGCTGATTCCAATGATTGTCCTAAAGGTGTGAATTTCCTCTGATTTGATGGCTTTTGGAATGGTAGTGATTTAGATCCAGTATTGTTCGAATTGCTATTTTGATTTGTATTTGGATTGCTACCTTGGTTATTATTTTGAGTTGTCTTAGTGGTAGCTACTGTTAAATTGAATATTGGTTTTGTGTTTTGCATTTTAGTCACAAAATCATTGTTTCCAACATTTCTATATTTTTTCCAAAACTTGGGTTCATCGTTGTTGTTGTTGGCATTGTTTGATCCTTTATTGTATGTTTTTAGGACTCCTCTCTTGACCAAAGCTTCTTCTATCTTGAGACCATTTTTGATCATTTTCTTGAATGTAGGTGGACATTATAGTTCAAGTCTATAACTCATTTCATAATTTAAATTATCAATGAATAGTTCCATCTTTTCCTTTTTAGGTATGGAACATGGATATCTTGCAAACAACCTTCTCCATCTTTGCAAAAATGAGAGAAATGTTTCACCTTTCTTTTGTTTAGTATTGCAAAGATCCTTCATTGTGATATCATGTTGTATATTATAGGAGTATTGAGTTATAAATTTGTTAACTAGATCTTCAAAGGATCTAATTCCTAGAGTTGATTTAGAGAACCATTCCATACATTTTCCACCTAAGCTTCATGGAAATAACCTCATCAAGTATGTATCTTCATGGGAAAACTCCAAACTTGTAGCTCAAAATTTCCTTACATGGTCAAGATGATATGTTTTTCCATTGTATTTATCATACTTGGGGAATTCACAATGTTTTGGAAATGGAATCATGTTCACGTTTTGGACAAAAGGATATGGATAAATATCCTATAGCAGATATCTCTTAGTAGTTCTTGTTTTCATATCTTGGAATTTATGTTGTAAGGTTTGTAGTTGATGTTTCATTGCATCCACTTCATTTGTATTTTATGCTTTAGTCTTAGCTCTTTTAGGTGTTTCTTTCAGTCTATTAATATCAAAGTCCTTTGAAAATTTAACACCTAGATCAGCTAACATTAAAAGATACTTTTCCCCATCCTTTTCAAAATATTTCTCCATAAACTTATGGAACTTGGGGTCTTGTTGCATATTTTGTAGATCCTCTTTAGATATTTCATCATTATCATGTTGGTTGGATCTTTTGAATAGATTCTCTTCAATCTCAGACATGTTTGTTTGAATTTTAATTTCCTTCTCTTGAAGTTTTAGTCTTTGTGACCTTGTCAAAACTGGCATACAAGTGTTATAATTGTCCACTAAAATTTGATCTTGGCTTGAAACAATGTCAAGGATATTAAATTGAGTCAAATAGAATGATAGATTCTATTGATTACACTAAGTTGATAAGTATGATTATATAGATTCATTTCTTGAAGTAGGATGACTAATCCTGATAATGAAACTTAAATTTTAATCAAATGTGTTTGATTTAGACATTTTAGGATGGTAGATCTTAGTTTAATTTGAAGAATTTCACTTGTAAGATTCAGTTTTTGAAAGTTTAAGACTCCAGTTTGATTTAGAAAGGCTTCTATTCTAATGAAAATATGAATTCTAATGTTAAAAGTATAATAGACAGTGAAAATAACTCTCTGATTTTTACTTTTGTGGATGCACTATAACAATCCTCAGATGTGCTAAAAGAATTGACAGATGTACTAAAAAAATGTTTTGATGAACTGTTAAACAGGTTGGATGCGCTGTATTGTTTTGTCTATGTGCCAGAAAATGGATTGAATGCAATAGAATTTTCTTCCTATGCGCTAGACTGTTCTTCCTATGCGCTAAATAATGGGTCTATGCATTTTAAAATAGATTGGATGCGCTATAACAGAGAGTGGATGCGCTATTCTGGATGTATTCAATATTTTGACAGTCCATTTTTGTTCTGATTTTAATTAGTGAATTTGTTTGTCTCCAAGGTATAAACTTCTAATTAATGACCTTGTATTTAATTTTTTAATTTTTGGACTATGGAAATTGATTGCTTTGATTGGATGATTTCTTTAAAAAAATGAATTTACAACAACAAGTTTGTAAATAGTTGTTTCAAGTCTACTCATTAAACATATAGTGTGCATTCTAGAATCAAGTCTGATTCTTTCAATTTACACTGGTATAACACAACAAAGACAGTTCAAGCACTTTTGTAATCTCAAAAGGTCACTAAAAATACCACAACCCACATCTTAAAACTATGTTAGCTCACACAACCATGTCACCCCATAGAGGGCGCCCGTGTTTTTGAATTTCCCGAGTCTTAACCAAAGTCAAATCCTCCACTTTTGGCTAGGGTCTCTGATAGTTATATGGTGAGTGTCTTAGGGGCTCTATTCTTTCCTCCCCTTGCACTATGGCATAGAAAGTGTTTGAAAATTGACACGATTGGATTCTAACTTAAAGTTTGTAGATAGGGTTTCCATTCTGTGTGGCAATAGATAAACTCCCCCAGGAGACCTCCCAAAATTTAGAACAAAGGCTTTGGGGATGGTTATCTTGCACACTTTCATCAAATTTTAGACTTTCCCCGAATTCACTTTTGATTATAGTGGGTTGGAAAACTTGGCTTTGGTTGTTCCCACTTAGGTCATTCTCGTAGGGTGAGCAATTTGTCCCACTACGATAGGCCTTCTAAAGGTGTTAATAAAATAATGAAAAGTAAGTCTAGCATTCTGATCACCTAGTGAAGGGGAGTGCATAGGCCTATAACTTCAACCACAGTAAACAAGGGGGTTCAATTATCCTTTTACTTAAGATGCCTATCTCAAATAAAGGAAAGCAATAATAAATTTAAAACCCTGTAAACACCATTAGTAATTTTTAGTATTTGTCTTTGATCGACATAAATGTTCCAAACAACTTTCTTTGACAAGTGTACTTTATACCTGCAACACAAAAAACAGTGATTAATATCCAAAAGTTTTAATTTTCTATAAAAATAGTCAGATGCACTAAAAATTTAAGCATATGAGCTAAAATAACTAATAGATACACTAAAGTAATAAATGAATACACTGAAAGAATTGTCTGATGCAATATAATAGTAATTGAATGCGCTAAAGTATCGATTGTATGCACCAAAATATTTTTCCGATGCACCATAATAGTATTTGGATGTGATGAAATATTTGTTGGATGCACCGTAAGAACTCCCAGTTGTGCTAAAATAGAATCACGTCAAAATCTTAAGTCTCGTTCCAGAAAAAATGTTAAAAATGAGGATTTGGACCCACGGTGGGCGCCATTTTATGTGTGTGGAAAATATGTGTGAGTGAAATAATAACAACACACCTTAATGAAACACTATTAGAGAATTCAAATGATAGATTTAATCTAATTAAAGCATAATCAAATCTCTAAAATCGTTCCATTTCTCTCTAACTCCAATGATTTATTTAGCCAAAGTGGCTCTCAGATTGTGTGCACTGTGATTATTAAAATGACAACCTAGAGAATGAGAATGAAATCTATATGACACTATGATACTAATAATGATATGATATGATTAACTATTGTAAACTAAGATGCAACTAATATAAAAACCATGATTGTAATATAATATGATTTCTATATGATTCTAAATTGCTGATTGCTCAAATGTTGTATGCTAAATTTCTCCAATATGATTTTTGCAGAGTAAGATTGCATAAAATTGGGATCCATTTCTTGTAGCAAGAGGTTTATTTTATAGATTTTTAAAGGAAAATTATGATGTGGCAGCAAGCAATGGTTCAGATTTGATTTGGATAAATGAATGGTAGAAGATGAAGAAGTTGGAGAAGAAGAAGGGGAATGCTTCTCTCAGAAAAAAAACATTCTGCCAAGTGACTAGGAAGAAAATGTGGAAGAATGAAGCCAAGTGTTCAAAGTTTGTTCCATAATTGATTGGAAAGATAAAGAATAATTGAATATAATTTGAAACTTTCAACTTTGTTGAGAGAAAAGTTGTAGACATGTGCTCAATTGGAAATTTGAATTATTCAATTTTGGAGGGAAGATATATTATTAAATAAAACAATTGAAATTTGTTTATTCAATAAAAGGGGATGATAATTAAACAAACTATGTGATTTTGTTTATTTAATTAAGATAGAAGAAAATAGAATGTGAACTATATAAATAAATATTTTTATTTATTTATAAATAGATGAATTAAAGGTTAATTAAAAAAAACAATTATATTTCATTAATTAGATTTATCTAGACCATTTTTAGGTGTATAGAGAAGGAATACTATTTAGAATAATGTTTTATGCTACAATTGAAGTAGGCCTAGACACATATCCAAGTTTTGCAGAAGCAAAAATACAAGGAAGGATATTTCGGTAAAAAGGAATGAACTAGTCAAAAAGATTGAATTTGTAGAAACAAAGAAGGAAATGGAAAAGATCTGGAGAAAGAAGGAAGAGACAAAAGAAAAGGAAGAATTTGTACCACCTTCGGTGTAGATGTTTCTTTCGGAAACTAAGCTAAGAGTCTTGGCTTAGGGGGAGTTTTAAAGGAATTTTTTTGTTCCCTGCCAAAGAAGAGGTGTTGATGCCTCAACATGAAGATATGTGATGTAGATCAACATGCTTTATCTATTGGTGAGAGATTGTAGAAGAAAATATGATGATACAAAAGTTTGTGGAGCTTTAGAAGTTGTTTGTGCATGTAGATAAAGGGTTTCTAGATTTATTGGATGAAGCATTTAATGCAAAATTAGGTCAAATCGACAGATTATAAGTGATTCCACTAAGGAAAATTCATTTCAAAAAAGAATTCAAGAAGGTGTAGAGAAGTGAGGAAAGAACTCAAAGTATTCAAGGAAATTTGTGACCTAGATTGTTAAAACCCAACTTTGACAAGCGAAGATAAAGGTATTTACAAATCTGTTTACCTTATTTTTCAAAGTACTTTGTTGGAAAAGTTATTTGAATCTATTTTGCAATAGCTAAACCAAGGGTTATAGAAGTAATAGAAAAAACACAATCAAAATTCAAGAAGTATCCTACAAAATCCATAAAAGATGACCCATTAGGCATATTTTCACACATTCCTTATGGGGTTTTACCAATTTAGGGTATTAGAATATACATTCATGGAAAGATAGAAGAATTTGATCATTTTAAGTTAGGGGATTTGTGGATTAATGAGCTTATTGGAGAAGAATTTTCCTAAAGCTAGAATTTGAAAACCTAGTCATAAAGAAACTAGATGTATGGCAATGGCTCCCTAATTTCTATTTTGATGAAAAATGGGTTAGGATGGCTTTAAGCAGAATCTATGATAATTTTGTTTAGACTAATATGCCTAACATGATAACTAAAGAAGTAATCAGAGAGGTTATTAGTCTTTTCTCCACCAGATCAATTCCTGTGCTAAAATCTATCAAGAATGAAGTGGTTATGGAGAAAATAGGTGCTACATATGATAAAAGAGCTCTAACAGTTAATCCAATTAGAAACCTAGTTGTAAGATATATAGCTATGATGATCAGTTATAAAATTTACTTCACAAATAAGGATAATTTGGTTTATACTATCACAATCAATGTGGCATATGAGATGGTTGAGAATGGTGTAGACTATGATCTTTGTGAGTTTATTAGGAAAAAATTAATGGAGAATTTAAAGAAAAATAAGGAAAAGAAGTATGTATTCAAGTATGGGACTTTGGTGGTATATTTACTTTTCTATTTTCTAAGACAACTACCTAGAACTCGAATTTTGATATGGCTAATAGGTAGACCTATTTCCCATCAGATCAGAGACCATATGATTGTACTTGGAGATGGGAAGGGACAAGATGATGCTATTGTTGCTTTCCTTGTATTATTTCAAAGGAGAATACATGAAAGGGATATGATACCTATAAAAATGGTTGAAAAATATCACAATGACATCACCTTCCTAGTGTCAACAAATGAATGTATGATGGAAGCAATTGAACCAAGGAATATATGGATCCTTGTATGAGATATGATGTATTTGAACAAGAAATAACTAGTTATGCTGACATTTGGTTGAAGAGCCCAAAAGATGAAACTAAAGCAAGGTACGAGAAATATGAGGAGAAATACATGGAGGTGCACATGAAATAGAGGAAACCATAGATAAAGAAGAATGAGAATAAGATGGTTGATTTGTATGCAAATGAAATGGGCATTTCAAAGGAGTAAGTACATTATGCAAGATAAAAAGCTAAGGTAGATTTAAGTGTTGCAGAAGCATCCAAAAGCTCAAGAATATTTGGTAGGATGGCTACCACTCCTCTTTATATTTAGAAGTTCTCTAGGACAAGGAAAATCACTAGAAAAGAGAGAAATACTACTACCAATCCTTTGGTAAGAGAGAGATACCCTCTGGTAGTGCAAACTACAAGAGCTAAAAAGAAGGAAACTAGAACTATTGCACCACCTTCTACCCTAGCCAAAAGAATAATTAAGAAAAAATCTATGAGAGAGAAGGGTATAAGTATTAATGTTGCAAAAGAATAAGAAGAAATGGAAGAAGAGGGACCAGAGTTGGTCTAGATAAGAATTGATTCTTCACAAGGTGAAGCAAGCACCAAGGAAGAAGATTTGATGTTGTTGATATCAAAAGTGAGTAGGAGATAGAAAAAGAAAAAAGAAGCATTTAAGATACATATGAGGGAAAAGAAGAGGGAATCCAAGAAGGCTTTTATTGATAAGAATAAGAATGTAGAAACAAAGAAGGCTCCAGTTGAAGGAAAATAACAAAGAAAAAGGAACTAGTAAGGCCTCATTCCCCCATGAAATTAGAGGAATTGTTTAATAGTATTTTGCAAAATGAAATGTTGGGAGAAATTGCAGCTCTATACAAAGATGCAAATGATGTGGATATGTCCACCATCATTGAATCCATTATAAAATACATCTTGGTCTTTGAAGTGGACATGAGAAATATCAAGAAACACATTCCTGAAGATTTGTGAAACATATTGTTAGAAAAAGACAAGAAGCTATGGAAAAGGAAGCAAGGCTCAAGGAAGATGCTTTGGAAAGAGTAAGTGATCCTTTATCCAATGATGAAAAAATCACATTGGCTACATTATTTAGCAAGGAGTTGAGGAAAAATTAAAGGGTAGCAACCCTTATGGAAAAAGATAAAGATGATCTTGAAAGAACTCATAAGGAAAGTAATGAAAAAGTAGAGGAGATTGCACAAAAGCTAGGAATGATACCAACAAATGAAGAAGAAATGAATGATGAAACTAATTATCTAGAAAAAAATGAAAAAGGAGAGATGTAGATAGATGATGCTCAACATGAGCATGATGTAAATGATGAAGCTACATTGGAAAAATTTCCCCTGAAAGTGGAGGACATGAAAAAAAGGGTTATTGAAGAAGCAATGATCAAAGAATACATTGCAAAGGAAATTACCATCACTCCTCTAATACAAGAATAAGTAACTCCTCTAGTTATCACATAAATACCTGCTAAGGAAGATGATAAAAATAAAGATGATAATGAAGAGAAGGCCAATGAGGAGAAAGAAGAATTGAGCATGAGAAGGAAAGTGAAGATAAGAATAAGGATGCATTTGGATATGCACAAGAAAAAAAGAAATAAACTAATAGACTCCAAAAGTGTTGAACAAAAATGAAAGGTTGTGGAAACAAGTAAGGTTTTAGGTGAATCTTTCAAATCCTTCAAAAATTTCTTGAAAAATATTTTAAGTATGCATCCCAAGTTCCAACCAGTTGTGTCTTCACAATTGCTGCAACTACCAATGCATCAAGGAAATGTTGAGTTGGATAAGATCTCTCCCATCCACAAGCTATAACTGGTAGATATTTTTCATGCATCTACGAGAAAAGAGATCATCGAAACACACCAGAAGAGTGGAGAATTGATGGAAGAAGCAATGAACACATTTCAAGAGGCCATACCTAGTGTGAATATAGACATATCTCTATTCGATATGGAGAACCTAAAAATTCTAATTGATTCTTTTAAGGTTTATGCATCCAGACTAAAGGAAGAATTAGAGAAGGAAGTAGAGAAGAGAATCAATGATAAAATAATGTTAGAAATTATAGAGAAATGTGCCATTGCACATTAAAGTTTTTAGAGTTGTTGAAATATGATGAAGGATGCATTGATGAGGCAAAATCTCTATACCAATATGGCATGAAGTGGCCTGGAGCCACACAAAGCATAAGGAAGGAGATGAACTCTATTGAGTCACAAATTGATACTACCTCAAGTTCCTATGATCTAGCACTCTACCTAACTGGTGTGATGAGGAAGGCAATAGAAGATCCACACAAGAAATTCTTTCAACTACAAGCACAAAAAGAACACGTTATTCTGCAATTTAGAGAGGTAATGGATTTGGTCAATCCCAAATTCTTACTTGTCTCAAAATCTCTCATCATGAGTGTGGACAAAGCTATAAAGATGAATCCAATACCTACCACTTGGAAGAGGGAGAAGAGTTATTGCTTGAGTTTGAAACACATAATAGATTGCTTACGAAAGCCAGGAGAGAATGGGAAGATGGAAGGCAACTGTGGAGAACACATTTGCAAAAGTTGTAGGCATCAACCACCTCTGATTTACTTATTTCCCACTTTTTATGCATTTCATATATTTAAATTTAGATTCTTTGTACATATGTGAACTTTATATTATTGTTTCTAGTATAGTTTTGGATTTTTTCTCTGGTATATGACTCAGGGGGAGTCAATCCATTCTTTTCAAGTTTTTATATATGCTTACATTTCTTAGGGGGAGCTCCGATGAAAGTCATAACTATTATACAATGTCCTTTTCCCTTGATGTCAAAGGGGGAGAATATTTTGGAAGATCTTTTGGATATTTTGACATGTTTCCATCAATGAAAAAGGGGGATATTGTTGGAAGTTTGGAGAGAGTGTCATTGATGATGTTGTTTGGAAACATGAGCATGGAAGGTACATAACAATGTGTTGTAGTGTTTTCATTGATTTCAACATTGTAACCTATGTGAATATTTTAGTTGCGTACCATTTTGATCAATTCTAAAAGGTTTTTGAGTTGTTGAGGAAGAAATTTTTGCATGGAGGTTTGGTTTGGTAAAGATAATTATGTGGGAAATTGACTAAGTGTCAATACTGCTGATTCAATGTAGTAGTGCGCTAGATTTTGGTTTTGTACCGATCCAAAAATGAAGATTTCAATCTACAATTCTAACATAATTTTGGTGGATGTTAGATGTATTTGATTCCAAGATTTTATCATGTTTTGAAAAGTGGTTTAAAAGTTATGAGTAATAGAGTTCGGCTTGGAAATTTATATTTTTTTTTTGTATAGTGGTTGTGTGGGAGATTTCAAACATTTCTATGGATGAGTTTTTGAATTTTCACTTTTGAAGATAAGTCCTAGATGGAAATAAATTATGAATTCAAGTTGGCATTGAGTTTTGAGGTCCACGTGTCGAGATGTGGATACACAGTTGAAGGATTTCTCTATTAGATCTTATGCAGTGCCGACCTAATATGTTTGAAGGTATGTGAAGGCTAAATAAGTATTGTGGTTTTATGTGGGATCAATTATAGGTCCATGCCAACCTATTGTAAGTTTTTTTGAGTTTTGTATCTTGACGTGAGATATGTATGATTTTTTTTTAGCCGAAAAGTTATATTTTGGGTGTAACATCTAATTAGGATGACCTAATTGATGTTAGTGGTGATGTGGATATATATGTTGGAAATTTTCAATGTTTTGATGTATGACATGTATATATGATGTGTATTTTGAATTTTCTATAGGTGAATATCGTTAGAGCAAAGAAAATTTAATTTGTGAATGTTGAGTTGAAAATTAGAGTTACACAAATGAAGAGCAAGGTAGAATGTTGAATCAAAATCAAATAAAGTTTGTTTATTGTGCTTCAATGGGACTTTATTCATGCATATGTTAGATGAAATTATAATAGTTCAAAATAGGTTGTGAGCCACCATAACTCTTCTATCTTTTTCTCTATGGAAAATAAGTCCACTTAGATAGTGAGTCCACCTCCAATGAACACTTTTTTAAATATTTTATAATCAATTATAATATATTGTGAGCTAACCCTCACCATGGTTTTTCCCATTTTGGGTTTTCCATGTAAAAATATGGGTGTTCATATGTTATGTGGTGTTATTTTTTCATTGATTCTTTCTTTATTATAGTTGAATATGCTTTGGAAATTGGATGTTTAATGATCGAATCATTTAAGGGAATTCTGATTCACCCCATCCCCCTCTTAGTATTCTGGGTGTTGAATAAAAACTTATCTGTGGAGAAGTGTAGGCTCTCCCACTCAAATGCACTATACAAAAAATAGCTGTAAACTACTAGACTGAAATTTTGTTACTTAGATCTCTCAAACCAAAAGCCAAAATATGATGAAAATTTGGAATCAGATACTTCTAACAACCAACAAAACAATGTTAGAAGCACAAAGTGAAAACTTCAATTGTGGACTAGTGAGGACCCAAAAACAAATGATTTGTCACACTGAATTAGCAGAATTAGCACAGTCAATTTCCAACACAACTTAGTTATCCAGATCAAGCCATCTTAAATTTTTTTATATCATAATCATTTCAAAATGTGTTAAAACCAACCGAAATGATCTACATTAAGTCTTCATACCAAGATACAATTTTGACATCAATGAAAATACTACAATACATATTAATATGCCTTGTGCTTATCCTTCATGCTCATATTGCCAACAACATCAATGACATTCTTCCAACAAGTATAAAATGCATTTTATCATTTATATCTTGTTTATTTTGAGGTATTCTATAGTTTTTTATGAGGTCAATCATGCTTTGTTCTCGTAAGGATGTTGTGACTCTAGATGCCTAATGGATTATTAAGGATAATTGATCCTAGTGTTTATCAAGAAAACACCCCCTTAGAGGTGGTCAAAATATTGAATTGTTTAGTTCTCCACTCAAATAGTTATTTATTGTTTAGAAAATATTAAATTTGAGTGGTCGTATGTCAAATTTTTCATCACAACTGAGTAGAGCATCCAAAATTAGGCCTTGGTCCTTTTGAAAGTTTCCTAAAATTCTCTAAGGAAAAGGATATTTTGGCTTGTGGGTTTTACCCATCCAACTGAACTAGGTATGGTTCACTTAACTCTCCCTACAAGGTTATGATTGGTTGGTGATCCCTATAAAAAAGAAAAAAATGGAGAAAATGAAGAAGGTAAGTTTTTTGCTAGATCCTAGTGTCCATTTGAGCTAGATATTTTCTAAAGCCATTTTTAATTGGTTCACTTGTCTTTTCCTTCTTGGTCCAACTTATTTAGGTTTTCTTGCATCTTGACCACTTATAAGACAAATTCTAATATTTACATAAATTTTATGTCTACGAGAACTTGGCTTCCATCCAAACTAGAATTTTAAGAGATACTTATTTGATTCAATTAGTTTATTACATATTTATTCAATTATAAATCTAATCGAATATATTAGAGAAGTTTGTGGTCCATCTAAACCAAATAAATAAACTTGCTCATTTGTTAGGTTCACTTAGATAATTTCACACACTACCTTATTGACATCATACTGACACCATATGTGAAGTTTCTCCAACCAACTATATCACATATTTCCAAGGCCATCTTAAAATGCTCCACTTGTAGTTTACCGCAAGCCTTCCGATCTTGATGTCATCATTTCTTCATCAACCCTTTGCAATATTTTCTTAACCATCTTGTAGACACCTAAAAATGTCCTCTTACAATACCTTGTCACAACACCACATCATTTCGACATCTTGTAGCATGTTTTTCCCTCGATACCCATGTCATCATCTTATTAGTTAAATAAATCTTAGTTATTTGACTAATTTCATTTATTTCCTATTTATCCATAATCCCTTCTTCTATAATTAATTAATTAAATATTTATTTAATTATTCATGACCATTTATCCTCTCTAATTAAATAATTATTTTAATTGTTTAATTAGTCATTTATCGATTCTTCTATAATTAAATAAATATTTATTTATTTAATTATTCATGACCATTTATTATCTCTAATTAAATAATTATTTTAATTGTTTAATTAGTCATTTATCTATTTTTCTATAATTAAATAAATAAATATTTATTTAATTAGTCATGACCATTTATCCTCTCTAATTAAATAATTATTTTAATTATTTAATTAGTCATTTATCTATTTTTCTATAATTAAATAAATATTTATTTATTTAATTATTCGTGACCATTTATCCTCTCTAATTAAATAATTATATTAATTTTTTAATTAGTCATTTATCTATTCTCCTATAATTAAATAAATCTTTATTTATTTAATTATCTTTTTTACCTTAGTCTATAATTAAATAATGATTTTACACTATTTAATTATATTTCCGCATCATCCCTATCCTTTATTAGATAATGCTTTATCATTATTTAATAAGTTTACCATTTCATTATCCTTCTCATCTTTTTCAGGATTTATTTCCTTTAAAAGAGAAAATCAAAATCTTTCTCTTTTCAAATCTTATCTTATCTTTTTTTATTTCCTCTTTGATCAAATAAAGTAAAAAATTAAATTCTTATCAAATCTTATCAAATCTTATCTCTGTCCACATCAAGGCTCTATAAATATAGCCTCTTAGAAGCCATTTGGGGGAGGATCTTTTGAGTACCCTTACTCTATCGAATTATCTCTACAATGTTTCATCATCTTTCATCCATCATCCTCCATCTTCGAACCTTCACTATATCGTTATGCTGCTAAAGTGAGCAACCAAAATTCCTCCATCGACAATCTTTCAAAATCTTTCATTCTCATGTGAGGCTGAGAAGATCAATGGAGATAAATCAAGTTTAGCATGGATTTGGGTTTGCATTCGCTTGTTATTTTGATTTTCATGCTTGCTCGTACTCTACTGTGCTAGTTAGGATTGATATATTGCTATTTTAGTTTTAATTTTGATTTTTGCCTAACTACATTGGTGAACCCGATGTGAATCCTTTGATCTAGCTTGATTTTTTGTAGGTTTCATTAACTTTTTGTTGCAGATCTGCCATTTTTTGGACAAATCACAAGTTTTACAAATTTCTTCATATATTCTAAACAACTGAAAATTTATCTACAATATTTTCACAGAAGCTTGTGCATCATCTCAAGAGGCTATAGTAAAAAAATTGAGGGTTTATCACCATTTTTGTAGGATTTATCATGATTTTATGTTTTTTCATAAGATTAATTTTTTGGACATAAATCAACACATTTTCCAGAAATGTTTACATTCTAGAAATATCTTTAAATTATAATGAGTGTCTTTTTTGTACAGATTTGATTTTGAGGTCATATAAGGTGCTAAAAATCTGATCTTTATTTTTTGTAGGGTTTTCATAAATCCACATTTTTGGGTGCAAAACAACGAATTTTTCTGACTTCTTTACATTTCTAAAAAGATCTCAGAAAATTTATAGGAGTCTCTTCTTTGATTTTGTATTTTTTAGATCAATAATGTCTTCAAATAATCAAATCTAATTCAACTATGTTAAAACCATGTATCTGAAATTGCAATTTTCTGATGAGCTTATTTTTTTTTATGGCTGCATTATAATATCATTTTTTGATTTTGTAGGTGATCATAAGGAGCTGTACTCGTAGAAATATTAGTTATACATAGTATATTGGAAAGTGAAAACTTTTGGGTGCTCTCATTCTATTATCTCTATCTCTCATTTGATCAATCAATCTTGTTTACAAAACACTTGAATTTGGGGCTTTAAAACAAGCATCTTGATTGTAATCACACTTTGAAATCGGGCTTAAAAAGAACCATTGTCTTCCATCACAATTTTTACTTTGGGTTAAAAAGAACTAGTTCTTCCATTGTTTGCTTACACATATTTCATTTCTAAGGGTCAATTAACAACTGCAAGTGTGAATCGAGTGCGTGTGTGATTAAAAACACCTCACTTGGTTCACTTTTTTCATACCCTTCTTAGGAGGCCTTCTTGGAGCACACACCCCTCCAAGGGATGACCTCAATCAAGGTTTGAATCAAAAGACATACTTTTTTGGGAGTTAAAATATTGTCACTCTTGGCTAAGCCCCAAAGAACTTTATACCTTTGGGAAGTGAAGGTGAAGGGTGGGTTACCCCTTTCTCTCGGCTGTGTGGTAGGATTTTGCTTTCAAATCATACCTAGTCAACCTTGTGCATCCTATCTTAAGACCTAATTGGCCATACCCACTTGACTAACACTACGCTTGTTGTTGTGTATTCGAGTGTTTGTTTCATCATAACATTAATCTTGAAAGACAAATTTATCATTGTGTTTGGTGTGTGTGTTCATGCATTTACATGTGAGATCTTGTGTTTGATATTGCTCAAGTCAAATTTCCAATAGACACTTGCCACATCATCCAAATTATCCAATCTTATCATCCCACATCATATCCTAATCATCATCATCATCTCTTTAATGCAATCAATGTCATTTTACACCATGCCAACATTAGAAGACCTAGTACCCTAATTCCAAGACCTCTAATCACTTTATCAAGCACCAAAACCCTTAGACCAATGAATTATACATGAGCTCCAAGGCCTCATCCAAAAATAGCAACTTCAAACAAACCAATCACCTCAAATACAACATCTCATAGCGCAAGCATAATACCTCATAGCCACTTGTCAAACCCAACAAGCACATCATCCTTTATTCATTCAAAACCAATCAATTCGACCTCATTCCTATGTGGCATCTCACTCCATTTCATATCAATTTAATCTATCCACCTATAAAAACAATTCCATATCACCTTATCCCACATCCTTCCATAACAATTCCACATCACCTTATCCCACCTCTTTTCAAGTCAATCCTACATCAACCTATCAATTCATCCCACAACAAGCACATGCAATCCAAAGTCCACCATCACAACAAGATCAAAAGCCTTTAAGTCTTAATGCTACCTTTGACAATGGGAATGCCAATCTAGCTCATGCACCCTATAACTTTATTATACCACCATCCAATCAGATTTCTATCCCTAAGACACCATGTCCTAGTCATAATCCATTGGACTCTCCTCCTTCTAACCCATTAAACTCTTCATTACCCCCACCATCATCTAATCCTCCATCAAATCTATGCCCTAAATTTCAAAGGTAAACCTATGAAATTACCCAAATCCACCCATCCACCTACAAAGGATGTGACCCAAGGGCTACTAGCAAGGAATCAAACGTTTCCATGTCATCCAACTCATATGTTTGAACCTACAAAAGAGTTGTAAAATATCATGCCTATTCTTACAACCCTATCATGTAGTCTCTCCCTTGAGCCTATTCAAGAATCTCCCCCATTGAGCCCAAGTAAACCTCCATCATGTCTCCATGTTGTTGACCATCTAGAACATGTCGAGCCTGTTCAAGAGTCATCCCCTTCCACTTCCATTCAAGCAACCCAAGAGCTATATCAAGACTCTACTCAAAATCATGCGGAAAAATCAAGCCCTAGTCCTAATCAAGATCAAATCACTTTCATTCAACCTATTCATAACCTATATATTTTTTATGATCAAGATATTACCTATGAAGAATATATCTATGAGAAACTTGATCCTATACCTATCCATGAGAAATATATCCCAAATGCACCTTCACCTAGTCCTATTCATGATCCATCAACATCTACTTCCCTTGATGAGACATATGCTTCCCAAGCACACATAGAATATCAAACAAATACCTTGGATCTAAGTGAAAACAATTCTAATCAAGATCCTAATGATCCTCCATCACCCACTATTGACCCCATTGCAAGTCATCCATCATACCCACTTGGTCTGTCCACCCTCATTCATGAATGTTCCCTCTTAGAACCACAACCACCATTATCCACTTCACCATCTCCATCCAATAAGGAGCTCATGTCTAGTGTTCTAGCTACACCTAGTCCCATTTTCCACAGCGTACTCCAAAACATGAACTACCAAGGTAAAGGTTTAGTCCTTCATGAACAAGGTATTTTGGATCCCATCCATGTCAAAGTCCCTCCACGCTCATTTTTCATTGGATACCCACCCCAAGGAAAACAAGCTAAAGATGTTGGTACTTCCTCCATCCATCCTAAGTCCTCTTTCCACCATAAATCTATTCATAAACCTAAAACATATGTTTTCATCCCTCCTCTATCATCCTAAAAATGTCAAAAGCATGTGACCGTACACCTTCCACCATTTCTTCCAACTCCTAATATCCCTCCATCTAATCTACCCCCGTTACTCCCAACACCTAATATCACCATTATACAATCCCCTTATCCTTCCATCCATAGATCATCTAAACATGGAGCTTCCACTCATTCCACCATACCCATGGGATTCAAAAGAAATAATTTCAATGCCTCTACTATAAAGCAAGAAATCCTAAGGGTCCTCATGCCCTAGGACATAAAATAAAAGAATCAAAGAAAAATCCATCGAAAAAGCTATATAAGCCCATACTTCCAAAAGAAAAGTCTAAAAACAAAATGGTTTGGGTACCTAAGCAAAAAGAAATCAAGTCAAATGAGGCATCCACATCACAAAAATTCCAACCATTTGCTTCCACCTCACATTCCCACTCTATGCAAGAATCTCATATTCCATCCCACAAGCAAAATAAAAGTCATAAAAATACTAAGTCTATGTGGGTACCTAAAGAACTTCATCACCCATCTCCTAAGAAAACATCTCCATTGCTTCCTACACCCCTTCCACATCAAAATATTCAATGTTTATCATAGTGTGTGCAACCATTAGTCATGGTTCCCTTCCATTTCATAAAAATTCCACCTACCTCCATCTCCTCATCCTTCACTCATGATCCTACATATCTCCCCCATCACCTTCCTATGGTCCATGCTTTGAGCTAAGTCTCCCCTTCATCTTCTTTATAGAATCCACATCATAATCCACTATTCCCCATCCATCCTTGAAAAATCCTTTCATAATACACCATCTACCTAATCCATCTCACACTCATGTAATTCCTTAACAACATCTATGAGAACACTTGACATGGTTCATGCAGTGACATCCATCTAGCAGGACTATCACCTTTGATGGAACTAGACACTAGAGTCCCTCCTATCCATATTCCCCTTCTCCTTTACAAAAAAAAAAATAAAAAAATTCAAAAAAAGAGAAAGAAAATAAACAAAAAAAAAGTAAACAGAAATCCCTTCGTCCAACGGTGAAAACCTGGTAAATAGGTGCCCTAGATAAGTACCATGATGAAAACCTGGTAAACAGGTGTCATGAGTAGGTTGATCTTATATGTCCCTTACACTTGGGGGCACAATTTATCATCTATCCAACCTATCATTTTCATGTCATATCATTCTACCTTACCATCCTACCATCTTTAGCCATCATACCTAGCTATCTTATGTGAGCTCATTTATCCTCCCTTCCTCCTTTTGATTTTGATGAAGATATAGGGGAAAATTTTTGAAATAATTTTTGGTTATCTCTTGACATACCTTATCCTTTCCAACCAGTCATATCATTATCCTATTTTCATATGAAAATCCTAAGTATTGTACCTAGAATACGGCATGTTATTTCTATGCGACATAGTCTTTGGAGATCACATCCTTGCTATCTTATGATGCATACATCCATTCTATTCACTATGACCTATCATTTTAATCCATCCATCTATCATGAGCCTTTTATCCCTTATCCTATCACCCACCATTTCATCCATCAATCCCATCTAGTTCCTTTCACCTAGACTTGGTTTTCCCTTTTCATTGATATCTAGCACAAAGGCTATGCAAATTGTCATCTCAAAACATTTCAAAAATCCAAAAAAAAATCAAAACATTTTAAAAATCCAAAAAAATCAAAACATTTCAAAAATACAAAAAAATTGGAAAAAGGTCTTGAAAAAAGATAAAAAAAATCAAATAGCCAACAAAAATACAAGAAATAAAATCAATCCATCCAATCACTTCTTCCAATTTCATCTAATCAATCATCTTCATCAAATCCATTCATCAAATCATCTTCAATCAATCCAAGCAACAATCCAAATGCAAGTCATCATCAATCCATACCAATCAAGTCAATCAATCTTGTCAAATTATCCAATGGAATCAATGGTCTTGATCCTAATCTTGTCGTAAACCAAATCAATCAATCAATTATAATCATCCTTGTTTTGATCTAGGGATATATCATTCCCCGCAACGACAACACTATCATCAGCATAAATTAGTCAATCAATCAACGATTTATAGCTTGACAAGGGCAATACCTTGTTTTTTTTTTGAATCATTTGTGCATGCTTGCTTGCTTTATTGTGTGTGTTATCATTTTATCTTGCATTTGCATCAAATTTGTATCATTCCAACTAATATTCATACCTTGTGTATGTTGGAATAGCTATTTGCATTATCCTTTTCATCTAAGGTCATATCATACCTTTTGTGCATTAGGACATTAGTGCTCTAAGTTTACTTCCTCATACATTTAGACAAGGTTATATTATTTTGGGGCATGAGACACATCAACACCCTGGTCCTTATACCTTGGTGCATAATGTCTAGTGCTATATCAAACATCATGATTGCTCACTTTCTTGCAGCATAATGTATCATTCATCCACTTCCTATCTTGCATCATTCATCTTGTCCCTCCTTATCATTTCATTTTGAGAGCATATCTGTGTCCTTCCAACCCGCCTATCCTCTTGAGGGGGCATCATCATCCTATTCTTATATCATCATCATCCCATCCTTTTCCCCATCTCATCATCATCCTATCTTTCTATCATTATCCATTTTCCTCTATCCATACTTTAGCTTCTTTGAAATGATGTTACTCGACACAAATCTCATCATCTCAAACATTATCTCAAAGAGGGGCAAAATGTAGACACCTACAAATGTCCTCTTATGATACCTTGTCACCACATCAAATCATTTTGACATCTTGTAGCATGTTTTTCCCTAGATACCCATGTCATCATCTAATTAGTTAAATAAATCTTAGTTATTTGACTAATTTCATTTATTCCCTATTTATCCATAATCCCTTCTTCTATAATTAAATAAATATTTATTTATTTAATTATTCATGACCATTTATCTTCTCTAATTAAATAATTATTTTAATTGTTTAATTAGTCATTTATCTATTCTTCTATAATTAATTAATTAAATATTTATTTAATTATTCATGACCATTTATCCTCTCTAATTAAATAATTATTTTAATTGTTTAATTAGTCATTTATCTATTCTTCTATAATTAAATAAATATTTATTTATTTAATTATTCATGACCATTTATGATCTCTAATTAAATAATTATTTTAATTGTTTAATTAGTCATTTATCTATTCTTCTATAATTAAATAAATAAATATTTAGTTAATTATTCGTGACAATTTATCCTCTCTAATTAAATAATTATTTCAATTGTTTAATTAGTCATCTATCTATTCTTCTATAATTAAATAAATATTTATTTATTTAATTATTCACGACCATTTATCCTCTCTAATTAAATAATTATTTAATTATTTAAGTAGTCATTTATCTATTCTCCCATAATTAAATAAATCTTTATTTATTTAATTATCTTATTTACCTTCGTTTATAATTAACTAATGATTTTACACTATTTAATTATCTTTCTACATCATCCCTATCCTTTATTAGATAATGCTTTATCATTATTTAATAAGTTTACTGGTTCATTATCCTTCTCATCTTTTTCAGGATTTATTTCCTTTGAAAGAAAAAATCAAAATCTTTCTATCTTTTCAAATCTTATCTTGTTTTATTTCCTCTTTGATCAAATAAAGCAAAAAATAAAATCGTTATCGAATCTTATCAAATCTTATCTCCGTCCACATTAAGGCTCTATAAATATAGCCTCTTAGAAGCCATTTGGGGGAGGAGCTTTTGAGTACCCTTACTCCGTCAAATTATCTCTACAATCTTTCATCATATTTCATCCATCATCCTCCATCTTTGAACCTTCACTATATCGTTATGCTACTGAAGTGAGCAACCAACATTCCTCTATCAACAATCCTTCAAAATCTTGCATTCTCATGTGAGGTTGAGAAGAGAAATGGAGATAAATTGAGTTTAGTGTGGATTTGGGTTTACATTCGCCTGTTATTTTGATTTTCATTCTTGCTCGTACTCTATTGTGCTAGTTAGGATTGATATATTGCTATTTTAGTTTTATATTTGATTTTCGCTTAATTACACATCTGAATCATATATTTCCAAGGCTACTCTCTTGTTGGATGTTGTGGTTGCGTTGTTGATATGTGGTTGTCATTGATATCAACACTATTAGCATTGATGATTTTGAAGACTGTTTATGTCGAGGATATTGAGAAAATTATAATAAATATGTTGCAGGGAGTCTGTGAAGTTGTGAAGATTAGAATGGTGGAAAACTATGTACATTGATATTCAAAAGTCACACATTAAAGGGTTTTTTGTTGAGCCTATCTAGTATGTTGTCCGAAAGTTTCAGAGGTGTGCATCAAGATTGGATAAAGTTATGAGTTTCTGAGTTCCTACAATTATTCTGTTACTGTAGCAGGTGTTTTTGGAAGAAGAGAATGTAATTCTGGTAAATTAATTTATTGTGTATGCTCCTAAGATGTTCAGTGATGTTTCTAGATCATTATCTATCATTGTGGTACATCCACGTTGATCAGTGTGCTCATGATCGGAGATTTTCCTTTGCGTGTTTGAGTTTTTCATGTTCTTGGCTGACATGATGGTCGTAGCGTGTTGTGGATCCTTATGGATTAATTTCTTAATGCTTGTTGTGTTCAAGGATGTTGATTTAGGTCTTCATTATGTTGTGTCCAACTTAGGTCAGTGCACATTGAGATTTGTTCATGAATTGGGCCAACAGTTTGTGCTCATCTATTATTTATTTGTGGCCAACAAAGTTGTTGATGCAAATTCATGTAGCTGATATATAAGAGCGATTTTTTCTTCATTTTTGAAGTGTGCGAGGTACACTCAATGAATGTTTATGAAGTGTGAATGTGAAATGTGAGAATAAATATCATATCATTCAATTTCAGAGCAGAGTGAAGAAGATTAAGCGAAGTGTGAAGAAGTGTTTATGTGCCTAACTAGAATTGTCATCATGCTTTTGTAGAAGCTAATTTCTTAGTTCAACCTCATCAGATGGATTTAATATAATTATTTTATGTAAGGCAGTGATCCTTCCCTTTGAGCAGTGAGATTTAGGCAGTGTGCCTGAATGCATGTGCATTCCTTATTCATTTTTCATTATACTTCTAATAGGGTATAATCTTGTGGACTAACATCCACCATGGTTTTTCCCTTAACAGGGTTTCCACATATAAAATATTGGTGTTCATTTGTTTCTGATGTATTGTTGATTGATGCTTTCATTGTTAATTATCAGCTTTGAGATTGAAAGTTGATAAAGGTTAAATAAGTTTAAATTTTGTAACAACTGATTCAACCCTCTCAATTGTCTATCCTTGTTTTGCCAAAAATTGGTATTAGAGCAGGTTCCTTTGAAGAAGTTTAATAGCTTGAGGTGATCCGAGATGAAATCATACAAGAAGGATAGTCCCAGATTCGATGGTACAAATTACTCTCTATGGAAGGTCATAATGGAGTGTCATTTAAAGTGTATTGGTGAACCCTTCTGGAAGATTACAAAGAACATATATAATATTCCTCAGAATGGTACCACTACTCCTGATGAGATCAAAGAATATGAAAATAATATCAAGGCTATAGAAGCATTGCTGAGTGCTTTGAAAAATTCAAAGATGAAAAATGTGATAGGTTTGAAGACAACACATGAGATTTGGAAGAAATTGGAAAAATTGTATGAAGGAGATGCACAAGTGAAGATTGCTAAGCTAACAAGTCTAAAAGGAAAGTGGGAGAATTTGAAGATGAGTGAAGATGAAAACATTGCTGCTTTCATGTAGAAATAAATGGACTAGTGATGGGTATTAGGTGTGTGGGTGGAATTATGGAAGAAGATGTGATTGTGGCTAAAGTGCTCAGATTAGTGTCTAATTCTTACAAAATGAAAGCTCATGCTATTGAAGAGCTCAGGATAGTAACAAATGTGACAAGAGACATGCTGATTGGTAAACTTGCTACTTTTGAGTTGAATGAATTTGGTGAGTCTAATTCTAAGACAAAATCTGTATTTAAACCTATTGTATCCGAAAAAAGCCAATAGAGATATGATCTGAGAGAAAGTTCTGGAAATAAATTCAAGTATGAAGATGAGATGAAACAGATTGAAGATGAAGAAAGAGAGCTAGAAGAACTGGAAGAATTGATTGTGAAGAGAGAATCTAAAGGACATGGTAAGTATAAAGGAAAGATGGATATTAAATATTTCTCTTGTAGTAAGATAGGTCATTTTGCATCAAGGTGTCCTGAAAGAGTTTCTAAGTACAAACCTGACAAGTCTAGATTTCAAAAGAAATGTTATTATGCTAAAGAAGGTGTTACTGATGATGAATCTGATAAAGAATCTAGAAATGAATATGGATGGGTATTCATTGCTATCAAGGAAAATGGTACGATGTCCATTGAATCTGCTAATAATTAGAATATTGAGAAAGCTCTTGCAACCAAAATAGATGAAAAGGATGAATGGGTTATTGACAATGGATGCTCACATCATATGACTGGTGACAAAATCAAGTTCATAAGCTTGGAAAAGTATGACGGTGGTGTTGTAAGATTTGGAGACAATAATGCTGGTGTCATTTGTGGTAGATGCACTATTTCTCTTGGTGGTAAATACAATACTGATGATGTCCTTTATGTTGAAGGATTAAAGCATAACTTGTTGAGCATTGGAAAGATGGTAGACAAGGGATAAAATATTCATTTCAAAGATGGAAAGTGTAGGATTTTGGGAAGCTCTGGAAATGTAATTGCTTCAGGTACAAAGATAAGAGGTAACATTTTTCACTTAAGTGCTACTAGTGAAAGCTGTTTAATTGCTCAAGTTGATGTAAGCTGGTTATGGCATAGGAGGTTGTGTCATGTAAATTTTGATAAAATTGTCAAAGTAAGCTCCACACAAGCAGTTAGAGATCTACCTAAGTTAGTGAAGCCTACTAACACTATATGCAAGGAATGTCAGATGGGAAAGCATACAAGAATTTATTTTCAGAGCAAACAACATCATTCAAATGGAATACTAGAGTTGGTACATACTGATCTATGTGGTCCATCCAAAATTAGAAGTCTACAAGGAGAAAGGTACTTCATGTTGATTATTGATGATTGCTCTAGGATGATATGGGTTTCTTTCTTGAGAGAAAAACATGAAGCACTAGAAAAGTTCAAATGCTTCAAGGCTATGGCAGAAAATGAGATAGGATTGAAGGTTAAATACTTAAGATCAGACAGAGGTGGTGAATTGACTTCCTGGGAGTTCAATTCATTTTGTGAAGAGCATGTAATCAAAAGATAGTTATCTACTCCCCAGACCCCTCAACAGAATGAAGTTGTTGAAAGAAAGAACAAAACAATTCTAGATGTTGCTAGAACTATGATGTTGGAAGGTAATGTTCCTCATATCTACCAGAGAGAAGCTGTAAGCACTACTGTATACACTATCAACTGGATAAATGTTAATGTTAATTCTAGTAAGACTCCTTTTGAGCTGTGGTTTGGTTATAGAACTACTGTTGAATATTTCAAAATATTTGGAATTAGATGTTATATCAAGAGAGATGAAGATATTGGCAAGTTTGATGCTAGAAGTGATGAAGGAATCTTTTTGGGTTACTCTACTAAGAGAAAAGACTACTGGTGTTACAATAGAAGATTGAAGAAAATGGTTGAAAGTGCAAATTTTAGAGTTAATGAAGACACTGTTAGATCATCCAGACATTGTGGATATGACTCAGCTGACCAACACGATAGTACTGATAATGGAAAGAATGTGCAGACACAAAATCTAATTCAAATTGTTCTAGTGAATCAAGAGAATCATGAAGGAGAAGCTTGTGGAAGTACATAAGAGAGAACAAAAGAACCATAAATTAGAGAGAATCCCAAAGTCCCAAGGTATGTAAAGCTAAATCATTCTAAAAATTAGATTATAGGAGATAAGAACAAAGGTGTGCAGACTAGAAGAAGAATTGTAGAAGAATATTGCCTGATTTCAAAAAATGAGCCTAGCAATGTCAATGAAGCATGTAAAGATGAATATTGGATGGAAGCAATGAAGGAAGAAATAATGCAGATAGAGAAAAATGATTCATGGATTCTTGTTCCTAGACCTCAAGATAAAAAAGTGATTGGAACCAAATGGTTCTTTCAGAATAAGTTGAATGAACAAGGTGAAGTGGCTAGAAATAAAGCAAGATTGGTATGTAAAGGGTACTCACAAATGGAAGGTATTGATTTTGAAGAAACCTTTGCCCCTATTGCTAGAATTGAAACTGTAAGGTTATTTATTGCTTATGCTACTTTCAAGAATTACAAATTTTATCAAATGGATGTGAAGTCAACATTTCTGAATGGTGAATTAGAAGAAGAAGTTTATGTTGAACAACCAGATGGATTTCAATTGATTGATGAAAAAGATATGGTTTGTCAGTTGAAGAAAGCACTGTATGGACTCAAACAAGCGCCTAGAGCTTGGTATGCTAGATTGGATAAATACTTGTTGAAGCTTGGATTCAATAAAGGTACTATTGAGATCAATCCATATTTCAAGATGGATCAGGATAAAGAGTTGATTATTGAAGTCTTTTTTGATGACATTATCTTTGAAGGTGATGATGACTTATGCATGAAGTTTGCTAATGAAATGAAAAGTGAATTTGAGATGTCAATGATTGGAGAGCTGAAATTTTTCTTAGGATTACAAATTACTTAGTTAGAGGATGAAATATTCATATCTCATTCCAAATATGTAAGAGTTACTAAAAAAGTTTGGCATGTAAGACTCAAAACCAGTTGGTACACCCATGGTAATTGAATGCAAGTTAACACAAAATGATGATTCTCCTAAAGCTAATCAAACAAGGGACATGCCAATGATTGGTGGATTACTCTATTTAATTCAAGCTAGACCAGACATTATGAATGCTGTATGTATGGTTGCTAGATATCAAGCTGATCCAAAGGAATCAAATCTGATTACAATAAAGAGAATTTTTAGATACTTGAAAGGAACAGTTGATTTTGGGCTATGGTATCCTAAGGATGATAATATTACTCTGAATGCCTTTAGAGATGCAGATTGGGTAGGAGATGTAGATGATAGGAAAAGTAAAAGTGGTGGTTCATTCTTCTTAGGGAAGAAGTTGGTGTCTTGGCTAAGTAAAAAGTAGAATTCCATTTCCTTATCTACTGCTAAGGCATAATATATTGCAGCTGCAAAAAATTGTACTCAAGTAATGTGGATGAAGCAGATGCTAAGACATATTATAATTGAGTATGATGAGCCTATTGGTATATTTTGTGATTAATCAAGTGCCATTAACATTTTCAAGAATCCGGTGTTACATTTAAAAACAAAACATATATCTATCAAGTATCACTTTTTGAGAGACAAAGTGAGTGATAAAGAAGTCAAACTAGAGTATGTGCCCACTAAGGAACAAATTGCAGATATCTTTAATAAACCATTGCCTAAAAATATTTTTGAGTATCTCAGAGGAAAATTAGGGGTGATTTCCCCTCCTAATATGAACTAAGATGCAAGTCTTTTCATCAATCCATGCACTCATAGTCATATCTTGTTTCAGATTGATGTTGTGGTGGCTGCTACTCAAGGGGAGTAGTCAGATGATTTAGATATGTGGTTCAGAGCTTGTGTACCTTTTTCATTGATGTCAAAGGGGGAGAAGTGTAATGTGAAAAACCTTGTAAGATCCAAGGGGGAGAAGAGTACTGTGTGGAGAGTTAGTTGTGTTAATGGTATTTTTCACATCATGTGTTTCCATCAATGCCAAAGGGGGAGATTGTTGGATATTGTGGTTGTGTTGCTGATATGTGATTGTCATTGATGTCGACACTATTAGCATTGATGATTCAAAAGGTTGTATATTTTGAGGATATTGCAAAAATTAGAATAAATATGTTGCATGAAGCTATGAAGATGTGAAGATAAGAATGGTGGAAAGTTGTGTACGTTGATATTCACAAGTCACACATTAAAGGGTTTGTTGTTAAGCCTATCTAGTATTTTTTTTGAAAGTTTCAGAGGTGCACATCAAGATTGGAGAAAGTTACGAGTTTATGAGTTCCTACAGTTATTTTGTTACTATATCAGGTGTTTCTAGAAGAAGAGAATGAAATTATGGTAATTTAAGTTGTTGCGTATGCTCTTGAGATGTTCAATGATTTTTCTAGATTGTGCTCTATCATTGTGGTACATTCGCATTGATCGGTGTGCTCGTGATCAAATATTTTCTTTGTGTGTTTGAGTTTTTCATGTTCTTGGCCAACATGATGGTGGTAGCATGTTGCGGATCCTTATGGATTAATTTCTTAATGCTTGGCATGTTTGAGGATGTTGATTTAGGTCTTCATTATGTTGTGACCAACTTAGGTTGGTGCGCATTGAGATTTGTTCATGAATTGGTCCAACAGTTTGTGCTCATCTATTATTTATTTGTGGCCGACAAAGTTGTTGATGTAAATTCATGTAGCAAATATATAAGAGTGATTGTTTCTTCATTTTTGAAGTGTGCGAGGTACGTTCAATGAATGTGTATGAAGTGTGAATGTGAAATGTGTGAATACAGATCAGATCATTTGATTTTAGAGCAGAGTGTGAAGAAGATTGAGCGAAGTGTGAAGAAGTGTTTATGTGCCTAACCAGAACTGTTATCAGGCTTTTGTAGAAGCTAATTTCTCAGTTCAACCTCATCAGATGGATTTAATCTGATTATTTTATGTAAGGTAGTGAACCTTCCCTTTGAGCAGTGAGCTTTAGGCAACGTGCCTGAATGCATGTGCATTCCTTATTCATTTTTCATTATACTTCTAACAGGGTATAATCTTGTGGACTAACATCCACCATGGTGTTCCCCTAACAGTGTTTCCATGTATAAAATATTGGTGTTCATGTGTTTATGATGTATTTTTGATTCATGCTTTCATTGTTAATTATCAGATCTGAGATTGAAGGTTGATAAAGGTTAAATAAGTTTAAATTCTGTAACTGATTCCCCCCCCCTCTCAGTTATCTATCCTTGTTTTGACAACATTCTCCAAATCAGTTCACTTTCCTTTTCTCCCATGCCATCTATTTTCTAACATCACCATGTATTTTACTGACATCTATTGAACACTTGGATTACTAAGAGGGGGGTGAATCAATATTCCTTTAAAAAACTTAAACATTTAAACATCCGATACTTATAGCATGTTCAATTATAGTAATGAAATAAATCACGAAAACATCCAATAATATCACATAACACAAGGGAACCAAGAATTTTATGTGGAAAACCTAAAATGGAAAAACCACGGTGAGGATTAGCTCGGAATATATTATAACTGAATATAGTATATTACAAAAGTGCTCATTATAGGTGGACTCATTGTCCAAGTGGACTCACTTCTCACTAAGAAAAAAAAAGAGATAGAATAGATTGTGACACACAACCAAGTGTTGCACTATTACAAAAGGCATTTACAATATGTTGGAATACAATTTCATTGAAGCTTAGAATACAAAATTAAAACTCTTCGTACTGATCTGACTTAATAATTTTCTCTACTTTGGATTCACACAATTCATATTCAAAAAATATTATCACATATCCCTTATAATCTAAATATCAAAAATGATCTCTTATATACCCTTTTCACTCATAACATCAATTAGGTCGGTCTAATTAGATGTAATACACCTAATATGAAAATTCTCCAAATGTATACCCAAATTCGAATACATAGACCTCAAAACATCAAGCCAACTAGAATGCACACTCATTTGACATCTTTCAACACTTCCAAACATCCATATAGCAAAAAAGAATCTACAAAAAGTGTGGAATCATCAACCAATACATATTGAACTAGAAATTTCTAAAACTACCAAGCTAAACTTCTATTATTCATAACTCCAAAACCAAAAACCAAAACAAGATGGAATTTTGGAATTAAGTTCTACTAGCCAACAAGATTATACTAGAAGTGTAGAGAAAAATCTTCAACAATGAACCAATTTAGATGTAATTACCAGATCCCTTGTACAAAAAATCATTGATATTAACACTTAGTCAATTTTCATCACAATTGTCTTCATCAGATCAAACCTTCTTACAAAATTTTCTTTCACAATCATCTTCAACCATGCTCATGAAACTCAAATTGATCTGCACCATAGTCTTTGTATTGGGATACAACATTGACATCAATGAAAACATTGTAATGCATAACTCTATGTACCACATGCTCATATTGCCAAAAAATGCATAAATGGAATCTCCTTAATCTTCCAACAATCTCTCCCTTTTTCATTAATGGAAACATGCAAAAAAATCTCTAAAATTAATCTCCCCCTTTGACATCAAGGGTAAAGGGCATATGTGTCAATTCTTCATCTACACCGAATCTCCTCCTGACAAATATGTTCATATATACAAACTGAAAAAATAAAGTAACCCCCCCTAAGAATGTTATGCACCAAAACCATATCAAAAACTTGAATCGAAACACTCTGTACACAGTCCGCATATATACAAATAAATCTGAAATAGGGTATGTGCAGGATCATGATGGGCCAAAAAGTGGTGATATGTAAGTGATATGATGGTCCATGTGATTGGCGACTTTCATTTTAACCCAAAATTGATGAAATGAAAAGGGTTTTTAAAGGAGATTCTCTACTTTCCACCAATAAAAAATATGCTTTACTTTGAATTTAATAAATAATTACTATTCATTTTCTATTTGAATTACGACTAAATTCCTGATTGATAGGTTGATTGAAAAACATCTATAGCTTTCAAACAATATCACATTTTTTAAATCCGAAACATGCATCACATTCTATGCTTCACATACTATAGGATTAAAAAAAATGAATTTCATGAAGTTTTGACCAAGTTAAGGTGGTCAGACATATGAGTATTTATATTTTTAAAAAGTTATCATAAAAAATTCATAAGTAATTATTTACTTGGAAACAAATTACAAAAAAATATGCATCACATCAGGACATGAGTCCTCTACTTATATCTAAAATATTATAAAAAAATATTATCATTTTATTGTGGTTAGGGTAGTTAGACAGACACCTACTTCTTATTTTTTCCCTGAAATTTAAGTACTATTGCATTGAAATTTCAAATTTTCACCAAATAGATTTTAAAAATAAATAAACCTAGTAGTTTAGAAACTACATTCAATTTTCTACAGATTCTATTCTTACATATTTTTGAAATAATATAGATAACTTTTTCAAATTTTTATGTCAAGTTGCCTAACTCTGATTTTTTGAATTTTCATTGCCACTTAAGGGCCTATTTTTTCCATGATGATCTTGCACATACCCAATAATGAATTGAAAAATGCATAAAAAGTAGCAATACTATTAACCAGAGGAGGTTGACTCTTTGAGCTTCTCAACGTGAGCTTTCCAAACCTATTTCCCCTCTTCCTAGATTCTCTTGGCTATGCCAAGCATTCTGCATTGAGTTTCAAGCTCCATCAAACTGTTTTCTCCTTCTTTGAGAGTGTTGGGTACGAGGTTGATCTTGGTAGAATTCTCAAAACTCATTAAGTCACTAAAAAATAATGTGAACTTTGAGTTCACCAAGTCCCCGATGTTCCCAAATTGCATGATAATATTTTCATTTTGTCCTTGTAGTGGAAGTATTTCTCATACAAGTCCTCAATCGCTGATTTTATGCTTCCATATAGGTCTTGTGTAAGATCATATGCATTGGAAGCTCTATATGTTTATGACTTAATCAAGTCCATTTCATCTTTGATACTCTTTGTGGCTCCAAGCCACTTCATACAAAATTTAAATAAGGCTTTGGCTCAACCATGCAAGCCTTGCACCCTTAAGACTATCTTGGAATTTGTTGTGTGCATGTGCACACTTTTATGTGATTTCCAATAGCCTCTTCTCACTCATTTTTTTTTCCATTTCTCCTTCCAATTCCCTTTTTCAAATTTTCTTCCAAACCAAAGGCATATTCTTTAAATGAATCAATCAACAATTTAAGGTTTTCCATACCTGGCAATGAATTATCAATTGTAGTCCTAGGTATGGCCTCTTGGAGTGTCTTTACTGCCTCCTCAATTAACTCTCCACTCTTTTTGTTAGTCTCTATTATACCCTTTCGAGAAGATGCATGTAATACATCTCCTAATTGAAGCTTGTGGTGTGGGGAAATATTATCAAGGTCCACATTCCCCTGTTGCATTGGTAATTGTAGCAGTTGGACCGATACGACAGGTTGGAATTGGAGCTTCATGCTTATTAAGTTTTTCAATGAATCTCCAGAGGTGCCAGAGGATTCACTAGTAGCCTTCACACTCTCCATAGTCTTTTCCTTCAAATCATTTTCCATCTTACCAAAGCTCACTTGTGTATTTGCTTCTTTTTTGCATCTCCATATGCATCTTCATTCTTTTCCTCATTTTCCTTGTCATCCTTCTTCTCTACATCACCATTTTCCTTTTCATCATCCTTAGTTGCATTATTTTCTCCAGCAGACTGGTCTGTGTTATTTGAAGGAGTAACTATCTCCAGTTTTCCTTGTATATTCTCAACATTTTGTTTATATATCAGAGGAGGAGTATCCTCCTTTACAATGTATTCTTCGATCACTGCTTCCTCAACATTCTTCTCTATCATTTCTTCCACTTTAGGAGGTGTATTATCTTGTGCATCTTCTTTGTTTGCCTCATGCTTATGTTGAGAATCATCCATTTGCACATCACCTTCAATATTTTCTTCCAAAGTAGGTGTCTCCACATTCACTTCCTCTTTGCTCTTCGGGGTCATTCCTAACTTCTGTGCTATCTCTTCTACCTTTTCAATACTCTCCTTCCTAAGTCTCTCGATATCATTTTGATTTCTACCCATAAGGGTTTTCACCCTTTGCTAAGTTCTAAGTTCCTTATTGAACACTATGGACAAAGTGGATTTGCTTTCCTCAGAGAGAGGAGCACTTATCTTTTCCAATGCATAGTCTCTTAACCTTGCCTCTTCATCTATAGCTTCTTTCCTTCTTTCTATCAAAAAATTCCATAAATCCGTAGGTATTTGTTTCTTTACGTTTCACATGTCAATTTCAAGAACAAAAATATACTTAATGATAGCTTCTATAATGGCAGCCTTATCCATCTCATCTGATTCATTATATAGGGTTGCAGTTTCTGCTAACATCTCATTTTGTACTATACCATTGAAAAGTGATTCTAAGTTCATGGGAGTGTGTGTTCTTACCAAATATTTCTTCTTTTGTTTCTTTTTCAGCATCTTCTTCTGACTTGTTTTTGATTTATTCTTTTCTGGTGACACCTTATTGGTGGCTTCTTTCTTCTTCTCTCACATGTGGACTACAAAAGCTTTCTTTTCCTTCTCTATTTCTTCTTCATTATTTGTATCAATGATATCAAATTTCTTTCTTCTAACACTTGCTTCACCTTTCCTTTTGTGGACCAACTATGGTCCTTCTTCCTCCCCTTGTTCTTCTTCATCCTCTTTAACATTTACACTTGTGAATTTTTCTCTTACTAGTTTATATTTTTTTCTCTTCTTGGCAGGGGGTGTAGGTGGTGTTATCGAAGTAGCCTTCTTCTTCCTAGGCCTTGTAATTCACACAACCTAAGGGGACTTCTCCTTCATCGGAGGACTTTTAGTTGATTTTCTCTTTTCTCATGTATGGGGTTTAGTCCCAAAGGAATTTTGAATAGTAGGAGGGATGGTAGCTATTCTACCAGATCTTCTAGTGCCTGATGAGCTTCTTGGAGATCCATCCCTTGCTCTTGCTTTCTCCACTTGACCTTTTGTGAAGCCCATGTCCTCCACAAACTGTGCAACCATCTTTTCAACCTTCTTCTTTATTATTGGTTTCTTCTTCTCCATATACACCTCCATTTATTTTTCTTCATAGGTGCCATATCTTCCTTCTATGGTGTCCTTAGGCTTGTTAAGCATGTAGTCCACAGATGCCATAATTTCCTACTCAGTAATCTCATATCCCATCTCTAGGATCCATATTGTTCTTGGTTCAACTGTTTGTATGATACGTTCATCCTTAGAAACCATAAAAAATATCTCTTATATATTTCCACCATTTTTCATGAAATTCTTTCTCTCTCTTTCAATATTTTCTCAAATATTGCAAAGAAAGATTCAAGTACTTCATCTTGTGCCTTTACATCACCAAGATCTCTTAGAAAGTCTTTGATATGATGTGTACCTAGTCTTCCTTTCAGCCATGTCACACTTTTGGTTCTAGGGAGTTCTCTCAATAAATAGAAAAGTAAGAAAACAATCAAAGTACCATACTTGAATGCATATTTCTTATCCTTTATTTGTTTCAAATTCTCCATTAACCATTTTCTCAATAATTCACAACGATCATAATCAACACATTTTTCAACCATTTCATAGGTTGTGTTGATTATGGTTACAGATATAGAATTATCCTGGTTGGAGAAATAGAAGTTGTAGCCTATCATCATGCTTGCATAATTCATAACTCGATTTATAATATTATTCACTTTCAAATCCCTTTTGTCATATGTGGCACCAGTGAGTTGCATCACAACGTCATTCTTGATAGATTTCAGTACTGGAATGGGTCCAGTGGCACACAACCCTATGACTTAATCACTTCTTTAGTAATCATCCTAGGCAGGTCTATCCACAAGAATTTATCATGAATGCAGCTTAAAAAAGTTCTCACCCATTTATCATTATGGAAAAAGTTAGGAAACCCTTTCCAGACTCCAAGTTTCTTCACAACTAGGTTTTGATATTTCAATTTCAGTGTGAATTCGTCACTAGTAACTTCCTTTATACACACATCGCCCATATTGGAATGGTCATATTCTTCAAGCATACCATGGATATATATTCTAATTTCTTATGTGTGTAAAATTTTATAAGGTTATAAAATAGTGTTTCACATATTCCCTCACCTCATCATGCAAATGAAGAAGAAGATAGCAATTCATGAATTTTATTTTCTATTGCTTCTTCCTTCTATGCTTTAAATTGATTTAATCATTTTTAGTTAGATATTAATCAAATATTTATACTATATATGATTATTATTTTAATATTTTGGCTATTTATTTACTTTTGTTAACATATTCATATGATATTACAATCCACCTTGATGCTATAGGTTACACCTCTTGTTTACTAGTTAGTCATACATGACTAGACTTTGAATTATTTATTTAGTTATAGATAATGGATAAAGTATATTATATTATTTTGAAATAAATGAATTACATAAAATAGTTAACTAAATACTAAAATTTATTTATTAAATTAATAACAATAAATTTATTTATTTATTATAAGAAAAATAGCCTAATGAATTAAATAATAATAAATATTTAATTGATTATTTAATTTAATTTAACTTTGGTAATATTAGGATGAATGTGCTTTTATTTAATCAATTATTCATATGCTCATAATATATTACTTACGTAATTAATTTAATAGTTTAATCTAGTTTACATGATTAGGGCACAAATAAGCCACCTTGACATAGATAACCAGAGGGTGGAATACACATGAGGGTTCTCTCTTGACCACTCTCTAATTATATTTTTCACCATCTTTGTAGAGTGAACAAAAATGGGTTATATGTCACCTATTTATTTTAAATTCTCTTTTATTTTGTAATGTAGCATTCCATTTTTTGAGTTGCATGTGCAATGAAAGAATAATAGATATGTAATATTTAATAAAAATGTGTTCATGTTTATGTCTATGTGTAAGTATGTGCATGATTGATCCCACCAATATGATTTGTATAAGTGTGGAATGTGTTGTGTAGTTTTTGCACACACGCCCCACTGAAGGTGGGGACCCTCTTTGCCTTCCCTCTTGGTTGAGTTCTTGGTGTCCTGTGGGTGTCCTTTTGGGTGGTCTTCTTTTGCCTTTTTTTTCCCCCTGTGTTGTCTTTGTTTGGGTCCTAATGGCTGTGGTTTTCTCCCTTAGCTTTCCCTTGTTTCCTTTCCCTTGTTTTCTTCCTATTCTACTGGAGGTGGACCTAGGATGGAATTGGATTTTGAACTTTTCAAAAGTTCAAAGTCCGGTTTCCTTTCCTTCTTTGGCTCCGCTTCCCACTTTCCTATTTTTGTCTTCGTGTTGCCCACTTTCGGTCTAAGGGTTGGTTCCCTTATTATTTTCCTTTGTCTCGCTTCTCTCGGTGTTTCTTTTGTTCTATTAGGACCGAACCCAGGATGGAATCGGGTTTTGAACTTTTCAAAAGTTCAAAGTCCGATTTCCTTTCCCTCTCCGCCTCCGGCTCCTGTCCTTTTGTCTTTTCCATTGCTTTGCCCTTGTGTTCCTGTTGCTAGCTTTTCTTTCCTTTCGTTGGCTCTTGGCGAAGTCAAGCGTGGAATGGATCATGAATGGGAACTTTTCCAAAGCTCCCAGTCCTAATCCGGTTTTGGTTCTGGTTCCGCCCCGCTGGTTTGGTTCTTTCTTTGCCGGTGTTGTTTTTGGGCTATTTGGCTCTGGCTTCCCCACGTGCTCATTGTTTTCTCCGTTTGTGTTTGTCGGAGTCGGGCACAGAATGAATAATGACTAGGAACCTTTCAAAAGTTCCTAGTCCTGATCCCATTCTGGTTCCGCCTGGCTTCTCGTGGGTTCCCTTTCTGGTTCCCACTCCGCTTCGCCAAGGTGTGCTTTGTTCTTTCCTATCTTTCCCCTTTGCCCGTGTTCTATTTTGCCTCTGGTTCTGCCTATTCCCATTTCCATTCCACTTTTTCCAAGTGGGTTTCAACTTTGTTTCGCCTGTTCCCCTTTCCTTTCTACCTCCGCTTATTTCTGGCTCCACTCCTGCCTAGACTACTACTTGGTTCTCTGACCTTGGTTTCTCTGCCTTGCCTAATTTTGATAGTGTATTGTGTATTGATGGTGTTTTGCATGTGTGCAGGTTGGATCAGTGATGGACATTGTTGGGATTTGCAAGCATGTACGTTGTAGATCTGAGCACAATTTGTGGTTGTGGTAGCATGGCTCATTCCCGCACACAAGGTTGTTGCAGTTGGTGTCCATTAATGGCTGGTTGGTGGGATGTGATGGGCTCTTCATGGTTGGAATCAATCTGGGTCGTTCATTCACATCTTTAACCCAATCGATGGCTAGCATTCCTTCTAGATTTCACACGCATTTCCATTCCTCTGTTCACACGAGTGTTCATTCATGGCGGGTGTGGAATGAGGATCTATCCCTTGGTGGCATGGGGCCCTGGTTGATCTGATGACATCCTTTGCTACGTTCATTGCTGGGTAGTGGGTTACAGCTATTGGTCGGACCGATCTGGTTAGTGGTCGTGAGTTTGTAACCCTAGCTCTATTCTCGCGCGGGTGATTTTCTATATATTTGGGCACTCTGCTTCTTTTGAAAGGTTAGAAGGAATAGAGATTAGAGGATTGAGTTGGGAAAGAATTGTAATCATCCATAGGTTAGTAGTAGGATAGCATGTCAACAAATTAGAGGAAGCTTTTATGTTTCAGGCATATGTCGTAACAGACCATAAATGTTGTAAACATGACGATTTAATAAAAGGTGCAAACATTGTGTTATGACTGGTGTCTCCTTTGCATTGAATAATCTTGCATGTTTCTTGTTTCATCTTCCAAAATGCTTGGAAATGTTTGAATGTAATTTAGATTCTATTTTGTAATGCTTATGACCTAATATTTGAAGTGTTGCAGTGATTCCTGGTTCATGTCTTGGGCAACTTCTTGATTATGGGAATGCTATGAAAGGCCAACTTGTACCCCCGTTCATGTGCTTAGTTCAGCCGCATTTATTCATTTAGCCACATTGAATGAATGCCTTCAGCCTGAAAATCTCCAAAACCTTAGAATATTGCACTATTTTTTGCATGATTGTAGGTATAGCTTGGGTCAACCAAAAATTAGTTTCAAGGGATTGGTCCATTTCAGGTCTTCTGTCATTTGCATGATTAATGTTAGGAGTAGTGTTAGTGATTTAAATTCTGAAACCCTTTTCTTTTCCATTTCTTTTATTATGTGGCAAAAACCCAAAATTAAAGCATCACTATGTTTAAAATCTGATGAGTTTAGAAGCTCCCAGCATTCATGTGTAAGGCCCCTTGTGATTACCAGCATCTTCACATTTTATCATTGGGTTTTTTCTACTACATCGTCATGACCTAACACCCGAGAGACCTTGGGGTTATCTCTCTGTTCATAGAGATCCACCTTTCAAGAGAGATAGGATAGCTTTTATTCTGTTTGAGTTATTGCCGTGCAGAAACACCAAACAACAGGATTGGCGCTAGAAGGAGGGCATCAACAAGCAAGATGGAGCATTTTTTAAATACCATCTCTCTTGAGAGGCTCAGAAGGAGAACCAAATCCATAACAAGGGAAGTAGAAAAGTTTCAAGAATTTCCACCTCCAATAAGGGCAAGAAGGACCAAAAGGAGGGAGGAATCATCATCTAATCCAACATTCCCGTCATCTTCACCACCACCCACTCCGTCTTCATTCGATTCCAAGACTAGTTTCGTTCCACAACCCCAACCAGTCATTCATCAACCATTACCACCTCGATTGATGGATTTTTCTGCAAATAACCCGTCACCCTTGACATTCAACAACTACAATGTTATTCCCAAGAACCTTGAGCACTTCTGCTCCAAGTTTCATACAAATGACCTAAATAGGACAACAGAGGAACACATTAGAATCTTTCAGACTTGTCTGAGAGACAGAGGGATTAACCATGAGGATGTTGCATGCAAACTCTTCCCCTATTCCTTAGGAGAGGAAGCCTTCTATTGGTACAACCACTTACTTGCAACTTCCATTCATAACTGGACTGAGCTTGAAGCTGCATTCTTGCTGAAATTTAAGATTCCCATTAGTGCCAATGAGCTATATATGTAGTTTACTGGGGTAAAGAGAGAAATCAATGAGCCTATAGGATCATTCAACAATAGGTTCCACCGAGCGTATACTAGGCTCCAAGCACCCTATGCTAGAAATGAGGCCACTGCCCTAGAGGTCTATTTTGAAGCCCTTGATAGTCTCACCTCCACCTTCCTCAAGTGGAGAACTAATCCGCCCACTACCTTGCTCGCTGTATACATAGAGGCTATTAAGGTCAGCACTGACTTGAGACAACACTTGTCAGGACCCTTTCCATCTTTGGGACCAGCTACCAACCCAAACCAAGTCCAATCTCTCAAATAGGCTTTGACTAATGACACTCCCATCATGAACTCTATTCCATAGTTGCCTCTGGTTCCTCACCCAAGTCACTCGATAAGTTAGACTCTTCCAATGACTGGTTATCCTCAACAAAGTGCTAACCATCCCCTCCACTCACAACAACAAACCCACTTCCCTGCATATGTACAAAACTCAGAGGTCTTGAATCAGTCTAATGGTTCTGGAGGAGTGTTAGGGATATTCCCGCAACACCATGAATCCAGTCCCTTACAACAATCCAGATAAAGAAAGGTTAGATGAACTGGCAGAGCAAGTGAAGAAGTTGAACATGGAGGTAGCTCATCTAAGGAACCAAAACAATCAACTCCAAGCCAATCAAAGAAGCATGCAATCAAATTACAATAGAGAGCAGCACTATGATAGAAATCCGAATTTTGAAAGAGGACAAGGTTCTAGCCAGCACTTCAATAGAAACCAACAAGGTGGGAAAGGATTTGAAAGAATAAAACCACCTAGGAAAAATAGGCCATGGAACACTGGGCCTAACAATGGGGGAGTTCCCACTCCACTGGATCCGCCTTCCAATCAATAAAAATCTCCGGGTGGTGTATATCTGGCCGAGGCTGCTCTGTCTGGATGGTGCAGACTTCATGAGACAAATCAACATCCTGAGCTTGACTGCCCTCAATTTCAAACCGCCGCTTCCATCTTTCAATGTGAAGTTGGAAATAACTCCATTGGCCGAGAATTGGTGCCCTCGAACCCATATGATTCCCCAGTTTTAGTGTTGAACCATGCTCCTTTCCCTAAGGATGAGGAGAATGAACCGAAGGAAGAATCAAGCAGCTAGGGTAGAGAGCCTGAACAAGTACTCAATGAAGATGAAATCTCCCAACTATTTGATGAAGAAATTGAGAATGACAATGGCCCATTGGATGAAGAAGAGGCTGATGTCGAAGAAGTGCGCATGTTTCAGTAGCCAACAAGAAAGTATGATTTAAGAAGTAAGCCCCACCGGAATCCACAAGCTAGGGGACCGTTCACTACATCTGCCCCTCCACACAGTTTTACTACTCCACTAGATCCACATGCCAACAACAATCCGTCCTACCCTCAGATGCCTACACAATACCTTATGAAGGAGGGACAATTGGATGTCTCCAAGAGAGGCATTGCTGATGCAACGAAGGAGAAGAAGGTTGGGCACTCCAAGGAGCTCCACACTGACATTAATATGGAACAATTGGGAGAATATGTTACTGAGGAACTTAAAAGGGTAAAGGTCAGTCTTTCTACTTTTGAGTTATTAAGAGTTCCTGAAATCAGAAATGTGGTCCTTGGGTCCTTTAATTAAAATGTAGCAACACTAGGAGTAGCTACTAATGAAGTAGTTGCGAGATTCCCTATTTTACAAACACCTAAAGGTCCTAGTCCATCACAACCCAAGGATAAGGGTAGAGAAAAGGATAAGAGTCATGTTGCCCAAGCCGACTCATAGTTGAGTTTATTCTAGGGCAACATGGAAATCCCTCCTTTCCTAATTTCCATTTGTATATTCGATAAAAATCTGCACAATTGCCTTTTAGATTTGGGGGCATCTACAAATGTTATGCCATTTTTTGTTTGTAGGGCTCTTGGTATTACCCCTGTAGCATCTCAAAAGAAAGTCACCCAATTAGAAAAAACATATGTGAGCATTGTAGGAGAACTAAATATGATTCCCATGCAGGTTGCCTTGGACCCTAGAGTGCAACAAGTGCTCAATATTCAGGTGGCTGACATCCCTGACACCTATGGTCTGATCTTGGGTAGAGATTTTACTAAGGCACTTAATGGGTACACATTCACAGATCACTCCCATATGTGGCTCCCCTGGAAAGGAGTCCCAAATCGGATCAAAATTGAGAGGGAACCAAGAATGAAGTATGTCATTACTGAATATTAGAATACTTCAAATGAGGTGTTGGTGATAGAAGTTAGTATGGGAAACTATGTCCTAGCCTCCCCTGCTTTGGATAAAGAAGAAGTCTTGATGCTGAAAAGCTCTTTTGGTGAATCCACATTAGAAACCATGGGCCCCAAAGTAATGCTTGACCAAACAATAGGGTTGGTGATAGGAAGGAACTTGAGGACCAGGAAGAGAAGCAACTTGGCCTGCTAAATAACTTCCAAGAATTTATCCAAAAATGTGTAGAAAATCAGGTTCAGTTGGGTAGACACATGCATTTTGAAGAATTCCTTCTTCCTAATTGGTGCCGAGTGCACAATGCTCATCATTCTGAATTAGAGTGTTGCTTGTGTCAAGCTGCAGTAGAATGAATACAAAGACACATTGACACAACCCCAACTACTGGGTCAGGCATAAAGATCATTCAAAATAATCAAAAGGGAAATGATCCAAAACCACCTGAAGAACCTCTGGGCATCACTAAGGACCAAAGTATCTCAAGAAAAGTAGGGGCTAATGATTGCTAGGTATTAAGGTTTGATGGGTCCAAATCCAAGCAAGGTGCTAGAGCAGGACTTGAGCTGATCAGTCCTAAGGGTAAGACCTAATTTGCTGCTCATAGACTCCAATTTTATTGCACTAACAATGTAGCTAAGTATGAAGCCCTAGTCCATGGGCTGCTAATGGCACTGAGGAAGAAAGTTAAAAGTATGCAAGTATTCAGAGACTTTGAGCTTGTGGTCAGGAAAGTAAGAAAGCAATACTCATGTCATGATCGTAGAATGACCAACTACAGACATAGAATTTGGGACCTTATTGGGGGATTTGATGCCTTCAACATTCAGCTGATCCCTTAGAGTAAGAACCAGACTACTAATTCTCTGGCACAAGCAACAAGTACACTACAACCATTGTCACTTTCGAGCTTAAGAAAGTTCACTATGGAACTTGTTTCGACACCCTTGGTGCCTGACAATGTCACCAACTTTTAGGTATTTAAAGATGACAAGCACATTCTTGATTTTATTACTAGCTATGATGTATTTTCTTCCCAAGTAATTGATGAGGTCGAGCCCCAGGAGGCTGAAATTGACTTGGAAGGAGTCCTTAATTTAAAGACTAACACCATTCCAAGAGGCATGGTGCAATTAGAAAGGATCTTCAATCTGGATAGGATTAAAGATCAAGAGCAGAAAATAAAAAGGGAATCCCTCAACTATCAATGTTAAACATACAACATGGGGACCCAAGGTAACACCAAGAATGTCCTTATTGGTAAGGTGTGCACTCCAGAGGAAAGGAAAGGAATTATTGATGCCTTGCACACATATCAGGATGTGATAGCCTGGAGCTACGATGACTTAAAGATGTATGACACTTCGGTCATTACGCATACTATTCCCCTCAAGTCAAATGTCAAGCCATTCAAGCAAAGACAAAGACCAATCAATGCTTTGCTAGAGCCCATTATTCAAAAGGAAGTGTAGAAGCTACTATCAGCACAAATCATATTCCCAGTAAGACATTCAATGTGGGTTGCTAACTTGGTTCTGGTTGGAAAGAAAAATGGGGAAATCAGGCTATGTGTCAATTTCAGAAATTTGAACAAAGCATCAGAGAAGGACAATTATCCGATCCCTTCATTGGATGAGGTGCTTCAGGTTGTCAATGCATCCCAAATGATGTCCTTCTTGGATGGATACTCTAGATACAATTAGGTCATGGTTCAATATGAGGATAGGCACAAAACTGCCTTTACTACAAAATGGGGAACCTTTGCTTACCAAAGAATGCCCTTTGGATTAATCAATGCTGGAGCTACGTTCCAGAGAGAAATGGATATTTCCTTCAAAGACATCATTGGAAAGTGCATAATCATTTACATAGATGATTTGATAGTATTTTCCAAGAAGTGAAGTGATCATGTTGCAAATTTGTGCAAAGTATTCCAGAAATGCAGGGAGTTTGGTATTTCACTTAATCCAAAGAAGTGCATTTTTGGAGTCATTGAGGGAAAGCTGTTAGGACACATTATTTTAGAACAAGGTATTGCCATTGATCCTGAGTTAGTGGAGGCAATTCTGAAAATCCCCCCTTGTACAAGCAAAAAGGAAATGAAGTCCTTCTTTGGCAAGGTCAACTTTGTCAGGAAGTTTATCACTGGATTTGAAAAAATAGTTAAACCACTGAATTCCATGATGAAACAAGAAGCGAAGATTGAATGGAATGTAGAATCTAAGGAGGCATTTTTAGAAGTCAAGAGAGCTATCATTGAGGCCCCTATTTTGGTAAGTCCTGACTACACTAAGCCATTCTACATCTATTCATTTGCCTCTGATCATTCTTGCGCAGGCTTGTTGACAAAAAAGTCTGATGAAGGGAATGAGCATCCCATAACATTCATGAGTGCACCTTTGAAGGATGCCGAGCTGAGGTATCCTAGTGTTGAAAATTAGGCTTATGCCTTGATTTGAACTATGAAGAAGTTCAAACACTACATACTAAGAAATAAGATCTTTGTTATAGTCCCTGACCTTGCAGTCAAGCTGTTGTTGATGCAAAATGAGTTGGGTGAATGTAGGGACAAATGAGTGACTATGTTGCAGGAATATGACATTGAGATTCAGCCCATGAAGTTGGTAAGAGGGTAGGGACTAACCAAGACAATGGTAGAAATGGGTCCTGACCTTGTGACTCAGCATTATAATCTTGAGGATGTTTCTCCAAGGAGATGGTATGATGACATTGTTTACTACTTGTTGCATCAACAATGTCCCAAACAATTGAATTGAATACAAAGGAGGGCTCTATGCTTGAAGAGTGGCAATTACATGATGAAGAGAGCTATCTTATATAAGAGAAATCATGAGGGTATCTATCTGAGATGCCTAGGGAAAAAGGAGGCAAGCAAGGTGATGACTGAGTTTCATGATAAATATGGCATAGGCCATGGTTCAACATCTTCCACTGCGAATCAAATTATGAGGGCAGGTTACTATTCACCTACCTTGTTTAAGGACGTACATAACCACCTGAGAACCTGCCATATATGTCAAACTGTAGCAAGCTGGGAGAGGTGTGCAACTCTTCCACTTTGACTTATCATAGAGGTAAAACCATTTGCACAATGGGGAATGGACTTCATAGGTCCAATCAACCCACCTTCATCTGCAAGCCACATGTATATTCTTACAATAGCTGATTATTTCACTAGGTGGACTGAAGCTCTTACATGCAAACAATGTACTTCCGAAGTGGTAATCAATTTCATGGAATCAGGTATTATTAATCACTTTGGTTGTCCATTAGCTGTAGTTTGTGACAATGGTTTTGCATTTGCATCTCTAAAGTTTTCTAATTGGGCTTATGACCATGGGATTACCATCAAATTTGCATCTAACTACTATCCACAGGGGAATAATTTGGCTGAGTCTTCCAATAAGAACCTTTTGATAGTCATCCGAAAACTATTAGACAAAAACCCCAAGGATTGGCATACCCAGCTCCGATTTTCTCTTTGGCAAGACTGCACTAGATATAAAACATCCATAGGAACCTCTCCTTATCATCTAGTGTATGGTTTGGAACCTGTTTTTCCCATCCAACTGAAGATCCCTACCCTGTAATTCATCAATGAATACTATGATGGAAAAGATAAATGTGAAGCCTGCTTAGCTGAATTGTTACACCTTGAAGAGAAAAGAGATGAATCCTTAGAAAATTTTTCCAAACATTAAGGTGTTGTAAAATGATGGTTTGATAGGAGAGCCAAGGTAAAAGCCTTTAGAATCTCTGAATTGGTTCTCTGCTAGGATAGGGCCCATGAAAAAAAGGGGGAGCATGGAAAATTTGATAGACTTTGGCTCAACCCTTATCACATTGTAGAAATCCTGGGGAATAATGCGGGGAAAATTTGATAGACTTTGGCTCAACCCTTATCACATTGTAGAAATCCTGGGGAATAATGCCTCCCATTTGAAAACCCTCGTTGGAGAAAATATCCCACTAGCTATTAATGGGTAGTATTTGAAGCATTATTTCTGATCTTGAGCTATTTTCAACTCAGTCCTTGTATACTAGTAGATTAGATTTCCTTTCTGCTATCTTGTTTCTGCTTTGCTTTGGTTAGAGTAGGGTTTCTTTTGGTTTTGGCTATGCCTGTCTGCTGTCTCTCTGGGGTTGTCCTCCTTGCTTTTGGGCTTGTTGCATCTATACAACTGGTTGTTCATCTGGGGCTACTCTGGGATTTCTTTTACAAACTCTTATCATCCTTTTGGAGTCGTTCAAACTGGTAGATTTCCTTCATTTTATTTTGCATAAGCTGGGAATTGGAGTCACTTGTATAAGTTAAATTCTGGAATATATTTGGGTATTATATCTTCGCACATATCTTAAGAATTTCGAGGTTGCATGTGGTATTTAGGAGGTCTAACTAGGTGAAAAATATTAAATTATGCTCTAGTGCTGCTATGGTTCTCATCCTTGAGTGTGGGCTTCATTTTCCACAAGGTGAAAAGTAAAGCTTTAATAGAAAATATCAAAAGAGAATATCAAAAGAAAAGACAAAGAAAGACAATTAGTAAGGTTCACCTTTTCAAGGACATCCTAGTATCTCTGTTGGGGCTATGGACACCTAGTTGGCTATGCTAGGGAGGGTCATAGTGATAACCTCACTGGGGCTATGGATGCTTGACTAGCAGTGAGGCTCTATCCAGGTTGCTTTTGGAGTTAGAATCCTTACGTAGCCCTGTCAGACTGAATCTGGTCCTTGCTACAACTTAGGAAAGGAAAATCAATGCATATGCACACACTTTGACCTTGGTATAGGAAAGGTTTTCTTACTTGTGATGTCTAAAACCTTGCCTAGGTGTAACCTAATGCTTGGAAAGAAACCAAAGATTCTGAGTTCATGATGATAGTTTGTCACCAAAATGCTCTGGAGCATTTCCCCAGCAGAGTTGCCATTTGTTGTGCAATTTTTGCACACACGCCCCACTAAAGGCGGGGACCCTCTTTGCCTTCCCTCTTGGTTGAGTTCTTGGGGGTCTTGGTGTCCTGCGGGTGTCCTTTTGGGTGGTCTTCTTTTTCCTTTTGTTTCCCCCCTATGTTGTCTTTGTTTGGGTCCTAAGGGTTGTGGTTTTCTCCCTTAGCTTTCCCTTGTTTCCTTTTCTTTGTTTTTTTCCTGTTTTGTCGGAGGCAGACCCAAGATGGAATCGGATTTTGAACTTTTCAAAATTTTGAAGTCTAGTTTCCTTTCCCTCTCCGGCTCCGCTTCCTGTTTTCCCATTTTTTTCTTCTTGTTGATCGCTTTCGGTCTAAGGGTTGGTCCCTTAGTCTTTTCCTTTGTCTCACTTCTCTCTGTGTTTCTTTCGTTCTGTCAGGACCGGACCCGGGATGGAATCGGATTTTGAACTTTTCAAAAGTTCAAAGTCCAGTTTCCTTTCCCTCTCTAGCTCCGGATCCCATCCTTTTTTCTTTTCCATTGCTTTTCCTTTGTGTTCCTGTTGTTGGCTTTGCTTTCCTTTCATTGGCTCTTGGTGGAGTTAGGCGTGGAATGGATCATGACTGGGAAATTTTCCAAAGCTCCTAGTCTTGATTCGGTTCGAGTTCCAGTTCCACCCCGCTGGTTTGGTTCTTTCTTTGCCAGTGTCATTTTTGGGCCATTTGGCTCTGGCTTCCCCACGTGCTCTTTGTTTTCTCTGTTTGTGTTCACTAGAGTCGGGCGCAGAATGAATCATGACTGGGAACTTTTCCAAAGTTCCCAGTCACGATCCCATTCTGGTTCCCACTCCGGTTCCACCTGGCTTCTCGTGGGTTGCCTTTCTAGTTCCCACTCCACTTCGCTGGGGTGTGCTTTGTTCTCGCCTTTCTTGTCCCTTCACCCATGTTATGTTTTGCCTCTAGTTCCGCCTGTCTCCTTTTGGGTTCCTATTCTTGTTTCCATTCCAATTCTACTGGGTGGGTTTCAGCTTTGTTTCACCTATTCCCCTATCCTTTCTGCCTCCGCCTGGACTACTTCTTGGTTCTCTGACCTCAGTTTCTCTGCCTTGCCTCATTTCGACGGTGTATTGTGTATTGATGGTGTTTCGCTTGTGTGTAGGTTGGATTAGTGATGGACGTTGTTGAAATTTACAGGTGTGTATGTTGAGGATCTGAGCACGATTTGTGGCTGCTGTAGTGTGGCCCATTCCTACATGTAGGGCCATTGCAGTTGGTGGCCATTAATGGCTGGTTGGTAGGATGTGATGGGCTCTTTGTGGTTGGCATCGATCTGGGTCATTCATTGACATCTTTAACCTGATCGATGGCTAGCATTCCTTCTGGCTTTCATGCATGTTTCCATTCCTCTATTCACGCGGGTGTTCATTCATGGTGGGTGTGGCTCGAGGATCTGTCCCTTGGTGGCGTGTGGCCCTGGTTGATCTGATGGCGTCCTTCATTGCGTTCAATCTTGGGCGGTGGGTTACTATTGTTGGTTGGGCCGATCTGGTTAGTGGTTGTGAGTTTGTAACCCTAGCTCTGTTCTCACACGAGCGATTTTCTATATATTTGGGAACTCTACCTCTTTTGAAAGGTTAGAAGGAATAGAGATTAGAGGATTGAGTTGGTAAAGAATTGTAATCATCCATAGGTTAGTAGTAGGATAGCATGTTAGCAGATTAGAGGAAGCTCTTACATTTCAGGCGTATGTCATAACAGACCAGAAATGTTGTAAACATGATGATTTAATAAAAGGTGCAGACATTGTGTTATGACTGGTGTCTCCTTTGCATTCAATAATCTTTCATGTTTCTTGTTTCATATTTCAAAATTCTTGGAAATGTTTGAATGTAGTTTAGATTCTGTTTTGTAATGCTTATGACCTAATATCTAAAGTGTTGTAGCAATTCCTTGTTCATATCTTGGGTAGCTTCTTGATTATGGGAATGTTGTGCAAGGTCAACCTATACCACCGTTCATGTGCTTAGTTTAGCTAAATTTATTCATTCAAGCACATTGAATGAATGCCTTCAGCCTAAAAATCTCTAAAACCTTAGAAGATTGCACTATTTTCTACGCGATTGCAGGTATAGCCTAGGTCAACCAGAAATTAGTTTCAAGGGATTGGTCCATTTTAGGTCTTCTATCATTTGCATGATTAATGTTAGGAGTAGTGTTAGTGATTTAAACTTTTGAAACCCTTTTATTTTCAATTTCTTTTATTATGTGGGCAAAACCCAAAATTAAAGCATCACTATGTTTAAAATCTGATGAGTTTAGAAGCTCCCAACATCTTCACATTTTATCACTGGGTTTGTTCTACTGCATCGTCATGACCTGACACCCGAGAGACCTTGGGGTTATCTCTCTTTTCATGGAGATCCACCTTTCAAGAGAGGCAGGATAGCTTTTATTTTGTCTGAGTTGTTGCCATGCAGAAACACCAAACAATAGAATGTAGGGTTTATGAGGAGGCACTAACTACTTTTGATTACTCAAGTTTTCTTAAAGGTACAAAATAAGAGCATACACAACCTACAAATCCATTTCTAGGAGCATAGGTTGAGTGGCTAGTGGGATTGGGAGATAGATGGGTTAGTTAACTAATTAGAGTGAGAAATCAGTGGTAATGATTTTCTCAATCAAAAAGAGGTGAGGATAATTAATTAATTAATATTGGAGATGAACGTACAAGTCATGTTTGAATTTAACAAATAAAGATATACTTATTTGTCGACTATGTTGAATGATTTTGATTAATTAATTTAATTATTCAAGTTTTTTTTTTTGATTGGTAAGGAGGGATTATTTAGATTGATCTCACACCAATGGAGGTCACAAGGGGACCACCTCTCCATCAAAATATTCAAATTAGAACCACTTATTCAGCTTTATTCAACTAAGAAGCCACAATGGAATTCCAAGAGCCACCATTTGGAAATCCAACTTAAGATGTCACTTTTGGGGATTCAAACATGGATATCCATCTTGAGAACCATATGGCCTTGCCATTTAAACACAACCCCATTGAATTAATTATTCAAGTTTAAAGAAGGAAGAGTGATGCAATTAAATTATTAATGATAACAATTTAATTGATTTAGATGAATGGGGTATATTAGTGACATAATTAAAAAATTTGCATTAATTTAATTAATCAGGAGGAATAAAATAAAATTAATGGTGAAAATAGTGAATTAATTAAATAATTAAAGATTATTCTTGATTAATAGAGGAAAATGGGGTTAATGATGTAAATTATGTAAAATGAAATTATATTAATGATAATGATGTCGATAATGGAAAAATGTCATTCATGATGTGTGATATGTGTTAGGCCATGTTTTTACATGTCTATATTTTCCCCCTCTTTGAGACAAAGTATTGGTTACATTGTTTCAAAGAATTCAATGTTCAGATCAAGACTTGAATTTTTTTATATGCCCCACTATGCCTCGGTAGTTAGTGGAAAGATAATACATCACTGGGCTACTCCCTCAAGAGGTTGGCTAGAAAAATTAGTTTTTGGGTCAGGATCACGACAAGGTTCTGTTGTAGTTCAGATGTGTAGAGGACCAAAAATTAGGCTATAGGACTCACGTTTATAGTTTCAAATGTTCCAGGGTACTCAAAATTTTAACCTAGAAGGGTTTTGAAGGTAAAAAATTAGGGTTTGGGGGGTAAAAATAGGAATTTAGGGTTCATTTTTCCTCATTTTGCACTTTTAGCCTTAGCGAATTATTTCCTTTGGAGATCTTATTTTAGTGATTGTCGATCTTTGATGGAAAGGATTTTGGGTGCCCCACATCATCCAGATATAGTTAATTCTTTCAAAAGGCCAGTTGGCACAGGCATTGCGGTATGTACCACTTCCTTTCTTGTTTTCATCTTGTGCTGTTTGTGTAATTAATTCTCAAATTTTTTTTGAACGATAGGGGTAATTTCATGTTTTTACCACTTTTGTCTTTATATGACTGCTAGCATAGTAGGTTAGGTGTTTGCTATAGTAAAAAGTGAACGCTAGTGTAAAATTTGACCGTTATTGTTTACTACTTATGTAAAAAGTTCACACTATTGTTTTTCTTTTAGGAAAGATACCACTTTTGTGAAATTTACACGCTATCATTTATTTTGACCTCTTGTGTAAAAAGTAGTTGCTATTGTGAAATCTAGCCAGTAATGTGAAAAGTAGCTGCTATCATACAAAATAGAGTCGCTATTAAAAAATCTTTCTGCCATCATCCAAAAAGGGCTCACTATTGTCAATTTTGAATATTAGGTTTGTGATTTGATTTTCTAGAAAATTCTTGACATTGTGGGTTGAATGTTTGCAAACGGTTCTCAAACTTCTATATTCTAGGGAGCAACAACCATGGAAGTTTTTTGATCTGATTTTTAGGTTCTTTGAGGTTGAGAGAGACTTCCTTGACGATGTGGGTCTACTACACATATGCTATATGCCTGAGATCCGATACCATAGGGCAATGATGACCACACTCGTAGAGAGATGGAATTCTGAGATGTCATCCTTCCATCTACCTACTGGTGAGGTGATGATTACACTAGAGGATGTGTGGAGGATTCTATGGGTTCCTATCCATGGTGAGCAGGTTGTATATGATGTTAGGTAGTGTACTCTTTTTATGCAATGAGTGCTCAGTGTACGCTGACTACAAGTGGTGGATTCAAAGATTGACTTGTCTCTATTCATCAATGGTTATGATTTGATATCTATGGGTTTAGTTGGTATTATGAGGACTCTAATGCCCAATCATAGAGGCATATTATTTCCTATTGGTTGGGGCATTTGCATAGAGTAGATGATGGAGCACAGGATGAGATATGCATGGGGTCCCTATGTTTTGGTGCATTTGTATCAAGATATGCATGAGGTTATTTATTTTGACGACAATGCCATCTCAGCTGGCATGACACTTCTGCATGTGTGGGTTTTGGAGAGGATCCTAGTGACAAGACCAAATGGAATTATTGAATAAGGTGTTGAGTATCCATTTTCTTACAAATATTTAGATTTTCTACATTACACCTCGCCTAGAAGATTACCCTACTGGTGGGGAATTTTCGATCATATGGCCAAGTTCATTTGGAGGTTGTGGCTAGCTCGTGAGGCCTAGCATGATGATATGGAGAAAATACCATTTTGTAGATAGAAATGGTGGCTCATAGGCCATGTGGAAACTATCTTGGAGTGATATTTTCTTGATTGGGTTCTTTGCTAGTTTGGAGAGAGACAAACCCATTTCACAGACAATTATCATGCACAGTATGGGTGGACAAATCGAGAGGTCTAAGTTTGGGGGCCAACAACCTCCTCTACTAATGTTGTCAAATATTTTAGAGAACTTGCCCCATTTGGATGAGGATGGGTAGTGGGTCCTACAGATCTAGGTACAACCTGATATTTTGATAAGTGGTGGGCTTGTCATATTCCATTACAGTTTATAGATTTTGGTGGCATTGGGCCAGTTATGGGGCAAGTTCAGAGGAGGGCTGGTGTGACCGAGCAGAGAGGTGATTGAAAAAAACTATGGATTTCCATAAAGTAGCTTGACAAGGCTAGGGGTCAGGATGATGGGCAAGGTGATCAATAACACCATGATCATCAACCATGGTAGGATGCACCATAGGGAACTCCGTTGTAGGGGGATGCAATAGACTAGATTGCACAACTAACAATAGATAGAGATGCTCACATTATAGAGAGGGATGCTGAGATTCTTGGAGGTAGGCTACAAATGGATAGGTGCTAGAAATTAGAAGGTTTTCATTGATGTCAACAATGGAATTTTGAAGATTATCATTGATGTACATTACTTATATAGTTCAATAGTTGCTCTGATAATGGATGTTTGTTGATCCTATATTTTGGTCTAGATTACCTTATTTTGTAAGATTCGATCAGAAGTTGATATTAAGTTCTATCTCAACATCAGTTGCATCCACTGACAAGATTTTAGTTGACTTGGCTATATAGTTTGAAATATATAGTTACCAGTAGTTTGGAAAATAGTGTTCTACGTATACACTAGTTTAGTATGTCAATTTTTTGGTTTGAATTCCACCTTAAAGAAATATATCACTATAGGAATTTTTACATAGATCTGTGACTACAAGATGCATCTTACACCAAAGTTTTGTGATGATATGTGAATGCATAGAGAAGATATGAACAACAGTGTTCTATTCTAAAGACTATAGTGAGTTTCTGTACAGTGCATTGATGTGGGAGATTCTGCGTTTCCTCATAATTAATTATTTTGCCTTGCAGAGCTGAAGATAAGTTATTCAATATTTTCTAAAGGAGAATTTGATGTGTTAACAAGTTTTTGCATTTCACATCTGATGAATTTCATATAAATTTGGAGTGTTGATGTTTTAAGTTTGACTCTGGCCGACCTAATTATGAATTTGTCTTAAGAAGATTGAATATGTCTTGTGAATGATAAAAGGATCTATCATAGGTCCATACCGACTAGTATCATATATTATACATGAAGATGAATGTGTTTTTCAGGACAATGTTGACAGAGTTGGTTTTGATTTGAAATGGGGTTTCTCTAATTAGGTTGACCTAATTAGTGAATATGAATGAATATGGTATATATATGTAAGACACTTTTGAAGAGAACATATGAGAAGTGTGAGTAGTGAGCATGTAGAATGAATAGAAGAATAGACAGAGAGAAGTGATGAAGAGAGAATATGCGAAATTGTGTGAATGAGCAGACAAAATTGTTGAGTACATTGTACAAAGGTGTTTTATATATTGTGATTCATTAGAACTGAACTCCAACACAAGGAAGGTGAATTCTATCTCAGTTCATCTCTTGGCAGTGAGCCATTCTTTATTTTGTAAATTATTTCAGGCTGTGAGCCTTCAAGGATAGTGTGTCCTAGTAGTGAGCCATTGTAATATTCTATATCTGAATATATTATATTGTGAGCTAACCCTCACCGTGGTTTTTCCCATTTTGGGTTTTTCACGTAAAAATTTGGTGTTGATGTGTCTTATGGTGTCATTCTCCTTTCAATTTCTTCATTCTTATTTTCAGTTAAATATGTTTTAAAAACTAGATGATTTATATCTGAATGGTTTAATGGAATACTAATTCACCCCCCCTCTTAGTATTCTAGGTGCTCAATAATAGGTTGTTGTTATCACTACTGAGTGAGATGGTCTTAGAGTGGAGCATGATGGTTTGAGGCAGGATCTGGCCATGGATAGGTAGTAGAGATTACCATTTGATAATTCACTAGCCTCTTCCATTCCCATGTCTTAGTATTAGGCTGAGTGGGATCTGCTTATGCAACATAGTACCTATTATTAGACCTTGTATGAGGCCTTTATTCTAAGGGCCCAAAGATGGCCTCATTTTAGAGAGTTGAGTGTTCAAACAGGTGTAGAGTCTGGTGGGTAGTCCGTTAGATAGCCTCAACGACCTCATATGATTCCACAAACATCTCCTCATTAGATCCAATAGCAGCAGAGATCCCCACCCCAAGACGATTAGCTCGGCTGATTTTGTCATGATCTTTATATTGATTTTAATTTTTTTAGACTTGTGTAGACATGTTATTTTGTATATACATTTATCAGCCCAGTTGAGACCTCATACATACATATATACATATATATATATATATATATATATATATATATATATATATATTGATATCACAAATGATACTTGATGATGTATATGATAGTTGATGATTCCATTTTGATGCAACTTATTATGTGTTATGAGGTGCTTATGGATGATTATGGATGCTTATATATGTGTCGATGATTTATGATTATATGTTCATATTTTTTTATACTTTTCTAATGCATTTATATGATATGGATGGATGTATGATTTATATATGTATGTGAGGATGATATATCATTTATACGATGGATGATGATATATGATGTATACATGTTACTTGATTTTTCTTCTAGCTCAATTAGGTAGAGCTGTGATTGTTTTGAAAAGTAAAGATAAAAGTTATACATTCAATTCTGCTATGTTATATCCATATGCACAAAAGGATTATCAAAATTTATTGCATTTTATTTTGCAAATGTACACAAGAGAAATATTGCAAAAAAGTGTTTGCATAAAAACTGCATTTTATTGATAATTACAAGTGTATAGTGTCCCACACAAGTCGTGGGATTAACTCCTTCAATGTAATACAAAAAGTAGACTATATATTGGAAGAAAAGAAGATCATACAAAAAGAAAAGGCATCCATCATTGCCTGGGTGGTGAGGATGGATGTTGATCTCCTAATAGCTCAGTTGCTCCAAAATTTTATCAGTTGCCCTAGAACTTGCTTAGATGCTCCAAAAGTTGCTTGATTACTCCATAAATACTTGCAAGAGTTGAAAATTTGGTTTCACTATTTTTATCTAACATGTTTGTTCACTGTGCAAGTATAGGTGAAATTATCATTGCTGAATTATCTTCATTTGATATTCTAGCATGTGGAGTGAAATGGGCTCCCACTAGGGCTGATCCTAGCATGCTGCCCTTTTGTTTGAGAGGGATATGAGGTGTAATTTTCATCAACAAAAGTGATTTCAGGTCACAACTATCACTTTCATACCAATAAAATTCATAAAATTCTTCAATAAAGTTACAGTAGTAAATCCATAACAATTCAATGCATACAATCATCATGCAAAGATAGATATTAAAGTCATCTTTTCCAAAAGCACAAGGATAGTCCCAAATGATCATATAAGTGAGAAGGCAGTTTAAAAGTGTTCAAGATGTTGGTGGCTATTGCATATGATGTGCAATTTATGCATGAAGGGTTCTTGTGCTAAGTCATCATAATCATGTGTGCAAAGAAATAGTTGTATCTCACAAACTACAATCTGGGTTCTTGAGAATTTTGGACAGAAATAGGAAACAAGAAGGCAAAAAAATCCATTAAAAATTGCACCAACCTAGTTTGTAGTTTGTGACTTTTTTTCAATAGTTTGGAGCAAGGTAGAATTGAGGAGTCTTTATTTTTTGCAATGAATTTAAAATGTAAAACTTTATTTAAGTGATGATTTATAAATCACTTTAAATAATGTTATAAATGAAAAATAGATAAAGATGTGTTTTCTTTCAAGTATGAGACAAGGGGAATAGTTAAACATTTATGTGTGCCAAGCATATAGGTAGTTTGGTGGTGGTTTGATCTTCTTTAGAGAAGTTGAGAGAATATAGGGGCGGTTGCAAATATATAAGGAGCTGTTCAACCCAACATTGGGTAGTTGAGAGCATATAGGAGCAGATTTAAGAGTTTTAATGATAGATGAGGTCAAGGGAAGACTTTTTCAGCCTTCAAACACCTTTTTGGAGCAGTTTAAGGGGCTGAAAACAAGGGATTATTATTTTGGACGACCAAAGAAGATTGACTTAGCCAAATCAAGTGAAAACTTATCATTCTCTCTTCCACACATGTTCCTTATTTTTTGTAAGCTATTGAACAACATATAAGCAGATTTTAGAAGCAATTTTTCGTTAGTTCTTTTCTCTCTAGTCTTAGTATTGTAACTTTTTGGAGTTCTTTCTAGCTAGAGAAACAATGAAACTCCACTTTCAGATTTGTACATACCTATGCAACACTTCTTTTGATCAATAAAAGAAAAGAAAATTGCCTTCTCCAATCTGTTTTTTGTGTGCATGTATGAATGATAGATGTATTTTCTGTGATTTGATATAAATCCTCAATCTATGTTTCATTCTTTAAGAAACTTCTTGCAGAAATATGCATGCCTTATATAGGTCATAGGTTATAATAATTTTGGAAACTTCTAATTGTGAAGATAATTATTTTTTTTCCTTTTACAAATGAAAAAATGCCTCATATTTCCTATGAATTACTTATGTGTAAGCATGCAAAAATTTGAGTTGTGCTGAAGAAACTTGTTTATTTTGGTTATATTCTAAGTTGCAAAATAGAAATGTAGGTTTGAGAGAATCATTTGGTACATCACCTTTTAGAGTTTAGGTTTCAATTTTAGTTATCCTTCTCTCTTTTCTTAGTAAGAAGTTTTTTAGGTGAACACCATAAGAGCTAGCTTACTCTAGAGGTTAGCTTCCATTATCTAAGCCCAAAATCAGGGAGGATTTCCAATGTTTCACCAATAGGCTAAGTTTACTTAGAAAGGGTGCAATATTAGGTGTTAATAGTATGATATGTACTGATGAATTTGTGGATGCAAGATGCATGTGGTACTAATGATATTGTGATGCAGGATGGAACTGTTAGTTAGAAGAAGTGTTATTATCATTTAGAGATTGATAAAAAAATTGATATTGTTAGTATTTGATGAATTTTATTTTTCTTTCATAGAGAATTTGTATTTTTAGAAATCCTTGTTGATGTAGCTAACATACACAATGCACCTGAGTATTGATGACCAAGGTGGCGTTGTATCCATTGTGTGAAATTTGACTCTACAAATAAAGAACTTATTCTTGCTCATTCCAGACATACAAAAAACCTATTAGAGTGTATGGGTGAGAAGTTTCAAAATATTTTAGACTAGTTACATAGATAGGTATGGAGTACCTAACATCAAACTGATACAAAAATTTCCCCAAATGGCTTCCAAACATAGAACAAAGCAAGTATTCATTGTTCTAGTATCAAAAAAACATCTAATAAATAGAACAAAAAAAATCGATAAGCCCCGGGCCTTCTTTATTGTCCTTCCACCCGACGCTTCACAAACTAAGGCCAATATGGTCGGCTATCGAAGGTAGGCCTTATCCATCAACCAAGGCTCTACCACCACCCTATAAGGAATAGCTGGGTGGTTAGATGCCCCGATTCCTTCCTCTCTAAATCCTTATGGACATCTTCGAGAGATCCTGGGAATATGACATTAAGATAAATCAAAAAGATAAGATCATACAAAGATAAAAAATGCTATAGTATCACTTGCCATAGATATTTGATGTTTTAGGATGTCATCCATTGGTGATATCTATTGTAGGAATTCTTTATCCATTAAGACATACATTAGGATGTTGATGATGAATTATTGATAGGTAGGTAGTTAATACTTAGGCATTGTTATAGTCTGATAGTGATCTAGCCATTTTAATCTTTACTTTGGAAGTTTCAATCTTGATGTTTGTTTTTCTTATAGATTGGTTTTTCAAAGGTTGAAGGCGATGATTGTTTATTATGAATGGAAAATCTTATCACAGATAGATGGTAATGGAGATAGGAATTTTTTGAGATTTTCTAATTATTTTGATATTTTTGTTGTTTTTGAGAGATTTAGAGACAATTAGGGGGACCTAAAGGGACTGACCTAGTTCCTTGAGGGATGATCAAAGATTAGCCTTGCCTATGTGATGAACATGGAGACATCCTAGTTCGACTGTATTGAGTAACACTATTTTTGGAGTTTTTCTATCTTTTAATAAATGTTTCTGGATTTTGATGAGATATTTGAATGTTTTTGTTTTGGGGGACTAACCTAGAGCCTTGGGGGCTCATCAGTGATGGAATTTCCTAAATTTTACACGTAGATGCTCATAGTTCACTTATTTTGTGACTCAATTATAGCTCATCTAGAGACAACCTACAATGTTTTTGGGATTTTGATGTTTTTGACTTTGTTTGTTTTCTAGATGTTTTCAATTTTTGATAATTTTTGATCATTTTTGATGGTGATGGGATGAACAAGGATCTAATTTGCTACCAGTTTTGAGAAATTTCCCCCAGTTTGGGACAAAATTAAGTTTATTAGGGTAGATAGATTTTGATGGTGCAACAAGGTTCAACACTTGATTAGTGATTCAACCATGGTTGGTTGTACATTTTATTATGGGGCGGATGGGGTGAATGATATAGATAGCGCTGATAGATATAGATGAAGGACTTATTTAAACACAATGCTTTTTTACCAAGTTTTCACTATGGTACTGGTCCTAGAAATGCCACAAGGTGGTTTTCACTTAGAGGACATTTTATTTCGTTTTACTATTTTTCTTGATTTGGATTTTTTGGCTTTTTTACCTTTTTTCTTGGGATATTCTGATGTGTTCAAGTGTAAAATATTTTGAGATAGTTTCCATTCGGAGGTTTGGCTAAAGGTTCTCCTTTAGGAGTAGACAATCGATATGCTCCAGAGCCATAGATTGTTGTTATTATGAAAGGACCTAACTATTTTGGCTCAAATTTACCCTTCCCATCTTGATTTAGCTTGATCTTCTGATTTTCTTTCAATACCAAGTCACCAAATTGAAAGATTATATTCTTGATCTTCTTGTTATAGATTCACTTGAGTTGATTTTGATAAACCTAGAGATGGTTTAACATGCTCAAACACCTTTCATCTAGAAGCTCTAGCTCATTAAGCCTAGACACTTGATATTCCTCATTGATAACCATGCCTTTTAGGGATACTTGCAGTGAGTGGGTCTTGAATTCAATAGGTAGGATTACCTCAAATCCATAGACCAAGGAAAAAGGTGTGGTATCTATGGATGTGCAAATTCTAGTTCGGTAAGCCCATACAATTGGGTTTAGCTACAAATTCCAATCTCAACCGATGTCATTAACAATATTTTTCAATATTTTTAGAATGGTTTTATTGGATGCTTCAACCCAACCATTTCCTTGGGGATAGTATGGGGTCGAGAATCAGAGTTGGATGGAAATATTTGAACAAATTTCATAGAAATCTTGGTTCTTGAATGGAGTTCTATTATTTGCTATGATAGTTTACAAAATTCCATACTGACAAATCAAATAATTCAAGATGAACTTGGATATTTGTTTCTCAGTGACATAGGTTAGAGGAATAGCCTCTATCCACTTTGTAAAGTAATCAATTGTAGTGATAATGAATTTGTGCCCATTAGATGAAGTGAGAGATTTCTTTCCTATCAAGTCTAGTCCCCACTACAAGAAAGGACATGGTGTAGTTATAGGTTGTATATCTTGTGCCGATGCATGAACAAGATCACTGTGTTGTTGACATTGGAGACACTTACTTGAGAAATGAATGAATTCTTGCTCCATTGAGGGCCAATAATTCCCTATTCCCAACAACTTCTATACTAGATTAGGTCCACTAGAGTGAGAGCCACAAAAACCCTCGTGCACTTCTTGTAAGGTTTTTTGCACTTCATCCATGTTGAGACATCGGATTAATGTTCCATCTACACTTCGTATGTATAGGGTATCTCCTAGGATGGTGAATCAAGAATTTTTGGGGACAAATTTTTTCTTTTGGTCTATTGTTAGGTCAAGGGGTATGATCCCATGCTAGATATAGGAAAATTCATCTTGGTACCAAGGCGAGTTAGGACCAAAAACATCACATACTAGTTCTAATTCTAGGATATCAAATGTTGGTATAAGTAGTTGCTCCATGAGGAATTCGTATTTGGGAATGTTTTGGGGTATGTCGAGGAGAGAACCTATTGTTGCCATAGCATCAGTTGCTCTGTTGTTGATTTTGGGAACCTTTTCAAAGGTGATGATGATAAAGTACTACTTGAAACTATCTACCATTATTTTGTATGGCATGATCTTGTCATCCTTTTTTTTTGTATTCATTATTTACCTACCTTATGACTAGCTAAGAATCACCATAGACCTATAGTTCCTTTATCTTCCATTCTATGACCATATTTAGTCTAGTGATCATGAGTGCTTCATATTTAGATATATTGTTAGTACATGGAAAGGTGATCCTATAAGATTTGGGTATACTATCTCCCTGAGGTGTGAGAAATAAGATACTAGCCCATGAGTCATGTTGAGTGTAGGATCCATCAAAGTACAAGGTCCAATGGCTTGATTGATTAGTTAAAAGTATGATTTCATTTGGAAATTCTGATACTAGAGGTTGATGATCCTCTATCGGTGCATTTTTTAATTGATCCGCTATTACTTGTCCCTTTATGGATTTTTTATCAATGTATTCCATATACAATTTACTAAGTATCATTACCCACTTAGCGATCCTCCCTGTTAGAGCCGCCTTTGCCAATAGATACTTTAAGAGATCCACCTTCGATATCAAATTTAATTTCCTATTTAATATGTAGTGCCTAATCTTCTATGTTGTGAATATAATAGATAGACACACTCTTTCTATATGTGCATAGTTTAATTCATAGCCCACCAGGGTTTGGCTGATATAGTATGCACTACTCTTTCCTTGTTTTGATCATCCAGTTGTGCTAACATAGCTCCTAAAGATGTCTTTATTGTAGATACATACAAAATAATTTCCTTATCCTATATTGGTGGCATCAACACTGGGGGAGTGAGCAAATAATCCTTGACCTATTAGAAAGATTGATCACACCTACCATCCCATTTGAATGTTATGTCCTTATGTAGCAAATGGGTGAAAGGATGGCACTTGTTTGCTAACTATGTTATGAACCTTTTGATGGACTATAGCTTACCTTGTAGACTTCATAGCTATTTCAATGTTTTTGAAGGAGGCATTTCTAGAATAGCTTTAACTTAGGTGGGATCCACCTTGATGCCTCTTCTAGACACAATGTAACTCAACAGTTTTCTAGATGTCACATCGAATATGCACTTCTTGGGATTGAGACGTAGGTTGTAATCCTTTAGCCTGTCAAATACCTTGGCTAGGTTATCCAAATGATCTTTTCTTGTGATTTATTTTGCTAATATGTTGTCCACATAGTACTCCATGGTAATATGTAACATATCATGAAAAATGGTGGTCATTTCTTGTTGGTAGGTTGCCCTTGCATTCTTCAAACTGAATGGCATGATGTTCCAACAAAAGGTTCTCCATTGACATGTGAAAGTTATTTTGTGTTGGTCTTTAGGAGCTATCTTTATTTGATTGTATCCAGATAAGCCATCTATCAATGAAATAATTCCATGCCCCACAATTAGGTCCACAATCATGTCAATGCTAGATAAAGGGAAGCCATCCTTTGGGCATGCCTTGTTGAGATCCCTAAAGTATATGCAAATCCTTATGCTCCTAGTGGGGTTTGACACTGGTATAAGGTTATATATCCACTCAAGATAGTTGATGGTTCTAATGAAGCCTACATTTATTAGGTTTTGAAGCTCTACTTTGACTAGGAGTGCAATTTATGGATGCATTTTATGTAGCTTTTGTTTGATGGGTTTAGCTCCAGGGAACATTGTTAGGTGGTGTACTACTAAAGCTAGATCTAGCCTTGGCATGTCTACATATGTCCATACAAATTTGATTTTGTGTTCATTAATTAATTCCATGAAGTTTACCTTTTCCTCAGGATCGAGGGAAGTTGCATGAGATGTTTTTTTTGGTGTCTCCATTGTGCTAACATTGATAGGTTCAGAGTCTTCAACTAAGAGTGTTGATTTTTCTTGATATTTTATAATGGGGAGATTGAATCCTCCATCACTAGGTGCCTCAGAGAGGTTTTAATCCTCAGAATCATCCTTTACTTTTATCTTTTCTTAATCCAATAAAGCTACATTGTGGTTTTCCTTAGGGGACCTCTTTTTGATTTTTAAATTTTTGTTTATTTTTGCGACTAGAGGAAACAATCTCCCCTCTAAAGTACACTCCTTGTTCAAGCTCAATTAAAAATCCTACTTTATAATCTCCTCATGGTATATTAGTTTGAAGTCCCATGAACTACGCAATAGCCTCATCATTCTAGAATGAGTCCAAAATAGGTGTATGATGTTGTTGGTCCCAACCTATTAACTATGGGTAAAGAAAGGGTATTTTTTCATTAGTATCAAAAAATCTTATGGAGGTTGTAGCTAGGGTAGGGATATCTATTTTATCAAGGCTCCATAGGGTATCCAAGTTATAATCACTTGAGGCACAAGAATCCAATTCATATTCATTGGAATCTATTTTAGTGTGGTCATCTTCAGATGTAGGTTCAGTAGTGATGGTATTTATGTTAAGGTTTCCAATTTTTTTTTGGATATACAAGTAGTTTTCTAGATGTTTGCAATTATCTGATGTCTCAATAGTGGTAGAAGGAGATCCTTCCTCATAAGAGGCACTTTCTATGCTTGGGGTAATCACATCTAATGAACCATAACCTAGTCCAAGATTATTTGAGTAAAATTCCATGATAACTGGTTCTCTTCTACCTTGTTCATGTAAACCAAGGCCACCTTTTCTAGTGAACCCCATGATTTTGCCTATCTGATATCCTTTATTGTTTTGATCAATAGGAAGGGGAGGTAGTGGTTTCTCCATATCCTTCCTCTTTATAAATCCATAAAGATAGGTATTCTTCGCACACTTCCTCATCTTGCATGTCTCCCCACTTGGTGAAAATGGTGGTTTTGACTACCATTGTAACAAATTGAACATGCTTGATCTCTCTCGATCCTCCGTAAATTTTTGGTGTTGGGGGAAGCATTCCAATGCAAAATTATTGGTTGAAATGGTATTCTCCATAGCCTTTTTCAAGTACTTGGATCTTGAGATCAGACTTTAGGGGCTCAATTGATGTAGGTGTAGTGGAGGATGAAGGTAGTGATGATGGGTCAACATATGAAAAAGAGTGGAAAGATATACCATTACTGGGTATTGGAAGAATATTTTTGTACTCCTCCTCCAATTTGGCACAATAATTAAAAGGTTTAGGGTTGACATATATGGTAACTTCCTTATCATTATAAGGAAATTTCAAGCATTGATGGAATGTTGAAGGGATTTCTTTTAAGGCATGGATCCATGGTCATCCTAAGAGAAGGTTGTATGGTAGCTCAAGATATAGTACTTGACATGTTGTCTCTGCTATCTCCAGTCCAATAATAATGGGATGTCTGATTATTCCTTCTAAATTTTTCTCCATATCATCATAATATCTTATGGTGATACTTTTATTTTTATCTATTATGTCACTAGAATATCCTAGTTGTTTCACTAATTTTAGGGTACAAATGTTTAAGCCTGCATCATTATCTATCAGTACTCTCTTAACCTTGTGTTTATGGACATAAAATTCTAGATAAAAAGCTTGATTGCAGAAATATTTTTGTGGAAGGTCTTTCTCAGAAAAGACTAATTGATGAGTAGAGGTGATATTACCAACCATGACTTGCAATTGATCAATGTTAAGGTTGTCAGGGACTAATGTTTCAACAAGAGCTTTTTCCAAGATTCCTTTATGTGTCAGTGAAAATTTCAAAAGCTCAAGGATGGAGATTAAGGTAGGGATTTTATTTAATTGTTCCACAATTTGCTATATCCATTTGATGTCTTACTTGTGGAATTTTCTTGGAGTGGGGCTCCTTGGATTTTAACTCTCCCTCTTCATGTAGTTACGTTATGCTTAGGATCTTTGCCTAGTATGGTTACAAAACGGATGGTATGATCATCATGAGAGATGTTTCCTATGAGTTCATCATAGGTGAAGTTGGCTTTATGGTAATCTTTCCATTTTCCCTTGTCATTTCCCCTAGAATGGTTGGGGATTGGATCCTTGTAGATTTTCAAGTCTTTATTTCCAGGACGAGGTTCTATGATACCTCTCCTTTTTCAATTAAGTCTTGCATGATGTTTTTAAGCCTCATGCAATTGTTGGTGGTATGACCCTTGATCTTGTGAAATTTGCATTTGTCACTCTCATTATACCAAGGGGGTTTGAAGTTTGTCTCCTCATAGATTTTTTTGTCATTAACCAAGTGATAAGGTTTATTTGGACCAATTTACTCATGATTACCTCAAGAGGTTCTCCCAATGGGGTGAATTTTCTTCTAGGTTGGTCATATTACCTTGGTGGCCTCCTTTCATTATCATGTATTTGATTTAACTTCTGGTTATCTTTAGGGTTGTAGATTTTAATTACTCCCCTTGCGATGAGATCTCTTTTGATGAGAAAACATTGTTCAATAGTCTCTTCAAAGTTACTAGGGCACAACATAGTGAGCTGGTAGTTAATGTTTATGTGTACCTTAGAGATAAAGATGTCTAGAATCTATTTCTCAGGAACATGCCATTTTCATTTGTTGGATTTATGTATCCATCTCTGTAGATACGAAGCAAATGATTCACCTTGACTTTTTTTGATTTTGTAGAGACCAGTGATCGTTATATCCTACTCTATGTTGTATGAGAAATGGTTGATTTTTTTTTCTGACAACTCATTGAATGTTCTGATACCAGGTGGTAGATAAGAGAACCACTCGATAGAGGCCCCATCAAGAATTCATGGGAAAATCCTCATTAGATATGTATCATTGCATTGTAGATCCATGCAAGCCATTGAGAATTCTCACGTGTGCTCTATTGGATCCCCTCTTCCCCTATATTTATCAAATTTTGGTATTTCAAAGCTCTTGGGGAAACGTATCATAGATAAGTTTTGATCAAAAGGATATGGACACATATCTTGTAGAGCATAGCTCTTCTTTGGCTTTCCAATTTGAATTCCCAATATTCTTTGGTTAATTGTTTGTAGTTGCATGTTTATGTCATTAGTTGGTGCACTTGTTTGAGGATTTTGTGCATTGTACCCTTGTTATCCTATGACATTTGTTTGGTCATAAATGGGATATTGTGTAGGTATGGGACCTCGATGACCATTTTTTGTGTAAGGAAGACTGGGTCCTTGTTGTGTGTTGTAGGTATGTTGAGTTTGTGGTGCACCCTGATATTGATTTTGAGGTACTCCTTGGTATTGATTATGTTGAACTCCTTGATATCGATTTTGAGGGATACCTTGGTATTACATTTGAGGTACACCTTGTTGTTGTGGAGTAGGAGTGTGAGTTTGGGTTTATGGAATACAATGATGTTGTGTTTGGGCTATACCTTGGTAGTGTGTTTGGGGTATACCTTGGTGTTGTTGTTGAGGAATACCTTGATGATGTGTTTGGGGTATTCCTTGATGTTGTTGATTTGGAGGAGAACATTGGTATTGCATTTGTGGTACACCTTGTTTTTGTGGAACTTGAGGAGTACCTTGGTATTGCGTTTGGAGTACAACTTGTTGTTGTGGATTTTTTTGAGGAGTTTGAGTTTGAGGAGTAACTTGGTATCTCATTTGGGGTACACCTTGTTGTTTGTTGATTTTGAGTACCTTGGTAGTGTTTTTGGGGTACACCTTGTTGTTGTTGTTGAGTAATACATTTATGATGCATTTGGGGTATACCTTATTGTTGTGGATTGTGAGGAGTACCTTGGTAGTGCATTTGTGGTACACCTTGTTGTTGTGGAACTTGAGGAGTACCTTGGTAGTTAGTTTGGGGTACACCTTGTTGTGGAACTTGAGGAGTACCTTGGTAGTTTGTTTGGGGTACACCTTGTTGGGATTTCCCTTTTTGATATTGTGCACTATTTGAAGGGTCATAATATGATGTTTGTTGTGGCATGTATTGTCCTTGTGATGGGATGCTACCTTTTTGGTCCATTGGAAGGATTCCCATGTTCTACATAGTGTTGTGGGGTGGTATGTTTTGAGTTGGATTTTCTTGATATTATTGAGCTAGCACTGCTTGCTCAATTTGTGATGGTTGCCTAAGCAATGGGTTATCCATAGGGTGGGGTTTAGATTGATCATTATTTTTTGAGAACAAGGGTGGTATCTTGGGATCCATCGTTGGTTTTGGTATATGTCTAACCACCATTTGGTATCCTAATAGAATTAATTTAAGATCCTTGAGAATGTCCACATTAAAGTCTATGGGTAGTTTTGCACCAATTTGTGCTAGTGTAAGGAAATATTGACCTTTGCATTCTTCCCAAGAATTTTGTCCATAAGTTTCTATATATTAGGATCTTGAGAGTATGTTAAGATTTTTTCATCACTAATTTCCTCATCACTATCATATTCTTTGATGATGCCACTAGGATGTTTGGTTTGTCTAGAAATCATGTTTTAATGTTCAAGCAATATTTCCTCATCACTAGGTGGTTGATTTTGTGTAGCTTTAAACATGGGTTCTCTTTGAGGAGTTGAAAGGTCATTTGGATTGTAACCCAATGATTGAGGTTCCTCATCAGTGGTGTTGGTCATTGGTGCACTAGAAATACTTCTTGTCTTGGGATCTTGTTGTTGTCATAAACAAGCTCAAGACCTTGGTGAATTTTCTGATCACTAACTTTAAAATGGGATGGTGTTTTGTTTTTGGGATTTTATTATTGCTAGAATGAAGTATGGAGATAATGTGTGAAATTTTTTTGGTGAAAGTTTTTTGATGGTTTGATATGGATTGTATGTTTGATGCTCAAGACCCTAACTATGAGTTATTTTGGTGGACTCTTTGATATGACACTAGTTTTAGGACACAAGGTGTACAATACTTGGACTGATATTTTTCTCCATTTATAGAGGATATGTTGATACTCTACTTGAACTAGCCTTGAGGTTGCAAGCAAAGGTTGATGTTTAATATCTTAGAAAATGAGAGAAAGAGGATAATCCAAGTTGTTATGTTTGATTTGTGTCTTAAAACTAGGTTGATGTTTTGATTTTCTAATAGATATGGAAAGATGTTGATATGATTTGTTGTAGGTCTGGTTGTTTGTGTTTCAAAGGATGATGGATTAATCAATTTTGAATAAATTTTGATTTGCACCAGAAAACAAGACAACAACGATATTTGTTTAGTACAGTAGCAATTTTTTTTTAGGATAGTAGCGGTTGCTTTTTTAGAACAAATACGACAAATTTGAGAAATAACGATCTTTGTTTCAATTTGTGATTGGTAAAAAGAGAAGAAAATAGTGAAAAGTTTGATAGAAGCAACAATTTTTAGGATAGTAGTGGTTTCTTTTGTTAGAACGACTACAATGTTTTTATCAAGAGTGGTCTACATTTCAATTTTTTGACTTGGTGAAATAGAGAGGACAATAGCAACAATTTTGACAGATTTGAAAATATTTAGGATAGTAGCAGTTAGAAATTAGGATGACTATAATAATAATCTAGAATAGAAGCAACCAAAATGATAGTAGCAACTCTATTTCCAAAATTTCCAATTTTTTATGGCAATTTGTTGGATAATTTTGCAATTTTTTTATTCTTGGTTGATCTAATGTGTTGAGAATTATGTATGAGATTTGGTAAGTGATAAAGAACATCAAACAAAGTTTGTAAACTGACCATTATGTTTCAATGATAAGAGGCCACAATTAGCCCAAGTTTAAACTGGTAATAACATCGAAAACATATCAAGCAATATCATCCCTAAGGTCAAATTGGCCAATGGAGACACTCTCAAGCCCACAACTTGGCAACTCCTTCAAAGTAAGGGTAGGGACACCCAAAGAGATGTATACACTTAAATCTTTCGAGAGTGGACATATAGGGGCCTCCTGGAATGGAAGGATAACCCAAATCACTCTTTCCCTAGAAATCTACAAGTAGCTTATGCCAAGTTGGGGATTTCTATCTCAACTCAAGGGAGTTCATATGGTGAGTAAAGTATCTTCAGGGTACGATGCACATCCCTTGTATTGAACTGTGTTGCCAAGTAGAATATCTCAATCAATAAGGTAGTCAAAACTACTATAAAGCTTTTAGTCATTGCTCGAGGGATTGATGCCTTGTGAGTGCATAGTAAGCCATTTAAGGCTTTAACCACTCCTACTAGGGGAACTTATACGCAAAGGTACCTCCCCATTTTGAATGGAACTATTCAGAAAAGGCTAATGCCAGTTAAATCTTGGCTTTTGTTGAAATCATTTATATAGAATCTTGAGGGAAATTCCACTTTAGGTCACCTTCGAGTTCTCCTTTTGGGATGTGTCTCTTAGGCAGGCCCGATCTAAAGGTAATGATGAAAATAAATGATTATGAAACCCACAATGATTTTCGTCACCCAAGATCATCCAAAGATATGAGGGGAGAGGATACACACTTGGTTTGCCAAACACGGTGTTCACATGATAGACAATTTATAGTAGTTTCATTTTAAGCCCAAAAAGTGAAGTGTGTAAAGATACCAATTCATTTTTTAGATGCACCAAATTCAAAACATTTGAGACTTCAAGCAAGAAATGCCATTGCAATCAGAAAAATTGATTTGTTCGATTTTTATAGCACCAAATTGAAACATGAAAGATTTGTAGCCAAGTTTTAATGCACCAAAGTAAACATTCAAGTTGTGTTGTTCATTTTTATTACACCAAAATAGATTGTGAGATTTGATTGTTTAGTTTTAAGAGCACTAAAAAAAATGTGAGATTTGATTGTTGATTTTAGGAGCACCAAAATAAAATGTGAGATTTGATTGTTTAGTTTTAAGGAGCACCAAAACAAAATGTGATATTTTGATTGTTTAGTTTTAAGAGCACCAAAATGAAATGTGAGATTTGATTGTTCAATTTTAGGAGCACCAAAAAAAATAATTTTAACTAAGAATTCTTTAAAAATTGAAAGGTCTTGGACTGTTCATCAACTTTGCAAGAAAACTATTAGTTTTCACATGAAAACACACCATAATCCTAGAAGGGATACACCAACGATGTTAGAAAACCTCATGAGTACAAAAAAAATTTCGTCATTAGGGTTAGGAAAATTAAAAAATAAAAGAAAAACCTTACAGATTGAAGTAGAATAGAAAATAAAACAATAGCGAATTTGTTTAGTACAATAGTAGATTCTTCTCCAGAATAACCGTGGTAGTGTCAGATGATAGCGGTACAAAAAATTATGACCGTAGACTTTTTTAGGATGAAAGCAACCCTATAAAAGTTAGCTTTGTTAGAAACCTGCAATACGAAATAGACAATAGTGATATGTTTGACAATAGTGGTCAAACTAAGGATGATAGTGGTAAAACTTAGGAGGATCATAGTAAACCCATGAAGATGATCGCATTTAGATTCTAGAATTTCCACATTTCAAACAAAAATAACGTTTCTTGAAAAAGACATTAGCATTCTAGGACTTGTAACTACTCAAAAAAAATACCAAAAGATTAGTGGTAAGAACCTTGGTCCTAGTGGGCATGCCATTTAATGTAAGGGGGAATTTAGCATAAGGAAAATAACAATGAATTAAAGTAAGTTAATTCGAAAAAAGATCAAATCCCAAATCATACTATGAAATGAAGTTATAAAACTAAGAATTCGAAGAATAAATGCAATCATAAAGAGAACATAAAATGAATCAAAGCATTACAATGTTACCATCCCATGGTGAAGTGTAATCCATATTGATGTTGAATCACTTGGATTAATATGAAGCCTCCATTATTGTTGTTAAAGCTTCAAAAGTGTGTTAATGATGATCAAAGGTATAAATGTATCAGTTTTTTTTAATGGCTATTTTGACATAACCTCTCCATAAATTCCTTAGATTCTTCGATCTTTTTTGAGAAGAAAGAAGGTTGTTATATAGATTTCATGTTTTCAGATGAACGATTGAGATTCACTAGTAAAAGATCCTGATCAACGGTTGAGAGTTGTTGAGAGGAAATAGATTGGAATGATTAGTAGGATTAGATTGGAATGATTGGGGGGATTGAGGAAATTAGGTTGAGTGGTTAGTGGGATTGAAGAGATTAGAGGGATTGGGAGATAGATGGGTTAGTTAACCAATTAGAGTGAGAAATCAATGGTAATGATTTTCTCAATCAAAAAGGGGTGAGGATAATTAATTAATATTGGAGATGAATGTGCAAGTCATGATTGAATTTAACAAATAAAAATGTACTTTTTTGTTGACTATGTTGAATGATTTTGAATAATTAATTTAATTATTCAAGTTTAGAGAAGGGGAGAGCATTGATGTAATTAAATTATTAATGATAACAATTTAATTGATTTAGATGAATAGGGTATATTAGTGAAATAATTAAATAAATTGCGTTAATTTAATTAATCACAAGGAATAAAGTTAAATTGATGGTGAAAAATAGCGAATTAATTAAATAATTAAAATAGTTCTTGATTAATAGAGGAAAATAGGGTTAATGATGTAAATGATGTGAAATACAATTATATTAATGATAATGATGTCGATAATGGAAAACTATCATTAAGGATGTGTGATATGTGTTAGGTCATTTTTACATGTCTATAGATAAAAAATGGCTAGAATTAAGGGCTAAAAATAGAGGCACCACAATACAAAATGGAGGTGACACAAGGAGGCAAAAATGACAAGATAAGAAGTGAAGGTGTCAGAATAGACATAAACCTAGGAAACCTGACCTTTTCCAAAAAACTAAGGGTTAGTATGAGCCTAAACTAGAAAAATGAGTGCTTAAACATGTTAATGACAATTCTACTATTAGTTTCTACATATAAACTCAAAAAATACACTAAAAATGATGAAAGTGAGGGCTTTAGCCCCAAAAGAAGAGAGTTTGATTTGCAAGTTAGAAAAGACCTAGGAAAGTAGAGATGACATGATATAAAATAGAGATGATGAAAAATCTATGGTCGAAAATAGATACAATCTATAATGAAAATAAGTTAATCTATAAGAAAATTGTTACCTAGGACAATGAAATAAACTAACTAAAATGTTAGAAAACCTACAAAATAATTGAAATAAGATTAAAATAATAAAAAATGTTAAAAGATTAGAAAATATTAGGTTGATTTGATCCAAAGGTGTGGGGTAGAGGTATCAAAACAAGGTAGAAGCAACATGATGCAAAATGGAGGCAAAAAACATAGCGTAGAGGTGTCAACCTATAATATGTAATTATAAATCTATAAAAACAATTAAAAATGATTAGATTTTAGGATGTGTGGTGCACTAAGCGTGATAAAATATGAATAAGGGAAAGAAAAACAAAAAATAAATATATGCAAACACAAGAACCTTATAGGGTAAGTGCACCAAGATGGTTCCCAAAAAGGAGGCTTAAGTGGCCACTTTTTTTTTTCTAAAATAAGGAAATACTGACATTGGACATGAAATTGAGGATAGTTACACTCAAAATTTTGAGATGGAACAAAAAAAAGGAATAAAGTGCTCCGATTCTACTTTCTAAAATACTAATTTATTTTCAAAATGGTTGAGATTAAGGGGTTCAAAAGAGGTACGTACACAAATTGGTGCTATTTTTGTCAGAAAAACATAACATAGCAACTCTTGTACGACCCTAGCATGGTGAACGTTTTTGTAGTATTTTTAAAATTGCTATGCTCAGAAGTTAGCTAACAATATGTAGTTGATGCACGATTTTTATGATAATTTTTTAATGAATATTTGATTTTTTACTAATTTTCTAAGTGGACACTTCCTGAAAAGAAGAATTTTGGCCATGCTCCCCCTAAATTTTTTGGAAAGTAATTGATTTTTAAACAAAATAAAAAATTGTAGAATGGAGTCTAGTGTCTAAAAATGTAATTTATTTAAAATTTTGATAAACGGTTAATTTATAACGAAATAAACACCAAACACTACTTTTTGGAAAAAAGGAGACATACAAACAAAATAAATTATGGATGAAAGGCTTAATATTGTCAGAAAGTGAAAAAAATTACATTGGATAGTTAAGAGAGAACTTAACATTACCCAAATGTTCAATTTGTTTGATATTGAACCACATGCAATCCTGATGGTGAGCACGAACCCGATTATGTGAAATATTGTAGAATTTGCAAAAACACATCTTTGGTCATTGGGAATGACCACCAACCCTTTGGGTTGGTATTCCAAGGAAAATACCAATCCCAAGGCTTTGGGATTCCCAAATAAAGTTATAATGTGCTCGCGTTATAATGCGCTCGCATTATATCTCAGTTTTGACATGTTTTGTGAATGCATTTTTTTCGTTTTGTGAATGCATTTTTTGCGTTTTGTGAATGCATTGACAAAATGCGAGCGCATTATAACATGCTCATGTTTTGATCTACATCAAATTTATTTTTCTTCTCTTTTTTTTCTTTCTTCTTGTTATCTTTAAGGGAGACTATATACATGAAATAAAAATTTAAGTATAAGTTGACATTTACATATGGAAATTTAATTTCTTATTCTTTAAGTTATATTTCATGTATATAGGCAGGATGTTTGAGAGTGGTTTCAGATCTCTAGGAGTTATAATGCAAATTCTAGTTTTTGGAAGATCTTAAATTTTTTAGATCTAGTCAAATTTCAGTAATCAACATGTCAAATTTCAGTAATTAGGAGGTCAAATTTTAGTAGTCAGCAAGTTGTATCATCTTTCTCTCTTACTCTCTATCTCTCCACTCCCTCTCTCCCTTCCTCCCTCTCTCTCTTCTAGTTTTTGGAATATCTCACAAATTTCAAACAGTCAAATTTCAATAATCAGGAGGTCAAATTTCAGTAATCAACAAATTGTATTATTTCTCTCTATCTCACTCACTTTTATCCCTTACACTCTCCATCCCTTTTTTTGACTCTCTCTCCCTTGATCTCAAGAACTCTCTCTCTCTCTCTCTCTATGTCTATATATCTCTTTATATCTCTGTCCTTTTCCCTTTAATTATCTCTACCTCACTTCTCTCTCCCTCCCTCCTTCCCTCTCTCCTTATCTCTATCTCCCTCCCTCCATCTCTCTCTCACTCCACTTCCTCCATCCTCCTACCACCTCTCTATCTCTATCTCACCTAACCTCTTCACCCTCTCTCTCCCTCCATACTTCTCTCTCCCTCTCTCCTTTCCTATCTACTCTATATCTCCCAATCCCTCTCTCTACCTACCTTTGCATCCATCAAACCTTACCACTCTCTCTCTACACCTCTCTATCTCACCTTTATCTCCCTCCCTCATTCCCTCTCTACTTCTCTCTATCTCTCCTCTCTCTACCTCTCCTTACATCTCTACTTATCTTTATCTCCTCTCTCCTTCCACCACTCTCTATTTCTCTCTATCTCACCTCTCTCTCTCCATCCCTCTCTACTCATCTATATCTCCTCTATCCCTCTATACCTAGCTCTCCATCCATCACAACCTACCACTCTCTATCTCACCTCCCACTCTCTCCATCCATACCGCTCCCTCTCCTTCCCTCTCTACCTACCTCTCCATCCATCACTCCC